>CM032892.1:4882500-5482500 GCA_019176425.1 Megalops atlanticus | reverse complement strand
TTATTTTGTGTCCACTTACATCTTCTACAAAGAACAAGTAGCCTGTTATACACATGTATTGCAGTAAATAATTTTATTCCTTCATATTATCTGAGCAATATACATACCTGTGTTCTTTATTATTAGTTGTGGTTGGGTTATCTCATTTTAAGTGCTAAATGTAATTCAGTGTAAATGCACCAAGATGCCCAAGACTCAAAACTACCAGCACAAAAATTTGGAAAGAACACTCACAGTTCACTCACTGTCCCTTTAAAGGTTTAAATAAATTTTCTTTAGCTCTGGGTGAGATGTTTTCTTGCTCTAGACTCTATCACTCCAACCCTTGGCGGCTCGACATCATCACCACTTTCATTTCCACACGACTCATATGCTCAACTGTCATATATATATTTAATATATATATTGAATTGTTACACTTTTATTTTAATAGCACTGGACAGTGCAAAGTTACGTTGTTCACAAATTGTATTCCAGAAAATACAGTCACATTTATTCACACCTCTGTGGTTAGTATACTGTTAACCCTCTGTCAGGTAGAGTCTCCAAACAGATAGCACAAACACAATAGCACGCAAATGCAATGCTCATTTATTTTACTGTTCCACAGACTAAATGCACCAGTATATACACTATTTACATTTGCAGCCTTGAAATGTCATGAAAAAAATACATAAAGTTACACAAATCTACTGGGCTTTTTTACTGCCTCTCTGCACCAGTACACTCTGTCCCCTACTGCTTTTGGGGCCCCCTTTGCCTAAGCCCTACCCAGTGGCATCAAACCATAAAGCATGTACATGTCCTTACATCATGGATGCAGTACACATAAAATGCAGATGTTTTACCAGTGCAAAGAAGTGACTATTTCCCAAGCTGTGTAACATATTCACAAATTCAATGTAAGCTTAATAGGCATTTCTAAGATACAAAATCAAATTGCATCGATGTAATTGCGTTCTCACCAACTACACACGTGTAGACTCTCAAGACAAGCACGATTATGCCAGCCTAAGGCACCATTTCCTGGTTAGGTTCCTCTGTTACTGAACCAGTAAAAATGCATAAATTATAAACAGCTGACAGCCTTACATACATTAGTTCAGTCTTATACAATTACATAAGTCAGCCCATCAAATCAATACTTCAATGACCAGCTTACAGTGGATATTAATAATCGCACAAATATATGCACAGACAACCACAAGCAAGGGCACAATGCATGACTATCAGGAAGAAGTCAATGGGAATAAATTGTTCAAATCCCATGTAAATTTTGTGTCATCGCTGTGTATAGTGCTATTCATAGGGAAACTGTTCATTCTGCTCACTGGCAATAACAAACTGAGTAGATACAGGCCTACATGCCATGTCTTCATTCCTTGTAAATATATTTTTTAAATTGGGTGGAACACAGGTAGCAACTCAACTGACTGATCAGGTGTGAATAAGCAGTTGCTTAAGGGACAGTAATTATTATCACTTTGTGTTTTTAAACCTGAGTGACTTTTAGTTGAAAAAACAAAACCTATTTTATTTCATTTTGTGGTTGCTGTGAACCTAGAGGGAAAGGACAATATGCTTTCATTGTTTAATATTTTTTGTTGTTCTCACTGTACTTCTCTCCTGATTTTTGGTCTCTGTAACAGTGTTCTGAAAATGTTGACTATGTGTTGACTGTGTTCCTTTGTCAGGAAAGAGACCCATATGGCACTTGTTTTCTAGTGTTTTGTTTTTTTTACTTTCTGTTGATGTCAAGAGAATTTTGGAAGTTTCTAATGAGGAGACCTAAGTCAAGGGACCTATCAGTGGTTTGAAACAAAACGACAGGGAAAAACAAAAGTTTCAGGAGACACAGAGAGAGTGGCGCATAGTGACATGGGATAGACATAGGCTTAATTTGTTGGAAAGTGAGGGTATATAACAGTCTACCTCCAATGCTGCTGGCAATTGCCAGGATACATCTGACTGAGGTACTGTTCGGAAGTTCTTGATAGCTTTCTGACTATTTTCAGTTACATTGGTTCTCATTTCTTTTCAACCGGAAGTATTTACATCAAACTTTTGAAAATATCAAGTTTGAACAAATATATTGTTTTTTTTGGAACAGCTATGCTGAGAGGTGAGCCAAAGAGCATTCACAGTAAGTAATTATTTCCTAATCAGCATGTCCCCATTTGGGTACATTCAACATTATTGTCATTGCTGCAATATTAACCTAATGTATTCATTCAGACATTGTGCTAATAATACTTATACTTAACGATGTTATTTCAATCTGTGCTGCAAAAAACATATACATTGCACTCTGTGTATTAGAAGTAACTACATATAGTGATCAAAACAGTGAGACAAAACCGTTCCTACACTAAAATTGTGTTAATATTCTGCTTGAAAGAATCACTGTAAGTCAATACATAAAATACAACATTGATGTGAGTGCAAAAAAAAGGAAAAAACATCATTTAGATTTTGAATGACATGATTAAATCCATATCTTGGATTAAATACCTAATTCATAAAATATTTTGACAAAACATGTCTGGATGCTTTCAATAGCCTATAAGGTTCTAAAAGACAAGGAGATCACTATGAGGAATCAAAGAGACAAAAGACAAACGTTAGCTAGCACACCATCTATGACTGAATTTGTGATCAGGCCTAGACTACTTCTTAATTTTACAGTCTACATAGCAGCAGTTATCATAGAGACACTAAATGAGAATTAAGTCAAATTATATTATTATTAGTAATAGTATAGTATTATTATATTATGTACAATTATATGATTGAAAAAATATTTAGACACTGACTGTGCCACAACATTGTAGCCTAAGCCACCCTAGTGTATATACACAGTGATATTCAGATAATTAATCTGAGTCATTATTTTTTGAGTCATTTGATTTTATGAAGTATTGCATTAAATAGTTGTACCTTCAAAAATGTATTCTTATTTAAATGAGAGAAAAATGTTATGTTCATTGTTTGAAAAATGTTTGATGTTGAACCACTCAGAAGAACCAAATCACAATGGACAGATGTGATTCTTTATATAAAATACAAAACCCTTGTTTGCCTTCTCTTTTGTCTTTCACTCTTTCTTACGGTTGTTTGAACTCATGTAACCTATTATCAAAATGGCTGAAAATCTTTCCATCTGACATTGGAAAATTCAGGTTGAACTCTCCTGGACTCTCCTGAAGATTTTGTAGGTTCATGCCACAGAAATCAAGACTGTATATGAATTGAGATACAGCCAGTAAGTGTATATTCATACATAGTATATACTGCAAGCCACTGTCATCAGTGTCATCAAGCCCAACATTCAAAACTCTTAGTGTGTTTAATTCTAGCAATGGAGGTTTCAAAAAAATAATTAAAGGTTCCTTTACGTTGTGACGAACCAATGACTAGTCCTGGGCTTTGCTGATCAATGGGAAAGGTCTTTGCTCCAAATATAACAGACGTGGATGGCTAAGAGTATGTTGTGGCTAACTGAAATCAAGACTTTATTTTTTTAGACCATGAGCACCTGTCAGAGTCTCCTACAATCCCGCTGGACATTAACAAAAGACATCTGACTGAGGTAAGGTTTTAGGAAATTAACACTGTTCTTATGGGGAACAGTTTAGGAGAACATAATTGTCATTATATATGCTAAATGTCATGTTAAGGAAGCTGGCTGTGGATCAGATTTGTTTAACAAAGTTATTGTAAGGTATTAATTTCAATTAATGCACAAATCATTTTACAGAGAGATTGCTTTCGAATGCATTAGTGTTTGAATTTAAATAATTCTAAGGAATGAAGACACATGGCTTTTGCAATGACTGAGGTAGTAATGTGTCCTTTACTAATGCTGAATATACAATATATCATGTCATATTATGCTAGAATAACATACTTTCCTTCTCTCTATACTAGGTTAAGCAAACTTACCTGATTTGACCAAATGGAATCAATCATGAACCTCAGTCAAACTGGGAGAGCTGAATATTTCTGTTATGAGACTGAGAATAAATCTTGCCCAAGGTTCATCTATCCAACAGCAATACGGGCTCCACTGTATGCTTTCTTTGGGTTTGCCATCGTTCTTACCGTATGCGGAAACCTACTTGTTATCATCGCCATCGCTCACTTCAAACAGCTTCACACGCCAACCAACTACCTCATCCTCTCCCTGGCCGTGGCTGACCTCCTCCTAGGGGGAATCATTATGCCAGGTAGCATGGTGCGCACGGTGGAAACCTGCTGGTATTTTGGAGACTTGTTCTGCAAGATCCATGCAGGCACAGGTGTAACACTATGCACCGCATCCATTTTAAATCTGTCTTTCATCTCAATTGATCGATATTATGCTGTTTGCCAACCCCTCCACTACCACACCAAGATCACCACCAGTGTGGCAGTGATCATGGTCCTGGTCAGTTGGATTGTGTCTGCCTCTGTTGGTTTCGCCATGGTATTTCTAGAGTTGAACATTTTGGGCATTGAGGACTTTTATTATAATTACATTGATTGTGTGGGAGGGTGTGTTTTGTTTCAGTCTGCGGCTTCAAGTTCGATATCTTCAATTCTCTCCTTCTACATCCCTGGGTTCATTATGATTGGAATCTATCAGAAAATCTTCCGTGTTGCACAGGAGCAAGCCCGTTCCATTAACAGCATTGCCTGTCAGAATGTGCAATTTGAAACAAACAAAAAATCTGTAAGCAACCTGGAGCGAAAGGCCACAAAGACTCTTGCGATCGTTATGGGGGTATTTCTGTCATGTTGGACCCCGTTTTTTGCATGCAATGTCATTGATCCATATCTTAATTATTCCATTCCACCTGTGTTTCTCGACACACTTGTGTGGATTGGATATTTAAATTCTGCGTTTAATCCTATTGTTTATGCTTTCTTTTACAGTTGGTTCAGGAAAGCATTAAAAATGATCATTTTTGGAAAGATATTTCAATCCGATTCCTCAAGAGCAAAATTGTGTTCAAACTGATATGATGACTTTCAGTTGCTTGAATTGACATTTAACCCTTAAATAGATAACCAGAAAAAAACCTGTCTGCTTCAAAAAGAAGTGAATAATTAGCAGTACTTTGTCTGTGTAATTTATTGTTTTAAATGTACAGTTTAACTGCACAACTCTCATTAAAAAAAAACTTCAGAAAGCAAAAAACCTTACCATTGAAAGTAGGCCTTCCAGTCAAGTTGCACAGAGAGATAACAGTAGGCATAACAAAAAAATGATGCCTAATGCTGTGAAACATGAAATTTTTCTTGTCCTTGCTCAGATAAAAGACAATATTTAATATAGTCCCACTATGCATGCCTAAAATAATCACGTGTCCTTTATGATCATCTTCTTCCTCACCTTGAAGTGGAATTCCAGCCACTTTTAAACTGAAATAACAGAGTTCGATACAAAAATCTATTGATAGATTCAAGAGCTGGGAGCTTAGCTGCAAGAGAGAAAGGAGGCGTGGCCACAGGCGCATGAACTGCTAAAAAGGAGAGAGGAGTGGTGTGAGTCATTGGCTAGCAAGTATTAGCAGGGAGGGGCACCCTTTGTTGTATGCTGAGAGAAAGCCGGTACATGTTCATTTAGTTGTTTAGCAGACACTCTTATCCAGAGCATACAGTTACATTTCTTACACATTATCTATTTATTAAGTACCTTGTCAAAGGGCACAACAGCATAGCCCCAGCAGGAAATGGGACCAGAGAAACCTTTGGGTTACAAGCCCTTGTCCTTACTGCTTCACTACACTGCTGGCACACTACACTGCAGTAGTGACTCCCTGCAGGGGCGTTGCCTGGAGTGAGGTCACCTGATGTAGCACGTGTGTGTGTGTGTGTGAGAGAGAGAGAGAGAGAGAGAGAAAAGGATTGGAGCACAACCAAGGTTCCTGTACATTCAAAAATTTAGTTCGATAGCCATCATTTATATGTGTGTGTGTGTGTGTGAAAGGGATTGCACGGCTGAATGACTTGCCTCCTGGCAGAGACCAATGTGTGGAAGGTGAAGGACGAGGCCACACAGCAACACACTCGACCCAGACTGAATCTGACAAGGAGCACACTGCAAGGGGAACTTGGTTGAAGCTGTTTTCTCAAGTCTCAAATGGCGTTTGTGTGCGTGTGTGGGAAGGGGTTGGACAGTCCATCGTCTTGTCTTATCACATGTATATGTCTGGAATAGGGCTCTGACAGCTCTGCTCATGAGCTAAGATCAGGAAAGTGGGGTCTTAGTTCAGGTGAGCCTAGTGTTGGGGAATTGTGTGCGGTACAGCCAAATTCAAAGCTTAAACAGGTTATTTCTGCTACAAGGTAGGGCACCAGAGTGACTTTCCCTACATTAGTGTGGAATGAAACACAGAGAGTGCTTATCTGAAGAGGGAGGTTTAAGCAGTCCATCCAGGGGAAGAGAAGTCAGGAGCATTAGTGAGACCTTTCATGAACTCTCAATAAAGTTTATAAGTTTACATCTACCTACCTGTTCTGTGACTGATGAGTTTGTGTGGGTAATGTATCTTGTCACAGTGCTCTACATTATTGCATTACATCATTGTCATTTAGCAGACAGTGTCATCCAGAGCAACTAACATAGGTTACAATTTAAGTGGATACACTTCTGTTCTTTTTTATCCATTTATACAGCTGGGCATTTACTCCAGTCAATTGTAGGTTAAGCGCCCAAAGGTACACCAGCAGTGACCCAGCCGGGAACTGAACTAGCAACCTTTCAGTTACAAGCCCTGCCCCTTACCACTACGCCACACTGCTGCCCAAACACCACACTGCACTGTTCTGATGTACCACTGAAGCAGCTACATGAGATTTGGCATGTTCCATGGCCTCACAGTATCCTGAATGAGGCCTCTTTTCAGTTTCCCACAGCAATCACCACAACGACTCAGGTCTGACTCCTTGCAAACATTAACTTCTGCAACATCTAACCTAAGCTGAGCACACAGCATTCAGACGCAACCTCATACAGCCATGCAAAGAGCCAAATTTGAACCATATTAGATTTCCTTCCTTTTCCTCATCTCCGTCTTTATCATCCAAACTGTCTCACATGACACAGCAAATCATCCAGTACCCCAAATAATACTTATCATAATCAGGCTGCATACTATATGTCAATATGCTCAGTCTGTAGCTTCATCTGTTCATTGTTTGTGGTGTATAGGTCATCAACAAATGAATCTTTTTAGTGTATTGTATGTACTAGTTCACCATTCTAAAAGATTAGTTGATATGTCTCACTGGTCAGGCAACCTCCCCAATATGCTTTGAGGGACAACTACGTCTCCAAAACTGTCATTATATAATCATACAAGAGTGCTTATTGATAGATTGGTTAGAGTGAAATTTTGGATGCCAGCACGCCTACCTGCATAAGCCTATAGCAAAAGCTTTTGTCCTGGAAATGTCCACACACGTTCATGTATATCCTGGAATTTACTGTTCCAGAATCTATGCCTGGGAAATCAACCTGCGCACTGTGCAAATCTCACAGCAATTTAGTAAGTTCAATATTTTCCCCCTAATCTGCTGTTTTTATGCAGTGTATGGGGAAGCACAAAATGAGAAAATTCTTGTAGATGATTGTGTAATAACTAATGTGATCAAGCACAGATCAAACCAACTGGCAGGGAGGTACAGTAATTGCACACAAACATCAGTATATGCATGAGGCAGGTGCTAATCATTACCAGCACTAACTGGGGTTATAGTAATGGTTGTTGTCATCTGGGGTTGTTAAAGAGTATGGCTTTCAGTGGGAAGAGTATTTTCAACGCGCATTTGTTTTAGATGTCTGAGGCAAGAAATAATACAGACCTGTTGTCTGTCTAGCCAGGCAATTTTAGACCTGCTGGAGGAAATCACAGGTGAACTAGAGCCACACACTCAAAGGGGTCATTCTGCCCCTGCAATGCAAGAACTTCTTTCCACTTTGCATTCTCAGGCCTCAGGCTTGGTTCACACTATCTGCATTTGTCTGATACCTTTGTCTTTCTGATTGTGAGCAGAGTCTGCAGCCTTAGAAAATAAGGCCATACATCACACCTCTCACCAATATGCTTACCACTAGATAAAGAAAGGCAAGAAAAGCAGTCGCAGCCCTTCAACAGTGCCTGTTCAGTTCTGTTTCAACATTCAACATTCCCATTGATGATTAATCAAGAAAGCTAAAGACATTAGTCAGGTGAGCTGGCAGGGGTTTGAGAGTAGCCAAAACAACATGTAAACGCCTGGAGCTCTGGTAGGCACAGAGGCACAGTGTTCTGGGAAAATCAGAGGAGGGTTTTTTTCTTCTCTTTTCTTTTTTTACCCCGAGCATGCTATATATAACAGAGCCACATCCACTGTTGCTGGCCATTTCCACAAGACATCGGACTGAGGTTTGTCAAAGTCTTAATATCTCTTAGGGCACTTATACTGAATATTTTCAGTTTTATTGATTCTCATCTACATGGAACACAAAATGTTTAAAATAAAAACAGAAAGAAGATAGAGACTTGCAATGATGGTTTTGTTATCGGTGCATGTAACTTACAAAGTAAGGTAAAAGAAATCTAAATTTAAATTTTAATTTACTGTGAACTATACTACAGGTAACATTAGACCTTGCTATCATTAATGCAATGTAATATGTACATCAAAAACAGTATCTAGTATCTAATCATGTCATTTCAGAATGTATATATGTTATATAAATTCATTTATATATATTCTGCTTTTACTCTTTTTTTCTAATAGGTGTTGGAATCAAAAACCTTTTTACCTGGCAACATAAAAGATGAATTTCAGCAACCCTGGGATGATTGAAAATGTAGGCTTATGTTATGAGTCTGTGGACAAGTCTTGCCCGAAGATCATCTATGCAACAGCTGTACGCATTCTGCTGTATATGTTCTTTTTGGCCGTCATTGTTCTAACCATATGCGGAAACCTTCTCATCATTATCGCTGTCTGTTACTTCAAACAGCTTCACACGCCAACCAACTACCTCATTCTCTCCCTGGCCATGGCTGACCTCCTGGTTGGGGGGATTGTCATGCCTCCGAGCATGGTGCGCTCGATCGAAACCTGCTGGTATTTTGGAGACTTCTTTTGTAAATTCCACACCAGCATAGATATAAGTCTATGCAGCATGTCAATTGTTAGCCTTTGTATAATTTCTGTTGATCGATATTATGCCGTTTGTCAGCCACTCCACTACCACAGAAAGATCACAGTCAGTGTCACAGTGGCCTTGATCGTGGTCAGCTGGAATTTGTCTATCGTCATTGGGTTTGGGATAATATTTACCGGGCTGAATATCCGAGGTGTTGAAGATTATTACTACAAAAACATTTATTGCGTAGGAGGCTGTTTCTTTTTTCAGACTGAGGGAGCAACTACTGCAGCTTGCATTCTCTCTTTTTACTTGCCAGGAATTATTATGCTCAGCATCTACCATAAAATCTTCCGAATTGCAAAGAAGCAAGCTCACTCTATTAACACCATTGCTTGCCAGACTGTGCGCTCTGAAGCCAGAATAAGCAACATGGAGAGAAAGGCCACAAAGACCCTTGCGATCGTCATGGGGGTGTTCCTGACATGTTGGATGCCCTTTTTTGTGTGTAACCTGCTCGATCCGATCATTAATAATTCCATTCCACCTGTGTTGTATGATACACTGGCATGGATTGGCTATTTAAATTCAACATTTAATCCTGTTGTTTATGCTTTCTTTTACAGCTGGTACAGGAGAGCTTTCAGAATGATTATTGTTGGTAAAATATTTCAATCTGATTCCTCAAACACAAAACTGAGCACTGACTGACTTACTATTGGCTTATATTTTACATCTCATATTGAAACTTGTAAAAATATGCTGAATGAAATATGTATCACTGGTAAAATTTTGATTCAAATCTAACATGAATATGAATTTTCAGTTACCCCTGCAGTTAATGATATTGCCACCCCCGAGTACATTAATTATGTTTGTATAGCCATGGTCATGTAATATCAGAAGAGCACGAAATGTAGTTAAAACATTTAGAGGCATATAACTTTAACACAACAATAATCCTAATGGAAATACATCATGTTCTTAGTGCTTAGCAAAAGGTTTCCAACCACTTTCTCATCAAAGATGAGATGAAAATGAAAATAAATTATTATTTCATTGAAAATTTTCAATGTAATGTACTTTACTTATGTAGGTGACCACATGCGTATCTGCTTAATTGGCAGAAAGTGAAGAATTAAGTGTAATTCAGTATTCACTGTAGGAAAGCATAAAATGTGCAATAATTTCAACACAGTACATCAGAATATGTGGTTTCCACAGCAAATTCACCAGGACTTCTATTTTTAAACAACACATATGTTTCTTTACAGAGACTGAAACAGAAAACAACAAACGCTAGTTCACTTACACAAATTCCCCACCTATTCGGCCGGGTTGAAACACAGGCAGGGCAAGCCAAAAGAATAGGCCAATCTAGGCTGGGCTTATAACACAGTTTAAGTTCTCACACAGGTAAAGGGTCAAAACTCAATAAAGATGGCAGGCACAGAAAGGCAATCAGAACCCACAAACAGCAGTTTTCTCACACAGTTAGCTCTTCTCAACACCACTCAGCCTTGCAGGCTTATTTTATGTGCCCCAGACGAGCAAGCAACCCATGTCGGGTGTACTCAATCAGAAGTGGTGCTAAACTGAGAGGGGTTTTAGCCGTCTTTGGGGAAAATTATGCCCCTCAACGACAGCTCCCCTTGCTGTGTTGCAATGTATAGTAATTCATTATCAAAACAACACTTTTACATTCAAATTCAATGCTGGCAAAAGCCACAAAAGATGGATTCACAAAAGAAACTTATAAAATTACTCTGCATTAAACTTGGCCTATGTACTGCAAAGGGTTTTCAACACTGAATTAATACATGCTCTGATACTTTAGCAATACTGGGTTATTTCACACATGTGAAATGAAGATGACATGTGACATGAAGATTCCAACTTTTATCTCAAACAGTGAAATACAGTCCTCAGAGAAATAAAAGACATAACCATGAACATATTTGATTACTATACGTGCTTAGGCATATAATAAACAAATACTTAGAATTATATAAATTGTTGTAGAAACATACTGGGCCACTTTTCTAGACCAGATTAAGCTTACTCCTGAACTGAAGCTCACTTTGAATGAAAATATTCATTCCAAATTGAATGTAGTCCAGGAGTAGGTTTAATCTGGGTCTGGGAAACTAGCCCGCTGAGACATTTTTAAAACTGCCAATATGGTCAATTTACCACTTTCTATTCTAAAATGACAAAAGCAACACATCTCTTTGCTTGCTTGGGCAATTGGAGTAATGTGACTCAGCTAGTCAATCTAGTGAGCCAAGTTTATCTAGCAAGTTAGTTGGTCATCTAGTTAGTTGGTCATCTAAATTCATCATCTAGTTAGTTGGTCATCTAGAGTCATGCAGGCAACATATAAAAATGTTAGAACAGCTGCACTGTTAGCAAACTATACTGTGTTCTGATCTCCTGTAGCTAGGTACATAGTGTGTTTTGCTAGCTGTCACATCTTCATGTAATGTGAGCTAGCTAGCAAGCAGCAGGGATGGTACAACTAGGAATCGAGTACACCTATTGATGATTAGTTAGCTAGCAAGCACTTTCTAAGGGAAGACCAGTACCCAGTCATCTTTAGTTAAATTTTGCATCATGAAGTTATCTTGCTCCAAGCCTGCATGTGTACCTGTTTACCAATAAATGAGCAAATGATTCCATCTTCTATGTAAGATATTTTGTGTTCCAATGAGGAGTTGAATCCTGTGTTACTGTCTTCCTTCGTCTTCAGCGGGAGGCAGCTTCTCCTTGCCAATGTCACCCTGATCTTGCATAAGTGGACATCCTTTGTTCTTTAGTGTGTGTTTAGTATTTCAGAATGTACAGGAAAATGTTTATGCACTTTAATATTTATTAAGTGTAATTATAAGCTATGGGCTTGTATTATGTTGCACTAGTTGCCTAATTAATGGTAGAATGAAGTATTATCCTCCCCCCAGGAGGTCACCACAACTAACCATTTTAGAGTGATTTTGCTACGCTCCCCCATATGACTGTAGCTTATTATTAAGTCAGTTAATCCTATTGATCCATGGCACTGCTCTGGTCTTCCACTGATTATCTTATGGTGAACCACCTTTTTATGATTTTTGCCATGCTAGGTTCAGTTCAGGGCTTACTTCCACAAGAGGAGATGTTAGCTCTGCTGATCAGTTCATTAATTCAGTGTGAAGAGAGTTTTATTATGAAGAGTGGCACGCTTTGTTTTACAGCATACACTGTGATTTCATGCTACTTCCCCTCCAGTGTTATCAGTCATAAACTACGATTAATGTTAAAGTTAGCTAGCTTGCAAGCAGTCTCACACTTTGCAAAATGCAGTGCTCATACTAACGATTTGTTTCACAATTGCTGTTCATATGCAACTGTCATTCATGAGTTCAAGCTGAAGCCTGTTTTCATAAGATTATTTTACATTAGTAAACATTAAGCCAGGCATATTTGGCTGAATGGTTGTTCTGATAAAAATAAACATTTTTATGTGGAAACAAAGCTTTAATGGACTGATTGATTGTACTACATGTCCCTTTTGTGTGCATACACTAGCATTACAGTGCTTGATGCAATGGATTTTGCCATTTAATTTGTTATTGGAAATGCTTATTTGAATATACTCAAACTAATATATATTTTACATTCAAATATTTGTATTTTTCTGTGACCTTAGTCTGTCTAGTTTTGACTGGAGACTGCAGCCTTAGAAACTAAGGCTGTATCTCACACCTCTAATCTATACACTGATTAGTGGGCAAAGAAAGGCTATCAAAGTAGTCAAAGCACTAAGCAATGCCTGTTGAATACAGTTTTGAGCTCAATATTTGAGCTGTGTGTCTTTGTCAAGAAAGCTGAATCTCTGTGCGGTTTTGCATTATTTTTTTTCTTATCATGATGATCTGAGAAGAGTCTAAAAATTGAGGAGACATTAGTCACGAGAGGTGGCAGGGGTTTGAGAGGAGCCAAAACTACAGGGAAAAGCCTGGAGGTCCTGTAGGCACAGAGGGAATGATCCACAATGTTATAGGAGCATTGGAGTATAATTTATTTATTTAATTTTTTGTACAACAAGCATTCTGTATATAAAAGAGCTTTCTTTATTGCTGCTAGCCATTTCCACAGGACATTGGACTGAGGTTTGGGAAAGCTTTAATACCTGAGTTCTTGTTTTGATCATTTTCAGTTCTGTTGTCTCTGTTCGACCAGATCATTCCTGACTATTTCAAATAAAATCATAAAGAATAAGAAAAAGAACATGGACGTGTTATGAAGGCTTTGTTTTTAGTACAGTGGTTATGTGAGGTAAGATACACAATATTCACTTAATATATATTATATTTGAACAGTTTTTATGTAATTTTATGTAAAACTTGTGTTTTTATGTAACTTTAGACTTTAGCATATACTATGTTATGTCAATGCATGTTCCACCTATGCTCCATTCCAATGCCATGTTCCATGTATCCATTCCATACATGCATACATTGTATATATATATATATATATATGTGTGTGTGTGTGTGTGTGTGTGTGTGTAACATTTTTTTCCACTTTGCCTCTTATTCCTCCAACAGGTGTATCATCGGAAATCATTTACTTGAGGACAAAAAAAGATGAATTTCAGCCAAGCCTTCTGTTATGAGTCGGTCAACAGGTCTTGCTCAAAGACCATCTACCCAACAGCTCTACGCGGTCTGCTGTATATCTTTTGTATGGCTGTCATTGTTCTGACTGTATGTGGAAATCTACTTGTTATCATCGCCATCACTCACTTCAAACAGCTTCACACGCCAAACAACTACCTCGTCCTCTCCCTGGCCGTGGCTGACCTCCTCCTGGGGGCGATCATCATGCCCGCCAGCATGGTGCGCTCTCTCGAAACCTGCTGGTATTTTGGAGACTTGTTCTGTAAAATCCACTCCAGCACAGATGTCATGCTAAGCAATGTGTCCATTTTGAATCTGTCTATGATTTCTATTGATCGTTACTATGCTGTTTGTCAACCCCTCCACTACCAGACCAAGATCACTACTGCTGTAACGGTGATCATGATACTAGTCACCTGGAATGTGTCTGCCATCGTTGGCTTTGGGATGATATTTTTGGAGCTGAATATCAGGGGTATTGAAGATTTTTACTATAATAACATTCATTGTGTAGGAGGCTGTTTTATTTTTCAGGGTGTGGTATCAGGTACTATAGCTTCTGTTCTGTCTTTTTACATTCCAGGAGTCATTATGCTCACAATTTACCATAAAATCTTCCTAATTGCACAGAAGCAAGTCCGCTCCATTGCCTGTCAGAACGTGTGCTCTGAAGCCAGAGCAAGCAACATGGAGCGAAAAGCCACAAAGACCCTTGCGATCGTTATGGGGGTATTCCTGTCATGCTGGACCCCCTTTTTTGTGTGTAACCTCATTGATCCGATCATTAATTATGCCATTCCGGCAGTGTTGTTCGACGCACTTGTGTGGATTGGCTATTTAAATTCAGCGTTTAACCCTATTGTCTATGCTTTCTTTTACAGCTGGTATAGGAAAGCTTTCAGAATGATCATTGTTGGGAAAATATTTCAGATGGGTTCATCCAGGACAAAACTAAGCAGTGATTGATTTCTTTTTTTTGACTGATATTGTACATCTCATTTTGTAAATTTAAATATGTAGCTTATAAGAATACCTACCACCCAAGTACAAAAATGATGTCACTTGTACACTAGCAAGAACAATGTGTTACTAGAAAACCTGGATATATCACTGATAAAAAGGAATGATGTCAAGTTGTAAAATGCCATGATATTTCTACCCATGACCAGTCAAGTCTGTAGTCACAGTAGTAGAACTGGGACAGAAGGTAATGTTGTTAAAACATTGAGGGGTGTATGCATTTTAATATAACATTAAACCTGACAGAAACTGAGATATTAGCAATGCATTGAAGTGTATGCCATGAAGTTTTATCTTTATCATCAAAGATGGTGACAAAAATGCGAACGGGCTGATGAGTCCATTAACAACTTTTTTCTTCAATTTTTCAGCTGAAAACATACAGGCATGCATTGATTAAGTAATTATATTCCTCCACATCTTTTGTGCAAAACGTATATCTACTGTAATACAATGGAAAGGTAAGACTAACACAACTACACATGTCCTTATTTTGCTGGTTATGAAAGTAATGCATAAAAGAAGATTGCTTTCAAAATGTAACACCTGACCACCTCAGGCCTTAAGGTAGCAGAAACTGAATAAAAACTGATCATCTTGAGAATATAGATATGACAAGTGTTAATGACCAGGTACTTTCAGATAACATCAGATGAAAATGATTACAAATAAACAATGTCAATGTTGCTGTGCAGTCAAGACAATATTTAACTACTGCAGAAGCACGAAGCACAAAGAGCTACTTCCGTACCTGGCCCTGTCAGCTGCATTATTGGTATTGCATCATACATACATTGTTAAGCCAATACTTATCTGATGAAACACCAAGATGTTTGTTGTCACTATGCCTACCATTTTGACTAAGAACAGGGAATTATTTTCTAACCATTTGCTTACAAAGAGAATTAATGACTTGGCAGCTGGATTCCATGGGGTTTTTATGCATGCGCCTTTTTTCTTTAGTGTGCACGTGAAAGGATCCTTGCAGTTATTTGTTATTTGTTGAACTGTATTTATCAGACGCTTATACGACAATGAAGCCTGTCATAATGACAATAATAGGCTTGCTATTGGGTGGAACACAGCATTGCTCTTATTTTCATGTTTCTGGTATTTGACATGATTTACACAGACTGTAAACGAAAAGAACAAAATGTTTCTCTGTTCTTTCATTAACTCCTATTGTTTAGCTTGTAGATTTACATGAACCAGCTTCCCAAGGACTTTCTAAACCTTACATTTTCATTTAAGCATGTTCATTTTTTAACACTAGCATTGACATTTATAATGAGATGATGCACTGATTTCACATCTGCTTTATTCACTGTCTCATTCATTGTATGAAATAAAGTATGTTCCAATGAAAGCAGGTTTTCCCTTAACTATCAATCAAGTAAAAATGAGAGCTCTATAAAGATAAATAACTACATTTTATTTTACACTTACTTCATGCATTATATTACTTTTGTTGTATTATTACAATATTAAGTAGCATATAACTTTAACATAACATTAATCCTAATGGAAACACATCTTGTGCTTAGTGCTTACCAAAAGGTTTCCTACCACTTTCTCAAAGATGAGATAAAAATGAAAATAAATTATTTCATTGAAAAAATTCAATGTAATGTACTTCACTTATGTAGGTTGCTGCATGCGTATCTACTTAATTGGCAGGAAGTAAAGAATTAAGTGTAATTCAGTAAACCATACATATGGTCACTACAGGAAAGGGTGAGGTGTGCAATAATTTCAACACAGTGCATCAGCAGATGTGGCTCCCACGGCAAATTCACCAGGAGTTATATTTTGAAACAAAACATGCATGTCTTTACAAAGACTGAAACCGAAAACGACAAACACTAGTTCACTGTTGAGCCTAACTTACACACATTCCCCAGTTATTCCCCAGAGCCACCGTAGTTTACCCCCCGCTCCCCGCTCTGCTCTCTCACTTTCACAGCTACAAGTGCAAGTTGGTTTTGTAACATATTCTTCGCAAGAAGTCGCAAAAGTCAAGGCACGCAGATTTGAAGTTGCAGGGACTGATTCGAGAGGTTGTAATCACAGACTTGTGGTTGTAATCACCGAGTTTTGGTCATCGCGATATGTGAATCTTGTTTACACTGACATATTTATGCATCAAAAATGGTTATTTGGTGATAACCAACTAGTCATCTAGATTGCAGCCATGCAGGACACATATCTGAATATTAGAGCAGCTGCGCTGTTAGCAAACTGTACTGTGTTCTGATACTAACTGGATTGGTGGAACATTTACAGATATTGTGGAGATGTTAGCTCTGCTGGTCAGTTCATTGATTTGGTGTGAAGAGAGTTTCATTATGAAGAGTGACATGTTTTGTTTTACAGCATACACTGTGATTTCATGCTACTTCCCCTCCAGTGTTATCAGTCATAAACTTAAAGTTAAATTAAGGTTAGCCAGTGTGTAAGCAGTCTCACACTTTGCAAAATGCAGTGCTCATCCTAACAACATGTTTCATAATTGCTGTTCAACTGTCATTCATGAGTCCAAGCCGAAGCCTGTTTTCATAAGATTATTTCACATGGACTGTTTGATTGTACTGCGTGTCCCTTTTGTGTGCATACGCTAGCATTACACTGCTTGATGCAATGATTCATTTTGTCATTTAATTTGTTATTGGAAATGCTCATTTGAATATACTCAAACTAGTATATATTTTACATTCAAATATTTGTATTTTTCTGATACCTTAGTCTAGTTTTGACTGGAGGCTGCAGCCTTAGAATCTAAGGCTGTATCTCACACCTCTCACTGATTGATAGCCTTTCCTTGCCTAGTAAAGTATAGCACTAAGCAATGCCACTTGAGATCAATTTTTCAGCTCAACATTCCTGCTTGTCTGCTTTTGTCTCTGTGTGGTTTCACATTCATTTTTGTTCCCATTGTGATGAAAGAATTGAGGAGACATTAGTCACGAGAGCTGGCAGGGGTTTGAGAGGAGCCAAAACTACAGGGAAAAGCCTGGATGTCCTGTAGGCACAGAGGGAATGATCCGCAATGTTGTAGGAGCATTGGAGTATAATTTATTTAATTTTTTGCACAACAAGCATTCTGTATATAAAAGAGCTATCTTTATTGCTGCTAGCCATTTCCAAAGGACATTGGACTGAGGTTTGGGAAAGCTTTAATACCTGAGTTCTTGCTTTGATCATTTTCAGTTCTGTTGCTTCTTTTTCAACAAGATTATTCAAGATTATTTCAAATAAAATCACAGAAAAAGAATATGGACATATAATGAAGGCTTTGTTTTTAGTACAGCAGTTATGTGAGGTAAGATAAACAATATCACTTTAATATATATTATATTTGAAAAGTTTTTATGTAATTTTATGTAAAACTAATGTTTTTATGTAAACACTTTTTATGTAACGTTAGACTATAGCATTGTGAATACGATGCTATATCAATCCATGTTCCACCCAAGCTCCATTCCATACATGCACACAGCTTGTATATATATATATATATATGTGTGTGTGTGTGTGTGTGTGTGTGTGTGTGTGTGTGTGTGTGTGTGTGTGTAACGTTTTTTTCCACTTTGCCTCTTATTCCTCCAACAGGTGTATCATCGGAAATCATTTACTTGAGGACAAAAAAAGATGAATTTCAGCCAAGCCTTCTGTTATGAGTCGGTCAACAGGTCTTGCTCAAAGACCATCTACCCAACAGCTCTGCGCGGTCTGCTGTATATCTTTTGTATGGCTGTCATTGTTCTGACTGTATGTGGAAATCTACTTGTTATCATCGCCATCACTCACTTCAAACAGCTTCACACGCCAAACAACTACCTCGTCCTCTCCCTGGCCGTGGCTGACCTCCTCCTGGGGGTGATCATCATGCCCGCCAGCATGGTGCGCTCTCTCGAAACCTGCTGGTATTTTGGAGACTTGTTCTGTAAAATCCACTCCAGCACAGATGTCATGCTAAGCAATGTGTCCATTTTGAGTCTATCTATGATTTCTATTGATCGTTACTATGCTGTTTGTCAACCTCTTCACTACCAGACCAAGATCACTACTGCTGTAACAGTGATCATGATCCTATTCTCCTGGAGTGTGTCTGCCATCGTTGGCTTTGGGATGATATTTTTGGAGCTGAATATCAAGGGTATTGAAGACTTTTACTATAATAACATTCATTGCGTAGGAGGCTGTTTTATTTTCCTGGGTGTGGTATCAGGTACTGTAGCTTCTGTTCTCTCTTTTTATGTTCCAGGGTTCATTATGCTCACAATCTACCATAAAATCTTCCTAATTGCACAGAAGCAAGTCCGCTCCATTGCCTGTCAGAACGTGTGCTCTGAAGCCAGAGCAAGCAACATGGAGCGAAAAGCCACAAAGACCCTTGCGATCGTTATGGGGGTATTCCTGTCATGCTGGACCCCCTTTTTTATGTGTAACCTCATTGATCCGATCATTAATTATGCCATTCCGGCAGTGTTATTTGATGCACTTGTGTGGATTGGCTATTTAAATTCAGCGTTTAACCCTATTGTCTATGCTTTCTTTTACAGTTGGTATAGGAAAGCTTTCAAAATGATCATTGTTGGGAAAATATTTCAGATGGGTTCATCCAGGACAAAACTAAGCAGTGATTGATTTCTTTTTTTTTGACTGCTTTTGTACATCTCATTTTGTAAATTTAAATATGTAGCTTATAAGAATACCTACCACTCAAGTACAAAAATGATGTCACTTGTACACTAGCAAGAACAATGTGTTACTAGAAAACCTGGATATATCACTAATAAAAAGGAATGATGTCAAGTTGTAAAATGCAATGATATTTCTACCCATGACTGGTGAAGTTTGTAGTCACAGTAGTAGAATCAGGACAGAAGGTAATGTTGTTAAAACATCTGAGGGAGTATGCATACATTTTAATATAACATTAAACTCGACAGAAATTGAGATATCTTTAGGGATGCATGGAAGTGTATGCCATAGAGTTGTTTATCTTTACCATCAAAGATGGTAACAAAGCCGAAAATGCCAATGGGCTGATGTTTGTGTCTATTAACAATTTTTTTCTTCAATTTTTCAGCTGAAAACGTACATTAAGCAATTCTATTCCTCCACATCTTTTGAGCAAAACGTATATTTACTGTAATACAATGTAAAGTAATGCATAAAAGGACACTGCTTTCAAAATGTAACACCTGACAGCTGCATTATTGGTATTGCATCATACATACATTGTTAAGCCAATACTTATCTGATGAAACACCAAGATGTTTGTTGTCACTATGCCTACCATTTTGACTAAGAACAGGGAATTATTTTATAACCGTTTGCTTACAAAGAGAATTAATGACTTTGGCAGCTGGAATGCTGTTGTATTATTACAATATTAAGTAGCAAATTATTGCTTAAGTGCAATGTTTCCATGTTTTCAACAATCACATGGGGGCCGAGTCAGAGTTAAGGATACTGAGCATTTACTGGGCACCCTCACTAATGTGTTTGTCACTTTTTAGTATTTAGACTTAACTTACGCACACACATATCTTTTAAAGTGGGTGGTACAGAACTACACACAGACAATAAATTGAAAATTGCCCTGAAAAACCACACCTCCCTACCTGCAACCTGATGAATGATAGATTTTACCACCATGTTAGCTGTGCTTATTGCAGAACCCAGCCACAAGACATGCACAGCTTTAACTATCAAAGCTGAGGAGATACATCTGAGAAAACAAAGCAGTTCTGGAACTGAGATGAGCTGTATTTTTACTGCACTTTGCCTGTCTAGTTAACCAAAATATTGTTGTTACACATAGTCACCACTGATGTGCACAACTTATTCAACCTTTTGTGTGTATGAGAGAGAAAACAGACTCAAGGGGCAGGTCAGAATGTGCTTATCTTGGAGAATTATGAGACACACCCCCATTTCCTGCAAAACTCCCTCATTTTGGGCAAACTCCTCTGCAAATGCTAATCTCCCACGTGGAAGCTTAAGTGATCCAGGTCTGAATTAGCTTGGTAGTAAAAGAGACACGCAACTCTTAAGCTCATCTCAAATCTGAATCAGCCACATACTGTTTGATAACTAGTAGCTATTAACTATTAACTTAAAATAGCATGTTTCACAGTAGTTCTCAAAATCAGATGAAGAAGGCCCACTCCTTTGCAGGGAAATAGGCAGCAGAAAACAGGCATGCTCAGGGACTGGTGTGGGTCTATGGGCCTAAGAGGAAGAGAGGGCACTCTTCCAAGCTGAGAAGAAAAGTTAAAGTCCCTGCTATGTGGAGCATGTGGCCTACTGAGTCCATCTGTCTCCTGATGGAAACTCCAGCTAAGGAGACAGTGGCTCCCGTTCCAGCTGACGTCCCCTTCCCCAATGCCTTACCCCTCACCTTCAGCTGCGATGACTGTGACCCTCGGTGCAGTAATGTCTCTGGTGAGCACAGGCCCCTCATCTCATTTCTCTTCAGGTTTACCTCCATCAGGCCAGATCTGAGCTGTAAGAAGAACAGGTTAAGTCAACTACACGTCTCCTAACCCAACAGTTAGCCTGTAAATGTCAGGAAGTAAACCTTAAAAAGGGAATTGCCATTTGGACTTGTATTTGATTTTACATTAGGGAGGCTAGCAAGTATATCACTATATTCACATATTCATCTATTTTTCTGATGGTTGCAACAACACGCTCCCCTTCAGATCGACCCAGGGCAAACTGACTCATATAAGCTGTTGATTCTTTGAGGCAGAATTATATTCTAAAATGTTTTAAAATGTATTTTCACTTATTTACTTGAGCAAGATGTTTTCTGTAAACAGTAGCCATATTTGAATCTATGATATTTTTTACGTTCACTTATATAAAATAGCACAACATGACTTGCATTACTTCTTTTTTAATGTTACGATATTGCTAGCACTGTGTAGGCTAAAATGCAGCACAGCAGTGTACTAAACTAAATTTTTCGAACACCAAATAATGACCTCACTTAGTTTTGAATATCTCCATTATATTGGCCACTCTGTACGCTGCAATGACGTAGCATGGTGATTGATCAAAATCCAGACTGACATATGCTGCCTCAGTCGTAGGTGCACTTGTTTTCTGCTCCCTTTTTTTTCATCTGCCATTTTTCAGTAGTCATGTGACTGAAGAGGGTAATAATTTTCATCTGCAGAGATAAAATGCCATGTAGACAGGCATACAAGCACTTACCCAACTTGTTCAACATTTCTCTAAATGTATTTTACTTTCTTGCATTAACCTCAATTGAATGTGACATCAAGTCCAAAATGATTTTCCAGTGGACTTCAGTGGAGTATTTAAACAGTATGGACCCCTGTATGTGATTGAGCAGACATGTGTTTGTTGTAACTGTAAATAAACACCACTTGTATTCAGAAGGGAAAATTTAAGAAAAAACCCTTTACTGCTTTACACAAAGTAGTGTTATGTTGTCCGTAGATACACCCTTTAGCAGTTGTGACTGCAGATTAATTCATATCCCTGAACAGTTATTTATCCATTTTCCTTTTTGAGTTGTAACACATGTAGTGCTTCAATCATTGCCCCTATTTAAATTCAGTACGCAAATGCAGAAAACCAGATTTAGCATAGAGGAGGTAATATCCTTTTTATGATGTATCAGAACCACGTATCTGTAGCCTTTATGTAGTTCTGTGAATAATTGACTTGATCAATTTCCATCTCTTTCATGATCGAGCCAAGTGACGCTGTAATGTACAATAGGCGCATACAACCAGAATGGCTATGCTTTCACTCACAGATGGACAAAAGTCAACAACAAGAAAGGATATTGTGTATTCAGTCAAATTACATCAGCATGCTATTGTTGCAGGGCTTCTTTAAATATTTGACTTTTACAAACATCAACATTTTTCCTACAGTGTTGATTCTCTTTCTAACATTTTTTTATAGATCCTCTATACTGTTTACAAGGTAAATATATATTCAGGTTGGTGACGTTTTGCACGTTAGCTGTTTGCTAAAAGCCACTGTTTTTTCCTGGCTAGGTATCAGTAAAGTGACTGCGCACAAAGGTATTAGGATGAAATCAGATGTGGACTTCATGGTTTATACTTGCCTCGTTTCTTAATTTTGGCCTTACGAAAAGTACAAGGGCACCAGTGAATGAGAGGTAAGTACATCATCCTTTTCCATTCTGTTGGATTAAATGAAGATTCTTGGGACACTCAATGCTTATTTTAGGAGTCAAAAAGTATCTCCAAGTTTGAATTTCCACACCAGTTGTATATCTTTTGTGTGTGCGTGTGTTCTCCTATTTGCCTGTTGTATTCTGTTACCTTTTACAGGTAAATACAGATAAAATTAGAAGAAATTTGGTTCAGTAGGATTATGCTTTAAGGTAAGCAATTTGAGTAATGGATATATCACAGGAGAGGTATCCTATATGACAAAACATTATGAATATATAGCATTCCTATTCCCACTGCAAAATACAATTTTTATCGAAACCTTTGTAAATATTCTTTAGATGCATTTCAGTATTTGACATTCACCATTAGTGTTGCCAAAAATAAATACTTTTACCCATATGAAGTAATCAAAAATGTGCATTTTTGAAAAAATACTGGACAGAACTTTCAACTTATCCACATTTAAAATCTTAAAAAATTCAACTTAGGGAAGGTTTAAATATTATGCTTATTTTCAAAACTCTGTTAGAGCAAGTTTTTACATATATCATGTCAGCTGTACAGAAGGTACAGAATATGGTCTGATCTGATGCATGTCCCCTTGGTTTAACAGCTATGGGCCTTCTGTGGCTTCTATGTCACTATAGCGTGCTGTGGTGTTAAAACTAAGGGCAGATATGGCCACATGTTACCATGGAAGAACCCATCATTTTTATGAAGCTGCCTTACATGTCACAGCTCTCAACATCTGAAATCTTCCAGAAAATTATTCTATCACCTCTGTCCCGGGCAGAACGAAGCCAATATTAACCACTGAGCTATTGGGGAGCCCCATAAGTAGCACATATTATATTTTAACAAATTTTAAATTGTAACAATTCTACATACACAGTACATTTTTTTCCAGTGGTTTTAAACAGGTGATAAAATGAAGGAAAGAGAACTATACTTTGCCCATCTGAAAGAGAGCAAAACAAATGTGTTATTCTAAAAGAAGTAAAGAAGTATAGGAAACAAGTATAGGTGCCAGAATTCCTGCCAGTTTGATGACATAGTTATAACTTTTCATAGTGTTGCAATCTTTGTAATTCAACCAAAGTTAACAATATTAATTTGATTACCAGTAGTTGGTCACCAAATAACAACTAATATATATGTACATGGGGGCTGAACTGATTAGTTGGTTAATTAGGCAAATTATTAAGATAAACGAATTTGTCCAGGATTACCTATATTTGTTACTACTACATTTATCAATTGCCCTCAGAACATATTCATTCCCCTGATTAAACTGCAATAAACACATGATCATAAGGGCCACCATTTCCTCAACGCATTGGGAACGGGAATGTGTCAGGTGCTACTCATAATCTTAACTGTGGTTAACCCAGCAGTTTAACTTGACTCCAATGGAAAATATTTAAAATAATACATTGTTCTGTTCATCTCAAGCACAACACCTGGGTGCTGGATGGGGATGTCACACACTGAGACTGGTTTGCATTTGGAGTAAGTGGCCTAGCAGATGCTCTGCTGCTTTTGCATTAAAAGTAAAAATAATGAATTACCTTTTCTATAACATTTTGGATGCATGTGATCTTGAGTAACAATCTCCTTTTTTTTTTTTCAAAGGCCCTGAGGATGAGCATCTCAAATGACACAGATTACAACAACATTGTGTTCACAGGAACACACTACTGCTATGAGTCTTTGAAAGGATCCTGCGAGAGGTTATCTAGACCCCTGAGCATACAGTTTCTCATGTTCTTGTTCATGGGGTTTACCATACTGGTAACAGTGAGCGGGAACCTTCTGGTCATCACCTCCATAGCACACTTTAAGCAGCTGCACACATCCACAAACTATCTCATCCTCTCACTGGCAGTGTGCGATTTCCTGCTGGGGTTGTTTGTGATGCCCTGCAGTTCAGTGCGCTCCGTCCTGGGCTGTTGGTACCTGGGTGACTTACTTTGCAAAGTCCACACCAGCACTGATATAATGCTGAGCACCTCCTCAATCTTCCACCTGTCATTCATCTCCATTGACCGCTACTTTGCTGTGTGTAACCCACTGATGTACAGGTCCATCATCAACTCAGTCACCATCATCATTATGCTCACCACCAGCTGGGTGATCCCTGCCATATTTGCCTTTGGGATGATCTTCTCTGAACTCAATTTAAAAGGCAGTGAGGAGTTCTTCGAAGTGCACGTGAAGTGTATTGGAGGCTGCCCAGTATTCTTCAGCCGAGCCTCGGCAGTAGTTGCCTCAACGTTCTCCTTTTTCATTCCCGGCCTGATCATACTGACCATTTACCTGAAAATATATTTGGTTGCCAGAGAACAGGCTAGGTCCATTAAAGATCTGGCACAGCAGTTTAGAATGGGAGGGGAGAACGAGTCCAGAGCATCTAGGCAACGAGAAAGAAGAGGAGCGAGTACCTTGGCAATAGTGGTCGGAGTCTTCCTCACCTGCTGGACCCCATTTTTCCTGTGTAACATCATTGACCCTTACATTGGCTACTCTGTTCCTCCAGTGTTGGTTGATGCTCTGGTTTGGTTTGGTTACTTAAATTCAGCTTTTAACCCTGTGGTTTATGCCTTCTTTTACAGTTGGTTTAAGAAAGCTTTGAAAATAATCATATGTGGTGAAATATTTCACAGGGGTTCTTGTCGGATGCAACTGTACACAGAATGAAGTACTTTGTTTGCTTATTGTCATTTATTTGCATAACAGACTCCCTGACCCAGGGCATCTTGCAAAGTATACAATTTATACACTATCATGTTTTATACAGCTGTATATTTTTCTAAAGCAATATAAATATTCCTCAATAGTACATCAATCATGTTGTTGCCTGGAAATTGATCCAGCAACCTTCTGTTACAAGCCCAGTTCCTTAACCACAACTTACTGCCAATATATTTATGTCTATGCTGCTTCTGGTATGTGTGGGCATGTGTGTGTGTGTGTGTGTGTGTGTGTGTGTGTGTGTGTGTGTGTGTGTGTGTGTGTGTGTGTGTGCGTGCGTGTGCACTTTCATACTTCAATTTCTGTGTTGACATTCACTATATAACTTAATAATAAATTGATTCAGTACAGTATTGTAAGACAGTTGGTAGTAATAAACTTCACTCAGTGTTATTCATTTAAAATTTCAGTACATATTGCTGTACATACTAATACATATTGCAAACAGCATTTATATTCAGTGGTATATTTGCAATATAAGAACAATAAGAAAGCCGGATAAAGGGTTTTTAATAGCTAAAAAAATAGATACTCAAACTATAGAAAAAAAATCAACTGCTTGTTTATGCTATGAATACTGGAGCTTTGTTCCCCTGCATATTTTGCACTTTGGCATTGTCTCATGTCTTCATTTAGGTATTACTACGATGATGTTCAGAGTCACGTGCAAGAGCCTTCACACTCTGTCCTGGGTCTCCACCTGTGTGTTTCTTACAACCAATCTCTTAAACATTTAAAGTAAATAAAAACATGCATTTGAGAGTGTCACTGTGTTTTCAACCTTAAAATGGTTTCAACAAAATGTAGTTCTTGGCTCACTGTCAATCACATTTTTTACCTGTCAGAATTTCATTGTGATCCCACATATCAAACAATCAGTCCAACATTACTTTGTAACAGAAAATAAAAGCATTAGTTGTCCGATAACTCATGATTGATATATCGGCGCCTAAAATAAACATGCATAGAACTTTGGTCAGGACATTAGTCACCTTACAGTGGTAGGCCTCAGAAATGTGGCCTCTCTTACAAAGTCCTTTTAATGCAACTTTGTTTTATAAAATCTACTGGCACTCAGCATCACTTTCATATGTATATTAATTCAGTTACAATAAAGCTGCTTTTTTAGAAAATCTAGAGGTCTTTATTCACTGGCATAGTATAGTACATTAAATGAAATGCTCAAAGGGAATAAAATGGGCGAGTAAATGAATTGGTGTATAAATTTCAAAAACCCACTGACCCCAACCCTGCACTCCCTCTGTCAACTATTAATCTAATTGTTGATGTGTGCCTTAAATGTGTTGACATTTAAAAACTTACAGGAAGCCTCCCAATATCGACTATGTTTGCTCCGGCCTACAATGTCTATGAGTTTGTACCTGCATGACACTTACATTATCACCTCTGAATGATTCCACCTACCTTTCCATCACTACAAACAAGCTTCACTTACCCACTTCCCCAAAGGAGAGGCAATTCGGTGAGATGAGGCGATTACATCACTTAGCATGATGGCGTGCGCTGACACCTTTAATTAACTGGACGCCTGTGAGAGTCAGACAATCATTAAAGTCCAACCTGTTGTGAAAGTACTAACTGGTTCCCCTGGAGCTCCCAGCTCCTGCACCTATGCACTAAACAGACTGACACGCAACACCTTTATCCCAGTGTCTGTAGGCCTGTCTCTGCAGATTAATCAAACAGAGCCTTGTTGACATTAACGGGTGATAGTAGATTGGAAAACAAACAGTTGAGAATAATGGGAGTCACTGTAAGATGCACATAATAGAGGCAATATGTACCCTCACATGCAATCATTGGCAGAATTTTCTAGACATGAAATATATATTTTAAAAGCCTAAAACAGTAGGAGGAGGAGGAGATTAGCAGGGCAATTGTTAAGTTTGCCGTTGTCTGTAAACATATTAGACTGTGATTCGGGATGAAATCAAACAAGTCAATCAATATGAGGTGTTACATCATACATGTCTTAGGCACTGCAAGGATGATGCAAAACATTTGCTTTTTTCACTAAGTCAATGGTATCTAAAGACTGGAGTACAGTCTGATGTAACTAAAGTTCACATACTTCTTACAGACCTGTCACTAAGGATATCCGTATGTGTGCTCCTGTATAAGTTTTTATTCTAGCATTCTAAGGAATTACGAGAGACATTTTTAAAAGAAGCATCAAATCATGCACTGTGCACACTGTACAATCAATGTTATTGCAATGAGCCTCTGTTGTTTGAAACTTGAAAGGGTGGATTGTTGAAAATCACAACTGCTGTGGAAAGGCTCTATACTACTCTACAGTACAGTATTCTACTCTAGAGCTATAAGGCTCTGTAGTTTAGCAGCATAACATAAAGTATAACACAAACAATTAGAGGAAAAGTAACTGTAATTAGTTTAGTAACTTCAAATTGTGTCTCCTATCCATCAGTGTCCATATGTTTCAATCATTTCCCATCTGGGACGCTAGGGCACACAGAGGCTTCCATAAAATTCCCCCACACTCAATTTTAAATGAACTGCTTCAATTTTAAAAATTCAATATATTCAAATATTGTAATCATTACGGCTAGTTTGCTTTTACTGTATGATTGCTCTAATGTTACCCAATGAATAAAGTGAGAAGAAAAACAACTTCAAACTAAGCACACTGTGTTTTTTTCCAGTTTAAAATAAGATAATTTGATACTGACATTTTTAACTTGTATCATTCTATGCTAAAGTATTGAAAAGGCTCATTTGGGTTCTAGTACTGCTTTATTTTCTCAGAAGTATCAGCTCAGCTTTTATGACTAAAGTGTCTTGTAACTGCATTCTGCAATTAGGACTAATAACTCCATGAGAAAACATATCGGCCCCCAGGCTTTGTGGGGGGAGGTGTAGTTTTCCAGTGAAATTTACAGTTATTCACAGCACACACCAATCAGAGATACCCATTTGGTTTTGCTTTTAAAAAGCTTTGGATCCACTAACGCAACTACAAATATACAACTGCACAAATATACAACTACATCAATATCAAAGCAGAGGTACTTTAACACATTAACCCTTTGCATTCCAGATAAACAAATGGACACTTAGAAAGGGTTTTCACTGCCTGCCTAAAACTAACCAGACTGCCTAGCCATGTTTTGTATTGCCGATACAGAAAACACCCTGCTGATATCCATTGCAGCCTATAAAGTATTTGATAAAATGAATGTAGACTGGCCTTTATAAAGTCATTAATGTCTGCCTGAAATGTGACATACTGTATGAGTGTAATTGGTTTAGCAATCTGCTAATGGATAATCAAATCTCTGCTACTTTTGACTTTTGACATTGCTATGACCTGGTATTTGTGACAGATATCTGTCTAATTATGTGTAATTGATGAAAGATAACTAAACTTTCATGTCAGGCATTTTAATGATATTAGATAATCTGCGCAATACATTGCTGAAGGGAGATTACTGCAATCCTCTGATACACTCACACAGCCCAGCCACACAATTCACACACAGCCAGACATATAGCACACTGTAGCACACTGGGTGCTCACCAGAGAATAGGCACTTCACCGCTGACATCATCCAAGCAACTTGTATGATGCCTGATGAATCGCAGGGTGCCTGAGAGAGGTGAATTGTTCCGTTGTTGCGGAATTCTGGTCATTATCAGTAAATGACGTGGCTGGTTTAGAATCCAAGCCACTGGAATCAATGCCTTGCTGACTGAGCCACCCAGGAGCCCCAACATTTCCATTTTTATATTAGGTTGGATTATATCATACAACTTATGAGAGATCTTGCGACAGAGAGTTATGTTTATTATGTCTATCCAACATACCCAAAGGTTAAAATTTATTTTTAATTAACAAAAAAAGTTTAAATCAAGTACAATAAGAGCCCAATAAAAGCCATATCCTGAATGAGGGGGCATAGTTTAGTTAAAACTTCCTATTTGTAATTCTCATTCAAGGCCAGAAGCACACATTTATGAAGATTTGAATTAATTCCTTACACCTTCATAATTAAGTTTTGGCTGTAAATTTTATAGAGATTTATTTTCTTTGTTATTACAGTGCAAAACATCTGATTCACCTGAACAAACAAAAGGGCTTTTGTGTTGCTGAAAAAAAAACTTCTAGTACTCTTTAATCCAAGGGTGACCTTGTCTCAATTCCCACATAATTACTGCCATTCCCCTTGCCACCCCCTACTGTATGTCCTCAATGAATTCTGTACAGTAAACAGAGAAGTACCATTCATGTTCAGTTATATTAAATGTATCTAGGCCTCAGTTTCACCGATTGTCGACATCATCACCTCCCAAAGGGATCAAGCTTGTCATTGATGTGGGCGTCACCTTTCACTGAATTAAGGGATATAAGCTGCCTGACAATGAAGAACGGGCAAAAGGTTCATAGAAATTGTGGATCTTTTTAAATGACACACTTTTTTCTTGTATGTACACAGGTGTCTATGTGATTGACCAAGAATTATCAGCTGTTTGATTTTATTACATTGCATACCATAAGTTACTGCATGGATCTCAAATGACATGCTTTGGCACGTTTATCAAGTAAGTGTGATGAAACTGGATGCTGTACATATGCTGAATGCTTTTGATTTCACTGTTCAATGTCTTCATCTCATTCCATTTGATGAATGATTACAATTCCTTTTACACTGTTGTGGCTACTGACATTATAATGCCATATGTGTATTTCCTTGATATTGAGCATATAATTCCATTAAAGAGCATACAGAAGAATTAGAATTAGGTCATTGCATTAGATTTATTTGCTTTAATCTTGTCTGCCATTAAACAGGCTGTTAGACTTCTAATAGATTCAGACAGAAAACACTGAAACTGAAGCTGAGTCCTCCTGACAGGTACTTTCTTGCTTTTATATAAAATGTAAGCTAATTCTTTCTCTTCTCTGCAACTGTCTATAATTATTGATTTCATTTATTAGGAGGATCTTGCTGTGAACATTTTGTAACTTGGATAACGAATCACTTTTCATCTCTTTTTTCTCCCACAGCCTTAAGGATGAGTGTTTCAAATGGCTCGAACTACAACGGGATTTCATTTACTGAAACACACTTTTGCTATGAGTCTGTGAGCGGATCCTGTGAGAAATTCATTCGGCCCCTGAGCATACAGTTTCTCATGTTCTTGTTCATGGGGTTTACCATACTGGCAACAATGAGCGGGAACCTTTTGGTCATCACCTCCATAGCGCACTTTAAGCAGCTGCACACATCCACAAACTATCTCATCCTCTCGCTGGCAGTGTGCGACTTCCTTATGGGAGTGTTTGTAATGCCCGGCAGTGCAGTGCGCACTGTCCTGGGCTGTTGGTACCTGGGCGACTTCATGTGCAAAATCCACTCCAGTGCTGATATCATGCTGAGCACCTCCTCAATCTTCCACCTGTCATTCATCTCCATTGACCGCTACTTTGCCGTGTGTAACCCACTAACATACAGGGCCATCATCAACTCAGTCACCATCCTCATTATGCTCACCACCAGCTGGGTGATCCCTGCCATATTTGCTTATGGAATAATCTTCTCTGAACTCAATATAAAAGGCAGCGAGGATTTCTTTGAAGCACATTTGAAGTGTGTTGGAGGCTGCCCACTGTTCTTCAGTCAGGTGTCAGGAACAGTCTCCACCACACTTTCATTTTTCCTTCCAGGTCTGATTCTGCTGTGCATTTACCTTAAAATCTACACGGTCGCCAGAAGACAGGCTAGGGCCATTAAACAAATGACAAAACAGCTTGACACGGATGCAGCAAATGAGTCCAGGTTATCTAGGCAAGAAAGAAAAGGAGCAAAAACCCTGTCGATTGTGGTCGGAGTCTTCCTTGCTTCCTGGACGCCATTTTTCCTGTGTAACATCATTGACCCTTACATTGGCTATTCTGTTCCTCCAGTGCTGTTTGATGCCCTGTTTTGGTTTGCTTACCTGAATTCTGCTTTTAACCCTGTCGTTTATGCCTTCTTTTACAGTTGGTTTAGAAAAGCTGTGAAAATAATAATTTGTGGTGAAATATTTCATAGCAACTCTTGTCAGATGAGGCTGTATGTGGAATGAATATTTTGGTTATTATTACAGACCCAAATTTATGTTTTATGTGACCATTTGACAAATAGATGATGAAAGCAAAAAGGTAGGAAAATTGTGATAAAAGTGCCTCAACACTTTAAATTTACCTATGTCATGACAATGCTTTCCAACACAAACTGCCTTTCAAAGCAGGACATGAATTACTTGTTGAATTTCTTTAACTTAAATACATGTCAACGTATTACTGTCATCTTCACATGCACTTTGTAACTTTAAATCTATGAAACAACTAAGGAAAAAATATACCCAAAATACACTGATCTTAATTTATTTAGATTGAAGAGCACTATCCTAACTATATTCCACTGTCAGTCTAAAGAAAAAGCTTGTTGTTGCTGTTGGAAGAGTTGTTGCAGAGTTGGAACTCTGAAATATCCCTTTGCACTGGAGAACAGCTTTGCTGGTTAAAAAACTGTATTTATCATTGACATCACAGCACAATAGTAATGTACAGCACACATAAATAAACTTCAGATACTCTGAATATACATTTAGAGAAAGAATAGCAAAAACTAGCTCAAGGAATACAAAATATGGCAGAATATTCAGAGGCACAATAAACAGAAATGTGTCTTATTACCCTGCAGAAAAAAACTACTTTACAGCAGAAAATAGCCATTGTTAATATGCAAGTGTTTGAGTATTGTATTCATATCACTTCAGTAATCCTGCACAACTGCAGGGGGTGTTGCTGTACAAAAAGCCCAATGGTTAATCCAAAGAGGGCTACAAAAATAAGGAAAAGCATTAAAAACATAAATGTAATAATAATAATAATAATAATAATAATAATAATAATAATAGTTGGTAATTGACCTCTGAGCATGCTACCTACTTAGCTAATAAGTTAAGGAAATTGAGACTGCTAGTAAGGTAGCTAAAAAATAAGGTCGACAACGGGTTACTATTTCTTACTAGCTACATAAGTTATTTTATTTTCAGCCAGTTATCCCTGTCCAGATACCCATCATTTCCGGACAATAAAGGCATAATAATTAAACACCTTGATAAACAGCATTGCCACGATTCTCCTCTATCACATCAGAATATCATTCAAACCCATAACGTATTGTGGCAGCAAGTAATCATGCCACTATAACTCAGCATGCAACTGGATGGTTACCATTCATGTTTTGTTGTTGTGGGTTTTATTGATTAACATTTAACAACTTTTGTTGTACTATTGTTATTATAGCTATATGTTCCTGTCATCTTGCCAGTTCGCACATGTGTGTTTGTTCCCACAGTTGTCCATATGATTGTCTCCATTTATGTGGGATTCCTGTGTTACAGATGGGCTCTGCCAGCTGTATAGCTTTCCTGAAAACTGACATAAGCGCATGTCCTTTTACCACCCACAAAATAAAGACCACTTAAACTTTCTCTATCTTGATCTCATGTCTCTTCACTCGCATCTTTTCACAAGCCACACAGGCATCAGATGGGATGTGCCAATGCGGAATGTAATGCAAGGGCGACCTTGTTTCAATTCCCACATAATCACTGCCATTCCCCTCGCCACCCCTTACTGTATGTCCTCAATGAATTCTGTACACAGTAAACAAAGAGATCTCATTCACTTTCAGTTAGATCAAATGTATGTAGGCCTCAGTTTCACAAATTGTTGACATCATCACCTCCCAAAGGTGTACAGTTTGTCATTGATGTGGGCGTCACCTTTCACTGAATTAGGGGATATAAGTTGCCTGAAAATGATGAATGGGCAAAAGGTTCAGAGAAATCACAGAAGCTGTGCATCTTTTTAAATGACATGTTCTTCGTGTACATACTTCAATGTCTGCGTGATTGATCAGGAATTAGCTACTTGTAATTTCATTACACTGCACAAGAGAAGTTAATACATGCAGTTCTCCAATGAAATGCTTTAGCGTATTTATCAGGTAAGAATTATAAAACTGGATGGTGTATATATGCTGAATATTTTGACTTTACAGTTGAATGTCTTCATCTAATTTAAATGAATGAATAAATACAATTTATTTTGCATTTGCGGTTATGGCCAGTGAAATTATAACAACATTGTCACAGGAAAATATTTTTGTATGACAATATAAATTTTTATATAATTGGCATATTAATTCCATTGAAGTGCATTCTGAATATTAGAATTATGTCATTGAATCATACTTATTTACTCTTTTCTGCTTTAACCATGTCTGCCATTAAACTGGTTGTTCCAATAGATTCCCATGCAAAACACTGAAATGGGACCGTCTTTAATTTTTACTAGTAGCTGGAAAGAGATGTCATATGTTGAAAAGATGAATGTATTTTCTGATCCAAACTGTCATTTTAACAGCTTACTTCAGCATCAAAGGTGAAGCCAATTCTTTTCTTCTCTGATTATTGATTTCTGTCAAGAGGATTTTGCTGTAAATATTGTGGAAGAACAATACCTATTAGCTTTTTCTCTCTTTTTTTCCCTAGGCTTTACAGATGAATTTTTCAAATGGTTCAAACTACAACAACATTATATTCACTGAAAAACACTATTGCTTCGAGTCCTTGAGTGGATCCTGTGAGAAATTAGTGCGGCCCCTGAGCATACAGTTTCTCATGTTCTTGTTCATGGGGTTGACTGTGCTGGCAACAGTGAGCGGGAACCTTCTGGTCATCACCTCCATAGCGCACTTTAAGCAGCTGCACACATCCACAAACTATCTCATCCTCTCGCTGGCAGCATGTGATTTCCTCCTGGGGGTATTTGTGATGCCCGGCAGTGCAGTGCGCACTGTCCTGGGCTGTTGGTACCTGGGCGACTTCATGTGCAAAGTCCACACCAGCACTGACATAATGGTTTGCACCTCCTCAATCTTCCACCTGTCATTCATCTCCATTGACCGCTACTTTGCTGTGTGTAACCCACTGATGTACAGGTCCATCATCAACTCAGTCACCATCACCATTATGCTCACCACCAGCTGGGTGATCCCTGCCATCTTTGCTTATGGGATGATCTTCTCTGAAATCAGCATGAGAGGCGCTGAGGATTTCTTTGAAGAGCACGTGAAGTGTGTCGGAGGCTGCTATGTGTTCTTTAGTCGGGTGTCGGCGGCAGTCTCCACCACACTTTCATTTTTCCTTCCCAGTCTCATCATACTTTGCATTTACCTTAAAATCTACATGGTCGCCAGAAGACAGGCTATGGCCATTAAACAAATGACAAAACAGTTTGAAACGGAGGGGGCAAATGAATCCAGAGTGTCTAAGCAAGAAAGAAAAGGAGCAAAAACACTGGCGATAGTAGTTGGGGTCTACCTCTTTTGCTGGACCCCATTTTTTGTGTGCTACATAATTGACCCCTTTCTAAATTATTCTACTCCTCCAGTGTTGTTTGATGCCCTGTTTTGGTTTGGTTACCTGAATTCTGCTTTTAACCCTATAGTTTATGCCTTCTTTTACAGTTGGTTTAGAAAAGCTTTCAAAGTAATAATTTGTGGTGAAATATTTCACAACAATTCTTGTCAGATGAGGCTGTATATTGAATGAATAATTTGCATATTATTATTAAATGAAATAGTTATGATTTCAGTGCCAGCTTTAAGTGACCATGTATGTACCTGTGTAATTACTTTGTCAATGGATTACTACTGTCCTTGTAGGATTTACATCACTTTAAATACATTGACTGGTCACTGCAAAAAAAAAAAAAAAAGCTCAGGATACACTGATCTTAGTTTCTGATAACCACAGTCACTCTAAAGAAACACCCTGTTGATGCACCTGGTGCAAAAAGAAATCCACAGTGTCTCTATGCTTTTGAGAGCACCTTAGCTGGTTCTAAAAATAAATTTGTTATTGCCATTACAACACAACAGTGATGTACGACACATGAAAGCAACTTAATACCCCAACTACCCGTCTCATAATTGCTACTAACATCCAAGAACTAACATCAACAGATGATAAAATACTTAGTATGTATCTCACAACCTACTGTATGTATACTCTGTTCTGTAGTTCCATTTATGCTTGTAAATGTTTAGAAAAACATACAGTAAAATTTTCCTTATACTAACAAAAGTCTCTAGTAAGAGTCAGTCTCAGTCTCTTATGATCAGAGCTGATGTCATAACAGATAGACAAAGTGCTGTTCTCATACATTCCTTGTCTTAAAAATACTGTGCAAGAGATTTTGTTGACTTTTTTTGATTTTTTTTTTGAGATTTTAAATAGATGTGATTCAATATGCTATGGAAAATTCAGGAGAAATAGTAGCTGCTGTTTTAATACTGTACCTTTTGGAAAGAGCAGGGGAATGAGAGGGGCTAAAGCTATTTTACTGTTCTACGTCTTCAATACTCCACTATAAAAAAATAAAACTTACTTGCAAACTCGTATAAGTATTGGAAAATCCAATATGCTCCAATATTGCATCTTGAGTGGGGAATGCAAGGGGGGAAAGCCATTTTACTGCCCTCCGTCTTCAGCCAACAGTGAAATACGAATTCTAATTTTTATATGTTGTACATCCCAGCATGTAACCGAACACTCTGCAAATGTCCGTCTCCATTCATGGGACCCCTGTGTTAGTGACACTGAATGCAATTACAGACGGGCTCTGCCAGCTCGACAACTTTTCTAAAGTCTGACGTAAGTGCATGTCCTGTTATCTCTCAGGCAATGAAGACCTCTTAAAGATTCTAAACCTCAGCCTCCTGCCTCCTGCTATATAATTAGCTATAAAATTTAGTTAAAATGACTTTTTATCTAGCCATAATAACCAGCTAGCTAGCAAGCTAGCTATAATAACGTCTTAGCTAATTACAAAGATGCTGTATATGTCAGGTTACTGGCAGGTACAAAATGCTTTCTCATAAGTCAGTTGAAACACTCACAAAAATAGGACCACAATTAAGATAATGTTTTAAAACAGTACGAAGAAGAAACCAAGTACTAGTTACTACCATGCTAAGCTTTTTCAAGCCAATTGAAAGTTTTTCCTCAAACTTTCCTTTCTAGTCCCTCATACTATCTGAAGTGAATGTGGTGTTTATGTTCAATTACATTTGTCTGAAGCCATACAGTGCAGAACAACTAGACTCCCCCTATTAAAACTTCTGTCCAGAGGTTTTGATTTTGACATCAAATGATTTCTGGGTTACAACATAATGATTCTGTATCCTGTTTTCCATCAATATTATAAATAGGTAAAAGTAAAGTAAAATATAGCTAAGTTATATACCATAATTTTTCAAGGATCTACACTGCCATGATTATATGGATGCGGTCTTCTCATTCATGGACCTACCCTGGATTGACAGTGATTTGATTTTATAAGCCAGCTGTATCATACACAACGGCAGCCATATTGCTATGCTATATAGCTTACTAGATTATATTTAAAACTAAATTGGTAATAAATTATCTTAACAAAGTGGGTGGGAAGGAGTTTTTATTATAATGTTATTTTGATGTGAACAAGATTCCAATTAAGTATAAACAGGTTTATACCTATATGTTTATCTGCATAATTACACTTTAGCACAATTTTCCCAAATGCCTAATTTGGAATATTAAGGCCATAAGGTTTAAGAACAAAACTTTTTTTAAAAGGCTGTATAACAATAGCATTTTGTTGGTAAGACAGCAATTTGAAGAGAATAGTCAGTTATATAATTGCATTGCATTCCACAAAAATATAAAATTCCACTTACATTAAAGGAATTTGATATTGCATTTCATGCAATTCTCACAGGCCCTGTAAGTATTTTGCAGGCAGCTATATATCTCAGATTGGACAGAGAGTTTAAACCTGAAATATTACTAGATGGTGAGGGAATTACTCATGAGAAATGTAATAACACTTTACAAGGAAAATGTGTACAGATACAACCTTCATACCTGCAAAAGCAAACTGGAATTCAAATTACAATAATATGCTACAAACTGTAAAACAATATGGATGCTGCGTAACAAATATTTTCTCACAACGTCAAAGAGGGCTGTTAAATTTTTTCAACCAACAGATCCAGTTGAAGATGTACTATCCGGATATAATACTGATAGAATGCACTGCACCAAGACCTGATGAACTTAAATGATCTTTTGTGTTGCTGAAAAAACTTAGTCTTAGTCTCTATTAGTCTCTGATCCAAGGGCGACCTTGTTTCAGTTCCCACGTAATTACTGCTATTCCCCTAGCCACCTCTTACTGTAAATCCTCAATGAATTCTGTACAGTAAACAAAGAGCTCCCATTCACTCTCAGTTAGATTAAATGTATGTACGCCTCAGTTGCAAAGATTGTTGATAACATCATCTCCCAAAGGTGACCAGCTTGTCATTGATGTGGGTGGCACCTTTCACTGAATTAGGGGATATAAGCTGCCAATGAAGAATGGGCTCGTAGAAATCAAAGTTGTGGATCTTTTTAAATGACATTTTCTTGATGTATATACACAGGTGTCTGTGTGATTTAACAGGACTTGTATGCTTTGGAAGTTTGCTTCGCTGCATAGAAGAAGTTAATACATCTAGTTCTCCAATAAGAACAGATTATACGTTCAAAGAAATTGCAGATCTTTTTAAATGAAATATACTTCACATACATATACAGGTGTCTGTGATTGATTAGGAACTATCTACTCTCTGACTTCATTACACTGCATAAAAGAAATTAATACATGCAGTTCTCCAACGACATGCTTTAGCACATTTATGAGGTAAGTATTACAAAACTGGATAGTGTATATATGCTGAATATTTTGAATTCATTTTTCAATGTCTGTTTCAAATTTAAAACAAAAATATTTTGTCACATTGTTGTTGAGCTTATAATTCCATTAGAATGGATGCCTTGGTTTTTAGACTTCCAACAGACAACAGACTGATTTCATTTAAAAGGAGGATCTTGGTGTAGACATTCTGAAACTCTGATGCCTAATCATTGTTTTATCTTTCTTTTTTCCCCAGGACTTAGGGATGAATTTTTCAATTGGTTCAAACTACAACAGCGTGTCTTTGACTGAAAAACAGTTTTGCTATGAGACCGTGAGTGGATCATGTGAGAAATTAGTTCGGCCACTGAGCATACAGTTTCTCATGTTTTTGTTCATGGGGTTTACCATACTGGCAACAATGAGCGGGAACCTTTTGGTCATTACCGCCATAGCACACTTTAAGCAGCTGCACACATCCACAAACTATCTCATCCTCTCGCTGGCAGTGTGCGATTTCCTTATGGGAGTGTTTCTGATGCCCGGCAGTGCAGTGCGCTCTGTCCTGGGCTGTTGGTACCTGGGCGACTTCGTATGCCAGCTCCACACCAGCACTGATATAATGCTGAGCACCTCCTCAATCTTCCACCTGTCATTCATCTCCATTGACCGCTACTTTGCTGTGTGTAACCCACTAACATACAGGTCCATCATCAACTCAGTCACCATCATCATTATGCTCACCACCAGCTGGGTGATCCCTGCCGTATTTGCTTATGGGATGATCTTCTCTGAACTCAATATAAGAGGTATTGAGGATTTCTTTGAAGCACATGTGAAGTGTGTTGGAGGCTGCCCAGTGTTCTTTAGTCAGGTGTCAGCAGCAGTCTCCGCCATCTTTTCGTTTTTCCTTCCAGGTCTGATTCTGCTCTGCATTTACCTTAAAATCTACTTGGTCGCCAGAAGACAGGCACGGTCCATTAAGCAGCTGACAAAACAGCTTGACACGGATGCAGCAAATGAGTCCAGGTTATCTAGGAAAGAAAAGAAAGGAGCAAAAACCCTGGCGATAGTGGTTGGAGTCTTCCTCGCTTCCTGGATGCCATTTTTCCTGTGCCACATAATTGACCCCTTCATTGCCTACTCTCTTCCTCCACTTTTGTTTGATGCTCTGTTTTGGTTTGGTTACTTCAATTCAACTTTTAACCCTGTAGTTTATGCCTTCTTTTACAGCTGGTTTAGAAAAGCCTTGAAAATAATCATTTATGGTGAAATATTTAATACCAATTCTTGTCAGATGAGGCTGTATGTGGAATGAATAATTTGCTCATTATTATTCTTGACCCAAAGTTATATTTTAAGTGATTGTTTAAAGTGAGCACGAGTGTATCTGTATCTGTCTTCACATACAATATGTAACTTATATTGAATAACCACTGTTCAAAAATTTCTCAAAATCCACTGATCTTAATTTGTGAAGATTGATGAGGGCAGACTTGAATGCAATCAATCTAAAGTAAAACTTCAGTGTTGCAGTTTGTGTAGAGTGAACTCCACAGCATCATTGCATTTGGTGAGCATCTTTGTGTCAGAAAGTGTATTTGTCATTGATGTTGCAACACAACAGTGATATACAACAAAGTAAACTTTAGAACACAAACATTCATATTATAAATTTCCATGAGGAAAATAGTTCAAGAAGTAAAAACAGAATAGTTCAAGAAATAAAACAGATGGCAAATAATTCAGAGGGGCAATAAATAGAAATTAATTTACTAACCTGCAGAAGAACAGCAGTAAAAGCTACTTGTTGGAAAAATACATACAAATACACAAATACACACAAAAATAAAATAAAAAGTGAAATATCTGCACATCCACATGGCATGATCAGTGCAATAATCATTATCATGTTTTACAATACTGTGTTCCAGAACAATTGCCGTCAAATGCACATTTCCCATAAGAAGAACAAAAACAAATGTGACTTGCCTCCTTCAAACCTAAATTTTAAAAGGGATGCTTTCACACTTAGCAGAATGTACACTCAATTGTAGTTAGCAAACTGATAGACAGAAAATTTCCCTTAGACAAACAAAAACCTCTAATAAAATTCAGTCTCTCATGACTGTCAGATTTGACATCATAACTCATAGACTAAATGCCAGTCTCCGAAAAAAAAAAAAAAAAACTTGGTAACTAAATCCATACTAAATTGTTTGTGCAGATCTTTTGACATATTTCTGATAAATGTTATTGATTTCCCCTATTGACCTGGTCTTTTGTTTTCCTCTGGAAAATCCACTGTGCTACATGTATAGTAGATGATTAAGTCTTGCCCATATAAAAATCAACTATAAAAAATAAAATTTGCTTGTAAATTTGTATATGTGATGGAAAAACCAATATTTTCCAATATTGCATCTTTCAAAAAGAGTGGGAAATGCAAAGGGCAAAAGATATTTTAATGCACTATGTAACCAGCCAACAGTGAAATCTGAAGTCTAATTTGTATATCTTGGTATGTAAGAGGTACTTACAGTTCACATTTTGTCATTTGTATTTTTTAAATTGTTTTAACGTTTGGTGTGCTATTTTTGTTATGGCTGAATGTCTTGTTTCACCACTTTGCAACAGTGTGTTTGTCTCCATTAATGGGAACTCCTGTGTTAGCGATATGAAGGCAATTAGACATTCTCTACAGGTTTTCCTAAGGCTGAAAGATAAGTGTATGTCCTGTTATCTCTCAGGTAATAAAGACCTCTTAAAGACTCTCTATCTGATCTTGTGCCTCTTCACTGGTAGCCTAGCACACTAATTAGCTAACTGGGTATTCATCTAGGTGCCTAGCTATATAATCAGCTATAAAATTGGCCAAAATAACTTGCTAACTAGCTACAAAAACTTATTAGCAAACTACAAAAATACTGTATATGCCAAGTTGCTCACATGTGCAACATAAAAAAGAAAGAAACTACTTGAATGTGGTGTTTGTGTTTAATTACATTTGCCTGGAACCATAAATATACTGGAGAAAAACTGGTTCCATATATAAAAGCTTCTGTCTGGTGGATTTGATTTTGATATGAAATGATCTACAACATAATGATTCTATATCATGTTTTTCATCAAAATTATAAATATGTATTATAATACAGCTCAGCTGCAAGCCACAATTATCCAAGGATCTACACTGCCATGGTTATATGGATGTGCTTTTTTAAGTAAGATGAATAAGAAGACTTTATTTGTTGGCATAAAAGTGGCATTATTTGGTGAGACAGCTATTTGAAGAGAATGGTCAGTAATATAATTAAACTGAATGTGGATTCCTGGCCATAGGGCACAGCCTGTGGAGTTGGATGCTCAACCTATTTCACATTCTGTATGCTAATAATTCATTATTAGCTGTTGTTCACTGAACATAAATGATACTACACCTGATATCTTTCTGACTAAATTTAGAATTTTTTTTACAAAATTAATGTAAACCAGGATTTTGTTGTTGTTGTTGTTGCTGCGATGCACCACCTCTATCCCTGATGAACATAAACAAAAGACCTTGTGTGTTGCTGGACAAAAAAGTCTTTGGTACTCTTTAACCCTTGTGTGACATTGTCTCAATTCCCACATAATCACTGCTATTTCCCTCACTGCTCCTCATGGTACGTCCTCAGTGAATTCTGTAGGGTAAACAAAGAGATCCCATTCACTTTCAGGCAGATCAAATGTATGTAGGCCTCAGTTTCACAAATTGTTGACGTCATCACCTCCCAAAGTCACCCTGCTTGTCATAAATGTGGGTGTCCCCTTTCACTGAATGTTTGGGTATATAAGTCACCTGACAATGAAGAACGGATCACAGGTTCACAGAAATCATGCAAGCTGCGAATCACTTTAAATGGCACATTCTTCATGTAATGCCTGTGCGACTGACCAGAAATTACCTGTTCACTATACTACATGAAAGAAGTTAATGCATGCATCTCTCAAACATCATGCCTTGACACATTTTTCAGGTAAGTTTTATAAAACTGGATGTTGTACATATGCTGAATATTTATACTATATATTCATATACATATATATATATATATATATATATATATTTAAGTATAGTATAAAATATAGTATAAATACATACATATATATATATATGTACAATATCTATTTCATTTATGTTAATGACTAAATAGTTAAATGAATACAACATGCATTCAGAATATTAGAATTAGGGCACTGCATTACATTTATTTTCCCCTTTTCTGCTTCAGTTCTTTCTGCCATTTAACTGCTAGACTTCCAATAGTTTCCTGCGGAAAACATTGAAACAGAACAGTCTGTACTTTTTATCTGAAGCATGTACTAGCTGGAAAGAGACGTCCTTGAGTGTCCTCTTGATGAGTACTATCCTGCTCTTATATCGAAGGTGAAGTTAATTCTTTCTCTTTTCTATCACTATTTCGATTTCATTTATAAGGAGGATCTTGGAGTAGACATTTTGAGATGATGAAACCTAATCAATATTTTATCTTTCTTATCCCCCGCAAGGTCTTAAGGATGAATTTTACAAATGGCTCGAACGTTTTACTCACTGAAGCACAGTTTTGCTTCGAGTTCATCAGTGGATCATGTGAGAAAATAATACGGCCTGTGAGCATACAGTTTCTCATGTTCCTATTCATGGGGTTGACTGTGCTGGCAACAGTGAGCGGGAACCTTCTGGTCATTACCGCCATAGCACACTTTAAGCAGCTGCACACATCCACAAACTATCTCATCCTGTCAATGGCAGTGTGCGATTTCCTTCTGGGGGTGTTTGTGATGCCCTGCAGTGCAGTGCGCTCTGTCCTGGGCTGTTGGTACCTGGGCGACTTCATGTGTAAACTTCAGAACAGCACTGATATGATGCTGAGCATCTGCTCCATCTTCCACCTGTCGTTCATCTCCATCGACCGCTACTTTGCCGTGTGTAACCCACTGATGTACAAGTCCATCGTCAACCAAGTCACCATCATCATTATGCTCGCGATGAGTTGGCTGGTTCCTGCCATCTGCGCTTATGTGCTGATCTTCACTGGAGTCTTCATGAGCAACATTGATGATTCCGTAGTAGCCCAGATGACATGTCTTGGAAGCTGCGCGTTGTTGGCTAATTGGGTGACATCAACAGTCTCCACCACACTTTCATATTTCCTTCCCAGTTTGATTCTGCTGTGCATTTACCTTAAAATCTACACGGTTGCCAGAAAACAGGCTAGGGCCATTAAACAGCTGAGACAAAAGTTTGACACGGAAGTAGCAAATGAGTCTGGTGTATCTAGACGAGAAAGAAAAGGAGCAAAAACCCTGGCGATAGTGGTTGGGGTCTACCTCTTCTGCTGGACCCCATTTTTCCTGTGCTACTTAATTTACCCCTTCACTGGTTATTCTATTCCTCCAGTACTGTTTGACGCCCTGTTTTGGTTTGGTTATTTCAATTCAGCGTGTAACCCTGTAGTTTATGCCTTCTTTTACAGTTGGTTTAGAAAAGCTTTGAAAATAATAATTTGTGGTGAAATATTTTATAGTAATTCCTGTCAGATGAGGCTATATGTGGAATGAATGATTTGCTTGTTATTCCAGACCAGTGTTTTTCAACCCTGCTCCTCGCGGCACTCTGTCCTGCATAGCTTCTCTCTATCCTTGCTGCTTGATTCAATCAGGTGTGCTCAGCTAATAAAATGTGCCACTGGTGAGTTCAGTCAGGTAGGTAGAGCAAGGATAGATGGAAGACATGCAGGACAGGGTGCCGCGAGGACCAGGGTTGAGAAACACTGTTCCAGACCAAAAAGGTATGTTTTTAAGTGACTGTTTTAAGTGATCCTGTGGTTATGTGTATATAATTATTTGAATGGATTACTGCTGTCTATGCATGCACGACAATACTTGAAATACACTCAGTGACTACTGTAAGAAAGCGTAATACAAATACATACTGATCTTAATTTCACGAGAGTGGAGTGAGGTTACATGCAAATTTCACAATGAATCTAAAGAAACACCTTCTTGTCGCAGCTGGTGCAGAAAGAATCCACACTATCCAATGCATTGGAGAGCACCTTATCTCGCTATAAAATACTTTCTGGTGGCAAAAACCCCCTAACAGCTCCTTGTAAAATACATGCAAAACTACACAGAAAAACATGTATCTATATGCGAGCATGACAAAGCTGATTGTAAAATAGCCATTTGTTTTATTTTGCTATATACAATTTGACAGTTATTCTCAAGTTATTTTCAATTAAAAAAGGACACAAAATCTACCACTTACCATTCAACAAACATTTTGATGGGAATGCTTTCAGACAACACACAATCATTAACAGTATTCAAACTTGATAAACCTTGATAAGTGTTTAATAAGGTGTGCGATCTTGCGTGCACGTTTCGCTATTGCTGTTCACGTCCAAGAATTGACATCAACCAATGAACAATGCTTACTATGTATCTCACAACCCACTGTATGTATACTCTGAGGATCAACAAAAATCCATCATTCTGTTCTATGCAGATGTTTCTCAGGAGATGCGGATAAAGCATTCAGCATTTATTCTGCACAATGGCACACACTTCCACATCAGAAGTTAGCATAAATGATTGAATAGTGTCCGGTTCACTGGCAGATATCAGTCCCTCTGCTGCGGGATACCTACACACACCATGACCACACAGCACACGTGTTGCAGCCAACATGCCACATGCATGAATGTCCATTTTTATTATTATTTTTAAAAACAATGTAAACAATAACCAATATGACACTATCACGACACAGGCGATTAGCAGGAACGTGTTAATCTAATTGCTCATAGCCAAAACGTGCGGCTTTTTAGCAACAACCCAGCTTACCAATTAGCTAAAATAATAACACACACAAAAAAAAAACACAATATTACAACATACCTGCACAATGGGATATAAAACCACATCGGGAGTTAGCATAAATGATTGAATGGTGTTTGGTTTGCTGACATTTGCTTACATCAAAAGAAATAATAAGTTTGTCATTAGCAACCTAGCCACTCGCATGTACTACCAGCTAGCTAACTAATTGTCGCATTACAATTATCAAAATAATGTCTCCTCATCACCAACAAAAAGGAAATAATAACACCTTAAATCACTTTAAACACATTAAGTAAACAAAGCAAGTACCGGATAACTTATCTTCAGCGGATATCAGTCACTCTGCTGTTCGCCCCCTACAGTTCCAGATAAAAAAGGTCTCAAATTCCAGTTGTCAATCAAAATATGTTATACCCACAATAGCGGATTGTGGTTTAACTATTTAAACTTAATGATTTAGACTGTTACATGACCACTGCATTAAACTCGGCCTATACACTGCTAAAACTCTTCAGCAAACTGATTTTGATACATGCTATAGGTTACTTCACACATGTAATAACCACTGGGCAGATTGCTGAGAACTCAGACAGCAAAATATTTTGTCTTCAGAGGAATAAAGGTAATAACCATATAAGTATTTGGTTGCTATATGTACTTAGACATTAAACATTACACAAATTTACCAGTTTACCAAATTCATCCAGCAGCGTCCCTTCAGGTATGTTATTGGTTGGCTACATCTGGTCATTTGGTTGATACTGCACTAACCACTGGGCACATGTTGTCTGCTCTTTCACCACTGTTGTCTGCTCTTTCCCTCATCACTGAGTCTTGGACTTTCCTCAGCTGGTGTTCTTGATGCCGTTGGATTTTCTCTGACCTTTCTGTATTTTTGGCCCTTGCTCTTGCATTGTGATTTACTACCTTTGCTGGATTTTCTGTTTCCATGTATAAGATCGACTGCCTGTTTTTGACTACGAGACTGGACGCTCCCAAGTAAAGCCTGTTTGTTCTCCAAGATGCCTGTCTCTCCTTGCACTTGAGTCCCTCCTTAGCCATTGTTACAGCAAAACTCAGTCACTATGGACCCAGCAGAAGAGGAGCAGCTACGCTCGGTTGTGCAGTACATGGGCAAGTTTGCGAGCCAGCTGCAAGAGAGTCAGAAAGCCCTGTTAGATGCGACTCAGCAATTCCAACCACAGCAACAGCGCATCACCGCCCTAAAGGAACAACTCTCCGCCCTAGCCACCTCGGTATAGCAGCTCTTGGTTGGAGTACAGCAGCTCTGGATGACACATCCGAACCCTGGCCACAGCCTGCAAATAGCACCACTAACCGTGCAGTCTGACACCCCATCCGCACCAACTTACCTGCCCCAGAGAGGTTCAACGGGTTGTCCAAGCTTCCTCCTTCAATGTGACTCAGTTATTTAATGACCAGCCTTCCCACTTTGTTTCAGACCAGGCCATAATATGATATATCCTGTTGCTGCTGACAGGTAGAGCCCTTGCCTGGGGTACTGTGGTGTGGGAATGGTGGTCAGCAGTCTGCGAGAGTTATGCAGCCTTCACAACAGCACTCTGACAGAGTTTTGATCACCCATTCTCACAAACTGGCACTGGCCATCATCTCCTCACCAGGGAAGGGGATCGGTGGCTGACTACATGATAGAGCTCACACCCTTGCTGCAGAGAGTGGCTGGAACCAGGAGGCACTGAGGGTGCCATTTTTCCCAGGGCTGTTTGATGAGATTAAGGATGAGCTTGCCTCTCAGTAGGAGCTGGAGGATTTGGAAGACCTCATCGAAGTGGCCCTCCGCAGGGACTCTCATCTTAGGGAGAGAAGACAAGAGCGATGAGGATGACCCACGTTAACAGCCCCTGATAGCCAGGCCTGTGGTGACCCTTACGTTCTTCCAGCTATCCACCAGCTGCCTCATCCACCTCACTGAACAGCCCAGAGACCAGTCCGGATGAACCTATGCAGATCGGAAGGACGCAACTCTCTGCTGAGGAGTGGCAGAGGCGAAGCAACAAGGGGCTGCTTCCATTGGTGGGGCAGGACATTTGTATGCCCAGTGCTCACTGCGATCAAAAGAGCAGACCCATTAGTGAGCAGGGGTCAAATCTCTTTATCCTTCCTCACTTCCCTCTCAGTTGATGTGGGACAATAGGGTCCACCGGCTCATGGCCTTCATTCTCTCGGGGACGGCAAGTAATTTCCTGGACCAGAGCTGGGCCCGGAGGCAGGGGCTACCAATCCAACGATTGGAGAGATCACTGGCAGCTACGGCGTTAGATGGACACCCTCTTGGTTCGGGTTAAATCACCTTGTGCACAGCAGCTCTGAACCTGCAAACTGGTAAGGACCACCTAGAGACACTATTGTTCCACCTCGTTGATTCTCCGAACCTACCCCTTGTCCTAGGCTTCCCCTGGCTGGCTCGGCACAACCCCGGCATGGACTGGATGTCTAGAGAGGTGGAATTCTGGAGCCCCATTTGCCAGCCTAGTTGTCTGCAGTCTTGGAAGTCTCCTACTCCTGCTTCTGAGACTTGCCAGCCTGAGCCCATTGACCTCACCAACATTCCTGGTGAGTACCACAACCTATGAGAGGTTTTCAGCAAGAAAAGAGCCACTTCATTACCCCCTCATTGCCCTTATGATTGCGCCATTGAATTGTTGCCTGGTACTCGTCCCCTGTGGGGTCATCTCTACTCTCTCTCAGCCCCAGTGACGGCCGCCATGGAAGAATACATTTCATTTCAAAGGCCCTGGCCAATGGAATCATTTGCCCCTCTTCCTTGCCAGCCAGGGCAGGCTTCTTCTTCATGAGTAAGAAGGTTGGGGGACTCCAGCTCTGCATTGACTACAGACCCCTGACCAATATTACCATCAAGAACAAATACCCTCTTAAATTTTTGGTTTCAACCTTTGAAAACCGTTGCGGAGCCGCCATCTCCACTAAACTTTATCTGCACAATGCCTACCACCTAGTGCAGATCCGAGAGGGTGGAAGGCGGCATTCAACATCCCGACAGGCCACTGTGAATACCTACTGCTGCCCTTTGGTCTGGTCAATGCACCTGCCACCTTCCAAACCTTGCTTAATGACGTCCTGAGGGATATGCTCGGCCGTGGAGTATTTGTCTACCTGGACGCCATCCTGATATACTCCCGTACTGAGAGGGAAGACATCCACCAGGTTGGACACCTCTCTAGTCCCCTTCCTAGGCTACATAATTTCCCAGGACAGCAAAAAAAATGAATCCAGACAAGGTGCAGGCACTAGCGGATTGGCCTACCCCCACGTCGATTAAACAGATGTGGAGATGCTTCGGGTTTGCTAAGTTTTGTAGACAATTTTATCTGCCCATTTTCCACCCTGGCAGGCGCACTGTCTTCCCTGACTCGCAAGACTTCCACAGGGTCCAGGTGGACACCAGAGGCAGAGCGGGCATTCACCGGACTGAAGTGCCATTTCACCACTGCTCCTGTGCTAGCACACCCTGACCCCTTCACGCCATTTGTAGTGGAAGTGGACCCCTCTGATATTGGCATCGGGGCTGTCCCATCTCAGCTCACAGCCAGTGAGGGAAAGCTCCATCCTTGTGCATTTTTCTCCAGATGCCTCACCCCTATCGAGAGGGATTACGATGTGGGTACCCGGGAACTTCCTGCTTGTCAAGGAGGCACTGGAGGAGTATCGACACTGGCTGGAGGGTGTGAAGCACCCGTTCCTAGTGTGGACCGACCATAAGAACCTGGCCTACACCCAAACAGCTAAACGACTCAACTCCCAGCAAGCCAGGTGGGGTTTGTTTTTGCCTTGTTTCAAATTTACTGTAGTACCGACCTGGGTCCAAGAACAGCAAGGCCGATGCTCTGTCTAGATGCTTTGACAGCTCTGAGGGGACAAAGGAACCAGAGTCCATCCTGCCACAAAGCTGTCTTGTTGCCCCTGTCACCTGGGATATCACCACGGATGTCTGAGAGGCTCAGTGTGCAGATCCAGATTTGGGAGGGCCCCCTCAACAGACTATATGTACCCAATGTAATGTGACCTAAGGTCTTGGCTTGGGGATGCTCCTCCCGATTGGTGGGTCATCCCAGAGCTGAGCGGACATTAAAATTTCTGCAAAGGCAGTTCTGGTGGCCCTCTACCAGAGCTGATATCACGGACTTCATCGCAGCCTGTTCCATCTGTGCCAGGCAGAAGCACTCCTGCTAACGGTCGCCAGGCTTGCTGTGCCGCCTACCTGTCTCTAAACATCCATGGTCACACCTTTCCATGGTCACACCTCTCCATGGTCACACCTCTCCATGGATTTCACACAGGCCTACCACCATCTGAGGGTAGGACTGTCATTATTGTCGTGGTGGATAGATTTTCCATGGCCACCTATCTCATAGGTCTGGCTAAGCTCCCAACTGCTAAGGACACGGCTCAACTGGTCATTGATCACATTTCCGTATTCATGGTTTGCCCCAGGACACTGTCTCTGACAGGGGTCCGCAGTTTGTCTACAGGTTCTGGAAGTCCCTCTGCTCACTGCTGGGAGCATCTGCAAGCCTGTCCTCCAGTTTAAACCCTCAGACTAATAGCCAGACAGAGGACAAACTAGACCCCGGAGACAAACCTACGCTGCCTTGTCTCTGACCAGCCAGCTTCCTGGGCCTCTCAGCTCTCCCGGGTGGAATGCTGATGCACCTGGTCCCCAGTGCATAGGGTCCCGATGTGCTCCAGGTCAAGCCAGGTCCAGTCAGCCAACCAGAGAAGACGGGCGACAGTCTACTGACCTTGGCAGAGGGTCTGGCTCTCCACGAGGGATCTGCCACTCAAGGTGGAGAGCTGGAAGTTGGCCCCTCACTTCATGGGCGCATAGCAGGTGCCTGGTGGAAAACTCCCCGGTCTACACTGTAAGAAGGATCATAGATTCTCAGCGTGTGTGGGGGCGCAGCCAGTACCTGGTGGACAGGGAAGGATATGGAAGAAAGGGATGGTCCTGGGTCTCTGCTAAGGACATTCTGGACCCTGATCTAATCCGAGATTTCAAGCGGATTCACCCAGACTGACCCTCCAGGTTATCCAGAGTGGTCCATAGGAGCGGGTACTGTAAGGACTGCTGACTCAGTCCCCCCCTGCCAGCCGCCAGAGGGCAACATAGACTCTTTTCAAGTTGACTGGAATCAGGTATGCTCAGTGTGTTGCATTCCATGCTGGCTGTGCACACCTGTAAGCAGTTTGTTGATTGCCCCTTTGCCTCTGTACATATACCCTGTTTGCTCTATCCCTCATCACTAAGTCTTGGACTTTCCTCGCCTTCCGCTCTTGATGCCCTTGGATTTTCTGTGGATTCAGTAAAGTCAACAATTTCATTCATTTTAACAAAACTTACAGCCCCTTGATTACTAAATTAGGAAAGGCACTGGTACTACTCATGATACAGATCATTTGAAATTTTAAGAGTAATCTGTTCAATAAGTTGTTCGGTATGTGAGAGTAAAGTCTGCACTGATAAAAATGCTTAAAATATTTGTGTGGTCAGAATTTTTTTGAGAATGCTCAGTAATATAATTACACTGAATTTCTCAGAAAGCATGAAATTCTAGTTACAGTAAAGGCATTTGCAGTGGGATTTGGTGCGAGTCCCATTATTACTGAATAAATAACTAATAGCTTGCAAACTCCAGGAATGTTTGCACTAGCCACACAGTGTCTGGCTGTGTCCATTCCCAGAATACTGTTCTTTTCTGGAAACTGAGGCCTCTGCTGTAGGTGGTGTGTATTGCAGCTTTTCAATGCGACTTCAGACTGACCTGTGAAATTGTACATTACATGTGTGTCAAATTAACTGTGACACCCCATTAACATTTATCATAGCCTATTAAGTATTTGATTTACACTGGTCTTAAAAGTTGTCAATGCGTTGGTGTAAATGCTACACATAAGCAGGGATTAAATTGTATGGAATTACCTGGAACTGCCTTTCAACACAATCAGTTGATCAAGAGATCAAGTTATGCTTGGTTTAGATGAGCAGTTTAACAACTAATGATGAAAGTCAAGGTCAATGGTTATTTTTTGTACCACAAGTCACACAATGCACTACCGTTGCACAGGTGTTCACTGAAGGATAGGTGCTACTCCACTGATGTCATCCAGGGAACCTTTAGATGTCTGATGAATTACAGGGTGCTGAGGATTTGGACCCCTGGCCGTAGGGCACAGCCTGTGGACTCTCCACTTACTGTGTATGCTCCACTTATTTCACATTCTGTATTTTATTGTTGTAGCAATGTTTGATATCATAATTTTAGGCAAACATAAGTACACATGGATTAGGATTTAAATGATCTCTTTACACATTCATTGTTAATTATTAGCTGATATTCACTGCACACACAATTATATTGCACCTGATATCTTTTTGATTAAATTTAGAAATTTTATACAAATGGATATACACCAGGATTATTTTGTTGTTGCTGCAATGTAGCACCTCTATCCTTTATAAACAAAAGACCTTATGTGTAGCTGGGAAAAAAAGCATCTGGTACACATTAATCCTTGTGTGACATTGTCTCAATTCCCACATAATTACTGTTATTCCCCTGGCCACCCCTCACTGTATGTCCTCAATGAATTCTGTAGGGTAAACAGAAGAGTCCCCTTCACTTTCAGTTAGATTAAATATATCTAGGCCTCTATTTCACCAACTGTTGATATCATCACCTCCCAAAGTCACCCTGCTTGTCATTGATGTGGGTGTCACTTTTCACTGACTGTTTGGGTATATAAGTCATCTGACAATGAAGAACTGATCACAGGTTCACAGAAATCATGCAAGCTGCGGATCACTCTAAATGGCACATTCTTCATGTAATGCCTGTGTGATTGACTAGCAGTTAATGAATCTATCTCTCAAATATCATGCCTTGACACATTTATTTGGTAAGTAAATGCTTTTTATATCATTTAATTCTTTCTCTTTTCTGCAACTGTCTATGACTATTTTGATTTTATTTATAAGGAGGATCTTGGTGTTGACATTTTGAAACAATGATACTTTTAAACAATGTTTTATCTTTCTTTTTTCCCCAAGGCCTTAAGGATGAATTTTTCAAACAGCTTAAATGACATTTTACTCACTGAAGCACAGTTTTGCTTCGAGTTCATCAGTGGATCATGTGAGAAAATAATACGGCCTGTGAGCATACAGTTTCTCATGTTCCTATTCATGGGGTCGACTGTGCTGGCAACAGTGAGTGGGAACCTTCTGGTCATCACCGCCATAGCACACTTTAAGCAGCTGCACACATCCACAAACTATCTCATCCTGTCAATGGCAGTGTGCGATTTCCTTCTGGGGGTGTTTGTGATGCCCTGCAGTGCTGTGCGCTCTGTCCTGGGCTGTTGGTACCTGGGCGACTTCATGTGCAAAATCCAAACCAGCACTGATATGATGCTGAGCATCTGCTCCATCTTCCACCTGTCGTTCATCTCCATCGACCGCTACTTTGCCGTGTGTAACCCACTGATGTACAAGTCCATTGTCAACAAAGTCACCATCCTTATTATGCTCACGACAAGTTGGCTGGTTCCTGCCATCTTCGCGTATGTGCTGATCTTCACCGGCTTCTTGATGAGGGACATTGACGATTCCGTAATAGCCCAGATGACATGTCTTGGAAGCTGCACATTATTGTCTAGTTGGGTGACATCAACAGTCTCCACCACACTTTCATATTTCCTTCCCAGTTTGATTCTGCTGTGCATTTACCTTAAAATCTACACGGTTGCCAGAAAACAGGCTAGGGCCATTAAACAGCTGAGACAAAAGTTTGACATGGAACGGGCAAATGAGTCTGGTGTATCTAGACAAGAAAGAAAAGGAGCAAAAACCCTGGCGATAGTGGTTGGGGTCTACCTCTTCTGCTGGACCCCATTTTTCCTGTGCTACTTAATTTACCCCTTCACTGGTTATTCTATTCCTCCAGTACTGTTTGACGCCCTGTTTTGGTTTGGTTACTTCAACTCAGCGTGTAACCCTGTAGTTTATGCCTTCTTTTACAGTTGGTTTAGAAAAGCTTTGAAAATAATAATTTGTGGTGAAATATTTTATAGCAATTCCTGTCAAACACAGCTATATGTGGAATGAATAACTTATTATTCCAGACCAAAAAGTTATGCTTTTACGTGACTGTTTTAAGTGAGCATGTGTGTATTTGTGTAATTGATCGGATGGATTACTGCTGTCTTTGCATGCACTGCATTGCTTTAAATACACCGAGTGACTACTGTAAAAAAAAAAAAAAAATTGTGAAAATTCACTGATCTTAATTTACTGAGTGTGGAGTGACTGAGGTTATAAGCACATTTCACAAGGAATCTAAAGAAAAACCTTCTCGCTGCAGCTGGTGCAGAAAGAACTCCACACTGTCCGATGCACTGTAGAGCACATTATCTAGTAAAATACTTTGTGGCCAAAAAAACCCCCTAAAAGATCCTTGTAAAACACATACAAAGCTCCGCTGAAAAATACATATATCTACATGTAAGCATGATGAATCTGATTGTAGAACAGCCATTTATTTAAGATTGCTGTGTGCCAATTGACAGGTATTGTCAAGTATGTTTTATTTTGTTTAATAGGCAGCAGTGCAGCATAGTGGTAAGGAACATGGCTCGTAACCAAAAGGTTGCTGGTTCGATCTGGGGCACTGCTGCTGTGCCCTTAGGCAAGGTGCTTAACCCAGCATTGCCTCAGTAAATATCCAGCTGTACAAATGGATATCATGTAAAAACTGCAACCCAAGTAAGTCGCTCTGGATAAGAGTGTCTGCTAAATGACAGTCATGTAATGTAGTTTAAAAGGACACAAAATCTACCACTTACTTTCTTAGCGCACATTGTAAAGGGGGTGTCTTCACACTGACAATGCACACTCACTAACAGTAATCAAACTCATAGGAAGGCTTGACAGGTGTTGCTACCATATCAGCAACTTAATATGACAACTGCATGTTTCATTATAGCTGTTAACATCCAGGAATTGACAACAACCATTGAATTCTGCTTAGTATGTATCTCACAATCTACTGTACGTATGCTCTAAGCATCAACAAAAAGCCATCACTATTTATGGCTGCATGTTTTTACAAAAACAAACACTGTAAAACTTATAGTCTCCAACAGTCAGTTTTGGCATCACAATAGAAATAATTCATTCAATAATAATTCAATAATTCAGAACTACTTTTACGTTCAAGTTTAACACTGGCAAAAAGCCATAGAAGATAGAAATTTCATTAAATTACTGTGACCTCCCCATCTTGGTCCCACTCACTGCCTCCGGTATTGTGAAGGAGACGAGGCGGATGGAGCATTCAGCGTATATTCGGTACAACGGGACATACAACCACACCGGGAGTCCACATAAACGATTGAACGGTGTCCAGTTCGCTGGCATTTGCTACAACAGATATCAGTCCCTCTGCTGTAGGATACCTACACACACCGTGACCACACAGTACCTGTGTTGCAGCAAACATGCATGAATGTCCATACTTTTTTTTAAACAATGAAAACAATAACCAATATGACACTATCACGACACAGGTGATTAGCAGCCACATGTTAAACTGCTAGCTCATAGCCGAAACACGTGGCTTTTTAGAATCAATTTATCTTACCAATTCTCCAAAAATATTGCAATGAACCTGCACAACTGGACATACAACCACACTGGGAGTCAACATAAATGACTGATTGATGTAGGGTTCGCTGACATTTGCTTAAAATTAAAAGAAATAAAAAGTTTGTCATTAGCAACCTAGCCACTCACATGTACTACCAGCTAGCTAATTAACTGTCACATTAAAATTATCAAAATAATGTCTCCTCATTGTAATGTGCCACACATTGCCAACAAAAAGGAAATAATAACTTAAATCACTTTAAACACATTAATTAAACAAAGCAAGTACCGGATAACTTATCTACAGCAGATATCAGCTCCTGTGCCTGGGGTGTAGGCTTCCCACAGCTGTTCCATATAAAACAAAAGCCTCAAATTCTATTCGTCAATCAGAATATGTCTCACCCACAATAGCGGATGGTGGTCCCAATCTAAGCAGGAATTTAACTATTTAAACCTAACTATTTACACCATTACATGACCATTAAACTCAGTATACACGCTACTAAAACTTTTCAGCAATCTGATTTTGATGCAAGCTTTCGGTTACTTCACACATGCACTAACCACTGGGCAGATTGCTGAAGACTCAGACAGCAAAATATGTTGTCCTCAGAGGAATAAAGGAAATAGCCATATAAGTATTTGGTTGCTATATGTACTTAGACATTAAACATTAGACAAATTTACCAGTTTACCAAATTTATCCAGCAGCTTCCCTTCAGGTATGTTATTGGTTGGCTACATCTGGTCATTTGGTTAATACTGCAGGGTCACTGGCTGCGAAATGTTAGCGCATTGCTATACAAATGCCATTTGGGGAGGAAAGTCAACAATTTCATTCATTTTAACAAAATTTACAGACCCCTGATTATTAAAATTGGGAAAAGCCTCTGATATTATTCATGGTACAAATAAATTGAAAATTTAAGAGTAACCTGCTAAGTAAATTGTTCAGTATTTGAAAGCAAAGTTTCCACTGATGAAGATGTTAACATATTTGTGTTGTGAAAAAATACTGCACTTTTTTTTTTTTGTTTTTGTTTTTGCAAACATGGTCGCAATTTTTTACTTGTCATTGAAATCTGTGTGAATGCAAACTAAATTGTCTGTTTTGATTCACCCTACAGCAGCTTTGTGTTATTGTGTTTAACCATGCCCACATCTTATTGATGAATAGCTGTACAGATATCGAGGTACAGATTACAGATAAGTACAAACAGTAACAGACACAGGTGGAAATGGTACATCCTCCTAATACTCACATTATTTATATGAATGGCTCAAGCCTGCCAACAATGGTACTTAGAAAACCCGCTTTTATTAGTAAAATTATTACCAGTGAAAATAAGCTATGCGCTCTGTTACCATTAGAGTGTGGTAATTACTTCCCCTCAGTGTTTTTCGCTGTCTTTGTCAGCTGTATGACATTGATCCGTCATGTTCAGAGATTTCAGCAAACATCATCCAGTCTTCATTCTGGGGTTTTGTGAAGACGGAACACAGATGTCTTGTATTGTTATATTTCTTGTGAATACAATTTTCAGGGGGAAAATACCAAAGTCAATGCATTAGCTGGTTATGATGCTGGGCCACAGGCCTCAGTCTGTGGAGTTGGATGCTCGTCTTTTATTTCACATTCTGGCTTTCGTTGTTGTAGCAATGTTTATTATCATAACTTTAGTCAAAATAAAAAACACACAGCTTATGATTTAAATTATTTCTGTGAGTGCAGTCTGTGGGTCTGTACAACAATTAGTGATAGACAACTATTGCACAGTGTTATATACAGCTATTGCACAATAGGCATGTAATCTGAATTAAAATGAAAACACCTTTTGTGTTGCTGAAAAAACGAACATGTCTCTAATGCAAGAGTGACCTTCTCTCAATTCCCATCTAATAACTGCCATTCCCCTTGCCACCCCTTACAATATGTCCTCAATGAATTCTGTACACAGTAAACAAAGAGGTCCCAGTCACTTTTATTTAGATTATGTATCTAGGCTTCAGTTTCATAAACTGTTGATATCATCACCTCCCAAAGGTGACCAGCTTGTCACTGATGTGGGTGGCACCTTTCACTGAATTAGGGGATATAAGTTGCCTGACAAAGAAGAACCGTCTCACAGAAATCAAAGTTGTGGATCTTTTTAAATGACATGTTCTTGATGCATATACACAGGTGTCTGTGTGACTTAACAGGACTTTTGTGCTTTGGGACTTCATTTGACTGCATAAAAGAAGCTAATACATGCTGTTCTCCAATAGCATGATTTGGCACATTCATCAGGTAGGTGTTATGCAAGTGTATTCAGTACATGTGCTGAATATTTTGACTTCACTGTTCAATGTCTTTATCTCGTTTAAGTTAAATCAATACAATTGATTTTATATTTGCTGTTGTAACAGGAAGATATTTTTCTGCTTTAATCCTGTCTGCTATTAAAGTGGTTTTAGATTTATAAATTAATGACTAGTAGATGGAAAGAGCTATCACATGCTGATGAGGTGAATGTATTTTCAGAGCTGAGCCCCCTTTTGACAGGTACCTTTTTGCTTTTATATCAGATATAAAGCTAATTCTTTCTCTTTTCTGCAAATGTTAATGGCTATTGATTTCGTTTATTAGGAGGATCTTGCTGTAAACATTTTAAAACTATGACACCTAATCACTGTTTTCTCTTTCTTTTTCCCAAGGCCTTAAGGATGGATTTTACTAATGGCTCAAACTTCAACAGCGTGTCATTGACTGAAACACAGTTTTGCTACGAGTCCTTGAGTGGATCATGTGAGAAATTAGTTCGGCCACTGAGCATACAGTTTCTCATGTTCTTGTTCACAGGGATGGCCGTGCTGGCAACAGTGAGTGGGAACCTTCTGGTCATCACCTCCATAGCACACTTTAAGCAGCTGCACACATCCACAAACTATCTCATCCTGTCAATGGCAGTGTGCGATTTCCTTCTGGGAGCGTTTGTGATGCCCTGCAGTGCAGTGCGCTCTGTCCTGGGCTGTTGGTACCTGGGCGACTTCATGTGCAAAATCCACACCAGCACTGATTTGATGCTGACCATCTGCTCCATCTTCCACCTGTCATTCATCTCCATTGACCGCTACTTTGCCGTGTGTGACCCACTAACATACAGGGCCATCATCAACTCAGTCACCATCCTCATTATGCTCACCACCAGCTGGGTGTTCCCTGCCATCTTTTCATATGTGCTGATTTTCTCTAAACTGTACATGAGAAGCTTCGGGGATTCCTTAGTAGCACAAGTGACATGTCTTGGAAGCTGTGCATTGGTATTTAGCCGGGAGTCAAACACAATTATCACTGCACTTTCATTTTTCCTTCCAGCTCTGATTCTGCTGTGCATTTACCTTAAAATCTACATGGTTGCCAGAAGACAGGCTAGGGCCATTAAACAGCTGAGAAAACAGCTTGACACAGCGGGGAAAAATGGGTCCAGGGTGTCTAAGCAAGAAAGAAAAGGAGCAAAAACTCTGGCAATTGTGGTTGGAGTCTTCCTCATGTGCTGGACCCCATTTTTCCTGTGTAGCATCATTGACCCCTTCATTGGCTATGTTGTTCCTCCACTTTTGTATGATGCCCTGTTTTGGTTTGGTTACTTAAATTCAGCTTTTAACCCTATAGTTTATGCCTTCTTTTACAGTTGGTTTAGAAAAGCCTTGAAAATAATCATTTATGGTGAAATATTTCATACTAATTCTTGTCAGATGAGGCTGTATATGGAATGAATACTTTGCATATTATTCTGGACCAAAAATTGTTTTAAGTGACTTTTTTAAGCGAGCACGTGTGTATTTGTGTAATTAATTTGTCAGTGGATTACTGCTGACCTTGCATGTGTTATAACACTTTAAATATATTGCGTGGCTACTGTAAAAAATGTACTCAGAATACACTGTTCTTAATTCACTGAGAGTGAAGTGCTGTCCTAAGTATATTCCACGATCAGTCTCTATGCTTTTGAGAGCACCTCATCTGGTTCTAAAAATACATTTCTTATTTCCATCACAACACAATAATGATATATAACACATAATATCAAACATCAGGATGTGGCCAATCACAATATAAATTCACAGTTGGAATAACAGAAAGAATAGTTTAAGAAATAAAAGAGCAGATTATTCAGAGGAGAATTAAATAAAAAAGAGTTGTATTATCCTAGAGAAAAAAAACACAGTAGTAAAAGGTACTTATTGAACAATGTGTGCAGATCTGATATGTCCAACGATCATCTTTGTGTTACATCACTATATTCCATGACAGTTGATGTCAGATACATGTGTCACATAAAAAGGACACAACCACTGCAACTTGTCTCTCAAAACACATTTCAAAGGGGATATATTTACACATATCAGAATGTGCATTGATTAACAATAATCAAACTGATAGAAAGGGCTGACAGGTGTGTAATCTCTAACAAAGGGTCACAGGTTGCTGCCTGATCAGTAGCTTATTACAACAATGGCATGTCTCACAATTGCTGTTAACTTAAATGCTGTTCTCCAATAAAAGCTGCATAAATGTAAATGAAACCAATGATGCAAACATTCTTCATTTTAAAAATGTTGTGCAGGAGATCTTTTATCATGACATTTCAAGTAGATGTGATTCAATACTAGATGGAAAATTAAGTATTTTCCAAAATTGTATCTTTTGAAAAGAGCGGGGAATGAAATGGCCAAATCCTATGTTACTGCGCTATGTCATCAGCCAACGGTGAAATCTGAATTCTAATTTGTATATCTTAGCATGTATTGGGATAGTTACAGTTCATGTTCTGATGTTGTTATTATTCCACATTATAATTTTAACTTTTCTTGTACTGTTGTTATTTTGGCTAAATGTTCTTCTTTTTGTCAACACTTTGGAAATGTTTTTGTCTCCATTAAGGGGTAACCCTGTGTTAGTGACAATAAAGGCAAATACAAATGTGCTCTACCAGGTGTACAGCCTTTCTAAAGACTTGCATAACTGTATGTTCTGTTATCTCTCAGGTCATAAAGAACTCTTAAAGACTCTCCACTGTGATGTCAAGTCTGTTCACTGGTACCTTAGCACAGGTGGCTAGTTAACTGGCTATTCATCTAGATCAGTGTTTCCCAACCCTACTCCTGGCGGCACACTGTCCTGCATATCTTCTGTCTATCCTTGCTCTACCTACCTGACTGAACTCATCAGTGGCACGTTTGATTAGCTGAGCACACCTGATTTAATCAAGCAGCAAGGATAGATAGAAGATAAAGAATTATATTTTTTCCTGTAATTGATATGTATTATTGTTATTATTTCTTTAACTTTTTTTTGCTAAAGGTACTGCACAGGTATAAACGTTGATTGCATAGCATTGTCCACTCAGCACCACTTGGAGATGGGGGTGACCTTTGCTGACCTTATTATTATTATCATTTTGCACAAAGGTACTGCATAGCAGGGTTTCCGTTATCCGGTAATTACTGGTTTTTGCCTGGTAAAATTTATAAAAAAAACCAAGAAATTAAAAACTTGCTGGTCAAAATGTCCGGTAATAATGCTCATACAAAACATAGCTATAATGAAGGCTATCCCTAAACAGGACATTTGTGTTTTGACAGCGAAACAGCCTATTAACAGCCTACAGTACTTTTTTCCCCAAAAGGGTGCGCTTCTTTTTATTGCGCGATACTTGCTACTAGGCCAGCAGAGAGGGGCTTCTCTCTGCAGAATCAAATTAAGACAGTGCTGCCAAGTCGTCTGGAGGAGGAGAGAGTGACACGGTTTATGCGCATTGCAAGCTGCAAAGACACACTGGACATGTTTGATTTCAAGTCGGCAGCAGAGGACTTTGCTGCAATGAAATAAAAGAAAAAATAAAATGTTACCTGGTAGCCTATAGGCTACATTTGATGCCATGTAGGCCTAGCCTTTTTTTTAAACAGGCTATAGATGTTACAGGTTACAGATGTTTTGTAATAGCCTACATTTTAGCGGTTTTGCTCAATCATTACTGTTCATTAAATAGTGAAACTGATTAGGGGTCGTTGTCATTCTTTCATCAACCTAGGTGTACATTATATTTACGTTTGTAACGTAGACTGTTATTGAAACGTGAACGGTAAGTTTCAAATTTGTCTGGTAAAATAAATTCTTTCCGGACACTGGACCGGCAAGAAAAAATCTTAGCGGAAACCCTGCTGCATAGGTATAAAAATTGACTGCATTCCTTTTTTTTCAGCCAGACATAGCACATGGAAACTAAAAAATTAGCACATGAAGATTACAATGCATTTCACTGAAAGGAAATGTAATAATAACATTCTTCAACTTTTTGGGAAACACAGTAACAAATTTCTTGAGCTCATATTTAAGGAAGCATGAGCACCAAGCACATGGCTGTGTATTTCTCTATTTAGCACATGTGTGACAGTATGCAAGTCTGCAAGCATGTGCTTTACAGATGTATTTCTCACATTTGCAGCAGATTGTGTTTGTTTTACAGTCCTTCTTTAGGGGGCAGAAATGGCATCTCTTCCTTTTGGCTTCCCTGGCTGCAGCCTCACGTGGATGTCAGTTGACATGTGCAGCACCTTTATAACATTATGGCCCCGCCTCTGATTCAATGGGCTCCATCCTGGGCCCATTCCATTGTTGTAGCAATAATTATCATCATAACTTTAGGCAAAAGTAAAAGCACATGGATTATGATTTAAATGATTTTGTTCAACTTTTGAAAATTATTCGCTTTACAGTAATTCACTGAACACGAAAATGATTGTGTAGCAGCTTCTATCTTACTTTCTAAATTTAGATATTTTGTGGAAATTAAATGTCAATGAGGGTTGTTGTTTTTACATTGCCCCACATGTAATCTGAATGAAAATGAAAGACCTTTTGTGTTGCTGAAAAACCAAAAACGTCTCTAATGCAAAGGTGACCTTGTCTCAATACCCACATAATCACTGCTATTCCCCTTACAATATGTCCTCAATGAATTCTGTATACAGTAAACAAAGAGGTCCCAGTCACTTTTATTTAGATTATATGTATCTAGGCTTCAGTTTCATAGACTGTTGATATCACCACCTCCCAAAGGTGACCAGCTTGTCACTGATGTGGGTGGCACCTTTCACTGAATTAGGGGATATAAGTTGCCTGACAAAGAAGAACCGTCTCACAGAAATCAAAGTTGTGGATCTTTTTAAATGACATGTTCTTGATGCATATACACAGGTGTCTGTGTGACTTAACAGGACTTTTGTGCTTTGGGACTTCATTTGACTGCATAAAAGAAGCTAATACATGCTGTTCTCCAGTAGCATGATTTGGCACATTCATCAGGTAGGTGTTATGCAAGTGTATTCAGTACATGTGCTGAATATTTTGACTTCACTGTTCAATGTCTTTATCTCGTTTAAGTTAAATAAATACAATTGATTTTATATTTGCTGTTGTAACAGGAAGATATTTTTCTGCTTTAATCCTGTCTGCTATTAAAGTGGTTTTAGATTTATAAATTAATGACTAGTAGATGGAAAGAGCTATCACATGCTGATGAGGTGAATGTCTTTTCAGAGCTGAGCCCCCTTTTGACAGGTACCTTTTTGCTTTTATATCAGATATAAAGGTAATTCTTTCTCTTTTCTGCAAATGTTAATGGCTATTGATTTCGTTTATTAGGAGGATCTTGCTGTAAACATTTTAAAACTATGACACCTAATCACTGTTTTCTCTTTCTTTTTCCCAAGGCCTTAAGGATGAATTTTTCAAATGGCTCAGACCACAACAGCATTATATTCCCTGAAACACACTTTTGCTATGAGTCTGTGAGCGGATCATGTGAGAAATTCATTTGGCCCCTGAGTATACAGTTTCTCATGTTCCTATTCATGGGGTTGACTGTGCTGGCAACAGTGAGTGGGAACCTTCTGGTCATTACCGCCATAGCACACTTTAAGCAGCTGCACACATCCACAAACTATCTCATCCTCTCGCTGGCAGTGTGCGATTTCCTTATGGGAGTGTTTGTGATGCCCTGCAGTGCAGTGCGCTCTGTCCTGGGATGTTGGTATCTTGGGGAGTTCATGTGCAAAATCCACACCAGCACTGACATAATGGTGTGCACCTCGTCCATCTTCCACCTTTCATTCATCTCCATTGACCGCTACTTTGCCGTGTGTAACCCACTGATGTACAGGTCCATCATCAACTCAGTCACCATCCTCATTATGCTCACCACCAGCTGGGTGATCCCTGCCATATTTGCTTATGTGCTGATCTTCTCTGAGCTCTACATGAGAGGCACTGGGGATTCCGTAGTAGCCCAGGTGCCGTGTCTTGGAAGCTGCTCAGTGGTCTTCAGTCAGGTGACAGGAGCAGTTTCCACCACACTTTCATATTTCCTTCCCAGTTTGATTCTGCTCTGCATTTACCTTAAAATCTACACGGTCGCCAGAAGACAGGCTAGGGCCATTAAACAAATGACAAAACAGTTTGACACAGATGCAGCAAATGAGTCCAGGGCATCCAGACGAGAAAGAAAAGGAGCAAAAACCCTGGCAATTGTGGTTTGTGTTTTCCTCACCTGCTGGACCCCATTTTTCCTGTGTAACATCATTGACCCCTTCACTGGCTATTCCGTTCCTCCACTTTTGTATGATGTCCTTTTTTGGTTTGGTTATTTGAATTCAGCGTGTAACCCTGTAGTTTATGCCTTCTTTTACAGTTGGTTTAGAAAAGCTTTCAAGATAATAATTTGTGGTGAAGTATTTTATAGCAGTTCTTGTCAGATGAGGCTATACGTGGAATGAATAATGCACCTATTATTCAAAAACAAAAAAAATATATTTAAAGTGAATGTCTTAAGTGAGCATGTGTGTATCTGTGCAATTATTTTGTTCTTGCATGCATTACATCACTTTAAATATATTGAGTGATCTTAATTTACTGAGAGTGGAGTGCTGTCCTAAGTGTATTCCACAATCAATCTAAAGAAACACCTACTAGATGCAGCTGGTGCAGAAAGAACTCTTCAATGCATTGGGGAGCAACTTAGCTGGTTCTAAAACTTAATGTTATTGCCATTACAACACAACAGTGACATATACCACACATAAGTAAACTTTAAAACATTGACATTCATAATATAAAATCAGTATGAATAACAGAAAGGACAAATTTATAAGTGAAAATTATGGCAGATTTTTCAGAGGAGCAATAAATATAAATAGACTTAACTGCCCTGCAAAAAACAACGCTTGTGTTGTTGTACAACTCACAACATGACACAGGAAAATATCTACAAATTCACATGACAATTCTGATCAGTGCAAAGAAATATCTGTGTTTTACACCACTGTGCATTATGTCAATACACAGAAACAACTGCCACTTTTCTCCTTCTAACACAAATTTTTAGGTTTTAGAATTTAAGATTTACATTACATTATGTTACATTATTGGCATTTAGCAGATGCTCTTATCCAGAACGACCTACATATGTTAGTTAGTGCAGTCTATGTTATTAGGGTGCAGTCCTATGTACATTTCACAATCAATGTGCAGAGAGAACTCTGCAGCATCCCTTTGCATTGGAGAGCACCTTAGCTGGTATTAAAACCTGAATTTGTCATTGACATCACAGCACAATAGTGATATATAACACAAAAAAATAAACTTTAGAATACTGAAATTGTAATATGAATTCATTTTAACAATAGCCAAAAAAATCTTCAAGAAATAAAAAAAGATGTCAGAATATTCAGAGTGACAACCACATAACGCCTTCTTGTAGTAAAATACATAGAAACTATTCAGGAAAATATGTATGCACGTATGGAAATGGCATATCTAATCAGAACAATAATCATTTGTTTTACTTGGTATTTGCAATTTGACAATTAATGCCAAATACATGTTTCACATAAAAAGGCACAAAAAAACTACCCCTTGCTACCTCTTCACACACATTTTTAAGGGGATATTTTACACTTAGCAGAACTCTCACTCAACTGTAGTAAACAAAAGGATCAAATTTCTCGATAGGTGTGTTCTCTCCAGAAGAGGGTCACCCGTTGCCCCCCTGTCAGCAACATATTACCGCAACTGCATGGTTCATCATTGCTATTAACGTCCAAGAACTGACATCAACCAAAGAACAATGCTTACTATGTATCCCACAACCTGCTGTATGTATACTCTAAGCATCAACAGAAATCCATCATAGACACACTAAATGCTGTTCGCCACCAAAAGCTGCATGACTGTAAATCAATACTAATGTGAAGTAAAAATTATTCACTTTAAAAATGTTGCGCAAGAGGTTGTTTGCATGATATTTCAACCAGATGTGAGATTGAAATGTTTATATTTTTCCAATACTGTGTCTTTCCAAAAGAGCGGGGATGCTAAAGAGCTAAAGCGATTTTACTGCAGTATGTCATCAGCCAACAATGACATTTGAATTCATCTTGATCTTGTGCATTTCTACTGGCAGCTTAGCACAGCTGGCCAGCTAGCTGGCCATTCATCTGGATGACTAGCTATACAATAATCTACACAATTTAGCAAAAAAAAAACATACTAGCTAGCTATGATAACTAGCTACCCAGCAAGGTAGCTGGCTAGCGATAACAACTAGGTAGGAAGCTTGAAGACTGCTCTGTATGCCAGATTATTCATATGTACAAAGTACTTCTCCATAAGTCAGAGGCCATGTTTACTCATGACAGGCAGAATGATAAAGCAAATATAGTCAATGCTTCATAGGTTATTTGTGTAATTTGGTCCTGTTTCTTCCTCTTACCATCTTTAGAGAATGTGGTGTTCATGTTCAATTTCATTTTCCCAAAGCCACAAGAATACTTCACAAATATAAGTTCCTGTCCACTGCTTTTTATTTTGACCTCAGGTTGTCCCTGGTTACTATAAAGACTCTATGGGCCAGATTCACTATTCATATGTGCGAACATTTTTGTGTGTATAGTGTGCGTACGACAAACATTTTGGAATTTATCAGCTTCTTCTTAGCGGGAATTCATGAAATTCACATCTGTTCCACACCACTCGTACCACATGGGCAAGCACACAAATTTCAGCAAGATGAGGTCTTTTGCCATTCCAATTAAACTGGCCAGTTATCAAATGTGTATGACTCCAGCAAACAGCTGTATGGCAGAAGCGCAGGAGCAGAATACTGCATTAAGGGAGAGGGGACAGGGTCTAGTGGGCAAGTAGCTGACTGTTCGCATGTTAAGATGTAGGAAATCAGCATGGGAAATTGCAGCCAATGCTGACAGTCTTGGTAGGTTGTCAGTAAGCAGAGTAGCCTTACCGACATAGAAGTATAGGGATAAGGAGCTTATGAAAAAAGACCCTAGATATGCCAGATACTCTAACTGTGCTCTAGGCCATTTTTAATATGCACTAACTTGCTATGGAAATTTGGTGAGGGTGAAATAAAATGTCTTGTCTTGATTGATTGTTCTTGACTGGACAGCTGAGTCCTGTGCTGTGTGGAGTATTTCAGTAACAGAGGGCAATATCATATTTGAGGCAAAAAGTAGCTGTTATGTGAGGATATAAATAAGGGAAAAAAATGAATGTAGATGAAAATAAAAAAACTAGTAATTACATATTTATTCATTCCCACATGCACTTGTTTTATCTACTTTCACAAATACTATTGGCATGTTTATTTTGACAGTTTTAATCCTTCATATTTTAGTGCCATTATGTTTAAAAAAAAAAACAGTAATTATACCAGGACTGCTGTCATGCAGGGAAAAAACTACACATTACAAAATGCCCAGATCAACAGAAAAAGAGGCAGTAAAGACCTTTTCATACAACAAATCCTGGCAAGAGCTGACATCTAATGGGAGGAGAGAATATGTTTCCCTGAAACCTGGAACATTACCATACAGAAATTGTCACAAAAAGATGAACATGTTTTCATAATTGATGCATTTATAGCTGTGCACTTTTTCTTTTCTTCAATACAGATGCAAACAAACTTCTTTTAAAAGACATTTATCTGTGAAGACCCAGAGTTAAATATCTTAAGTCTTATAATGAGTTTCACACACTTCTGAAACCACGGATAAAACAGAGCATAAATAATAGGGTTCATGGTGGAATTTAGAAATATGAGGCATGCTAAAATATTGGGAATTAGATGAATGGAGGTAGCTGTTTTTTCAACATTGGCAGTTGCAAGAAGGCCAATGTTGTATGGTACTAAACACATTAAGAAGACAGACACAATTATGGCTAGTAATTTTGCTGCTTTCCATTCAGATGCCATAGAATTGCCTTTTCTAGCATTCTTGAAATGTTGTTTTCCGACACATTTGATGGATTCTGCATGTTTTTTCGCGAGGGCAAAAATGTGCACATAAAGCAATATCATTGTCAAGCACGGCACAATAAATCCTATGATGAGATCAACAGTTGCCCATATTAAGCCGATAGAAACAGGACACACTATAGGACAGGTTTTTTGTTCCAACATATTTCCATTGAAATAAAGAAGAGCCATGTTATAGAAAATGGAAAGAATCCAGATAAAGCATATAACCAGTAAAGTAACTCTGACCGTTACTCTGCTGGAGTAGTGAAAAGGGTCAAAAAGTGCAATGAATCTGTCCACTGCAATGAAAGTTACATTATATATAGACACACAAGTCAGATAAAGGGAAAACATGTTTAGAATCGAGCAAAACATTGTCCCAAAGAGCCAACATGATTCTATCAATAGAGTAAATTGGAAGGGCATCACAAACACTCCGACGAGAATGTCACTAACAGCCAGAGAGAGGAGGAGGAGGTTGGTTGGTGTGTGGAGCTGCTTGAAGTGACAGATGGAGATGATCACCAGCAGGTTTCCACACACTGTCAGTAACACAGCTGCGGCTGCAGACAAATACAGGAACACATCAATTGTTGTAAGCGATGCTGTTCTGAAACAGGATGAACTGGAGGACTGGATGCAAAATTCAGCTTCATAAACTTCTGTTAGATTCATAAGTTAGGAAAATGTTTCAGCTTTTGCTGGCTGATCCAAGTAAGCTGCAGTTTTTTGAAGTAGAGGCTGTAAACCATACAAGCGTTATATCCACAGTAAAAGGCTGAAAAGATGGAATGTGGCAACTGGCTCGGTGCAGATCAGACAGTCATATTTATATGATAGGGTTACTATCTTTCTGTTGGTGACAGTCAATGTATGTAATGTAATGTACTTCGGGGGGGGGGAGGAACCAAGTCACAGAGGATATTGAGGCAGGGAGGGATTAAGGGAGGCCTTAATTTTACTGAGGCAGCGGGATCTGGATATGTCATCCAGGGAGGGCAGAGGGCAGCCGATAATTTTTTGGGCGGTGTTAATAACCCTCTGCACAGTCTTCCTGTCCTCAGCTGTGGAGCCTGCGTACCACACCCCCAGAGAGTATGTTAATACGCTCTCCACAGAAGAGTGATAGAAGGCCAGCAGCAACTTCTTGTCCAGGTTGTTTTTCCTGAGGACGGTGCACAGTAGTGGAGAGCCTCGAACCGCTGCATCCGTACGCGCCGCAATCTTAGGATGCGTTTTGGATTAAGTGATCTAGGGACTGATGTGTGGTAGTATCCTTGGCTTCCCTTCCCTTGTCGAGTCAGTCTGCAAGGCTGATGACACTGTCGATAAGACATAGCACTGTGGCATCAGCTGCTCACTGTGTGGCCGCAAAGGACGCTACACCGGAGAACACAGACACAAACCATGATTCAATTAAGCCTCTCAAAAGCCTGGAAATGGGGAGCCACCAGCCAGCTACCAGAGATGCAGCAATACTGAGAAAGTGGGGTCATAGACACTGGCTACACCATCATTCTGCTGCACATGGGCTCCATGCTCTTATCAACATGGGTGTGATCGACACTGCTACCCAACCCTGTCCTGCTCACCAGCCAGGATCAGAGACAGGCTCAGCCTAACTAATGCTACAAGACAGCTAAATGCAGCAAAGCAATGGCCAATCTCCCACTGCGCCACTGCAGCCACCACACCAACATCAAAAGATTAGGAAGCTGTTGCCACTTAAGCACTTGGTGAGAGCTGTCAACACTGCATTGGCTGTAGTCAAGCCAGTCACCGCCACAGTCACGCCCTCTCTTGTCCACAACCTGTCCGCAGGCCAGCCTGTCCTCGAAGTGCTCATATGAGTGCTTCTAGTAGGGTCGCTGGGTTGTGACATCACCAGCTACTGCCACCTGTGCGACATCTGCACCTCCTTTTAAGTTTTCTCTCTAATTCTATCTGCCCAGTGCCAGCCAGAAACAGATGGGCTTCTCCTCCGAGCCAGGTTCTGCTCAAGGTTTCTCCCTGTTTTCTAGGGAGTTTTTCCTTGCCACTGTTGCCGTAGGCTTGCTCTCAGGGGGTCTCAGGCCTGGGAACAATGTTTATTACAATATTGCATTTTTCTATTGTCATTTGTTAACTAATCATTCTGTAAATTCTTTTGAGATTATTTGACCATGAATGTTTTTGTTTTATTTTCATCTTACGTACATCAGGTCTCTCTTGAAAATGAGATCTCTATCTCAATGGGATTCACCTGAGTAAATAAAGGTTAATAATAATAATAGACAACGACCCTGGGAAGGACAGGTTGGAGGGGGAGCAAGAGATTGTCACCCTGCATTGGCCCATTCTGGAGTGTAGCAGTGGGTAACAGTTGCATGTTGACACCTCCATCTTCATCCTGTCTGTGTCCTGTTTGGTTTGTTTATCCTCCCTCTTGTGCACAGGACATTATGAGTATATGGGTAAATGTTCACCCATCACACAGTATAAATGCATGGTGTGTCATGACCCTGTACGTGTCTCTGTATTGTAGCAGCTTATTCCATGTCTCTGTTGAATATGACTTATACAGTCTCCTACCTTGTTGTCTTCTGCTGGTTTAATAAAGCCAGCATCATGCTATCGGCTTGTAGAGAAGCTGGCTGCCCCTTCTCTCATAAATGAGCCAAAAACAAAAGGTCAAAAAACAATAAATTAATTTCAAATCCAAACAGACAAAGAAACCAGCCTATGCATGTCAACAGCAAGGACAAAGTGAGCCTTCCCCCTGCTCTCCAGACACACCTGTATTTAGTCAGGCCTCAATCGGTAAGGTGTGGCTCATTACCCAATAGGCTGGTTCCCCTACAAATTGCCAACATGTGCACCCAATTAACAATATATACATAATTGACAATTAGCAATTAGTCCAAGGAAGAGGTGGTAACGGCTCTCCTTCACACAGCTTAAGATCCAAACATCTGTCCACTAATTCTGCATTCCACACTATACTAATACTAATACTCAATATTAATTAATAGCAATACTAATTAAACAGGATGATATGCATATAGTATGCATCACAGATATAACAATACAAACTAATATACATATAAATTTTACTTTGTCCCCGTTGTACCAATACAGATGAACCCAGTTAATGTCACTTTGCGTAAAACCCTCTTAATGCCACGATAATGTCAGTGCAATGTCTGCACATCTAGTTAGCTCAAAATAGTAACCAATGCACACCTTTCTGAAGACAGGTATGTCATGCTATTAGCTTGCTTTTATTTATGACACATGGACATGCATGTGCAGCACTTACATAAATTATATGGAAATAAAGATTAGTAGTATTATTACATGATCCTTCATAACTGAAATACAGGAGACCCTTGCTATTTGTGGATTTCAGATCCACACTCATCCCTCCAAAGTGCTCCACAGAGTGTCACAGATGATCGTTCCTACCAGCGACGATAAAACTGTTGAACTCCTCCCCCTTCTGCTGTGGGGAGATCACCATTTGATTCCCCCTAGTGCAACAACTCATTGCAATCAAGCATAAAACCCTTCATGTGCAATACATTAAGCGCAATACGTGCAAGAGGCACACTACGGCCATTACCAGAATTCTGCAACTGTCACTTTAATGGTGCAGTTTGCAGTTTAATATTTATTGTTCCATTTATTGTCATACATCTATTTATGTCCTTATTGTCCTATGTTTTATGTTTTTTTATTTTATGTTGTGCACCTCGGTTCCCAACATCCTTGACTGTTGGCAAGGCAATTTCCTTTTTGGATCAATAAAGTATTATTCTATCAATCTGTTCACTGTATACAGTTTCACATATTTGTGCCAGGCAGCACCATAGAGAACACCACCACCACCTGGACTCACAGTTTGGTTCAGGTATTACACTTGTTTATAGATACACTTTGCCTAAAAACCACACAACCATTTGTCAGAATCAGACAAGACATGGACCGATAACTTCAAGAGTTTTTTAAAGGCAAACTTGCAACCCTCTCCACTGTCAGTTTTTATAATGCAAAAAATAATAAAATAATGTTCTTTTTCTGAAAAGAAAGTGCATTTGCACAAATGTTCACTTGTATATTGTACAAACGTGTCTTTTTGTCTCAGAAACAAATCCAACTATTACAAACATCTGTTACTTGTGGGGAAATGTCAAGAATGTATCCCCCATGTGGGGTAAAGGTATTCTCTTGCTGTAATGAGGAGTTTCTTCTGCCTTTGTTCATCTAGAGGACTGGTAAGACTTTGACTGTCTAGTCTGACGTTTTCAGGTTTCCCCTGTAGAAGAGCTGAGTTACACTTCGTGGATATGTTCAATAGCTGGGTCAGTTGGTGGAATAAATATTCATGGGGGGAGAGAAATATGGAAATTCACACATTCCTCAGTTAATAAGTAAATTCTTTCATTATCAAGAAAAGAAATTTTAATTTTACTGTCAAAATGGCTGCTCATTACAGATGTCTGAAATACCTTTAAAATTGCATATCACAGTGACTGTTGCTTACCTGCAGAGGGTGGGGGATCCTTTCCCCAGATGGTCTACGAATCCAGTTTATCTCTGCTCTGCTTGGGAAACCACTGTTTCCAGACTGCGTCTCCTTTGAAAGGCACTCTGCACCGGCTGCTGCAGGCTTTACGAAGCGTTTCGATCACTGATCTTTCAGCAGCTTTTTTTTTTTTTTTTTTACAACTGTCATCGCTGCAGTCTTCTATGTTGCCATGTCGTCCTGTTCATTTGTTTGCTCCTGCATTTCACGTCCATCCCTGCTGCTCACAGTTGGCTCCCAGCTGTGCGCGGGACACTCGTGGTCCGGATCGCAGAGAGGTTCTGTAAGGTCTGTCTCTTTTCCAGTGTTCAGACCCTCTGATTTCCAGCCTGCGGCACTGGATCTCCTTCTCCCCGTCTCTGCTACCCAGGGTGCCCCCGGCCGAGTCTGGTGCCTTGTCTGCAGCTCTAGTGAAGCACAGCCTCCTGCAGAGATGTTGGTCCCCACCACTGTTCCTATCCCTCCATGCAACTAACCTGGACAGCTCCTCTGGCTTTCAACCTGCAGAACTGGTTCTCTCCCTCTTTGTCTCTCACTGAAAAGTGCGAGTATCGGAACCGGAGTAAATGTGACGATGTAATGCAGCAGGAAATTTGACACCGAGCGGAATATGCAGAAGAAGAAAAAGACAGAGCGTACAAAGGTTGGGCCTTTTATTGTGTGGCTTGATTGAAGTGATCTGCGATTGTTTTGTGTTCAAAGGAGGTTAGGCAGTACAAAAGTAAATCTGTTTTTCAACTGTCAGGTTCACTATGATTATCTGTGCAGGACTTCCTGAAAAGGGCTTCAGTCACCGAGCTGCACCAGCATTGGACATAGGCAGCCAATACATACATTTCCTTCAATTCCACTCTAACTGAAAAATTTCAGATAGATGTAATGTCCAAAGGCAAAAAGGCATATGTACAAAACAATTATAATTAAACCCACGACATGTTTAGCATTTAAACAAGCATTTATTTAAATCAATGCAACAATTTACCTTTAAGCATGAGTTGCTTCGTTCATAAAATTTGATATGATTATATTTTTGGTTTCCCATAATGCATAATATGTACTGTTTATCAATAAAAATGGAATGTTTTAAGTGAAAAAGTAAGAAACTAAACAATTTTCCCTTCCCTCTCTCAGTAAAACAGTGTTACACTGCATAAGATTACTGAGTAAAGACTATATGAAAATATGGTGGTTATTTTCATTAAGAACAGAGCAAAGCATGTGTAACTGCAAAAAGAAGATGCTTTGGTTTGGATTTAATTACACTATACACAACTGAGGCCATGGGAATAGCCTTACAGCATGGAAGTCGGGTTAACTGGCACTGTTCAGTAAATGAATACATTTGTGAAGACATGATTAGACTATGAATTCCATTTGTGATCTTGGCATATGAATATGTGACACAAGGTAGTGCTTTTTTTTTTTTTGGACAGAAAACCAAAGGTAGTGCAAGCTAAGCTCTACAGCCCAAGTTGAGCCAACACTGACTGGGAGCCCACAATAGCAGAACAAATTGGCTTAGGGGAGCCTTGGTGGGTGAGGGCCCCATTGTCTAACTGTTCTCAGGTCTCTTGTGATTCATCAGGCATCTACACGTTGCAGTGTAGCACCTCTCCTCCAATAAGCACTCAGTTCCCTTTAGTGTGCTGTGTGACTGCAGTGTGAAATGGGCTGTATTTGTTTCACCTCAGTGCTAGGGTGCGAGTGCAGAGGATGCTACAACTGGAAGTGTAATAGGGACGTGTTATAAACCATACATTTTAACAAGTAAATGACTGAACCTGCCACCCTAACAGTAACTTGAAACACATAAGCACAAATGTCCATGTTTTATATGATAAATGACCAATTCAGCAAAATCCCTTTAAATAGCATTTAAAAAAAATAAACACATGGATGCAAGAGTGAATGACCTCCAGCAAAGATGCAATGGTATTTAGCGTTTGGCAGAAAAAGCTCATTCCCTTATATCTGCAATGCACTGTGCCTATGGAGACAGACTATATATTTACAACGGTGCCATCTGTACACTGTCCTTAGTTTTAAAATCTACAGGAGCATAAATATGCAATTAAATTTTGCAATCAAAATTCTGAATAAAGCAAGGTGATTTGGAAAATCTCTAAATGCTGATTCGACTGACCAATAAATGACCAGAAATCATAAACTGGAAAAAAAAAGTTCTTTCTAGTGTTGGGTTTTTATATTGGGGGAGGGCTTTAGCTTTTCACTGCTCCCCAGATAATTAATCCAATAACAACTGCCACTACCACCAAAATCACAATGAGAATGCAGATCTTCTTTCGGGATTTGTGCTGCAAGAAATGGAGAAACGTCAACAAAATGAAATGTTTATCTGACATTAAGTAGGAGACAACACTTAATTTTCCATAGTGGTACTATATAAATTTAGTGTTTAATTTAATATATACAAGTGTAACATATATTATCTGGCAAATATGTACATGTACACGTGCATGTCAATATGTCCACAGCTTAACTGAAAAATCTGAGTTAAGTGTTCTTTCCATTTCTTTTTTAGCTGTAGCATTCATAATGTACACCCCTTAAAGGAATATGCAATATCCTACTTTAGTTCCAAGGTAAATTCACCAGGTCCTTTTCATGATATTGTTCTGCAAAAAGCAGTATTACCTGATACTCTGCAGCTCTTGCTAACTGCTGGGTCGCAGACTGCACACTGCTGTCTGCATTTTCCACATTTGCCTCTATGCTATCTGAAAATTAGTTCAACAACAATAAATATACTTTATTTACTTTAGAGCTTTAACTTACAAAACTAATTTTGAACTTCAACACTTGAATACTAACAGGACATTGAAAAGAAACTACACAAATGATTTGGAAATTCTGGATATTGTCTGTTAAAATGACAGAAGGGTGTAAAATTTTCCAAGTTGACAAAATTCAGTAAATGACAGGTGATTGTTGGTTAATGGGAAACCATGCTTATGCTCTAGAAAAACAAAGTTCTGTGAAGCAATTCTGTTCAATTTGTGAAGAGCAGCATTTCACATAGGAAACAAATGGAATCACTGAGGTGTTCAGTTATTCCTGCTGAGCTGATTTATCACCTTTAATTGCAGCTTTAGCATTTGAGTTGCATCATCTTTCATTGTGAAACACAAGTTTCATGCATCCCCACCTCCTCTGAAGGGCAAGTAAAACTCCTCATACAAGACTAGCTGTAATGATCCCAAGATACTGGAGCAATCAAGATTTTGCTGCTGAAACCTCAAATGAAAAGGCACTGCCTAACTTCCAACGAAACCACCCAACTTCAAACAAACGGCACTGTGGTTAAATTCTTTCTGCATGTTTACTGAAAATTTTAACTGGGTTCTGGCTGTGTGTGTGTGTGTGTGTGTGTGTGTGTGTGTGTGTGTGTGTGTGTGTGTGTGTGTGTAAAAGATTACACCATTTGACACTCCTATGATTGTTTCTTTAAATTTGATCCGATTTTGCATTTGAAAATATTTGAAATAAGAAATGAGAGAATGAACTCACCAATCATATCTCCCTGTTCATGAACCATCATTGCCAAGTCTTTGAAAATTTCATTAACATCCCTAATATCAGACTGAAGAAGAGAAACATATTTAACATGTTAATATTAACACAGTCTACAATCACTTTTCAGGATTAAATATTGGAAAAGGTTAATAAAATATGCATTGGTACTTATATTTTTTTTCCAGCTTGAAACAAGTTGATAACTTGTACTTTCCAAGGAAAAAGTCAACAAGTATCTTTTTTTTCACAACACTTTTAAATAAAGCAGTTACAGAATATAGAATAAGAATATCTGAAATACATATTCTACAAGAAAAGTAAACTGAGCATGGATACAGAAAAGCATTCCTCTTTTTAGGTGTTACACAGGATGGTGGACACCCATTTGGTCCACTTTGTTCTGACCTCTATTTGCCTGATCGAGGATTCCCTCTCGAGGATGAGCTGAAGATCATCTTCTGTGATGGCCTCCTCTTGGGTTTGGGCCTGAGAATGGCCCTCACTGCTGCAGGGGGAAAGGGTTAAAAAAAGGACCACCTGCATTTGTTAATCCAAGCCTTTATATTCCCAACAACCTACGCGGCAGGTTATGAAAACTTGTCAGCAGTTTGTTTGAAAAGTTTGTCTTATTTTCAGTGGATGAGTTAAAGGGTATGTCAACTATACTGGTAGGGGTGGAAAATGACCAGATAGTTAATAAGGTAATTAATTAATTAAACATTAATTAGTGCAACAGCATACTGACCCTTCTTGTCCTGGAAACAGGTTTTCATCAATGTCACTCCAATAAATATATATATACGTATACACATATTATCCCACAAAAGGACAGACGGTATCATATGGGCAACACTGCTAGCCACTGAACTGTTCAGATCACATGAATCCTGTGCATCGCCAAACTCTGACCTTTCAAAGGGTGAAGGCTTTCCATCATCGTCTGGGAGACCAGTCTGCGAACAAAAAAAAAAAAAAAAAAGTTTCCCAAAGTGGACATTCTGTAGGTAGAGTCATTTGGAGTTATACCTTCTAGCCACTAACAGGTACATTTTTGAACTTGACGGTCCATTAAATATCCCGATTATTCATTCATATTCATTCTTTAAAGTATGTGCCAACTACAGAACATTCATTTCTGTAGTTGGCACATACTTTAACAGGTTCAGAAGTGTTCACAACTAACCGATAGTCTGGAGTTAGCACGGACTCTGTCGACAAACTCCTTCTCTTTCTCGGCGGCCAGTCGCTGAGTTTTTTGGAAAACACCCAACGCATTTGTGAAGTCATTCACGAGCCGTTCCTTCTGTATCTTTCTATGGCGCTGTATGGAGAAAAAAAGAAACGGAAAAGGAATTTTCTGAAAATCAAGAATAATGTCCATAATTATATCATAACCATGTCAGGTTGGTTTAAATATCAGATGCATCATACATAAATAACATGACAGTTAAATAATCCAGGTCCCATACAGAGAATAGCTGCAGACAAGACATATAATATACTCCTTGGTAATGGATTTACTGCGATATTAAGAAAGAAGGAATGCATACATTAAAAAGGACAAAAATGATCCATTTCAATCATTTGGTTGAAGGGCCACCCTTGTTACCTGTTCTGATGTCACTGCCAGGGAGCCAAATTCCTTCATATACCTGTCTGTGTCTTTGGCAAGCTGACCAACATGTTGCTGCTTCTGTTTCCTGTGTTTTAAAAAGTACGTGAAAAATGTTTTTTTACCGAAATATCCCATTTTCCCCTGGCTTTGTCATTGTTTCTAAGAATAAATGTCGTCAACTCTTCACAAATGATTACAATCAACCAGTAACATTGCTACCTTTTCTCATTAGGTGGCTAGGCTTTTTATTTGTGCAGGATTAGGGTTACTGCATACTACTGCATAATATGGTTGTTTTGAAATTCAACAAGTCAACAGTGGCATGACTGGGCAACATTTCACTTTGTGTGTTCACTACTGCCAAGTTAAGGGTTGATAAGGCATACCCCGTACCTATACATGCCCATATTGAATTTCTGACCAAAACAAGCAGAGCGAATCTGAAGTCTTGCTGCTCATAAATGGTTATTTCTCTATCATCTGACTTCAAAAAACCAAAACATTCAACAGCTGACAAGTAACTACAATGAAATAGCAGTTAATGAACCAATAATTGCACCCATCTTGTCAGCAACACTGAAGAGTGTTTAGGAGGAGGAAGCACCATCTTTCCTGTCTTCAAAGCCGCTTTTCCTCACCATTCAACCAGTCATTTTACCAACCAAGTAAATCCCATTTTGTATGTTTTTTGTGAAACAACAAAACATCTGCAACAGTGTGTAATTATACAAGTGGAAGGTTACTTCAGGGTATGTGTTAGCATTTTGTTAGGAATAATACTGTCCAGTATATCTCTTGGCATGGACTTGTGATCTCACCATTGTAGGGAACCAATTCTTGTTCATATGTGGTTAGTGGTGTCCTATTTATGCAACTTGTCATGCACTTTCTAAGTTGCTCTGGATATGAGCATCTCCTAAATCACAATGTAATGCAATGTAATACTTATGAAGAGGTTTTCACCTAAGAACAGACAGTTACAGTTAATTCATGCTTCTTGCGTGATGTAGATAAAAGCCAATGATTCCATTTTGAAATATGTAATTCTGTTCAAAAATGGGCACTCCCCAAGGAGGGGAGACTGATGAACTGTACTTACAGTTGCTGTCTGAATTCACTGGTGTCCAGAGGGGTTCCCAGCTGGTTTACCATTCGCTGAAGCTCAGAAGCTAATGACACAGAAACAGAGAAAAGATAACATCATTTTCATGGGGAGTGCTCGTGAAACGCATGACTACAACATACAGTATATAAGACTATGTCACAGAGTCAATCAGCTTTCACCTGCTTTTCTTGTTGCTGAATATAGCTAAATAATTTGACTGCTAAGGCTAACAAGCTAAATGCAAAGCATAGTAATGCAGTATTCAAAAACTACATGTCATATTTCACATTTGAAAACTTGGCACTGGACTGACAGATTCTAATTCATAAGCATGTTTTGCCTTTTTTCTTTAAATGTTGTTCGTGACAGCACAAATTCAGGAAAGCAAAAGCTGTAACCAGGATATCTTCTGGCTTTTTCAAAGCATTTGAATTATGTGAGCATGACCTTCACTGTGTAACTTACAGTGCTTAAGGGCTACATAAGAGATACCTTATCTTTTCAGAACAAGCTAAACATTTTGCTGCACAAGTGAAAAAATGAAAGGCCAAATTTCTTACTTTTTCAGTTAAGGTTATTGAGGTTATTTCAGGGCTACTTAGGGTCACTGGTTGACAATACTGTGTCAATTGCATGCAATTGTCAGGATGACAGTCAGAAGATAAAACAGTAGAAATGGATATGTACATGTATTTCAATTACAAAACTAAATGAGTGTGTGTGTGTCTTTTAGTTGTATATAACAGCACTGCCACACTAAACATAGTTCTATGGTGTTGGGGTTTGTGCACTCAACATTGCAACTTAAGACTATGATACAAAAACAGGGAAAACACTGATCACATATTTGTCCCTTTTATCAAGGTAACCAAATAAATGTCCCGCGCAACCTGCATGACTTAGGGTTGAGATAGGGTCGCAAGTACAATGTAACCCACTTAACGTCACCTCTGGTGTGCAGTAAGAATGTATTTTTAAGCAGAAAGACATATTAATAGGGCTCCATTATCAAATGCAGACTGAAGATGGAAGAACAAAGAGCATGCTTTTGTTCATTTGTGTGTTTTGTAGTTGAATTAAGAAAACAAAATAGCCCTTTAAATGTTTCATTGCCATACCATTTTACTATTACAACATTACATTTCAGCTTATGTGCAAGTATAAAGATTTATGAACATTTATGGGAGCAGTGGTATTTTGGACACAACACAACAGGTATTTCTGCATGGTTAAATATTATACTCTTCATGCTGGTGGGTCCTGGTGAGTGGTGTGGTGCTTCAGCGCTAGTTGTCTGCAGCACCAGAGCAGGTCAGTGACTGCAGAACTGAAACTACAGGGCATCTCACCAATCACTGCAAGCAGGGACAGCACAACAGCATTTAAACTAACTAGCATTTGTGTAAATAACACAAATGGTACTTTGGGGGTAACAACATTCCCTCTGATTTGCATGCCCAGTAGAAAACTGCAGTCCTGTTCTTTTGTGCTGGAAGTCGCTCTGGATAAGGCCGTCTGTTAAATGAACGTAATATAATGTAATGTAATGTTTTAAATGTATTTCTTGAGCAGAAGAGCACAATGTAATTCACTCCTCACTGGCAAAGGAAATAAATCCCAGGGATGACTTACTCTGCTGTGTTATCCTTTGAATGTTCAAGATAATGGTCTGTGCAAGTTTATCCGGGTCTTGTGGCATTCCAGGCTGGTATGACATCTTGAAGCACTGATGTGTCTTCAGTTGCTCAGGCTTTAAAACATGCACAGTTGAAGTAAATACACACTGCCTGGAAGGTGGTTGTTGATAATTTGTATCATATCAAAACATGGAAGCACATGGTAACTCCCTGGACCACACTGTACAGGCTTATAACTTCTCGCAATAATGTTTATAAAAACAAAAACATAGAGAACATAGAGAGAGAGAGAGAGAGAGAGAGAGAGAGAGAGAGATTTGAGGTGTCAGCGCTTATTTCTTATTGTACACTGCCGTGTAATCACAGCTAGCTGGCAAGACAGCTAGCTACCTCAGTGAGGGGTGTTGGCCAGGGAGGTCATCGTTCATTTAAAATATAATTATTTAGCAAACTCCGAACCTCCAACATACGTTGCTTCAGTAAATCAAACAGTTGACAATTCACGGCATCATATTAATCACTGCACTTCATGGATGTTTCATGAATTAGCTGTCGCCCGAGTTACATGGAAACAACTCGACACTTGCCTGAAAAAATGCGGAACTGTTCAAACTCAGTGGCAGCTAAGTCGCCTTGAAAAAGCTGCGTACCGATACCGTTTTTCTTGGTCAAAAACAACTTTAACAAACGTTGGTCGGCTACAATATCATAACAGATCACGTAGCTACTGCAGCTAATCTTACATTTACTTTCGAAATGACTTCGCTGGCTAGTTGCGGGTAGTCATTCCAGCTAGCCACACATGGGACGTGTTATTGCCAAGACAAAATCTGTAACCACAAAAAACAGTTCTGTCTTAGAGTACCGCCTAAATGTTCGGACTAACAGCGACATTCCAGGCCATTGTGAACGTTTCATTAAAAATACCAACCGCAGATGGCTGTAGTGACATACGTTTGACTTGTCAGTCTACTCCTGCTGTCTTACCTTTTCCTGATAGAAACTCTCTCCGTTTCCTGATTTTCAAGTGCCAGTCACGTGTTCTTAGCGTCTGCGCAGTATTTCCAAATTAGCGGCCGCTACGGACCCTCCGGCGCTGAGAGGGTGTCGACACATACCAAAGACTTTAAAGTTAAAATTGACTGCACTTTACTCGATATGTTACTATGTTATGTTTCGTCGCAGTTATGTTCATTTTTTGTTTTGTATATGTACACGCAATAATAGAAACAATACAAAATACTGAAACTGGACGAATCAAGCAATAACATTTCAAATAAATATGTGCTTTGCACATACATGTGCCATCCTACTAAGGTCTTAGCTGACACATTTATTAATACATATATTCAATAATAGTTTTAATAAAATAAAAATGTGCTTCAACAGAACAACACAACATAGAACATGATGTATAAGGGCCTAGTTAAAAGCATGACCTTAATCTACAGTTGAAAATATATGTTGTGTTTTGTAATGTAATTAGAAACGATGTTTGTATCCCTTCTTAATGGAAATTATTTTATTGGCCTTATAAAGCAGAAATCAGAGAGTGCCTTTTGGTATGGAGGACAAAACCTGTCAATAAAAATTCATCAATATACAATTATGTAATTAAATAAATACATAAACATGCTGTGAAATGTTGAAATAACTCATGATTCAGTCAAATGAATAAAGGTGTGCATAGTTAAATCATGACATAATTAATGCAGTAATTAAATAATTAAATTATTAAATAACTCGGTGGTAAGAGATTGTTCTATACTTGCTTCTCTTGACACTTTCTCTGCCGTTGTTATTGCTGGATTGCATCACTAATCTTTTCCAGTTTCCCACAGGATTCTCAGTCCCCAGACCAAAGGGTGACATTAAATTGGATGGGGATTCATCAACAACACCATAATATAAATATGGCTCCTCAGTTAGTACTTGACAATAAGGAATGGCTCTGACATTGTGTGACTTTTCGCATTACATTTTACAAACGTTTCACACAGAAAAAAGTCTTGCCTGATTGATATATCATATATGAAGCATAAGTGTAGGTCATTTCATCAGTCAGTGAAAGTGGAGCTGGTTTCTTGATTTATGAATCTCACAGAAGCTAATGAAGAGGAGTTCTGCGCCCAGTCCTCCAACTTCTCCTGCTTTGAAAGGGCAACACTAACAGCAGTGGATGTGCTGATGTATTCAGCTGCAGCTGCAGTTGTGTTACTGACAGTGTGTGGAAACCTGCTGGTGATCATCTCCATCTGTCACTTCAAGCAGCTCCACACACCAACCAACCTCCTCATCCTCTCTCTGGCTGTGGCTGACTTTCTAGTTGGAATACTCGTGATGCCTTTCCACTTTATTGGGTTGATAGAATTACACTGGTGCTTTGGTGCAGTATATTGCACTATTTATAATGTGATTACCTTTTGCCTAACTTGTGTGTCAATTTATAATGTTGCTTGCATTGCTGTGGATCGATATTTTGCTCTCTGCAACCCTTTTCTCTACTCCACCAAAATGACAGTGAACATAACCTTGAAGATAATATCCATGATATGGTTGTCTTTATTCATTTACAACTTGCTTCTTCTTTATTTCAGTGGAAACATCACTGACATGACAGGAAATATTACATGTGCTGGAAGGTGTGCTGCTCTAGTCAGTGAAAAATGGGCTGTTGCTGATTTTACAATAGCATTCATTGTGCCCTGCTTGACAATAACAATTATGTACTTCAAAATTTTTGCCATTGCTAAAAAGCATGCAAAGGCTATTAGGAGTGTTCAAAAACAACATCATTCAAAGGATTCAGAGAAAATGAATTCTGAAAGAAAAGCAGCAAAAAAACTGGGTATTCTAGTGTCCATGTTTTTGTTGTGTTTACTACCTTATTACATAACTGTTTTCATTGTTATGTACATAAGGACTCCTTCTTTGTATCTTGCCGTTATGAATATATTGACTTTGCTATATCTAAACTCTTTCATCAATCCAATCATTTATGCCCTATTTTATACATGGTTTCAGAAGTGTGTTAAACTCATTTTAACATGTAGGGTATGTAACTCAGAATCCTCGCTGATAAATGTGTTTTTAAAGGACACGTAAGCAACGTAATGTCTACTTTACATTAAAGAAACCAGCAAATGTGACTCCTACCACAAGGCTTGTACCACAGGACTCTGACATCTGTGATGTTGTTGCAATATGATTACATGTATGAAATGTGAAATGTAAGAGGGTGAGTTCCTCATACATTTTACATGTATGAAATGTGAAATGTATGAGGGTGAGTTCCTCATACATTTCACAGGTAATACCATTCCAAATCTGCTAAATGGACTTTTCCTTTGTGTGGTGGCATGGATTTTGTATTCAATGTTGACATGTACAATTGAGAAAATAACGTGTGTGGATGTACTTTAGATGAAAAATGAAATTACAAGCTAATACAAAAAATACTGGACTCTCTGGAGGTATTTTGCTTTCCACGTAAGAGAAGATCTGCAGTTTCATTCAAAAAGAAAATAGGCAGCTGAAAAAGACTCCCATTCAGGACTGTGAAAGTAAAGGAAAGAGGACAGAGGACACCTGCCAAGGTTGTTGTGCTGTTAAACAGGGTACCCACCAGCACATTGTTTGTATTGTTGTTTTTATTAAAACTAAAACTTGCATGTGAATATCTTGCAGTAATGTTTATAAAAACAAAGAAACATAGAGAGAGAGAGAGAGATCTGAGGTGTCAGCGCTTATTTCTTATTGTACACTGCCGTGTAATCACAGCTAGCTGGCAAGACAGCTAGCTACCTCAGTGAGGGGTGTTGGCCAGGGAGGTCATCGTTCATTTAAAATATAATTATTTAGCAAACTCCGAACCTCCAACATACGTTGCTTCAGTAAATCAAACAGTTGACAATTCACGGCATCATATTAATCACTGCACTTCATGGATGTTTCATGAATTAGCTGTCGCCCGAGTTACATGGAAACAACTCGACACTTGCCTGAAAAAATGCGGAACTGTTCAAACTCAGTGGCAGCTAAGTCGCCTTGAAAAGCTGCGTACCGATACCGTTTTTCTTGGTCAAAAACAACTTTAACAAACGTTGGTCGGCTACAATATCATAACAGATCACGTAGCTACTGCAGCTAATCTTACATTTACTTTCGAAATGACTTCGCTGGCTAGTTGCGGGTAGTCATTCCAGCTAGCCACACATGGGACGTGTTATTGCCAAGACAAAATCTGTAACCACAAAAAAACAGTTCTGTCTTAGAGTACCGCCTAAATGTTCGGACTAACAGCGACATTCCAGGCCATTGTGAACGTTTCATTAAAAATACCAACCGCAGATGGCTGTAGTGACATACGTTTGACTTGTCAGTCTACTCCTGCTGTCTTACCTTTTCCTGATAGAAACTCTCTCCGTTTCCTGATTTTCAAGTGCCAGTCACGTGTTCTTAGCGTCTGCGCAATATTTCCAAATTAGCGGCCGCTACGGACCCTCCGGCGCTGAGAGGGTGTCGACACATACCAAAGACTTTAAAGTTAAAATTGACTGCACTTTACTCGATATGTTACTATGTTATGTTTCGTCGCAGTTATGTTCATTTTTTGTTTTGTATATCTACAAGCAATAATAGAAACAATACAAAATACTGAAACTGGACGAATCAAGCAATAACATTTCAAATAAATATGTGCTTTGCACATACATGTGCCATCCTACTAAGGTCTTAGCTGACACATTTATTAATACATATATTCAATAATAGTTTTAATAAAATAAAAATGTGCTTCAACAGAACAACAACACAACATAGAACATGATGTATAAGGGCCTAGTTAAAAGCATGACCTTAATCTACAGTTGAAAATATATGTTGTGTTTTGTAATGTAATTAGAAACAATGTTTGTATCCCTTCTTAATGGAAATTATTTTATTGGCCTTATAAAGCAGAAATCAGAGAGTGCCTTTTGGTATGGAGGACAAAACCTGTCTGAATAAAAATTCATCAATATACAATTATGTAATTAAATAAATACATAAACATGCTGTGAAATGTTGAAATAACTCATGATTCAGTCAAATGAATAAAGGTGTGCATAGTTAATCATGACATAATTAATGCAGTAATTAAATAATTAAATTATTAAATAACTTGGTGGTAAGAGATTGTTCTATACTTGCTTCTCTTGACACTTTCTCTGCCGTTGTTATTGCTGGATTGCATCACTAATCTTTTCCAGTTTCCCACAGGATTCTCAGTCCCCAGACCAAAGGGTGACATTAAATTGGATGGGGATTCATCAACAACACCATAATATAAATATGGCTCCTCAGTTAGTACTTGACAATAAGGAATGGCTCTGACATTGTGTGACTTTTCACATTACATTTTACAAACGTTTCACACAGAAAAAAGTCTTGCCTGATTGATATATCATATATGAAGCATAAGTGTAGGTCATTTCATCAGTCAGTGAAAGTGGAGCTGGTTTCTTGATTTATGAATCTCACAGAAGCTAATGAAGAGGAGTTCTGCGCCCAGTCCTCCAACTTCTCCTGCTTTGAAAGGGCAACACTAACAGCAGTGGATGTGCTGATGTATTCAGCTGCAGCTGCAGTTGTGTTACTGACAGTGTGTGGAAACCTGCTGGTGATCATCTCCATCTGTCACTTCAAGCAGCTCCACACACCAACCAACCTCCTCATCCTCTCTCTGGCTGTGGCTGACTTTCTAGTTGGAATACTCGTGATGCCTTTCTATTTCACGGGGGTGATAGAATATAGCTGGTGCTTTGGCATAGTATATTGCACCATTTATAATATGGCTAACTTCTACCTGACTTGTGTGTCAGTTTATAATGTTGCTTGCATTGCTGTGGATCGATATTTTGCTCTCTGCAACCCTTTTCTCTACTCCACCAAAATGACAGTGAACATAACCTTGAAGATAATATCCATGATATGGTTGTCTTTATTCGTTTACAACTTGCTTCTTCTTTATTTCAATGGAAACATCACTGACATGACAGGAAATACTACATGTGCTGGAAGGTGTGCTGCTCTAGTCAGTGAAAAATGGGCTGTTGCTGATTTTACAATAGCATTCATTGTGCCCTGCTTGACAATAATAATTATGTACTTGAAAGTTTTTGCCATTGCTAAAAAGCATGCAAAGACTATTAGGAGTGTTCAAGAACATCATTCAAAGGATTCAGAGAAAATGAATTCTGAAAGAAAAGCAGCAAAAAAACTGGGTATTCTAGTGTCCATGTTTTTGTTGTGTTTACTACCTTATTACATAACTGTTTTCATTGTTATGTACATAAGGACTCCTTCTTTGTATCTCGCCGTTATGAATATATTGACTTTGCTATATCTAAACTCTTTCATCAATCCAATCATTTATGCCCTATTTTATACATGGTTTCAGAAGTGTGTTAAACTCATTTTAACATGTAGGGTATGTAACTCAGAATCCTCGCTGATAAATGTGTTTTTAAAGGACACGTACGCAACGTAATGTCTACTTTACATTAAAGAAACCAGCAAATGTGACTCCTACCACAAGGCTTGTACCACAGGACTCTGACATCTGTGATGTTGTTGCAATATGATTACATGTATGAAATGTGAAATGTACGAGGGTGAGTTCCTCATACATTTCACAGGTAATACCATTCCAAATCTGCTAAATGGACTTTTCCTTTGTGTGGTGGCATGGATTTTGTATTCAATTTTGACATGTACAATTGAGAAAATAACGTGTGTGGATGTACTTTAAATGAAAAATGAAATTACAAGCTAATGCAAAAATTACTGGACTCCCTGGAGGTATGCTTTCCACGTAAGAGAAGATCTGCAGTTTCATTCAAAAAGAAAATAGGCAGCTGAAAAAGACTCCCATTCAGGACTGTGAAAGTAAAGGAAAGAGGACAGAGGACACCTGCCAAGGTTGTTGTGCTGTTAAACAGGGTACCCACCAGCACATTGTTTGTATTGTTGTTTTTATTAAAACTAAAACTTGCATGTGAATATCTTGCACAGTGCTTGATATAGTCACCCTTTTGATCAGTGGATGAGGGAGTGAGTTATTAGTGCTCCATACTGTATCAGCCTGTCCTTTTGATTTTTCACTTTTTACATCTCAGTAAACAGTTTCTCTTCATCCCACAAAACATAACGTAAAACCAAAGGCTACAAACCATCAAAGGTCAGCCAGCCACATTGACACGTGCTTGATCTGATGTGCACATCCAACAGTTGTAATTTCTGACTGCCTGCATGCCCCCAGATGGGAATTAGCAGTCTACTTTCTTATACATTGGTACACTAAATAAGTAGTACTTCGTGTGCAAACAAAACTAATGGCTACAGAGGAGTTGTCTGAGTGTTCATTGCAAATTAACTTTAGCTGAATAGAATTTACAAATTTACTACAAAGTCATACATAGTGTTAATTTTCTTTTTAATTGTCATACACTGGTCTTATTAGCAATTTATACTATTTTTGTCAAATTCATGTGAATTCATTGCATAAGGCCGGGGCAACACTAGTTGCGTCGCGTGTGCGTGACGGCTACGTCGCTGAACTGCTGCGGCTCGCATGCGTGTGTTTGTCCACACCGCTAGCGCTGCTGCTGCGGCGCTGCTACTGCCAGCCCTATCTTTTTACATTGAGTTTGCCATTGATAATGGCCATAAATAATAGAATGTTTGATTTAATTTCATTATAAATTTCATTTATATTTAGTTTTAGACAGAATTTGAAACAGATACAGGAAGTGTTGAGTTTAAAAAATATATATATATTTTTTCATGTCTGTGACATATTTTACAGATATAGACATTGAAACTAAAGGTGTAATGTTGCCGGTATAGTGTCAATATGACTATCAACAGATCATTTTCACTGTCTACAGTGGCGATTCTAGACTTTTGACTGGGGTGGCCCAAGTGGAGCAATGATTCATTCAAGGGTGGCATGAGAATAACGCAACATCCACAATAACAGAAATAGGCACATAACGAATATTTATAATGCCCCCCATACACCAAAAGCACAGCAAGATGTGAAATTAGCACAAATACAATACAGGAGCTAAATCATAAGCCATGAACTAACCATATGGACACCATATTCAGAGGATGAAACTGCAAAAAAGGACAAACACCACAAGCCTATATTCTCACGTCATCTTTTTTTATTTGAAGAAATTCAAATACAAATCAACAAACACATGCCAACTAAATAATGAAAAGATCCTACTCCTACAAGGCTTTTTTTACAATAATGATTACATTTAACTAGCTAGCTGCCTGTTGTGCTTTGTAGTTCATTATCAAGCTATCTCACGTTAGCTAGCTAGCTAGATAACGTTAGCTATCTAGCTAAATAGATAGATTAGCTAGCTAGCTAGCTACCTTGCTAGATGGGCAGATAGCTAGATAGCTAGCTAGCTAGATAACTTTGCTTGCTAGCAAGAGCAATAGTGTTGTAAACTAACTCACATACTAACAACCAATTACACATACAGAACAGCTGCTTCTTGGCTATATCGAAACGTGTACTTGAATTTTTGAGGTTAGTCACTCCAGACTCCTGCGCTGATTTGAACCAGCGAGTACATCAAGAAATGTCCCACCTTCGACCTGGTTGGTATTGCCAATCATAGACTAGGAGTTTTGGGTGGCAAACCAGGATGGCCCGTGCCCCCCGAAACCCCCCTCTGGCCCTGCCCCTAACTGTCTGTTTTTGCTGAGAACCGCGCGCGTCACGCGGAAAAAATAGGCGACTATGGCAAGCCCTTTTAACATTTAATAGCTAGTCTGGATATGTATTGCAAATATCCGTATTTCAATTCTTCCTAGTCAAAATGAACATTTCAGATAGGCAAAATATCCACATTTTTCAGATAGGCACAACGACATTCTTCCTAGGACTGACAATTTTGTTCATTTGTATTGATTTCAGATGTCCACAACGTCATTCTTCCTATCCAGAATGAACATTCTGGATGTCTGCAATAGAATTCTTACTAGGAAAATATCCCATTTAAGATGTCTACAATCCAATTGTTACTAGTCATAACTGGTGTAACGGACCGTAGTTGATCCGTGATCCGTACGGATCCCCCCCTACTAGTTACATGCCGACACTGGTGACAGCTTTCCTCCTTTTTGTCAGAGAACTACACACCCCTCTAGATCTTGTGCCATCACCAGAGGCAGGCATACTACCATGCATCACTGAGGGCTATAAAGACAGCAACAACAAGAACAACAACATGTATGTAATGTAGCACGCTTTGCAAGGTTTTCACATGGCACTGTACAGGGGTTTTCTGTAGGGAATCAAAAAAAAAAATCCACAGGTTAATTGTGGAAAAACTAAAAATTATTCCTTGGCTGCTTGCAAAGAGCCTATCAAGCGAAAGAAACAAATATTCAGACAGGACTATTGTGATCCTGTGAACCACCTTAAATGAGGAATCATGCATGCATATTACAGAACAGAAACGTGATTCCCTAAAAGAGGAAATTCCTTGTCTCCATAAAGGAGTACCTCTGTATGTTGTGAAAGCGGTGTTTGTACATGATCCACCTCCTCACAAATTTCCACCTCCACCCCATTCCATGGCCTTGTGCACACCCTCTCGTCATTTTAACAACACCTGCCAGCCACTGTGAGGAATATACAGCCTTCAAATATATCCAACTATATATTTGTTAATGAAGAATAAAGAAAATGAGGAAGAAATGAGGTGCATAATCAGTTAGTGAAAACTAAGTTACCCCCTAACGGTGTTAAGTAAATTAAATCAAAAGAAAAATATTATTATGAAAAAATATTTATTTTGGGTGTATCAGAGAAATATATATTGCATACATATGAATGTGCTGTGCAATGTTGAATTCATGAACGCAAAAATGTATACAAAATTAAATCATGAAATAAAGATATTATGAAGTTATTAAACAAATAATGTGGTGAGAGATTTTTCATACTTACCTCTCTTAACACTTTCTCATTTTCTCTGCCATTGTTACAACTGGATTGCATCATTGAAATTCCATCTCCATAAAGGAGTACCTTTGTATGTCGTGAAAGCGGTGTTTGTACATGATACACCACCTCCCAAATGTTATCCTTAAATGTTGTTATTACTGGATTGCATCATTGATCTTTCCCAATTTCCCACTGGATTCTTAATCCTCAACCCAAAGGGTTGCATAAAATTGGATAGGGATTGATCAACAACCAGCACCACAAAAAATAATGGCAACGCCACAGTATAAATATGACTCTACACTCAGAACTAGAACATGAGGGAAGACTGCAAGACTTGTTACAAATTACAAACTTTTCATATGGTAATGCTTCTTTCCTGATTAACACATCACATATGATGTGTCCCTGCACCTTATTTCCTCAGTCGGGAAAGCGGAACCAGCTTCTCGATTTATGAATCGCACAGAATTTTATGAAGAGGAGTTCTGTGCCAAGTCCTCCAACTCATCCTGCTTTCAGAGGGAACCAACTACAGCCGTCGAAGTGCTGATGTATTCAGCTTCAGCCGCATTGGTGTTACTGACGGTGTTTGGAAACCTGCTGGTGATCATCTCCATCTCCCACTTCAAGCAGCTCCACACACCAACCAACCTCCTCCTCCTCTCTCTGGCTGTGGCTGACTTTCTAGTTGGAATAACTGTGATGCCTTTCCACTTTATTTACGCGATAAAATCACGCTGGTGCTTCGGGACAGTATATTGTATATTTTATAATGTTGCTTCCTTTTACCTGGCTGGTGTGTCGATCTACAATGTTGCTTTCATAGCAGTAGATCGATATGTTGCTGTATGCAACCCTTTTTTCTACTCCATTAACATCACAGTGAATGTAACTTTGATAGTAATATCATTTCTCTGGTTTTATTCCTTAATGTACAACATGATTATTCTTTATTTTAATGGGCACATCAGTTTTATGACTGAAAATGCTACATGTGCTGAAGAGTGCTCTGTTGTAGTCAGTGAAACATGGAGTATTATTGATTTTGTAATGGTATTTATTGTGCCATGTATGGCAATGGCAATTATGTACTTGAAAATTTTTGCCATTGCTAAAAAGCATGCAAATACTATTCAGAGTGTCAGAGGACAGCATCATGCAAAGGACACAAGGAAAATGAATTATTCTGCGGCATCTGAAAGAAAAGCAGCAAAAAAGCTAGGTATACTAGTGTCTGCATTCTTATTGTGTTTAGTACCTTACTACATAACTGCATTCCTTGAGCTTTACGTAGATAAACCATCAGTGTATCTTGCAGTTCTGCATATGTTGAGTTTTCTATATGTGAATTCTTCCATCAATCCAATCCTTTACGCTCTATTGTATTCATGGTTTCAGAAGTGTGTTAAACTCATTTTAACGATTAAGATATGTAGCTCAGAATCCTCACTGATAAACGTGCTTTGAACTGCATTCAAATAATGTTATATTTTCTTTACATTAAAATGAGGGAAGCTACATATGTGACAGGTTCTTTATTATTTCGTACTGCAGTACAGGTGAGGACTCCTACAACAGCGTCTTTTACAGCAGGAGAACTCTGATATCTGTGATGTTGTTGATTAAAACTTAACCCAGCAAAAGGGCAAATTTCACAGATATTTACAGAGCAATACCACCCAGATCTGCTAGATGGATTCTTCCTCTCTGTGATGGTGTCAGTACTGCAGCATCTGAGCGGGTTTTGTTTTTATTTTTCCTGTCCATGTGCTCTTGTTTTCTCTGTGTTCCTGCCCTGCCCTGCTCTCTGCCCTGTCTCCGCCCATCTGATTACCTGATCGTTTCCACCTGCCTCCCCGCGCACCTGCATCCCATCTCCTCATCTGCCCAGCCCTACATCTTCCCTGCTTGTTGTTTGTCTCATTGCCAGTTTATCTGTTTTGCAACCTGCATTTTCTCGTCCTGTTATTCTGCTTGCCTGCCTGTCTTTTGATCTTGCCTGTTTTACCGACCATGAGTTTTGATCTGATTCTGTACCGTCCGCTGTGCTTTCCTGGTTTTTTGACTTTGCCTGTTTTTGACCCTGCTTTCTGGATTCTTCCTGAGGACTGAAAACTCGCTATTGCATCCTCCACCCCTGTCTGCGCCCGAGTCCCTGCCTGAGTCCTGACAGATGACATGATTTTACTTTTCTATGATGATAGGTACTCTTCAACCTACCTGTCAACCTATTAGATTAATAATGTTATTTCTTAGGATGTCTTGTATATGCACAATCATTTACAATTGAATAAAAAAGACTTTGGACCCTCTGGGATAGTTTTGCTTTCCCAAGCAGTACTCTTTCTTAAAATGTATCAGAAAGGAGCTGCTGTTCAGTTACAAAAACAAAAAGGACTCCAATCCAGGCCATACAAAGTGAAGGAAGGAAGGAAAGAGGACATGTGCCAATGGTGATCATTCAGAAATACAGCATTTCATTTGTGTGTGTGGGTGTGTGTATGCATGTGCATGTATGTGCTTGTGCGTGCGTGTGTGTGCATGTGTTTGTACGGTGCCCTGCATAGATTGTCAAACTCCTGACTAAACAAAAACAAAATAGAAAAAATGTTTCTGCTTGAGTCATATTTATTTTTCTATTCAAAAATTAAAAGTCCAATAATAGCATTGCTAATATTTTATCCAGAGCGACTTGGATGGGTTACATTTTTGTAAGTGAGGCGATGCAGATTCAGGGTAAGGCTCCAATGCTTCACCAAGGAACTGAACCAGCAACCTGTGGCTTATGAGCTTTTCTCTTTACCTATATACTACACAAATAATGAATTTAGTTTCAGTAAATACTGGGGTCCCATTTACTCACAAAATTACAATGGAAGTTCAATGGAAGCTACCTACTGTCTATAGAGGCACCTAAAGGTCTTCTGTGTGGCAGGCATCCATACAACCTCCAACCTTCATTCAATCTTTATTACAGCCAAATTCATGAATTATACACATAACTGCAATAAACAGTGTAGCATAGTGGTTAAGGAGCAGGACCTGTAACCAAAAGGTTGCTGGGTCAATTCCCCACTGGGGGCACTGCTGCTGTACCCTTGGGCAAGGTACTTAATCCACAATTGCCTCAGTAAATATCCAGCTGTATAATTGGATAAAATTGTAAAAACCTGTAATTGATGTAAGTCGCTCTGGATAAGAGCGCCTGCTAAATGCCAATAATGTAATGTAATATAAACAACTCCACTCTGACCACCCTTCCTGGGGACCTGTCGGGCGAAGGCCGAAAAAAAAACAAAAGCACATGCAAGGAAAAAAAAACAAACAAAAGACACACCCACCCTGACAGACAGGGAGAAACAAGCACCACAGGCTACAGTGCTGACAGCCCCATACTGTATCAACCTGTTCTTTTTATTTTTCACTTATTATTGCTACATGTGCTGAAGAGTGCTCTGTTGTAGTCAGTGAAACATGGAGTATTATTGATTTTGTAATGCAGAGCCGGCAGAGCCTTCGCAGCAAGGCGAGTGGGTTACGGTTCGGGAAAATAGACGCAAGCGCAAGCCCCCGGTGCACCACCAACCCTCGGTTCACGTCTCCAACAGGTTCTCCCCCCTCAGTAACACACCAGCTGAGAAACCTGTTAAAAGAGCCCTGATCATTGGCGATTCTATTCTTAGAAACGTGAACGTAGAGACGCCAGCGACCATAGTTAATTGCATTCCCGGAGCCAGAGCTTCCGACATAGAAGCCAACCTGAAAGTGCTGGCTAAAGCTAAAGATAAAAATAAAGCTAAATTCTCTAAAATTGTTATCCACGTCGGCGCTAACGATGTCCGTATGAGACAATCGGAAGTAACAAAGTTAACTATTAAATCGGTGTGCAGGATGGCTAAACAAATGTCGGATTCAGTAATTTTCTCTGGCCCCATCCCCATGCGGCGCGGTGACGAGATCTACAGCAGATTAACGTCACTTAATCGTTGGTTGTCTGAGTGGTGCCCCTCTAACAACGTGGGCTTTATAGATAATTGGCACAAGTTTTGGGGAGGCCTGGTCTTTTAAAACGAGATGGCATCCACCCCTCGAGGGAGGGTGCAGCTATCATCTCTAGGAATCTGGACCATAGTTTAAATTGCTTCAAACCTTGACTCATCAGGGCCAAGGCCAGGCAGCAGACTCTCTGTCCTACACAGATGTCTGCTCTTTCCCTGGAACCACCACTTATAGCCAATCCTATAGAGACAGTGTCTGTTCCACGACTCTCGGTCCCAAACCTCCTAAAAACATCCAGTAGGGGCATTTGTGCTGATAATTTGATAAAAATTAAATTTGTCAAACCTAAAAGTAGTACCTGTAGACAGATGGTCCTTAAGATTGGGTTAATAAACATCAGGTCGTTACAACCTAAAGCTGCATTAGTAAACGAACTGATTACTGATCACCAATTTGACATCTTATGCCTGACTGAAACTTGGCTTAAACCTAATGACTTTGTCGCTCTTAATGAATCAACTCCTCCCAGTTACAGTAATCACCAGGTCCCTCGACCTACTGGTAGAGGTGGCGGTGTTGCTGCTGTACACAGCTCCAAACTCTGTGCCACTTTTAAAACTGGCTATAACTGTCATTCATTTGAACTGTTAGTACTTAGCTTTGCACATCCTGACAAGACTGCATTTCAGCTATTTACCCTTGTAATAGTTTACAGGCCACCTGGCCCTTACAGTGTCTTCTTATCTGAATTCGCTCACTTTTTATCTGACCTGGTTGTCAATACAGAAAAGGCTGTGATATTAGGTGACTTTAATGTGCATATGGATAATGAACATGACCCGTTCAGAACAGCATTCTTGTCCATCATCGAACCCATTGGACTCTATCAAGTTGTGGATAAACCCACACACTACCGTAACCATACTCTAGATTTGGTCCTCACATATGGAGCAGATATTAGCCAGGTAGAAATTATGCCACACAACCCTGTGTTATCAGACCACTATCTCATTTCTTTCAATTTACCGCTAACGTGCTTGACATACTCGGAGCCCAGATCTTCTTTCAGGCGCACGTTCTGTTCCCTTACAGCCAATGCCTTTATTGACAAGCTCCCTACATCTTACAACCTGCACAATGAAATCTCCTCCAGTTTATGTTCAAACCTTAGCTTAACTGAAATTAATCTCCTCGCAGACAGTATTGACTCTACTTTGCGTAAAACTCTGGATGCCGTTGCTCCCCTCAAAAGGAAGAAAATTACAGACAAAAAGCTTGCACCCTGGTATAATGACCATACTCGTGCTCTCAAACAAGCCACGCGAAAACTAGAAAGAAAATGGCGCTCCACCAAATTACAGGTTTTTCTCCTGGCGTGGAAGGAAAGTCTCCTGACCTACAAGCATGCCCTCACAGCTAATAGATCCAAATATTTCTCTACCCTTATTGAGAGAAATAAGGACAATCCTCGGTATCTGTTTAGCACTATCGCCAGATTAACTAAGAGTCCCGCATCAGTTAACCCTAATATACCAGCAATTTATAGTAGCAATGACTTCATGAACTTCTTTGATAGCAAAATTATAAAGATAAGAGACAATATACAAAAATCTTCATCGACTTCTGCTTCCTGCCTGGCCAGTCCTGTCCCAGATTATGTAGGTATGTCCATTAGGCCTGCCTCTCGCTTTGACTCTTTCATACCCATTGAATTTAGTGACTTTTCTTCTCTCATCAATTCATCTAATAACTCTACCAGCAAACTAGACCCCATACCAACCGGCTTCCTAAAACAGCTACTGCCTGCAATTGGCACACCGCTATTAAATCTTATCAATGCCTCCCTAATGTCTGGACATGTACCTAAGCCCTTCAAAGTAGCAGTTATCAAACCTATTCTGAAAAAGCCCAATCTAGATCCCAATGACCTGTCAAACTATAGGCCCATCTCGAACCTTGCATTCCTCTCGAAAATTCTGGAAAAAGCAGTATCAAAGCAACTCTGTGCATTTCTACATTCTAACAATATCTTGGAAATCTTTCAGTCTGGGTTTAGACCTCATCATAGTACAGAAACCGCTCTCCTGAAGGTGCTCAACGATCTCCTACTATCCTGTGACGATGGCTGTATCTCCCTCCTTGTGCTACTAGACCTAAGTGCAGCCTTTGATACCATCGATCATCGTATCCTCCTCGACCGCCTCGAAAACTTGGTTGGCATAAGCGGACAGGCTCTATCTTGGTTTAGATCTTATCTATCAGAACGGTATCAGTTTGTCTCCATTAACAATGAATCTTCGGCTCGTTCCAGAGTAAGATATGGTATACCACAAGGATCTGTGCTTGGGCCTCTGCTCTTCTCGTTATACATGTTGCCCCTTGGCGATATCATCCGTAAACATGACATTAGTTTCCACTGTTACGCGGATGATACTCAGTTATACATATCAGTCAAACCCGATGTCCCCCTGAATATATCAAACATGGAGGCCTGCCTAACAGATGTAAAGAATTGGATGGCCCGAAATTTTCTCCTCCTGAACTCAGACAAAACCGAAATATTGGTAATTGGCCAAAACTCAATCAGGAGCAAATTCACTCATTTTACACTGGACCTTGATGGTGTCTCCCTTGCCCCGAGTGCTGCCATCAAAGACCTTGGTGTTGTCATTGATCCTGAGCTGTCTTTTGAAACCCACATAGCTAACACCTCTAGGACAGCCTTTTTCCATTTGAGAAATATAGCCAAAATCAGGAAAATTGTATCAACTAAGGACGCTGAAAAATTAATCCACGCCTTTGTAACATCCAGAATAGACTACTGTAATGCCCTCTTGTCAGGATGTGCTAATGTCTCATTAAAACCCCTTCAGCTGGTACAAAATGCAGCTGCTCGAATCTTAACTAAAACTAAACGCTTTGAACACATTACCCCAGTTCTAGCTTCTCTCCATTGGCTACCTATTAAATACCGGATCATCTTTAAAATACTCTTACTCACATTTAAGGCTTTAAATGGGCTTGCCCCTCCCTATCTTAAGGACCTTCTTCACCCATATCTTCCACAGAGAGCCCTTCGTTCCCAAAATGCCGGGCTTCTCATCATTCCAAGAGTGGGCAAAACCTCAATTGGCGGTAGAGCCGTTTCCTATCAAGCCCCTCTCCTGTGGAACAGCTTACCCTCCGAGATTCGGGGAGCAGACTCTCTCTCCAACTTTAAGTCTAGGCTCAAAACATATCTATACAGTAAATCCTTCAGCTGAGGGACATGGCCTGGTGCTGGCGTGGTTCATAGAGTCTCTGGTGGACTAAGTGGTCATTGCTGTCACTTTATCATGGACTCTGTGCCGTGATCTGGTGTTGACTGTTCTACACCCCTGCCATTGTTATCACCCACTAATCACTGTTTTCTGTTTGCTTCCTATTCCTGCTCTGGGCTCCTGCCTGGAGCTGTAGTCCAAGCTTCTCATCCCGACGTCGAGTCCTGCTACTTCGCCGCCCTGCCCATCAAGCAAGCTGTATTTCAAGAACTGGACAACCTAGAAGACATTTTTATGATCACTCTGCCCTTATTATTCACTGTCTTCTAATCTCAAATATCTTAAAGTACTCTGTTCAACTTTAATTTTGCCTTTTAACTCTGCCTGCCCAGTGCCAGCCAGAAGCAGATGGGCTCCCCCTCCGAGCCGGGTTCTGCTCAAGGTTTCTTCCTATTAGGGAGTTTTTCCTTGCCACTGTTGCCTTAGGCTTGCTCACAGGGGTCTCAGGCCTGGGATCATTGTAAAGCTGCTTTGTGACAACTTGTGTTGTAAAAAGCGCTATATAAATAAAAATGAATTGAATTGAATTGAATTACAGAAAAGCAGTTGCTTCTCATTCCACAAAACATAACGTAAAACCGAAGGCTACAAACCGTCAAAGGTCAGCCAGCCATATTGACATGTGCTTGATCTGATGTGCACATCCAACAGTTGTAATTACTGACTTCCTGCATACCCCCAGATGGGAATTAGCAGCATGGTTTCTTATACATTGGTACACTAAATAAGCAGTACTTTGTGTGCAAACAAAACTAATGGCTACAGAGCAGTTGTCCAGGTGTTCATTACAACTTAACTTTAGCTGAATAGAATTTACAAATATGTGGGAGTGTAACTTCTAGGCCTCTTCTACAAACATGTCAAAGAAATGGCTACCTGCTGGAGATGGGAGGCCACTGTTGCCATCACAGCTGTAACGTTCATAAATAACATTATTGGTTGCCATGGGACCCTGAAGTACCTGGTCTCTGATGGACTGACAAGGAGCAGGGAGAATCTAGGTGCTGACAAGAGATGACTCAGGACACAAGAGGTTTGATTTAAAGAAAATAAACTTTCCTTTACTGGAGACTTGAGAGAAACAAGACAGGCTAGGTACAAGAGTTTTCACACACTAAACATGGCAACTCAAGACTGAGCAATTAAGTAAACAAAGGGCAGGGTTTAAGTTACAGAAAACACAGGTGAAACCAATAACTAATCAACCAAGGTTAAAGACATAAACTAATGAGACAGAGAGCACAGGAGGTTATGAGGCCATCTGGTGGCCAACCTGGGAAGCAGCAGCCATATCCCTGACAGAGAGGGGCACACCTTAGTGGAAAAACTAAAAATTATGCCTTGGCTGCTTGCAAAGAGCCTATCAGTTGAAACTCCTGGAAAATATTGAAAGAAATAAATACTCAGGCAGGAGAACTGTGATCGTGTGAACCACCTTACATAAGGAATCATGCATGCATATTACAGAACAGAAACATGATTATCTAAAAGAGGAAATTCCCTGTCTCCATAAAGGAGTACCTCTGTATGTCGTGAAAGCTGTGTTTGTACATGATACACCACCTCCCAAATGTTATCCATAAATGTTGTTATTACTGGATTGCATCATTTATCTCTCCCAATTTCCCACTGGATTCTTAATCCTCACCCCAAAGGGTTGCATAAAATTGGATAGGGATTGATCAACAACCAGCACCACAAAAAATAATGGCAACGCTACAGTATAAATATGACTCTACACTTAGAACTAGAACATGAGGGAAGGCTGCAAGACTTGTCACATTACACCTTATAGACTTTTCATATGGTAATGCTTCTTTCCTGATTATTTTCCTGCACCTTATTTCCTCAGTTGGGAAAGTGGATCCAGTTTCTCAATTTATGAATCACACAGAATTTTATGAAGAGGAGTTCTGTGCCAAGTCCTCCAACTCATCCTGCTTTCAGAGGGAACCAACTACAGCCGTCGAAGTGCTGATGTATTCAGGTGCAGCTGCAGTTGTGTTACTGACGGTGTTTGGAAACCTGCTGGTGATCATCTCCATCTCCCACTTCAAGCAGCTCCACACACCAACCAACCTCCTCCTCCTCTCTCTGGCTGTGGCTGACCTTCTAGTTGGAATAACCGTGATGCCTTTCCACTTTATTTACTCCATACAATCACGCTGGTGCTTCGGGACAGTATATTGTGTATTTTATAATGTTGCTTCCTTTACCCTGGCTGGTGTTTCGATCTACAATGTTGCTTTCATAGCAGTAGATCGATATGTTGCTGTGTGCAAGCCTTTTTTCTACTCCAATAACATCACAGTGAATGTAACTTTGATAGTAATATCCTTTCTCTGGTGTTATTCATTAATCTACAGCATAATTCTTCCTTATTTTAATGGGAATATCACCCATATGACTGAAAATGCTACATGTTCTGAAGAGTGCTCTGCTATCCTCAGTGATATATCTTATATGTATAGTTATCTTATATTTGATTTCATGATAGTATTTATTGTGCCATGTATGACAATGACAATTATGTACTTGCAAATGTTTGCCATTGCTAAAAAGCATGCCAATACTATTAGGTGTGTCAGAGAACAGCATCATTCAAAGGACACAAGGAAAATGAATTATTCTGCGGCATCTGAAAGAAAAGCAGCAAAAAAGCTAGGTATACTAGTGTCTGCATTCTTACTGTGTTCAGTACCTTACTACATAACTGCCTTCCTTGAGCTTTACATAGATAAACCATCAGTGTATCTTGCAGTTGTGCATATGCTGGGTTTGCTATATGTGAATTCTTCCATCAATCCAATCCTTTATGCTCTGTTGTATTCGTGGTTTCAGAAGTGTGTTAAACTCATTTTAACGATTAAGATATGTAGCTCAGAATCCTCACTGATAAACGTGCTTTGAACTGCATTCAAATAATGCTATATTTTCTTTACATTAAAATGAAGGAAGCTACATATGTGACAGGTTCTTTATTATTTCGTACTGCAGTACAGGTGAGGACTCCTACAACAGCGCCTTTTACAGCAGGGGAACTCTGATATCTGTGATGTTGTTGATTAAAACTTAATCCAGCAAAGGGCAAATTTCACAGATATTTTACAGAGCAATACCACTCAGATCTGCTAGATGGATTCTTCCTCTCTGTGATGGCATGATTTTACTTTTCTATGATGACAGGTAGTCTTCAACCTACCTATCAACCTATTGGATTAATTCTTAGGATGTGCTGTATATGCACAATCATTTACAAGAGAATAAAAAAGACTTTGGACCCTCTGGAGGTGTTTTGCTTTCCCAAGCAGTACTCTTTCTTAAAATATGTCATAAAGGAGCTGCTGTTCAGTTACAAAAACAAAAAAGACTCCAATCCAGGCCATACAAAGTGAAGGAAGGAAGAAAGAGGACATGTGCCAATGGTGATCATTCAGAAATACAGCATTTCATTTGTGTGTGTATGCATGTGCGTGTATGTGCTTGTGCGTGTGTGTGCATGTCTGTGTGCGCGTGTGCATGTGTGTGTGTGTGTGTGTGTGCATGTGTTTGTACAGTGTCCTGCATAGATTGTCAAACCCCTGACTAAACAAAAACAAAACAGAAAAAAAATGTTTCTGATTGAGTCATATTTAATTGTTTTTCTATTCAAAAATTATCAGTCCAATAATAGCATTGCAAGGAGGAAGGTAATATTGTTCAAGGTCACAATACAGTTGCTTAGCAGATATTTTATCCAGAGAAAATTGCATGGGTTACATTTTTGTAAATGAGGACGATGCAGATTCAGGGTAAGGGTCCAATGCTTTGCCAAGGAACTGAACCAGCAACCTGTGGCTTATAAGCTTTTCTCTTTTCTCTTTTCTCTAACCTCTGTACTACACAAATAATGAATTTAGTTTCAGTAAACACTGGGGTCCCATTTATGCACACATGTCAGTAATCTTTTGATTAAAATTCAACAAAAATAAATTAGAATGGAAGTTCAATGAAAGTGTCTCTACCTACTGTCTATAGAGGCACCTGAAGGTCCTCTGTGTGTGTATGTGTGTGCATGTGTACAATAGCAAATTATTCATCACACATATATATTTGCTAACTGAGTGATAGAGAAAAGTGTTGCATGTCTTGCACCCAAATATTGCAAACAAACCAAGACAGACCGTTGTTTTTTTGGGGGTTTTATGCACATTTCCTCAAAGTAAAAAAAAAATCAGCTGAAAGAAAACTGCCACATCCTGAAGTTTCAGTTCCACAGGCCACAGATGAGGGTGAAGTACTGTGTATGCATTGTATTCCTGGCCCACACTGATAACTCTGAATACAAATCATATTAAAGATATCTCATTATGAACTATAATATATCAAAGATACATGTGGGGTGGCAGTGTAGCATGGTGGTAAGGAGCAGGACCCATAACTAAAAGATTGCTGGTTTGATTCCCCGCTAGGGTACTGCTGATGTGTCATTGGGCAAGGTACTTAACCCAGAATTGCCTTAGTAAATATCCAGCTTTATAAATGGATAACATGTAAAAATTGTAACCTATGTAAGTTGCTCTGGATGAGTGTACATAGAGCATCAGCTAAATTACAGTAATGTAATGTAATGCTTGCTCTAATACACATATCCAACAGCTGAAATTACTGACTGCTCACATATCTCCCAATGGGATCCAAATTAGTAATCTTTTTCCGAAAAGTAAGAAAACTTACACAGTGATACACCAACTATATAGTCATTTGTGTGCATACAAAGATAATGGTTGCTGTGCTGTTGTTCAAGTGTTGATTGCAAATTGACTTCAGCCAAAAACCTCATAAACCAATGACAAGCAGGATCTGGGCAAGAAATATCACATGATCAGGACTATATATAGGGATCATTTTGTTTTTAACTGTCAAATAGTGGCCTTCTTAGTCATTTCATGCCAGTTTGTGTCAGTACTCCCGCCCGCTAGCCGTTGTGTTTTTGTTTTTTTCTGTCCATATGCTTTTGTTTTTCTGTGTTCCAGCACTGCCCCGCTCCCCGCCCGGTCTCCGCCCGCCTGTTTCCCTCATTGCCTTCACCTGCCTGCCTGCGCACCTGATTCCCATTCCCGTTATCAGCCCTGCCCTATATCTTCCCTGTGCATCCCTGTTCTGTTGCCAGTTCGCCTTGGTTGCGTTTGCCCGTTTCGTCCCCGCCTTTTGTTTTGTGCTTGATTTATTGCTTTTCCCGTTTTTGACCTGCCTGTTTTTTTCGACCTGTTTTTTGCCTGCTGTTTCTGCCCTGTTTGCCTGTACCTCTGCCTGCCCGGTGTCTGACCCTGCCTGCTCCGTTTCCTGTTCCTGGATTTTGCCCCTCGGACTGCCTTTCTGGTTTTGACCCTGCCTGGTTTTTTGCGGATACGATTCCTGCCTGTCGGACTTGTAATAAATCTGCCGGCATTCATTGGTCTGCGACTGAGTCCTTGCCCGAGCCCTGTCAGTTTGTGAATTTAATATGACTTCATTGGCTAATGCAGCCATATTGTTTCTTGTAGCAATTAATGTGGAGCTCAGAATAATTATGAATGTGAAAACCCCATGCAAATCAGCCTTAAGTGTCATACAATACATTTCCCAATAGCATTGGTTTGGGCATCCATACAACCTCCAACCTTCATTCAACCTTTATTACAGCCAAATTCATGAATTATACAAATAATTAAAGGAAGGAGCAGGACTTGTAAGGAGCAGGACTTGTAACCAAAAGGTTGCTGATTCAATTCCCCACTGGGGGCACTGCTGCTGTACCCTTGGGCAAGGTACTTAATCCACAATTGCCTCAGTGAATATCCAGCTGTATAATTGGATAAAATTGTAAAAACCTGTAGCTGATGCAAGTCGGTCTGGATAAGAGCGTCTGCTAAATGCCAATAATGTAATGTAATGTAAAGAACTCCACTCTGACCACCCTCCCTGGGGACCCAGTGATACAGGCAAGCACACCACTTCCCCCACAAGACATGCACAGAATGAGGCTATGGCTCACCAAAGCACAGCACAGGGTTCAGCACAAGGTTGACATCCAGTAAAACAAAACAGAATTTAATTTGCTTTCTTTTTTTAACTGTTAAATGAATGAATAAGCACAAGAAATTTTTCATTGTTTTCTAGCATTACAGACCCATTGGATAATATTGCCACACTTTTAAATCTCATAATGTTTAACATAACATGTTTGTTTCATATACCAGAGGTGGCTTTTAGTGGCTTAAAAAAGTACTTATGAGTTTTCAGAATTCAATGTACATTCAAGGTATATAGAATAGAATTCAAGGTACATAGGTTTTTCCTAAGACCCAGTTATGTTATGTTTTGTAGCTATCTAACCTCTGCAATGTTGTACAATGTTGTGCAGAACTGTTCAAGTATTGCCTAAAATTACAACCATTACATTTTTACTGTTACAGTATTACATTAACCCTACCTGACTTGTATGGATGTCGATTTTTACTTGATACCAAAAGCAATTCATTACTCTTATAATGATGACCCTCAAAAGTTAGAAGCCAGATTTCTTACTCCTTCAAGCAATCGGGTATTGGCAGGGGGCTGTGCATCCCCAGGACCGTGAGAAGACCGCCTTTGCCACGCCCCTCGGCCTCTTTGAGTTTCAGCGGATGCCCTTTGGACTATCTAAAGCCCCGGCAACCTTTCAGAGGTTGATGCAGCATTGTTTGGGGGACTATGTAAATGAGTGGTTGCTGATATATTTGAATGACATTGTTGTGTATTCACCTTTGACAGCACCTTGTCCCACCTTGAGCAGGTATTCCGGCGTCTTCAGCAGCATGGGCTGAATCTGCAACCCCAGAAGTGTCGTCTCTTGCAGTGGGAGCTTTGATAACTGGGGCATATTGTGGGCCAAGAGGGTGTGGCCACTGACCCGGAGAAGACATCGGTGGTCAGGGACTGGCCTCGGCCTCAGACAGTGCGGCAGATCCAGGCATTCCTGGGGTTCATGGGCTACTATAGGTGGTTTATTCCAGCGTTTGCTAAGCTCGTCGGCCCCCTGCATCGGCTGTTGGGCGGGACCGCAGCTTCGGGGAAGAGCCATGCTCCTGTTGCATGGACAGAGGAGTGTCAGAGCTCGTTTGAGCATCTCAAAGAGGAGCATTTGTCCGCACCCATCCTGGCTTACGCAGATTATTCGCTGCCATTCCATCTGTACACTGACACGAGCCTTGATGGATTGGGTGCTGTCTTGTCACAGTTACAGGGAGGTAAGGAGAGGGTGATCGCTTGTGCCGGCTGGACCCTGAATGTAACGACCAGAATTACAGCTCCTTCAAGCTGGAGTTGCTGGCCCTGAAGCGACAGAGCAGCGGTGGGTGGCACAGCTGGCCAATTACAACTTTGAAGTGAAGCATTGCCCTGGCTTGGCCAATCGGAATGCGGATGCACTCTCCAGGTTGCTGGGGGAGATGAGGGGCTGTCTGCTTGGCCCACAGGGGGGCCAAAACCCCTCAGCAACTAACAGGGGAGCCAGACTGGGAGGAGCTGCAGCGGGGATGTCTATCTGCAGGCTCTGGCAGGTGGCGTGCTGCGGGGTGAGTTACCACAGGGGGAGGAGCGCAAGAGCATGCCACCCAAACAACATAGGTGGTGGAGGGAGTGGGAGAGACTCCAGGTTGGGGGTGGCAGGGGGGTCCTGCAGCAGTGTGCCTGGGACCCAGTGGAGTGATGCTGGGTCTGGCAGGTTCTTGTTCCCCCCCCAGGTGAAGCAGGTGTGGGAGCATTACCATCAGTTGCTGCGGCATCAGTGCGCCGCAAAGGTGGAGCTGGTTCTTCGGCGGCACATCTTCTGGCCTCGGCTGAGTGAGGATCTGTGCAGGTGGAGTCGGAAATGTCCTCGGTGCGTCGTGGTTAAGGCAGGACCTGAGGTAAGGGCCCCCCTCGTCCCCCTCTCCACCTCCTATCCACTTGAAGTGGTGGCAATGGACCATCCGTCATTAGGGTGCCCCGGTGACACCCACCCATATGTATTGGTGGTTACAGACTTGTTCTCGAGATATGGCTGGGCTGTTCCTGTCAAAGACCTGTCGGCAGAGACCACCTTGAAGGCATTGTGGGGCACGGTGGTCCAACACTGGGGTCCAACACTTGAGTCCTCACTACTCGTGTCTTTCTGTCGCCTTTATGGATGCACAAAGATACACACTAAAGACGTGCTTCTACTCCCACGGGAGCTGATCCGGAACTTTCGCCGGAGGGAACATGGTAAGCTGGCCCCTCGTTGGCAATCCCGTCCCTAGGTTGTTGGCCAGCAGTTGCGGCCTGGGTTACCAGTGTATTGGGTCCGCCTAGAAGGGGGTGAGCAAGAGAAGACAATACACGGGAACCACCTGCGCACCGGTCATGCTGTGGACCCTGAAGGACATACGAGGACTGCACCAGAAGACACTGATGCCCCAGAGCATTGACAGCTCCAGTCCCATCTCGGCTGGAATCCAGTCCGGTATTCTGTGGTCTCCGCTCCTGAGGTAGGGCCTGCCGGACCTGTAGTGGAGGAGGCCCCTCTCCCTGGGTCACCGCTTGCATCCCCCCCTGTGGAGCCGGCTGGGGGGGCCCTCCGTCGCTCACATCGTGCAACCCAGGGGTGCCCCCCGCGCCGGTACATTTCTGATTGTTACTACTATTGTAAAAGGGTGGGGGGGAATGTCAGGCGATAGTTTGGGCAGCTCAGGGAGTTGCATGTGGGTGTGGCACAGCAATTACTGAATGATTGAATAACGAGCAAGCTATGCCAGGCACCTGTGAGCTGGGCATGTTGGGAGCTTCGCAGCCTTTAAAAGCAGTCGTTTGGGTTTGGTAAGGGGACAGCTGCCTGGAGAAAGGTAGCAGGAGTGCGTGGGGAAGCCCTCTGTTGTGGCGTGTTTTTGTGGGTTTTTCTCCTTGGTTGCATTAGTTTCGTTGGGTTTTTTTTTCTTTTTTGGTCGTATGTTTTTGTGTTTGTGTGAGACTCTGGCAAGGCGGAGCAGAGAGCCATGAAGGAGGAAGGTTTTTCACTGCAGACCTGCCGCGGAGAAGCTGCTGCCCAGCTGGTCAACTGGCGTAAACAGCAGGAGCATCTGCCCTGCTTTTCGTAAGGAATGTGTTACATTCAGTCCTGCACAATATGTGTGCGTGTGTGTAACCAGGGGTGGCTACACCGGTTTTCTCAGTTCCATCTTCACGTTCACAGGAGTTGCAAGGGCGGCGAGGGATCAGACCTGAGAGGCAGTGTAACCCCACCCGGCAGCACGGAACTACTTGGAGCCTGGCATCCGGACAGCCAAGGGACTCTATTTTACTTGGGATATGAGGGTGTTTTTTTTGGGGATTTCTTTTTGTATTTTGTGTTTGGTTTTAAGATTTGTTTTTATTTTTGGCGTTGCTGCCTGGGGGAGAAGCGATTAGCAGCAACTCCTGTTTTATATCAAGTGTGTCTGTGTGTGTGCGTGCGTGTGAGTGCTCCCTGTGCACCCTCACCTGGTCAGTCCCTGATCCTGGACCAGCTCACCCATCACCCTGGCCAGAGGAGGGCGCCACCTGCAGCTGGTGTGGGGAATTTGCAGTGCTTGCTTACCTGCCAGAGTGTAAGGGTGTGAGGGGACCACTGTGTGCTGTGGGTTGGAGTGTGTGCACTTACCTGTGGGGGGCGCTATCCTTTGGGAAGGAGGGGGCAAGGTTCCGCCGGGGCCTGCAGTGGGGAGAGCAGGCAAAAGGGGGTGACTCCAGGGTGTGCTGTCTTTAAATGAGCTACAATTATGTATGATTTTAATCCTAACTGTAATAATAAAGTTTGACTTTTTTTGGCTACCTACCTGGTCTTGCGTTGTGGTTGGCTGACTGTGGTCGGGGCAGTTGGGTGTCCGGGTCTGCTAACCCGTGACATTAACAAAGGGCAGGGCTTAAGTTACAGAAGACACAGGTGAAACCAATAACTAATCAACCAAGGTTAAAGACATAAACTAAATGAGACAGAGAGCACAGGAAGTTATGAGGCCATCTGGTGGCCAACCTGGGAAGCAGCAGCCATATCCCTGACAGAGAGGGGCACACCTTAGTGGAAAAAACTAAAAATTATTCCTTGGCTGCTTGCAAAGAGCCTATCAAGTGAAACTCCTGGAAAATATTGAAAGAAATAAATACCCAGGCAGGAGAACTGTGATCGTGTGAACCACCTTACATAAGGAATCGTGCATGCATATTACAGAACAGAAACATGATTATCTAAAAGAGGAAATTCCCTGTCTCCATAAGGGAGTACCTCTGTATGTTGTGAAAGCGGTGTTTGTACATGATACACCACCTCCCAAATGTTATCCATAAATGTTGTTAGTACTGGATTGCATCATTGATCTTTCCCAATTTCCCACTGGATTCTTAATCCTCAACCCAAAGGGTTGCATAAAATTGGATAGGGATTGATCAACAACCAGCACCACAAAAAATAATGGCAATGCCACAGTATAAATATGACTCTACACTTAGTACTAGAACATGAGGGAAGACTTGTCACATTACAAATTACAAACTTTTCATATGGTGATGCTTCTTTCCTGATTAACACATCACATATGATGTGTCCCTGCACCTTATTTCCTCAGTCAGGAAAGCGGAACCAGTTTCTCAGTTTATGAATCGCACAGAATTTTATGAAGAGGAGTTCTGTGCCAAGTCCTCCAACTCATCCTGCTTTCAGAGGGAACCAACTACAGCCGTCGAAGTGCTGATGTATTCAGGTGCAGCTGCAGTTGTGTTACTGACGGTGTTTGGAAACCTGCTGGTGATCATCTCCATCTCCCACTTCAAGCAGCTCCACACGCCAACCAACCTCCTCCTCCTCTCCTTGTCTGTGGCTGACTTTCTAGTTGGAATAATTGTGATGCCCTTCCACTTTATTTTCTCCATACAATCACGCTGGTGCTTTGGTACAGTATATTGTATATTTTATAATGTTGCTTCCTTTATTCTAGCTGCTGTATCGATTTACAATGTTGCTTTCATAGCAGTAGATCGATATGTTGCTGTATGCAAGCCTTTTTTCTACTCCACTAACATCACAGTGAACGTAACTTTGATAGTAATATCCTTTCTCTGGTGTTATTCATTAATCTACAACATAATTGTTCTTTATTTTAATGGGCTTCTCACCTATATGACTGAAAATGCTACATGTGCTGAAGAGTGCTCTGTTGTACTCAGTGAAATATTTAGTATTTTTGATGTCATAATAACATTTTTTGTGCCATGTCTGATAATGGCAATTATGTACTTGAAAATGTTTGCCATTGCTAAAAAGCATGCAGATAGTATTAGGTGTGTCACAGAACAGCATCATTCAAAGGACACAAGGAAAATGAATTATTCTGTGGCATCTGAAAAAAAAGCAGCAAAAAAGTTAGGTATACTAATGTCTGCATTCTTATTGTGTTTAGTACCTTTCTACATAGTGGTATTGCTTGAGCTTTACATAGATAAACCATCAGTGTATCTTGCAGTTGTGCATTTGCTGGGTTTGATATATGTGAATTCTTCCATCAATCCAATTCTTTATGCTCTGTTGTATTCGTGGTTTCAGAAGTGTGTTAAACTCATTTTAACGAGTAAGATATGTAGCTCAGAATCCTCACTGATAAACGTGCTTTGAACTACATTCAGATAATGCTTTATTTTCTTTACATTAAAATGAAGGAAGCTACATATGTGACAGGTTCTTTATTATTTCGTACTGCAGTGAAGGTGAGGACACCTACCACAGGGCCTTTTACAGCAGGAGAAGTCTGATCTGTGATGTTGTTGATTAAAACTGATTAGCAAATTAACAAAGGGCAAATTTCACAGAAATTTTACAGAGCAAAACCACTCAAATCTGCTAGATTGATTTTTCCTCTCTGTGATGGCATGATTTTACTTTTCTATGATGACATGTACTGTTCAACCTGCTAACCCATCAACCTATTGGATTAATAATGTTATTTCTTAGGATGTGCTGTATATGCACTATCATTTACAAGCGAATAAAAAAGACTTTTGACCCTCTAGTGGTTTTTTGCTTTCCCAAGCAGTACTCTTTCTTAAAATATGTCAGAGAGGAGCTGCTGTTTAGTTACAAAAACAAAAATGACTCCAATCCAGGCCATACAAAGTGAAGGAAGCAAGGAAAGAGGACATGTGCCAATGGTGATCATTCAGAAATGCAGCATTCCATGTGTGTGTGTATGCATGTGCGTGTATATGCTTGTGCGTGCATGTGTGTGTGCATGTCTGTGTGTGCGTGTGTATGTGTGTGCGTGCATGTGTTTGTACAGTGTCCTGCATAGACTGTCAAACTCCTGACTAAACAAAAACAAAATAGAAAAAATGTTTCTGATTGAGTCATATTTAATTGTTTTTCTATTCAAAAATTATCAGTTCAATTATAGCATTGCAAGGAGGAAGGTAATACTGTTCAAGGTCACAATACAGTTGCTTAGCAGATATTTTATCCAGAGCAACTTGCATGGGTTACATTTTTGTAAGTGAAGTGATGCAGATTCAGTACCTTTAACAAAGCATCACCAAGGAACTGAACCAGCAACCTGTGGCTTTTGAGCTTTTCTCTTTACCTATATACTACACAAATAATGTATTTAGTTTCAGTAAACACTGGAGTCCCATTAACTCACACATTTCAGCAATCTTTTAATTAAAATGAAAAAAGAAACAAATTAGAATGGAAGTTCAATGGAAGCTTCTCTACCTACTGTCTGTAGAGGCACCTAAAGGTTTACAGTGTGTGTGTGCATGTGTGTGTGTGTGTGTGCACGTGCGCATGTGTGCATGCGTGTGTATGTGTGTGTGCAATAGCAAATTATTTACCACACTTCATACAGGTATGTATTTGCTAATTGAATGATAGAGAAAATGTTGCATGTCTTGCACCCAAATATTGCAAACAAACCAAGGCAGACCGTTTTTTTTTTTTTTGGGGGGTTTATGCACACTTCCTCAGAGTAAAACAAAAATCAACTGAAAGAAAACTGCCACATCCTGAAGTTTCAGTTCCACAAGCCACAGATGAGGGTGAAGTGCTGTGTATGCATGGTATTCCTGGCCCACACTGATAACTCTGAATACAAATCATATTAAAGATATCCCATTATGAACTATAATATATCAAAGATACAGGTGGGGTGGCAGTATAGCATGGTGGTAAGGAGCAGGGCTCATAACTGAGAGGTTGCTGGTTCAATTCCCCACTAGTGCACTGCTGATGTGTCCTGTACTTAATCCAGAATTGCCTCAGTAAATATTCGGTTTTATTAATGGGTAACAAGGGCAAAATGGGTAAATGTAACCTATGTAAGTTGCTCTGGGTAAGTGTACATAGAGCATCTGCTAAATTATATTAATATCATGCCTGATTTAATATACATATCCAACAGCTAAAATTACTGACTGCTCACATATCCCCCAATGGGATCCAAATTAGTGGTCTTATGCCTAAAATTACAGAAATTTACACAGTGATGCACCAACTATATAGTCGTTTTGTGTGCATACAAAGATAATGGTTGCTGTGCTGTTGTTCAAGTGTTGATTGCACATTGACTTTAGCCAAAAACCTCATAAACCAATGACAAGCAGGATTTGGGCAAGAAATATTGCATGATCAGGACTATATATAGGGATCATTTTGTTTTTAACTGTCAAATACTGGCCTTCTTAGTCATTTCATGCCAGTTTGTGGATTTAATATGACTTCATTGGCTAATGCAGCCATATTGTTTCTTGTAGCAATTAATGTGGAGCTCATAATAATTATGAGTGTGAAAACCCCATGCAAATCAGCCTTAAGTGTCATACAATACATTTCCCAATAGCATTGGTTTGGGCATCCATACAACCTCCAACCTTCATTCAACCTTTATTACAGGCAAATTCATGAATTATACAAATAATTACAATCAACAGCGTAGCATAGTGGTTAAGGAGCAGGACCTGTAACCAAAAGGTTGCCGGTTCATTTCCCCACTGGGGGCACTGCTGCTATACCCTTGGGCAAGGTACTTAATCCACAATTGCCTCAGTAAATATCCAGCTGTATAATTGGATAAAATTGTAAAAACCTGTAATTGATGTTAGTCGCTCTGGATAAGAGTGCCTGCTAAATGCCAATAATGTAATGTAATATAAACAACTCCACTCTGATCACCCTCCCTGGGGACGCAGTGACACAGGCAAGCACACCACTTCTCCCACAAGACATGCACAGAATGAGGCTATGGCTCACCAAAGCATGGGGTTCAGCACAGGGTTCACACCCAACAAAACAGAATTTAATTTGTTTTCTTTATTTAACTGTTAAATGAATGAATGAGCACAAGAAATTCATTGATTTCTAGCATTTACAGACCCATTGGATGACATTGCTACACTTTAAAATCTCATATCGTTTGCATAACATTTTTGTTTCATACAACAGAGGTGGCTTTTAGTGGCTTAAAAAGTGTCTTTTCAGATTTCAGTGATTCATTATAAGGTACAACCATATTTGGTACTTTCAACTGAACTATGTGGGTGAGTGTACTGATGCAAGGTCCTTAGGTTTTTCCTAACATCCAGTTATGTTATATATTCTAGCTATCTAGTGTCTGTAATGTTGCATAATGTTGTGCAGGACTGTTCAAGTATTGTCTACAATTATAAACGTTACAGTTTTACTGTTACAGTATTACATTAACCCTACCTGACTTGTATGGATGCAGATTTTTACTTGATACTAAAAGCAATTCATTACTGTCATAATGATTCCCCTCCAACGTTAGAAGCCAGATTTCTTACTCCTTCAAGCATGTGCAGCCTTAATGTGTCTTCTGTCTGACAGACATATTGGCATAGGAATGTATACTGTAATAACAACCTCCTCAAGAAAACATTGAAAGAATAAATGAATCACGAATCCTCTGTCAAGTCTGTGTTAAGAATCAGAATAAATGGGGGCAATTGCCACTTATTCAGTGGTTTTCTGGGACTAAACACAGTACAACATGTCAATACAGTGTGAGCAATGTGCAGTCAGTACAATGTGACCTTCAATGACTTGAAACCAGAAAGGTGGATTCAGGCCTAAATGCAAAGTGCATTTTTACAGATGAATGTAAAACCATCCATCCATTACTGTGGAAATCCAGTCCCAGAAGTTTTAAAAATGTCCTTTTTTCTCTTTGGCCATGAATGTCTGTACTGTGGAAGGGATTATGTGTGTCTGTTGTAATTCATCTCCATATAAACCACTCCAAAGTTGATGTAGCAGCAATTAAACATTGTTTAATCATTCAATCCTCGTTCACATCCAAGTAAGTTCGCATTTTTTAATCCACATCAGGATGTACAAAGAAATTAAACACCTGCCTAGTCATATACACAATTTGTGAATTAAAGTTAGTTAAAGTGATTAGAGTCCTCCAGAAAATTACACACAGAACATCAATGGATTGGTATGATCGCCACATGACTGAAACGAATGAACAAAGTAAATTTAACAGACAGAGAGACAGAACTTTTTCATTTGTTTTAACTACATACTGGCTGAATAGAAATAAGAAGGTTGGTTGGTGTGTACATGTCATGTGGGGACGATGTTGGGGGTGTGTGACACTTTTATCTTGTCCAGCGTGCGATCCAGATGGGCTTGATTGGTGGGCCGTGCTGTGGACATTCTGTGTTTCTGATGGTTTGTTTTGTTGTGTTCAGACAGGCACTCCGCCCATTGATTACATACTTAAAGGGATAATCGCAGACAGCTGTGGGTAATCAATTGAATGATGTTGCTGCACTGCAGGTTGGCCCAGCCAGTAATTGGCATGGGGGAAACAGGGGAATAAAATGCACTGTAATGCACTCTTTACTGGCCTCCCAAAAAAAACTACTGAGAGACTTCAGCTCATTCAAAACTCTGCAGCTCAGCTATTAACCAGAACCAAGAGGAGAGAGCACATGAGTCCAGTTTTAGCTGCTCTGAACTGGCTTCCTGTAACATTTAGGATTGATTTCAAGGTCCTCCTCCTTATATACAAAGCCCTTAATGGGCTAGGACCAAGCTACATTGCTAACTCCCTTGTCAACTATTTGCCAGCAAGAACACTGCGATCATCTGCTGCTGGTTTATTGACTGTTTTCAGCAACAGCCGAAAGAAAATCGGGGATGCAGCCTTTGTCAGTTACGCCCCAAAGCTATGGAACACACTACCTATAGATATCAGGGAAGCCAGCTCGCTAAATATTTTTAAAAGGAAGCTAAAAACATATCTCTTCACATTAGCCTTTACCTAGCTATAACTTTTTATTTATTTATTTATTTATTTATTTTATTTTTTATTTTATTAATTTTTTTGCAATACTGTACTTTTAAAATGCTGTATTTCAATTGACTTTCTGCACTCTGTGTATTCTATCTTTTAACCTTAATTTTATTTTATTATGCAACTATGTATTCTAATTTCACTTTTATTATCTTTATTTTTATTTTCTGCCTGCTCCGACCCGGCTGACGACCAAAAACTCTGCACAGGGAGACCAGGGACTACTTCTGACCCCACTTGACTGTAGGCTGTGCTGTCTAACGATGGCGGAGTGTTGCTACCGAGACTGTTGCTGTGCAGCTGCGCTGAGGGAGAGACCGATGAGGAGGAGCTGAGGACCAAGTGGCCAACGAGTCCCCCATTAGTCCAGGATGAATTGTGGTGTGAAAAACAAAAGTCCCAAACAGCCTCCACAATAAATAAATAAACAGGCTAAAATGACAAAGGAGTGCAGCTATTCACAGGTGAAATTCTAGTGCTTAATTTCAATATTACTCTATTTCAATATTTCTATTTCCAGTGATTTATTTCAATATTACTAAACTCAGGCAGTTGTATGAAAATCTGAATGTGACAACTGCATGTTGCAGCTTTTAGGAAAATCTGAGGAGGACATGTCAAAATGGCTCTAATTTAAGAATTTATAAGAGAACATAACAGTTTAAACCATTCTACGATGGTGTAGATGGTCTTGATGACTGCTAAATTCTCCATCATGAGACAAGCATGGTATATAAACCCATACAATTCCTTCGATTATTTTAACAATGCATGTTAATTCTTGGAAAGGTGATTTGACACTGAAAGAATATGGCAATTTTTTAGACTGGAGTACATATTATCTCTGATAGTTACAGTAATAGAAAACAATTGCCTTCTTTTCATTAAAACAGAAAATGGTGGATCTGTTCATCTGTATTTCAGGATATGAAATGAATTGCCTGCTGGTCATTTTGCTAACATTTTTGTGGCCAGCATTTTCAGATATATCCTAATAACATCCCTGTTGCTCTTCAGACACAAGGCGATATTCAGAAATGTAAAGTAGACCCAGTTATTGGTTAAATTGTCACTGGTTTACCAAATTGCACTAATAAACCAATGGCAGGCAGCCATTTTGCTGCCAATCTGATAAATTTAACTTTAGTCACATTACAGGACATGCACATATCGTGGCAGACCATCTCGCCAATAATCATCTTTCAGAAAATACATTCATATTTGAGGAGTGTAGAGTGAATATCTTTAAAGTGGCAATAAGTGTCAGTGTTTTCTGGAACCAAGGATAAAATAAGGCATAGATGATAGGATTTAAAGTGGAATTGAAGTAACCTAACCAGAAAAGCACATCGAACACCATGGCCGGAGTGCCAAAGTTATTATAGGGATCAATTAACGAGTTTACAAAGAAAGGCATCCAGCAGAGAATGAAGCCTCCCACAACAATCCCCAGTGTTTTTGCCGCTTTCCGCTCGGAGCTCTTTGAGAGCCCACTTCTATTTTCCTCATTCAGATATTTTTTATGACTCATGTCTCCAATCTTTCTCACATGCTCCCTGGCCACCAAAAATATTTTAGTGTACAAACCCACCATAATAGAACAGGGCACAAAAAATGCAACCAAGGTATCCAAGATCCCCCAAAAGGCGTTAAAAAAAAGCATGCAAATACTAAAGCAGTACTCAGAGGCAATGTACTCGTCCAGTCCGGTATCCGTCCCTTTTGAATAAAGAAGTCCATACGAGTATATAGCTGCACCCATCCAGCTCAGAGCACTCATGAGCCACGCAATAGGGATGGTTATTGCTGTGGTGTAGCGTAGAGGGTTGCACACTGCCTGATAGCGATCTATGGCAATAAAAACCAGATGAAATATTGAGACGGAGGTGAGGAACATGTCAAAGCTTGAGTGCAGCAAACAGAAGGAGAAATCTGCTCTCTTCTGACATATGCATACTATGTAATGGATTATCCCTTATTTTTCACTAATTTATTAGAAAAATATATTGTTTAGAGAAATCGTTTTGGGAGGGAAAAGCATGGTTCCTTTAATGAAGGCAAGAGAAAACAAAACAGGCTTGGTACAAGAGTTCACTCACAACAAGCATGGCAACACATGACTGAGTAAACACGTGGACAGAGGGCAGGGCTTAAATAAAAGAAAACACAGGAGAAACCAATGACTAATTAACACAGGTGGAGGACATGTTCTAAATGAGACATGGTACACAGGAAGTTATGAGACCATCCAGTGGTCATCTCAAGAAGCAGCAGCCGAATCCCTGACACTTATCTGACAGACACATTGGTGGTACAACTTCAAAAAGAAAAATATTGCAGAGAAGAAATGAATCACAAACCTCTATTACCTATCTATTATCATTTATCTATTATCTATCCATATTAGTAATTAGAACTGATGAGGAAACTGCTACTTACAAGGAGGTTTTCTGGGAGAAAACAGCCAAACAGATACTAAACTCCATTAAAATCAGGTGCAGTGTGAGTTTTAGTGAATTGAAACCATGGGTAAAAGAAAGGTCAGCTAGGTGGATTCAGGCCAGATTATATTTTTACAGGTGAAGATGAAACATTCCCTTCCATTAGTTAATGCAGTCCAACAAGTTTTTTAAAATTTCCTTTTTTCACATTTTTGTTGTTTGGACTTGGGTTTCTGTGCTATACAAAAAATTATGTGTGTCTGTTTTAATACCACATCATAATAACTACTCCAAAGTTGATATAATAGAAATCAAACACTGTCCAAGTAAGTACTCACTAATAAGTAAAAAACATCCTTTCTTTTAATCAATGTCATGGTGTACAGCAAATAGAAACACACACCTAGGAATATACACATATTTTTTGAAATTAGTTTTACAGAGTTTGGCATAAAGGTACAAAAACACAAAACACATCAATCAATTGTTATGAACACCACATGACTGAGACAAATTGAAGTAAATTTCACAACTATGAACAGAGAAACAGCTTTTTCAATTTTATTCATTTCATACTGGCTGAATAGAAATGTGAAGGTTGGTTGGTGTGTACAGGTTTGATGACAGGTTTATGGAAACTTCAATAAATTCCACTTCATCTTATAATTTGTATTAAACTTCACATACTTATATACACAGAAGTCAGTCCAGGATGAATTGTGGTGTGGAAATCAGCCTTAAATTGCATCCACAGAAATAAATAAGTAAATAAACAAATAAACCAGCTAGAATGACACACTTGCACAGATGGTTACAGCTGAAATAAAGAAAAGCTGATTTTGGTAACAACACTACTTTCAAAATTCAGGTGTTGACAGAAGATTTATTTAATATTTCATATTAAAGATATAAATGTGAAAATTTTCGCAGGTATCTTCTCAGTAAAAATGGATTTTGCAACTCTCTGGAAAATCTGCGGGTAAAATGGTTCTAATTTCAAGTGTATGTGACAGACAGGAGATTGGCATGTAAATGATTCGTAGTTTTAAAAGCACTGTCAAGCTGGCGCATGTTCTTTTTTGGTTAAATGATCAGTGACTGTAACAGTGTAAATCATTCTCCCAGCTGTTGTCAATGACTATTAAATACTAGATAACGAAAAATGTACCTTAGATTTTTTTTAACACACGTTAGAATTTGGAAGGAAGTTGATTTGACACTAAGGGTACATGGGAATCTCTTTGAGTACAGTAAATATGATCTCTTCAATTAACATCTTTTCAGTGAAACAGCAATTAATCTTAGTAGACAGGATGTTCATCTATATTTTAAGACATGAAACAAGTTGTCCACTGATAATTTTCCTAATAATGTTGTAATAATAATGATGTACTATGGCATATAGCTTACAGACAATCATCTTTCAGAAAATAAATTTATATTTGAGGAATGTGGATTGAATATCTTTAAAGTGACAATAAGTGTCAGTGTTTTTTGGAACCAAGGATAAAACAAGGCATAGATAATAGGATTTAAAGTAGAATTGAAATAACCTAACCAGACAAGCACGTCAAAGACAATGGCAGGCGTGCTAAAATTAGTATAGGGATCAACTAACGAGTTGACGAAGAAAGGCATCCAGCAAAGAATGAAGACACCCACAACAATCCCCAGTGTTTTTGCTGCTTTCCGCTCAGAACTCTGAGAGAGTCTGCTCCTGTTTTCCTCATTCAGATGTTTTTTATGACTCATGTCTCCAATCTTTCTCACATGCTCCCTGGCCACCAAAAATATTTTAGCATACAAACCCACCATAACAGAACAAGGCAGAAAGAATGCAATCAGGGTATCCAGGGCCCCCCATAAAGCGTTGAACAAAAGAACGCAACTACCCAAGCAGTATATGGAAGCAATGTATTCTTCTAGCCCTTTTATGTTGGCCTTTGAATAAAGAAGTCCATACGAGTATATAGCTGCAACACCCCAGCTCAGAGCACTCATGAGCCACGCAATAGGGATGGTTATTGCTGTGGTGTAGCGTAGAGGGTTGCACACTGCCTGATAGCGATCTATGGCAATAAAAACCAGATGAAATATCGAGACGGAGGTGAGGAACATGTCAAAGCTTGAGTGCAGCAAACAGAAGGCATCTCCAAAGTACCAGCAGCCCTCAGCTGACCTGACCATGCTGAAAGGCATTACCATCACCCCGAGCAGCAGGTCCGCCAGCGCCAAAGACATCACGAGTACGTTTGTCGGTGTATGGAGCTGCTTAAAGTGCGCGATGGAGATGATGACCACCAAGTTCCCCAGAATCGTAATCACCATCCCTGTCACAAAGAAAATGTACAGGATAACCTGGGCTGCCACAGTCTGATGGCCTTTAATACAGGATCCATTAGCTGTTGGATAACAGTATTGGTGTACGCTGTCTTCTCGGTGTGCTGAAATATCCATAGCCTTAATGCACCCCCTTCTCCTCACCCTCCCTAAACCCCTGAAAGAGTAAAGAAAATTAATGAATAATATTTCACAAAGCAGGTATTTCAGTTGCTCAGCTGTTGTACATTGTAATCCATGAAAGAGTCACTTACATTATGATGCATCAGATCTGTTCCTCCTAGAAGAATGTTGTTATTTATATACTTTTTCAAGCAATATCCCCTATGAGGCAGTCTTCTTTAACAATAGGTCACATGTTATAGATAAGTCATTAATAGAAATACAGATAGGATGAGTAATTGCCCTTGGAGGTTTGGCTGTCTCTACTGAATATGGGCTCCACACACAGGAGCAGAATACATAGGAGAGTTCTGAAGCTGTCAAAAATGAGCCATCAGATAGGAACCAAGATCAACAACCGCAAAGTGTTTACCAGTCCCTCCACATGTTTATTTTTGCCATGAAACAGTTTTAGTTGCATTACTGTGAGCTATGGGCTGCCTGAGGAAGACTGTAGTTCGAAATGCATTTAATGTGTTATATGTTTGATGACCTTTATGTTAGAGTGCCTTATTAGCTACTGTAGGATGGCACCAAACTTAGTTGAAGTCTCACTTAGTTTGATGTTGTCTTTTATCATGTGCAAGAAGGTGTTCTTGGGATAAACAGTCATTGAGGTTCTATACAGGGTATCAGAAAGATAATAATCACCACAATATCATATTTTATTATTTGTGTTATTATGCATGAGGATATTGCAACCATGACACAAATTCTATACTTTTGTAAAAAAAAAAAGGCAACATTGTGAGGGTTGTCCATGTTCTGTATTATAATTTATTTTTATCTTAATGTTTTTGTTTTGTAGGGGATGTAGTCATTACTCTGCACCTCAGTAGATTCAATAGATGGGGAATTACCCTTGACTCCTTGCCTTTTCAAGTTTTAGTCACTGTCCAATCAGGACAGGAATAATTTGTTGGAATAGGTGGAGAACTTTCTAATAAACACTGAAAAATCAAGTTTCAGTAATTTTGTGAAATGCCTTTTTCTGAAAAACAAGATGTCAGGTTGCAGCAGGTGGTGAATAGACAATATAGAGCAGGCCTACCTTTAAACCTTGCCAACTGTTAAATTGTTAATTTGAAAATCCTAAGGAATGTATTTTTGAAAACCTTTTGCAGTGTGTCAAAGAATTATGTCTGTATTATTAGTTTTATCAAGACTTTGGTTTGGAGTCTTGTGAGCTGGCTAATTCACTTTTATACATATTTAAAGATGGATCTATTTTTGGGTGAAATCTGAAAATGACTTTCAGTTGGCTAAAATGACAGATATAAGACAAATCAGAATGTTTGCCAACAAAGCTGTTATGCCAATTCCAGATAAAAAAACAATCTTCCTGTTTTTTCACCAGATGCTCAAGAGTGTATATTCATAAACATAGTATTTGGCAGTTCAGCATACTATTAATACAAAACTCACGGATTTTGTGAAAACCCGCTGAAAATTAGACAATAAATTTATATTAAGTCAATGTCAGTCCTGTTTGAAATGTATTAATTTGACCACCAGTGTCACGCCCACTCCCAACCAGCCAGCTCAGCCACACCCAGTTCAACCTGCTCAGCCACGCCCAGTTCAACCACCCATCAAACACACCTGTAACCTCTCTGCAATCAAGCCCTGCCCATAAAAAGACTCTGCTTTTGTTGCCTCTTTGTGAGGTATTGCTCCCTGTGGATACCAAGCCTGTTTGCTGTGATTTTCTAGTGTTAGTTCCTGGTGTTTGACCCTTGCCTGTGCTCTTGACTTCGCTTGTGTTTTTGGATCTTGGATTGTGTACCTGCTGCCACCGTTACTGACCTGTTTTGTCCCTGACCACGATTCCTGATTAAACCTGCTCGCCGCTCCTGGATCCCAGTCTGTTTCATTACAACCAGAGGTTGTCACCCTGTTATTTAATGAGTTTCTTAATGTTCTCAATTCATTCACTGTAACTTTGCTCACTGTTCATGTCCACAGGAATATGCTGAAATATTGCTGAGTCTAGGGACGTACAACCACATTTCAGAAAGATGGCTAAGCCTTCGAAATGGCAAAACCCACATTTAGCTAGCAAGCTAGCTATTATTTACATTATGGTCACAGTTATTAGCTGCTTAGCTACGTGTGTGATTGTGTTGAAAGCTTCAAGAAATTTAGTTGGCCAGTCGAACAAGCTAGTAGTAAACTAGAATGTAATACTTAATGCAAATTAACACTTATGTTATTCTTTGGTTATTGTTAAGCCTTTTTATGTATATCACAGTACTTCCATTTATAATAGAGCTTTATGTGTTGCATGGAGCTAACAGCTCTAATGTTAAGTGAACTCTGTAGTATTGGGTACTAAATTACAGTACTGGAGCATTTGCATTGATATGCAACAGGAAAATTAAAATGAAGAAGATAAAATGTGAACAGGATAAGGACAGGTTTGGGTAATTGCTGTGTTGCTGCCTTAAATTGTTTCTAAATTCTGTATTTTTAAATGAGGATAGATGGTGAATAAGTGTTGAGTATAATGAGCGAGACCTCAGGGTCATTCTCATTATTTCTAAAGCAAATTCCAGAAAGGTCTCTCTGTGTGTAACCTGTGATGTGATGGATAGCATGTTATATCTGCCACTCCAACAACAGCTGATTGAATACTAATTTGTAATGAAATACACAGGAGTCCCCTTCTATTTGCTCAGTTTTTCACACACCCAGCTTATTTATCTTTGGAAAGAGTCATGGTGTAGTCATTTTATTATGACATAAGATGGCAGTGGTTGTATCTGCAAAAAAGTAGCAGATTAAATCTTGGATGGGGCATTACTGCTGTACCTTTTAGCAAGTATCTTAGCATGAATTGCTTCAGTGCATATTGGAAAAATATAAAAAAAAAGTCTAGTATGTAATTTAAAATGTCCTGAGTAAGGGCACTGGAAGGTTATAAACAATCTAGTGAAACTTTGCGTCCATGTGTCAGACACATTATGATAATTGCTAAGACTAGATTAAACACTATGTAAGCACACTCAATTACTGGTTGAAGCTGGACTGAATCCAATAATTGCACTTTAAAAAAAGAATGCAACACAAGTGAAAGACACTTTTGCTCATGTAAAAAGGAATTACAGTTTTGGTTACGGCTGTTTTATTGAAGACAAATGCCTATCTTACAATCATCTGTCAGAAAACAGATCTATATCTGAGGAATGTGGAGTGAATATTTTTAAAGTAACAATGAGGTTGAATGTTTTTTGGAACCAAGGATAAAATAGTGCATAGATGATAGGATTTAAAGTAGAATTAAAGTAACCTAACCAGACAAGTGCATCAAAGACAATGACAGGAGTGCTGAAGTTTGTATAGGGATCAATTATCATGTTGATAAAGAAAGGCATCCAGCAGAGAATGAAGACACCCACAACAATCCCCAGTGTTTTTGCTGCTTTCCGCTCAGAGCTCTTTGAGACCCCGCTTCTATTTTCCTCATTCAAATGTTTTTTATGACTCATGTCTCCGATCTTTCTCACATGCTCCCGGGCAACAAAAAATATCTTTGCATATAAACCGACCATAACCGAACAGGGTATGAAAAATGAAATCATGGTATCCAAGACCCCCCACAGAGCGTTGAACAAAAGAACACAACTACCCAAGCAGTATATGGAAGCAAGGTGGTCTTCCAGCCCCTTCACATTGGCCTTTGAATAAAGAAGTCCATATGAGTATACACCTGCAAAACCCCAGCTCAGAGCACTCATGAGCCACGCAATAGGGATGGTTATTGCTGTGGTGTAGCGTAGAGGGTTGCACACTGCCTGATAGCGATCTATGGCAATAAAAATCAGATGAAAAATTGAAACACAGGTGAGGAACATGTCAAAGCTTGAGTGCAGCAAACAGAAGACATCGTCAAAGTACCAGCATCCCTCAACTGACCTGATAATGCTGAAAGGCATTACAACAGCCCCAAGCAGAAAGTCTGCCAGTGCCAAAGACATCACGAGTATGTTTGTCGGTGTATGGAGCTGCTTAAAATGCGCGATGGAGGTTATCACTACCAAGTTCCCAAGAATTGTGACCACCATTCCTGTCACAAAGAAAACGTACAAGATGGTTCGCATTGCCACAGACTGATTGGCTTTAACACAGGATCCATTGGCCGTTGGATAACAGTACTGGTTTGCATCAAGTTCCTGGTGTGCTGAAAGGTCCATTGCTTTATTCCGCACTAACTTCACCTCACCCCTGCAAAAGCAAAGACAATAAATATTATCAAGCAGTTGCTTTTGTTGTTCAGATGTTGTACAACATCTAACAGACTTGCATGCGGCATCATATGGTTTCCTCATAGAGGAATGACATTATTTATATGTTTTTCTTGCTCTCCCATGAACATGCTCTATCAGATGATTGAGCTTCCCTGAAGAATTGGTCACATGTTATTGATATTAATGAATGATGCAATAAAAGTACCTTGATGTAATTGGCATTGGAGGGTTGGATTTCTCTTGTGCATGTGGAAAAGGAGAAAGAAACCAATACTGTTAATCTTATTTTTCACATATGTAGTGAGGCATAAGTACGCACTGTCATTAAGCAATGCGATTAATAAATAATCAAATTGTTAATGAGTTATCAGTGGAATGCTGAATAAGGTATTGCTCAGCTTAGTACCACATTTGAGTTAAAGTTCCGTTAAGCTTCAAAACCAGCAATGAATGCTAAAATGTCGATGACTGAAAGAAGAGCATTAGAATCTGTGGCTTGATTCACACACTATTACCTCACATGCTGTATGTATGTTGTATAAATACAATAGATATATAATTGTAATATGTGTGTACGTAATATATAATAAATATAATTATGCCATTTTGCCTTACTAGCTTGCAAGGGTGCATAGTTTGCTCTCTCTCCAAGGCAGAGGTGGGAGGGAGTTTATTTTGTGTCAGCTTGCACTGTGATGTCATTTGTTATTTAGCTAGCGAACTAACCTGGTTTTATTTCTAGCTATCTAAATAGCTAGAGATGCTGCAAACAGAAAACAACAACAGACGGTCTTTTAGATCATTCTGGGATAATTTAAAATATATATATATATATATGACAAAAGTATGGCATGCATTATGTTGAAAAGAGTTGACACCATATTTTATAGTTATATTGTGTAGTTATTTAGCTGTACTTGTTCCCTAACTGTGTTGCATCACTTCTAATGCTTTGTACTTTGCTTTGTGTCTCCAAGAACAAACAAATGCATTTAGTCATAGAATACCTACAAATGACAAAAGAGCGTTTAAGCCTCCACATAGGATGCTCCCTGGTATTCAGTTGAAAGGACTGCAGGGCATGATCTCTGATGGCAATGGCTGAACGACAGTCTAATTTTCCATATTAGAATATTTACAAAAAGATGGCATTTGTTGTACAAAGGCATAAATGTTGGAAGCCAGTAGCTGAACTAGGACTCTCACCACTGTCTTTAAAGCTATGTCAGATTTATTAAAATCTCACTGGTTGGTCTTTCCAGGAACAACACAAAACAGAGACAATGTAGTGTTTTAAACAAGCATAAAAGCATATCTGATCATTTACTTTCAGAGACAGTTTTGGATTTATAGTTATGATTGTGAACAACCCAAAAACATATATTTACAATTGGCCCTAACCTTGTGTATGAACATAAAAAGGTTTGCATGTAGTTTAGTATGTTGCAAGAGTGATAGAGCTGGTCTGCTGCTGTCAATTATAGTAATAAAATATGTTTGTGCTCTAATGCTGACACTATTTGGCTAAATTTTAGATGTTGTAAATAGTTCACAGCAAATTGTTAAATATGCTTGAATTAACATTGGCAACACTTTTAACTGAAAGCCCATCAGAAAACTAAAAAATCAACAAAAGCAATCACAATATTGTCATGGGTTTCTAAGTTTTAAATATTTCATGATTTGCAATAGCCTCCTGTCTTTTCTTGAAAAGGAATGCACCCACTTCAAATCACTACCAAATCTGATATTGGCCTAGGTATAGGAAACTGTGACTGAGGATATATGTAAATCTATGCAAATTTTGCTTTCACAATGTAGAGGGATGTGTAAATGTGTGGAGAAGCTGGCCAACACTTCTCATAAAAAATTGTAGAACAGAAAGAGCAAAGGTTCAAAAAACAACCTAATAACTAACAACAAAACCTGAGCAAACAGTCAGCAGAAACAAAATAAGCTTCCTGCTCTTTAGCCACACACCTGCATTTGATAGGCCTTCAATTAGGCAGGTGTAAGTCATTAACCAAAGGTCTGGTTCACGCAGACAAACACAAATATTACAAACAAGCAAACAATTAACAATTGACAGATTTGGATGTCATTGATGAAATATGATCTGCTATTGGTCAGTTTGAATTGAATTGGATAAGAAAGGGTCCATTACCATTTATCATTAACAATTAACACAACCTAACAAACATTCAGTTTCGAGGGGAGCTGAAGGCTCTTCTTCACAAAGAGCAACTCAGATTGCAATACAGTGGCAGATCTTGCTTTGGTAGAAGCCATACAGAGTGTTTATAATCAGAGCTGGAAGGAGGACAGGTTGGGCTGATACTTGTCACAGTCTATGGCAGTGTGAGATATCAGTGTCCAAACATGATTTCACCTCTTCTCTTATCCAGTGCTGTCATCCTGCCCTTCTAAAAGTAGCATGCATAATTCATTTGTGTGCACTGATTGTTTTTTTTTTTTTTGCATCCAATTTCAGACCAGACAAAACTTCTCTCTGCATCCAGCTCTCTGTGGTACCAAAGCAAGTATGCTATCAAAACAAAGTATGTTTCATAATGGGCACCTTGGTTAATGTAAGCTTGGAGAAATTCTTCTTTTCACTTTTTTGCCATTGTAGTCAATACTAAGGCAATCACATTGGTAGGTGAAGTCTATAGTGGTAGCCTTACCATGTGTGGGGAATTGGGGTGTTATTTATGTTTCACACAATGTGCACCCAGTCATGATTTAGGAATTTATCAACATACAATAAACTATATCAGCAGAGCCATGATTTATGCTTTTACAGTCCTTCGATAAGTGAGTCCCAGTGTGTGTATTACAATGACAAAACGACAGAGCATACTTTAGGGCCTCTGTTTGAAAATATTTGTGTACCTAAAATAAATTACATCAATGTTTAAACCAATGTTTTGAACAGCAAGAGATCAGATTTTGATCACATTTATTATACTGTCAGACTCATAAATAAAACTATTAATTAGCAGGCCTTGTTTTATTAATTGTTCTCTGCATAAACATTTAATAACGAAGAACCAGAGTTGAAAATTTGTCCCGATATAATAATTTTAAACACCTTTCGGAACCAGGGGTAGAAAAATCCATAAATGAGAGGGTTACAAGTAGAATTAAAGTATCCAAACCACACAAGAGCGTCAGCCACGTTCAAAGGGGTGGAAAAATTGAGGAAAGGATCGGCAACAAGCATGATGAAGAAAGGTAACCAGCATAACATAAAAACCCCCATCACAATGCCCAGGGTCTTTGCCGCCTTTTTCTCTTTGTGCTCAGAATTATTGTTCTTATCGTGTAGAGCTCCTGGCCTGGCTTTGCTGCCGTGGATCACCCTGACGTGCCGCCTAGCAACATGGAAAATCTTCATGTAGAGGGACGCCATCACTGTTCCCGGGATGAAGAAAGCCACAAAAGCAGCCACCACCCCCCACTTTTTGTTGAAAATTAGCACACAAGTGCCTACACAGGAGTGCATCATGAGCATCTCCTCAATTCCAACTAAATTTACCCTTGACAGAACCACCCCAAAACTAAATCCGAAAGAAAACAGCCAGGTGACGCCGATAAGACCTGCCACCTTCTCCATGGTCACTCTGCTTCTGTACAGCAGTGGCTCACAGATGGCCAAATACCTGTCAACCGAAATTAGACACAGGTGTAAAATCGATGCGATGGACATCGTCATGTCAAAACCGGAGTGTATCTTACACACGGTCTCTCCGTAATACCAGCAGTTTTCCACCGATCTGATCATACTGTAAGGCATGACGAAGGTGCCCAAGAGGCAGTCAACACACGCCAACGACAGGACGAGGAGGTTTGTCGGAGACTGAAGCTGTCTGAAGTGAGAGATGGAGATGATGACCAGGAGGTTCCCGCAGATGGTCATCAGGATGGTGCCCACCATGAACATGTACATGGCCACCCTGATAACGGTCAGTCTTCTGCTTCGCAGGCAGGATCCTTTCAAGTGTGGGAAACAGTATTGAGTCTCTGCAGGCTCCATTGTGAAGTTTACACTCAGGCCCTCCATCTTTGAAGACACGTCCAGTCAGAGCCTACATAAAACATACAATCTCATTTTTTCTTCATTTTTACTGTAAAAATGCATTGTTGATATATAGTACCATTACAGTTGCATTAGAGTGGAAGTACAAAGAAATACAAATATTTTTTAGACATCCAATGCAGATACAAAATTTCATATTTCAGTCCTTAATGAGCCCTTAAATGGGATCCTCAAATGAACTGGAAAATAAAGCTGAAATACAAAAAGTGTATTACATGTAATGTCATGGTAACCTACCTGACAAACCTGCTCAGCCAACAGATATGAAGAGCTGTATGTGTAGATTTCTTTTATTAATATAATGCAGTAAAATCATAAAGCAGATATTTTCTGGCCAATCACTCTAACACCCTGTGAAGCCTAAGGCTTCATTTCAGTGGATCCGCAGTGGGGGCAGTTTCACTGAACCTGTGGTTGGGGCTTCATTTCAGATTACTTATATCCCCAAATATTTAATGAAAGGTAACACCCCCATCAGTGACAAACATGACGTCTTTAGGAAGTGATGTTGTCAGATAACATGTGAAACTGAGTCACTGACATAGGAGAATTCAATCTAATTCCAATAGTAGGGAACCCCCCTGGGTGCCATGCAGAATTTAATAGGGTCACACTTTAATGAGAGGCCAGGGGTATGGCAATGATAATGTCGCAATTCAGATTACAGTGTATGCCACCCTTGGACTAGAGAGCACTGGAAAATAATTGTAGCAAGCAAATGGGAATTTTGTTTAAGTTTAGCAGCAATAAATACATATGATGCATGGTGATGCTGAGCAAGTATTTTAAAAAGCTAGAAAAATTATTGTTTTATTTGCTGTCCCCCAATTATAAATTAAAATCTTAAATTAAATGTTGTGTAAAGAAACATATTGGATTATTTGAAAATGTAAAACTTTGCACTTGCTCACTCAGGCATCTGTGGGGAAAAAATTAGATTAATTTTTGGGCAAAAGGATTTTTTATATCTTCCTGCTTGCTGGATGAGAGTTTTCTCTCAGATTTGAATAATTGGAGTACCCGTCCCTTAAAGCAGGATTGTATCATCAAAGATATAGGTAGCTAACTCAGATATTAGGTGTAATGATGTACACTAAATTAATTATATCTTGGTTAATCCGTTAACAATAGCAAGTGGTTGCCCAAAATTTCTGCCTTGATATGAGGCCTAATCCTTTACTGATGCTGTAGTGTGGCTGTCTATGAAATGAGACACAAGGTTCCAACAGTTCCAACAGTTAAGCTTGTTGACCTCTGTCAGGGTTTTGGCTGCTACTGCTTCCCAGGATGACCAGGATGACCAGGATGACGGCCTCATAACTTCCTGTTAGGGCTCCCAGCCTCTGTTGACTGGGATAACCACTTGATGACCTGTTTGTTCCCTGTGTCATTTAGTTAATGTTTCACACCTCAGTTGATTAGTTACTGCTGTCACCAGTGTTGCCTTCTACTTAGGCCCTGAACTTTGCCTTGGTTGTTGTTCAGTCTTGAGTTGCCATGCTTTATGTTTGCACTCTTGTACAAAGCCTGCTTTTGCATCTCGAGGCTTCAATAAAGAAAACCTTTTTCTTGGAGCTGACCTTTGTGTCCTGAGTCATCCTGGTTTTAGGATATGGCCTTGCCTGCAATGATGTGCAGATGCAACCCCCCACATTTACTTTCTGTAATAGCTGTGTTAATAACTCAATAGTTGTCACTTGCATTTTGAAATATTACAGTTTTGTAGTCTCATGCGTCTAAACTACCAATTTGATTACTCCATGTAACATCCCATACAGTGCAATATGTAAAGAAAAAACTAAGATAGACCAAGAATAGATTCCTTTATTGTCATTGCACAGAGTACAACAGCAGCCCTGACGGTGCATTTACACATAACAAACAGCAATTAAAAAACAGAAAAGAGTTCAAGCTAAACTAATTTTAAAAAATGCTAGATATATAAATAAAATATAAAGTGTACATATTTGCTTGCTATATTAAGTGTGATGCACCTCTGTGTTGCTTGGGAGGTGGGCACAAATATGCAACATCATAAATGCAAATTCTGCCATTCTTGTTTTTGGTCATGAATGTTCATTGTATGGAAACTTGTTGAGCCACATCTCTATATATTTATCTGAATGGATTTACCGTGTAAATTATGCAACCAGTCGGTCTTACTTTTTGCCTTTTTATTTATTTAGTTAGTTATTCCATTTTTAGGCAATCTTTTGACACTAGCTTCAGTTTTGTGCTGTATAGGCTTAATGCAGGGCAATTCTCAAACATGAAGTCAGGCACCAGTGCTAGGTGTGGAGGTAGATGAGACCTTGCCACTACACAGACTGTCTCTGCTCCGTTCTCACTGCAGGTACACTGAAAGATTATCTCTCCAGCACACACTCTAGGCCTGGTTAAAGAGACAAGTACCTGACATTTCTGGAACCTCCTTTTGAGGAGGAGAAGAGGTGCTGATTATTGTGAGGATTAAACAATACAAAATACCAACATACACAGGGGGTCCTCTGAACTGAATATGGGAGTAACAAGATAAATTACTCTAAAAGATCATTTCCTGGGTGAGGCAATATTGTCTTATCAGCAGTATTGTCTCATTGTATTATTAGACAGATAATGTTGATATTGTACAATTATGCAATAATGACATGATGATACAATATTATTATACTATATCACCATGCAATATTTAGTATTGTCTTATTAACCAACAGTCTGGTTTTTGCGCTGCGCTCTATTATAATAAACATTGAGAAAAATATCAAAGGCTGACTAGGTGAATATGCATTAAGACATGTGGCATGAAAAACATGCTAAGATTATGGCCTTTGGCATGAATACTGGTGGGCTTCTTTGTGTCGTCTTGATTCAAGGCAGGAATGCACTGCTTTATTCACAGATAACACCAACAGCAATGACATCTTTATTATTTTTACTGCTGATGCCTCAGTGTGTGTTACATTTTACTTTGTTTTATAATTTTTTAAAATGCTGCCCCTGATTTCATTCTCGGGTATACAGAAAATCACTACTAATAAATATGCTGCAAGCGGTAAGACTGTTAACATCAGTCTGGTCTGCTTTGCGATTCCTCTTGTGCCTTGTCTGTTTATGGCAACCAAACACATCTGTTTTCCAATGCAACTTTGTCTGATTCATCTATGGAGACACCCTGCAGGCACTCAAATAAAGGTGCCATTTTGTCAGCCAGGGGGGCTCTGTTTGCGCAGACTGTTTGAGGTTTAATGAGGTCTTAACTCTCAGGCGCCCTGTTAATCAAAGGTGTTAGCATACACAATCATGCTAAGTGATGCAATTCCTTGCTGTCCTTTGCCTGTCTTTCCATTGGGGAAGTGGGCAGGGAAAATGGAAATGTTATCATCTTAGTAATGATGTGTTTGGGGGTATGGGTGCTATGTCTGCAGTAATTAGAAGCCCATAATGGGTTACAGATACTATCTCATAGATGCTGTCAATAGAGTGGACCAAATGCAGTGGATATTCAGAGGATTTCCAAGACGTATTTTAAAATAACACCATTTGAAGACACGGTACCAGTAATTATGAAGTTTTTGGCTAGTTTATAGCTAAATTCACTCTACCTTCAAAAGCCTCCTGTATCTGCAAAACCCAAAATCTGTGTTCATGCCCAGCTCTACAGGGGAGGCCTGGGTGAGCTGCATCCACCTAAACTCACGTGGCCCCATTAAACACTTTAATCAGTGGCTGCCATCTCTGCCTGACCTGTCTGTCAATGGCAGTGTGGCCCACATAATATGCCTTTGGTCCAATTAAATAAGACGGACCCAGCCCTGATTTTGTTTCCCATTTTAAAAGACACCTTTTAAAAGGAAATACTTCTACTGAAAATAGTGAAAAGAAGATACTAATATGGTGTAAACCTTTTTATGTCTGAATATTCTTTCATATATATTACACACTGTAAATAGTGATTTGAATGACACTATATAGAGAACAGCAAGAGGACGATCATGGCCTTTTGATCTTTAATTAATACGAGCATGAGACAGCTCACAGAAGTTCTCAGACTACAAATGACAAAGTAGACAACAGACTATTTAACTTGGTAGCCCTCGCTATGGTCCTCTTTTAGCTGCTTAATAAGGGCTCACCAGGACACTGAAATGAGATTGAACCTCAATCTGCACAAGTCTTCTTCATTTCAACGTGACAAGAATGAGAGATCAAAGGCACACACACTGCATACGGATGAGCCTGGCCTTTAACTCACTCAGATGGTCTTCTTTTTATCTTCCAGTTTTATGATTACTTGGCAAAAAACGCTTGAGAATTGGAACACGAAAAGGACATTTCAAGATAACCTGAACAACTGCAATTTTGTACAGAGTTGCAATAAAAGGTTGAAAAGAGAGTAGTTGAAGTGAAACTCAGCATGTGTCATATAGATGCTTACAAATGCTTGTTTTCTACTGACCTTTTCTCATTACCGAGACTTTCCATGTGAAAAATGTTCAGTGGGCCCTGGGAGGTGAGGAAGAGGGGAGACTGCACCTCACTTGTCCTAGACAAACATCACCTCAGTCTCTTACTAACAGAGCTGTCACCTAGGTTAAGGGAGAGCGGATGTGAATGAGGGAATCTAATGTTGGTGCACCCCCCACACCCCCACATATACTTATATGCACAAGTATTCATATGCATATATGTATTCTATTGAACATTCTCTTTATGTTACATTGCACTTTTATGATAGTTGGGTCTCTCTCTTCCTCTTTGAACACAGCGCAAACTGGGCCTCTGTAGTGGGTACAGGATACTCAGCAATGTCTGCAGCCCAGCACATACAGGGAGCAGGATGACAGGATGGGGGTGAACATCAGATTACTGAGGGGCCCCTGACAATTAACAGCAGTTACTGGCTGGCCATGAGAGAGGCAGGTGCAGCTGTGGGAGGGGAGGAGGGTGCTTTCGTCCCGTTCTCATCTCATCCTGCAGGTTTGGGAGGGGGGTGGCGTGCAGGAGGGGTGGACAAAGGCCAATGATTCAATGAATTAATGATTTAATGATTTAAGTAGTGCCTACCCAGCAGGTGTCAGCACTCTCAGAGCAGACAGGAAAAACTTTCTTTTTTTTTTTTTTTGTAATTCTCTGTGATCAGATGTAGGGGTACTTTTAGAAGATCTTGGGTGCAGTGATTCTGGACACAGGAGTGTATTATTTATTTTAGTGTGTTTGAATTGTTTACATTAAAAATCTTAAAAATACAAAACTTGTATGCATTTTTACACAATTGTGCATATATTATACAAATAGATATATTATAGCTTTAAAACACAATGTGCAAGAAGGGAAAAAGTGCAGTAAAGCAGTGGAAGGTTCTGTATGTATTCAATGGATACGTTGAGAAGACATGCAGTTTGTGCTCTGTTTTTGTTGGAGCTGCTATCGTGTCCCATTTAATGGTATTAAGCAATAGCTAAAGCATCTAGTACATAATAACATGAGCAATCTGGAGAAGACGCCTGCTGTCACACCCCACTGCATTGGAGATGGCCCAGGTTTCACACTCACACACAGATGCACTGGATTCCCTGTAGGTGTGAGGGTAACAATGGCTGAGGCTAGGGCGCAGAGGTCAAATGATGATGCACCCATACACGGCATATTCAGTACAAAGGGGAATATTTACATTAGATACGGTGCACACACAACAAATATGTTGTGTGAAATTAAGCCCAGAAATAAGACGTAACAATACAGCACAATTAAAAAGAACAGTGCCATAAACACTTCATCCACATAGCTCTGTGAATGCATGCTCAGGGCTTGCAACTGTGTTTGCACGTACCTACATGTGGCATCATGAATAGCCTAAACTGACCAATATATTCCCATTCTGTATATGTTGAATGTCTTTCAAATAGACTCCTTAAATAACAGGATGTTAGTAGATATGTGAGTAGTGCTTTACATGTGAATAGTGTGAGGGGACAGTTTTCTTACAGAATCCATGCTAAGCAAAAAGGGCCAGCATGGACAACGTTAAATATCACAGACACAGAAGACCTTGGTTTGGCACATCTTACAAAAAGATCATTTTGGCCATTGAATGGAACACAGAAATGAAATGACACAAAAGAAACTGATCTGATTTGTAGAGTATCTGCACTCTCTCTCAAAATACAAGGTCAATGTCACCTATCTTCAACTGTAAAGTGGGAATTTTAAGCATGCATTACTCCTTTTTTACGATCAGATTTCTCAGAAAACATGTGTATGTCTGATTTCTTTGTATGGTTGCACAACACAAACCTTTAGCAAACCTATTTTCAGTGAGGCTGTCAAAGTGGTTGCATCACCCTTGCAATAGGTCTGATGCCTTCTAAATGACTGTCCCATTGATTCAACACAGGATTGGTCCCTACTGATTTATTTTCAGATGAAAGAAAATTAGCAATGCCTTTGGTGTTATTACTGTCAATGTTTGAGGGTGTATTCCATTTTTCCTAATGTTATTTTTTCTATAAAACCCTGCCAGTGAGGTCATGTTGCAGAGGATACTAACAGATTTACATTACATTTACATGTATTCATTTGGCAAATGCTTCTATCTAGAGTGGCTTACAAGTGAGGTAAAATATAACACAAGCGAAAAACCATATGGAGTCAACAATATTAGAAGTACTGCATGACCAGGTTTCAATGGTTGGCCAGGCAAGGTACAAACGAGCAAGTAAATCTAACGAGTGTGTTAAACCATTAGATTACATTTCTTTTTTAATAATTTTATTTTGTAGTTTAGTAGGAGACAGTTTGACACATGAGAAGTTTATTTAGGGGCTAGTGTTTCAGGTGCTCAGGTGAGAACGGAACAGCTTTGTCTTCAGATGTTTCTTGAAGACAGAGAGGGACTTGGCAGAACAGAACTAACATTCAGATGACACTTACAGATATAATAGATGATACTAACATTAAAAGAGCAGGCTGCTTAATGAGTTCAGTTTTCGTGCACTTTCTGATTCCCCCTAAAGTCAAACAAACAAGGGCCAGGCTCTTCTGTTGCCAGTAAAATTCCCCCTGTTGTTGTTAACAAGCCAACTTTGGTTACGCTGCTGAGACATCCCTGCAGACACCCACATAAAGGTGCTGTTTTGTTGATCCAGTCTGTGCATCAGCGCAAGAACCAGGGGGCCCTGTTAGCACTTTCATGCAAGGATTGCCCTTAATGGCTGTTTAACTCTCACAGGCGCCTGGGTAATCAAAGGTGTCAGTACACACAATCATGCTAAATGATGTAACAGCTTGCTCTCCTGCTCCCTTTCCTTTGTGAGGTGTGTGTGTGTGGGCAGGGTATGTGTTTTCAGATGTAGCATGTTGATGATCAAACTACTTGCAATGGTTAAGAGCTAATGCTGTGAAAGTCATACAGAGGTTAGTTCATAGATGCAGACACCCAATACAACAGACATTCAAAGGTTTAAAAAAAGCATATACACACTCCATCAATAAAATAATTTTTGTGGTTGATTGAGGGCAATGGAAAGTTGGGGAAAAGGGTTTTCTGGTGGCAGTGGAAATACAGTAGAGACTGACTGTAAATGCTTAGACAAACTGAAAAAAAATGTGTTCACAGATATAAGACAAGGATCAACTTTCATTTCTGCTTGTCAGTTACTTTCAGTGATGAAAATGTTAGTTGCAACTAAAGTCAGCACACATGGAGAGGCCTAGGCCCAGTTTAAGAAGCTCTGGTGTAAAATCTGATTGAGAACATTGTCTCACTAATATCTATATTGCAAATATAAATGTAACTTACTGATAAAACAATGTTTTAAGTAGTTATTTCACATATTTACAGTTAAAAATGTATTTCCCATTCACAAACAAACAACACCATCAAAACAAACAGGAATGACAGCATAATATAAAAGCATAATATAATATAATATGGTTGAAAAATGGTCTCATAATGTGAAGGTTGCTGGTTTCATTCCCGTAGTGGAATGATGCTCAGCTTGAGTTAATTCAGTGTAAAACTGGCTAAAATATGAAAAATACATGCTTTACCATTCTTTTTGAATAGTGGAGTCTGGGGAGCAAGTACACAATACAAGCAAACAAAGTACTCATTCGGGGTACAGCTGCATCTGAGAAGAAATCCTATTTGATCTATTATCACAAATGATCATTTTCAAAGCTTTTCTGAACCAACTATAAAAGAAGGCATAAACCACAGGGTTACACGCTGAATTTAAGTAACCAAACCAAACCAGAGCGTCAATTAACACTGGAGGAATAGAATAGCCGATGAAGGGGTCAATGATGTTACACAGGAAAAAGGGTGTCCAGCACGTGAGGAAGACTCCGACCACTATCGCCAGGGTTTTTGCTCCTTTTCTTTCTCGTCTAGATATGCTGGACTCATTTGCTGCATCCGTGTCAAGCTGCTTTGTCAGCTGTTTAATGGCCCTAGCCTGTCTTCTGGCAACCAGGTAAATTTTAAGGTAAATGCACAGTATGATTAGGCCAGGAATGAAGAAGGATAGCGTCGAGGCAACAGCTGCCGAGGCTCGGCTGAAGAACACTGGGCAGCCTCCAATACACTTCACATGTTCTTCAAAGAAATCTTCACTGCCTCTTACATTGAGCTCAGAGAAGATCATCCCGAAGGCAAAGATGGCAGGGATCACCCAGCTGGTGGTGAGCATAATGAGGATGGTGACTGAGTTGATGATGGACCTGTACATCAGTGGGTTACACACGGCAAAGTAGCGGTCAATGGAGATGAATGACAGGTGGAAGATGGAGGAGGTGCTCAGCATGATATCAGTGCTGGTGTGGAGCTGGCATATAAAGTCGCCCAGGTACCAACAGCCCAGGACAGAGCGCACTGCACTGCAGGGCATCACAAACACCCCCAGCAGGAAATCGCACACTGCCAGTGAGAGGATGAGATAGTTTGTGGATGTGTGCAGCTGCTTAAAGTGTGCTATGGAGGTGATGACCAGAAGGTTTCCACTCATTGTTACCAGTATGGTCGAGGCCATGAACAAGAACATGAGAAACTGCATTATCAAGGGCTGAACTAACTTTTCACATGATCCACTCAGAGACTCGTAGCAAAAGTGTATTTCAGTGAACACACTGTTGTACACTGTTGAGCCATTTGAGAAACTATTCATCAGGGCCTGGGGAAAAAGAATAAATAGTAATTTGAGTTCATACTTTAAAAAAATTTATATTAGGACATTTAAAATAAATAAATTCAATGTTCACAGAAAGCACATTCTTTCTCTTGGTGTGAAAACATCATAGCACCTGCCAGGGGTCAAATTTATCATTAATCATTAGTCAACTCTCATCCCTGTCCATCAGTACAATATATAAAGGAAACCCTGAACTAATTCCCATCAGCAGCTGGTGGTCCTTATGAATGCCTTTTAAGGTTATGTTTACCAGTAGTGTTATAATGTTTTTGTTGTTGTTAAGTGAGAATGTCATTGAAATGACATTCTGTATTCAATACCAGTACAAACTATTCATGTTCTATTCATATGAAATGTCATATTTTAATATTTCAAATCTGAAACAGAGATTCAACTGCTTTGGACATTCAATCAAATCCACTCAGTACATGTATTGTAATTAATGTCAAACTTAATACTTACCATACTTACATGACAAACTTCTAGTATTGGAGATGTGTATGCCTTCTCTTATTACTACAATGCAGTAAAACTACAGAACAAACAGCTTCCAGCAATACATTCTGGGTACCTTTATATAAGTAAATTTAAAAGGTGTCATTTCAAATGATCCGCATCATGTGTATGGTTTCTACAAATCTATCATCTATGGTTGCCAGACAGCTTATATCCACAAATATTCAGTTAGAGGTGACGCCCACATCATTGAAACATGTGATGTATTGGGCAGCTGATGTTATCTGTTCCACTCAGTGACTGGAATGGATGTATTTAATGCAATTAGAAATGAAGGGATGCCTTGCAGAATTTAATGAGGTCACAGTGCAATGGATGGCCAGGGGGATAGTGGTGATTATGTAGGGATTCAGGTTGTGCCACTGCAGGAGACTGGAGAGAGCTTGAAAATGCTTTTAGTAAGAACACAAAGGTTATATTTAAGTTTAAGTGGGTTAGATATTATGCATAGTAACAACAACCAAATTTATGTTTAGATGTATTCATATCATTCATGTTCATATTATTATTCTTATGCATTTATTCACATCAGAAGTCCAAACTGACAATTCTCATCCTCTTGACACTTACACATACAAAAAGCAAAACTTCAGCTGTTTAAAGATCATTGAAGATCACTGTCCTCGATATGGCCTTATTTCAAATGCTAATTGGTATTTTCAAAAAATACTTAATCATTACACCTTGTAATAACAGTTACTGCTCACTTTCGTAGATGTCCTCCTCCATGTGAGACAACGCAGTCAACAAAATTGATAACTTCCTGACCATAATAAATGCTACACGGAAGCAGCAGCAGTTTGTAACACTAGAGAGCAGGCCATAGAGGTTGTTGGTCGTGGTTGAGGTCTGAAACCAAGAAAGCACTGCCACCTTCTTCGACCAGCCATTCATTACATTTTTGTCCACTTTATTGGTGTGTACAGATGTAACATGTGTACTGTGTGTGAAGTAATAGCAGCCTCATGGAGAAGGAGCTCTATGGGGCAAGTAATGGAGTTTCTTGTGAAATGGTTGTACAGCTGACATTGTTTTTGGCTGTCAGTGTTTTAGCATTTGAGCAATTAAGACTAATTGCTGGATTAAGTATTGCCAGTCATAGGGAAGATGGAATTATTTAGACCAGTGTTTCTCAATCCTACTCCTGTAGCCCCCCTGTCCTGCATATCTTCTATCTATCCTTGCTCCAAACACACCCGATTAGTGTGATTAACATGCTCTTGATTAAATCAGGTATGCTGAGCTAATCAAAAGTGCCACTGATGAGTTCAGTCAGGTAGGTAGAGCAGGGAAAGATGGAAAACGTGCATAGCAGGGGGGCCCCAGGAGCAGGATTGAGAATCAGTGATTTAGACAATGTTAAAAGTCATGCAAGACAGCTAATCTTTGTATTTTTCTATTTTGTGAGTCTGGCAGGAGGTTGACGGCATTTTGTTTCATTTTTTAAACTCCAGTTTAAAGGGTGGTATCATTAGCCGATGCCTTTCTCATTTCTCTTTCTAAACGGAAGACAATGCCAAGTAGGCCGCAGGCCTCAACTGGCAAAATGCTGACAAAATGGGCAAATTTGGAACTGTCTGCACTTCTGCAGACACCAACTCACTAATCACAACCCTTAGGCTGAATGATTAATTCAAGAAATGGTTCATTGTCTTTTAGATTGAGTGATCTCTAGGTTCTCTGCAATACCCCCATTATGACCTTGTCATCTTTATTGAATATATTATTGTATTGCATCAGTGATCATTCCAAGCTGCTGTTACCTGGGCTTCACACACAAATCCCAAGGCCTGCCATTATGTGTAATAACCCCAGTGACACCAAACATCACAAAATAATCACATCCCTATCATATAAATATGACCTCAGTTGCCAATATGAGATTAGGAAGACAGTGCAACACTAGCCATATTAACATCTGGCATCCTCGCATATGGAGGTTATAACTGCGTGATTCATATTTCTTATATTAAATACTGGATGTGAAGCTTATTTTATCAGATGTGGACGTGGAGCCAATTTACAGATTCATGAATCTAACTGAAGATCATCAAAGGAAATTTTGTGTCCAGTCCTCATCCTGTTTGGAAAGAGAGTCCGTAACAGCAGTGGATGTGCTGCTGTATGTGTCTGCAGCTGCAGCTGTGTTACTGACAGTGTGTGGAAACCTGCTGGTGATCATCTCCATCTGTCACTTCAAGCAGCTCCACACACCAACCGACCTCCTCCTCCTCTCTCTGGCTGTGGCTGACTTTCTAGTTGGAATAACTGTGATGCCTTTCCACTTTACTACTTTGATAGAATCATGTTGGATGTTTGGGACAATGTTTTGCACTATTTTTAACCTATTTGTATTCAGCCTGACTTGTGTCTCTATTTATAATGTTACTTTCATAGCTGTAGACCGATACATTGCTCTACATGACCCTTTTCTGTACAGTTCCAAAATAACAGTCAAATCAGGTTTGATAGTATCATTCTTAATTTGGTTTTTGTCATTCCTCTACAACATAAATTTTCTTCATTTTAATGGACTCTTCACTGAAAAAAACATCACATGTTCAGGAGAGTGTATGTTTCAATGCAATGAAATGTGGTCTCTGGATTTTATAATAGTGTTTGTTTTCCCATGTTCTTCAATAATCGTTCTGTATTTTAACATCTTTGCTATTGCTAAAAAGCATGCGAATACCATTACATTTGTCAGAAAACAACATATTGAAGACCCTAAAAAAATGCATCATTCCATGGCATCTGAGAGGAAAGCTGCAAATAGACTAGGAATCCTTGTGTCTGTCTTCATACTGTTTTTGCCTTCCATGCAACTTGGGCCTTCTTTCTACTATCTTCTTCTTTGAGAACACATCTTTGTATCAGGACATGATGAACATATTTGGTTGTATCCCACTTCTGAATTCTTCAATTAATCCTATCCTTTATGCTCTGTTTTATCCATGGTTCCAGAAAAGTGCTAAAATCATTCTAACACTAAAGATATTTAGCTCAGAGTCTTCGTATATAAATGTGCTTTCAGAGATATCATAGTTTGGTATCTAATTTAAATTGAAATGCTAACATTTTACTAAAATCAAACTTTTTTCCTGTATCCCTCACTGTTGGCATTAGCCTCTTTGTGATGTGCTGTTACACAATTTGCTGTGTGTTTTTCCTAACACTATGATAAACAATTATGCTGTGGTGTGTGTTAAGGAGATACCTAAAGTCAGTGGTGGCTTGTGCCTGTCCAGAAATATTTTCAGAACCAGGCAGAATTGTACTTCCTAGGAATATACATGATGAGTTGGTGCATTCAGTAGTACCAAGTTCCTATATTTCTGTGTAACAAATGTTCTGAAAAGTAATATGAACAACTCCAAATATACTGTATAAGTAACAGTACATTTAGTTGTGTAGAATTTGTTCTGAGTAGCCAGTAAAATCATAATAAAAATAATACATAAATAATAGTATAAAATAAACATATATAAATGCTGTAATTCAATTCACAATTAATAACATGTCCTAGACATTGTGTATACAAAACACCTGATTTTTTTGTTGTTGTTTTATATATAGGCTTAAAAACTTTTTGTTTTTCACTTGTCATGAGTGGTATTCATTTTTTAAGTCCTTGCTATAGCAGAGACAGAAGATAAATTCTCACTGACCTGAAAAAGTTTCAGGCATCCACCCCATCATCCCTACCTAAGCTGAGGGGGCACTTCACATTGGTTATCTGAACGCATATTTGTGGTTCAGACTGGAAAGGAAAGCCTCTGAGAATAATCAGACTCTGGGCTCCCTCCACCCTCTTCCCCTCCTTGATAATATCTGAGAAGTGTCTTGTTTTTTATATTAAGCATCAGACATTTATACTTTTAAGGGGAAGTTATTATTTGGTAGAAAACAAAAAATATAAAAATTTGTTTAAAGCTTTGATCAAGTCACCCCTTTCTGTTTCCACTCACCTGTTTGCATTAAGAGGTGGTTAGTAAAGTTCTAAGTGAGAGAGATGACAAAAGTCCCTCAGAGACTTGTATAAGACATCAAGAGCTGTTAGGGAGCCTTGTAACTTCAAATGGTATCATTGCAATATAAATAAACAGATCCTCTTTGATGTGGAGTTGTACATTTGTGAAGTTCAGAATCATATATTAGCTTTTAACATTAGTTTACAGAATTAATGTGCGATTAACAGTTTTGGGTGCTTTGTCAGATACCCACTAATTGGTAATTAAAGGAAAAATTATAAACACTGCTTTGTGAGGTGTAGTTTCATTTTAACACCTCTAAGGTCACACAGGGGTGTACTTCTCCCCAAGACTATTGTTTTTAGTGATGTGGTCCTTGCTTTTTTTTGAGCAGTGTGTGTCTGGTCCATGTGATTGTCAGCATTTGGGTTTGCCATCAGCGAATGAATGGATGGGAGATTTCCTTGGGTGGTGGGGGTGTTGTGCCCTTAAGCACTGTGGTGTGCTGCACCTTACTATATGAGACAGCTGTAGTTACCTTATTGTCATTTAGCAGACCCTCTTATCCAGAGCAACTTACATAGGTTACAGTTTTATTCCATTTATACACCTGGATATTAACTGAGGCTTAGGTTAAGTATCTTACCCAAGGGTGCAACAGTAGTGCCCTAGTGTAGAATCTTTCAGCTACAAGCCCTGCTCCTTACTATTACTCTACCAGGACACCGCTGTTCTCACAATCCTATGTAAATTTGTATAAACCTACAAAGCAGTGGGCAGTTCATCTGTAGCACATGCATCTGGTGAGGGAGGCTGAGGGTGAGTGGTGGGACTTATGAATTCATAAGTTCTCAATAAAGATTGTGAAAGTTGTACTTATCTTGGTGTCTGTGAAATGCTTACTGAGCTGCTGGTGGTGTAACAAGTGAGCAGGGGTACAGTATTACAGATACAGTTGTAAAGAAACAAAGCAACTCTACTGGAGGCTTGAAAACACCAGGCTTCATGCACAGGAACATGCAAAAACAGGGCAGCTCAAGACTGAGCAGCGAACAAAGGAAAAGGCATGGTTTATACAGAGCAACAAACAAATGAAGAGACTAACTACATACAGGTGAAAATGATTAACTAGATTAGGCAGGCACAAACAGGAAGACGGGATCTCTGGTGGAGGTTCGGGGAAGCAAGCAGGCAACAGGACCAGACAGGCTGTCACGAGGACGCCTGCTGGTTGTTGCAGGAAGCAGTCTCTGAAACCCTGACAGGCAGAAAGGGGGTGTGGTTGGAGTGGCCACTGGGGCATCCTGCAGCTCCTGACAGACGCACAGGGGCTACCTCAGACTGAAGGGCACTTAGCATTTGTTGCACACCCTCACTTGCGTGTCTTTCGACGATGCAGTCCATTTTCCTCCTGCACCTCCACGTTTCAGGAAAGTAAATGGTCATAATTTTATCGACAATTGCATCAAATGTGACAAAATGCAATATTTGCAAAACGGAAAATGAGTCTCTGCATGTATTTCACTGCATTTTGCCTGTCCAGCTACTCTCAATGTTGTTGTTACACATGATCGCTGCTGTGGCACATGACTTATTTAACCTTTTCATGAACATAAGAGTTGTGGAGAGAAAACAGACATAAGTGTCAAGTCAGAATACATACATTTTGGAAAATAATGAGACACATCCTAATTTTGAGCAACCCACCCTCAAATGCACATCTCTGACAAAGGAACTTGAGCAGTCCATGTCTGAATGTGTTTAGTAGTAACAGTAATAAGTGCACAATCTCCATGCAGATCTCGTGTCTGAGTCGGGCCCATGTTAATCCTGTATTAACCTCCACACATTTGCAGCCAGTTGGTTTTAGTACTGATTTAAAGTTTTCATTGATTACCTTTGAGGTATTACATCTATCCACTGAGTTACTGATGCTCTGTCTTCCATAATGGCCCCTCTGGCCTTTTTTCTTTATCATCAAGGTTGTTTTTTGTGTCCCTCAACCTTTTCAAGGCTGTTCTAGGCTTTGTTCAGACACCCTAAATTATGGGAAACCATAAATTCAAATTTTTAACCATCTCGTTAAAAAAAAAAATATATATATATAAACAATATGAACTTACTTTAAATTTGCATTTATTGTTGCATTTTATTTAATATTGTTAAACTATTATATAAAAAAAAAAATCACTGTATAAATCAAGTTTATTGTTGTCATTATTTAAATTGGCTTTTTTTCCAGCTACTACTGTAACGGCTTGGGCAAGGACTCATTTGCAGACCACGGGAGCCTCGGGTTCCAGGCGGCTTTATTGTGTCACAATGCAAAATCGCAATCACGAAACAGGCAGGGTTGAAAACCAGAAGAGCAGTCCGTTGGCGGATGCAGAGTCAGGAACAGGGACAGGCAGGGTCGAGAACCAAGCGGGCAGAATCTCAGGCGATCAGGGCAGAGCGGCAGGCAGGAATCAGGTCGGAGATCAGGCAAGGTCGAATAACGGGAAAAGCATACAGACAAAAAAAAACGGCAGGGACGAAACAGGCGAGAGAACACACTGCAACAAACTAGCAACAGGACAGGGACATGCAGGGAAGATATAAGGCAGGGCTGACGAGGGAATGGGAAGCAGGTGTGCAGGCAGGCAGGTGAAGGCGATGAGGCAATCAGGCGAGTGGAGACCGGGCAGGGAGCGGGGCAGGGCTAGAACACAAGGAAAACAAAAGCACATGGACAGGAAAAAAAAACAAAAACACTACAGCTAGGGAGGCGGAGTACTGACAACTACTTACATATCTACAGTGAATTCACAAGGTGTGAAAAAATATTGTGCATTACATCTTTAATGGGCTGATAAATGAAAGACAACAAAGATACATGGTCATACTACAATGATATTATCATTAAACATGTTACACAGAACACATAACGCATATAACAAATCCAGCAAGAAGTTACAACCAAGCTATATGAAAAAAGGCAGGGCTACACAAGGAGAGGATATATGTATGTTGAGTGAAAACATTAAAGTCCAGGAATGGTGAAAAACTACAAATCTGAAAGTGATATTGTGCCCACATTTGAACAGTTAAATTACTGAAGATGCTAGCTTTCTTTATTTCAATAAAAATGGTTTAAAAGCCTTTTAAAAGGACATTTTTCAGTGAGGATTCTGGGCTAAATATGTTAAGTGTTACAATGAGTTTAACACACTTCTGAAACCATGGATAAAAGAGAGCATAAATGATAGGATTAATGGCAGAATTTGAAAACAACGGAATCAACATATGGACAGCAATATGATTCAGGATCACTGTTTTCAGGGATACAGCTAAGAAGAGGCATATATAATAAGGTGCTATACACAGGAAGAACACAGAAACTAGAATCCCTAATATTTTTGCTGCTTTTCTTTCAGATGCCTTGGAATAATTCATTTTCTGCATGTCCTTTGAATGAGGTGTTCTGGCACGCCTAATAGTACTTGCATGCTTTTTAGCAATGGCAAAAATTCTCAGGTATAGAATTACCATTATAAAAGAGGGAATAAGAAACATCAATGTAAAATCAGCAACAGTCGATGTTTCACTGATCACAACATCACAGTCTTCAACATATGTCGCATTTTCTGTGATGTCAGAGAAATTCCCATTGACATAAAGAAGAATCACATTGTATGTTAAAGAATACAGCCAGATACCAGATATTATCTTCAAAGTTAAACTCACTGTGATTTTGGTGGCATAGACAAAAGGGTTGCACAGAGCAAAATATCGGTCCACTGCAATAAAGGCAATACTATAAATTGACACACAAGTCAGATGGAAGGAAGCCACAATATAAATGGTGCAATATACTGCACCAACGTACCAGTGATATTCCACCAACAAGGAGAAATAGAATGGCATCAGAAGTACTCCAACCTGAAGGTCAGCCATAGCAAGAGACAGGAGGAGGAGGTTGGTTGGTGTGTGGAGCTGCTTGAAGTGACAGATGGAGATGATCACCAGCAGGTTTCCACATACTGTCAGTAACACAAGTGCTGCTGCAGACATGAATATGAGCACGTCACCTATCGCTGGTGTTGTTCTTTCTGAAAAGGAGGAGCAGGAGGACTGGGCACAAAACTCTCCTTGATCTTCTGTGAGATTCATGAATCAAGAAATTGGGTCCACTTCTGCTGTGCAATCAAAACGTTAAACCAATGAAACAATGGCTAGTCTTGCAGAGTCTTCCTGATTTTTAGTGCTGACCGTAGGGTCATTTTTATATGGTGGGGTTAGTATTCTTGTCTGTGTTGGTGATAGTTAATGAGTTCCCATTACACCTGAGCAACATCTGTTGCATTAGACGTGGTGATAGTTGCCAGAGAGCACATCTGGGAATTCTGGGAATCAGTGATGCAATCCAACAATAACAAGTCAGAGAGGAATAAGCTAAATACCTTGCGTCACTTGTAAGGTGCAATGAGTGACACATCTTAACATTATAAATCATAATGTCAAATTTTAATCTGCAATTTCTTAAACCATCTGTGGAACACCAAATTACTGAAAATGCTCTGGATTATGAAAACTTGGATTATGTATGTTCAAATTTAATTAAAATTTTAACTTAATCTGATCCAGTCTGGACCCTTTTCATGCAGTTCAAGTGCACTGTGCCTGTTATGAATTAATATTGGTGATGAAGACATTGAAGTCCAGTTATTTGGTGTAATTTTGTGTATCGCCAATGCATACAAAGTATCTGCCATTTTTGCACTAATCTTAAATAACTAATTTAAAAAGTGCACTCTGCACAGGCATGGTTAGTGCCAGAATTTGAAACAAACATAAGAAATTGAATCTGTTCTGAATCACAATAGTCTGAATCCTACTTCTGTTCTCTAGAGCAGCTCAGGCATAGGGTCTCCTCCTTGCTCCTCATCTGGAGGCAAACAAGTGCAACGTTTCACGGCCTTACTGTGTAGGACACAGTAGGACAGCATCATCTTGCCCATATTCTCAGGTGTGCACGAAAGTGTGCTAGCTGCTGTTTTCAGGTACATACACTGGCCTTTCAGCACACTGATAGTGCGCTCCATCACTGAGCAAGTGCATGCACGTGCGCAGTCTCCCATGGTGTCCGCAGTCTGGCCAGCGCTGGCATCAGCCTGGGATTCAGCACAAGACCCCTTACAATATAGACATACATATAGACACATGACTTGACATGTGTCTATATATATGACAGCAGCCAGTCACGTTCTCCAACTGGGCCGCAGAGTCACATGCCCGTCCAATGGACTAAATAGTAATAAGATTAAATAATAAACAAATAAATAAATGTAATAATAAATGTATGTATTGGGTTCTCCATTGAAAAATATTCTGCTATTGCATCACAGTCATATAGTTGAAAAATAAAGTCATTTCAGAAAACACAAGGGTCACACTTATCCTTACCCCTGAAGTCCTTCAGGCTGAATTGCTCTAGTTTCTTGACATCTTTTGATTTTCATTTATGAACTGATTTCTTCAATCTTAACTACACATATTCTGATTGTAGTGAGGTCTGGATACTGAGATGGTGTGTTGAGAGTACTCATTTTAAGCTCAGTTACTTTATTTTGATGAACTTCCAGGAGTTATTTGCACTGAAAAGAGAGATGGAAACAGCATTGGTGAGTGCCCAGTGAGTTTCACACTCATCTACATGTTCATTACATTTGTTAATCAAGTGTGTAACGGTTGAGCAGGAGGGACCCAAATGTCATCAAATGTCAGATCATTCAAAGAGCACAGGAGGATTGCAACAAACAAAGACGTTTTACTAAAACAAGCAAACTTTAGCACAGGAAGGCACAGAACACAGGCAAGCTCAAGACTGGGCAAGAAACATCACAACAGACAGGGTTTAAATGCAGCAAACAATCAAGACTATCTACAAATGTGTGAACAATCAGACAGTGATTAGACAAACACAGTGCAAACACAAACAGGAAGTAAAGTCCCTCTGGTGGACATTCAAGGAAGCAGCAGGCGACTGAGAGAGGCTGTCATGAGGACGCCTGCTGGTTGTTGCGGGAAGCCGTCCCTGAAACCCTGACAAAGTGAAAATATACTGCTCAGTATGCTTTGCTTTTCACTGTATTTACAAATGTGGCTTGGATCCATTCTTCATTAAAGTATTGTACTGGGTTTGGGTCAGCGATTGCACTCATTCCAACCTTTTCCTCTCTTGATACCCTCTCTCACTTTGTACTCACTGTGTTGTTTTGTTACAACAGTACAATGGCTTATTACATAAGCCCAGCTCAGTAGGTGACAGTAATTCTGATGGGTATTCATTAACAACCATCACCATAAAAACAGTAATACCATAGTATAAATATGACTCTACATTTCAGGATTCTACAGAAAAGGATGACTGTACAAGACCAGCCACATTACATCTTGCAGCTTTTTCATATGAAATTAGTACTTGTCTGATCTCATATTGTGCATAATATAGCAGCTGGATATTTTCTCAGTCGTTGAAAGTGGAACAGGTTTCTTGATTTATGAATCTCACAGAAGTTAATGAAGAGGAGTTCTGTGCTGAGTTCTCCAACTTCTCTTGCTTTGAAATATCATCGCTTACAGCAGTGGATGTGCTGATGTATTCGGCTGCAGCTGCAGTTGTGTTACTGACAGTGTGTGGGAACCTGCTAGTGATCATCTCCATCTGTCACTTCAAGCAGCTCCACACACCAACCAACCTCCTCCTCCTCTCTCTGGCTGTGGCTGACTTTCTAGTTGGAATAACTGTGATGCCTTTCCATTTTATTGGGTTGATAGAATCACACTGGTGCTTTGGTGCAGTATATTGTACTATTTACACTGTAGCTACCTTTTGCCTGACTTGTGTGTCAATTTATAATGTTGCTTGCATTGCTGTGGACCGATATTTTGCCTTGCACAACCCTTTTCTCTATTCCACTAAAATGACGTTGAATGTAACTTCAATGATAATATCCTTTATCTGGTTGTATTCAATAATCTATAACTTGATTTTCCTTTATTTCAATGAAAATATCACTGACATGGCAGAAAATACTAAGCTTGCTGGAGAGTGTCATGTTAATATCAATTACAAATGGGCTTTTGTTGATTTTATTTTAATATTTATTGTGCCATGCTTGACAATAATAATTATGTATTTGAAAATTTTTGCCATTGCTAAAAAGCATGCAAATAATATTAGGTGTGTTAGAGAACAACAGCATTCAAAGGAGACAAGGAAAACCAATTATTCTGTGGCATCTGAAAGAAAAGCAGCAAAAACACTAGGAATTCTAGTGTCTGTGTTCTTACTGTGTTTAATTCCTTACTACATAAGTGTTTTCGTTCTTGTGCACACAATGACACCATCTGTGTATCTTGCAGCTGTGCAAATGTTGAGTTTGTTGTTTCTAAATTCTTCCATCAATCCAATCATTTATGCTCTGTTTTATTCTTGGTTTCAGAAGTGTGTTAAACTCATTCTGACATTTAGGATATGTATCTCAGAATCATCACTGATGAATGTGCTTTCAAAGGACACTTAATCTGGTATCTACTGCAAATTAAAATGAAGAAAGCTACACGTGTGACAGGTCCATTGTTATTTCGTGCTGTGGTACAGGTGAGGATTCCTACAACAGGACCTGTGCAGAATGAGGACTCTGGCATCTGCGATGTTTTTGCAGCTTGATTACAGCATCCACACCAGAGAGTGAATTTCTCAGACACCAATCAACTAGATGTATTTTCCTTTCTGCAGTGGTGTGGTTTTACTATTAAATTATCATGTGTACGATTGAGAAAATAAAATAACGGATTAAACATCACAATTTAATTAGTCCCAGTTTAATGGCACCTACAATTAAGAAAAGACTTGGCAAGTCTGGATGTGTTGTATATGCAGTCATTTTCAAGCATGCAAGAAAACACCTGCAGTTTAGTTCTAAAAGAAAACAAAATGAAATAAATAAATACAATAAAAAGGGGGCTGAAAAGGAATTGCAATCAGGACTCTGAATGTCAAGTAATGAAGAAAGAAGACACCTGGTGAGGATGTTGTGATGTTTAATGGGGTCCACACCAGCATCTAGAATAAGACACAAACACGGCATATAGGAGCCAATTCAGAGGTAAGGGCGCTGAGCATTTTTGCACGCCTCACTTTTTGTTTTTCCATTTTTGGTATTAACACTTAACTTACGGACCCACAAATCCCTTCAAATGGGTGACACAAAGCTGCCTGCTATGAATAAAGCAAATAGCACCGGAAAGCCATACCTCACTGCCCAATGCCTGGTGGCTGATTTAAAACATAATGTAGCATAATAACATGAATGTAATTGCATTTGCTTGCTAGCCAGCTCGTTACTGCCTGCAGAGAAGCTGGCCGATACTTCTCCAATAATCGAGCCCAAAAGAGCAAAAGCTTAAAAACCAATAATTTATTTTAAAACCAAACAAAGAAACCAGCCTATGCAAACCAGTAGCGGGAACAAAGTGAGCCTTCCCCCTGCTCTCCAGCCACACCTGTATTTAGTCAGGCCTCAATCGGTAAGGTGTGGCTCATTATCCAATAGGCTGGCTCCCCAAACAAACTGCCAACATGTGCACATAATTAACCAGTTATTAATACACAATTGACAATTAGCACTCAGAGAGAGGTGGTGAAGGCTCTCCTCCACACTGCCTTTTCAGATAAAATATGCTGGCTGTATTCACAGAAGACTAAGTCCTCCATTTTCAGCAATGTCTTAGATCCATCGTTAAGATTAGCTCGCACAATGTAACTAAACAGCTAACACACTTCCTGGAGGAAACATATGGGGACTCAGGCTTTGGATGTCACAATGCACCATGGCAGTAGCAACTTTGCCAGGGCTTAGAGCACATTTTTTTTCCAGCATAACCGAGACTGTAGTTCTGATTCCAGGTCTTCGCAGCAGAGCCGTCATAAATCGCCACTTTATCCACCCGAAAGCAACGAAAAGCCCATGTGTCAACACTGTAAGATCTAACCAAGCCTGGAGGTCTCCTCATACCTTATTCTTAAGCTCTTTTGGTGCTGTGTCTCTGTGCCAGAGACAGACAATTGTAATGTTTTTCTCTCCAGACCTCTGCCTGGTTAGGCAGGTGTCTGGCAAAGTGGTTGGAAATAATTTCCACTGTTCCACATTTTCACCTGTGTCAGCTATTTCACAGTGCTTTGCACTATCTGGGCCTAGCTACCGTTTAGCCTATGGCCTAGGGAATGTTGTTGTCAAACAGATGTCTGATTTGTCACACCGATCTCCATTTTTAAATGATGGTGTTATAGTGTAATAGTGTTGCAATAAAATTATTTCCTTTAGCGTTCACTAGCTAGCTAATTATTGATTTCAGAGAACACCTGAGATTTTAACATCGATTCACTAACCTTAGGAACGTGTAGCTCCTACGTGTTGCCTAAGGCAACTTGGTTGGCACGGACAAGTCAGGGGCTTTAATCCTGGTGCTGCTTCGCTGTGAGTCCATATGATGTCGACTTGCTATGTGAAACTGAGGGCGCAACTCCTTCAGTTACCCTTTTCTGTTGGGGCTGGTCCCCTAGCCTTTGACCTTGACTGGGTCAAGCTGCAAGGCAGCAGCACTATTTGACCCATAGCTGGGGTAGGGATTGATATGGGGCCAGGGTGTGTCCACACACCGGTGGGCCATGCACGAAATACCTTTTGCGGGGTTCCTACTCTTCCAGAGATAAACACAAGGAGTCTGTTCTAAAAAAAAAAACTTCTGTTCACCATCATACAACTCATCTGTACAAAGAACAGGAATTCTAAATTAGATTGTCCTCAGAGCTAAACAAACACAAAAAAGGACCATATCCTGGCCTGCTTAGATCAGTATGCAGTATTCCAAATCTCTTAGAGCTCATTTTTATATTCTGGAGAATCTAAGATAACCTAAGATGGCTCTCCTGTTCTTGATGCTGATGAGAAGCAAGAGGGTGCCAGAAAGTTTTTTAAGGCAGCTTCTAAAAATTATCCTTCACTCCACAATTAATTTCAACTACCAATGAATGGAATAAGAAAGCTAACGAGGTATTTTCTCTGTCCATATTAAAGACAACACCCGAGAGTCATTGTGCAGTGTTTTATAATGCAACCTGACAAAGCTTTTAGTCTTACTTCCACTGGATTAAATAACTTCTTGAGAGTAAAAAAGTGTAAAAACATTCAGTGTGATCACTTCATCTTGAAATTCAAATCACACTGAGCATGTATTTTACTTGTTGAATATCATTGTGGTCTTAACAGCTCAAACACATTTTCTTCTCAAATCCAAATTGCAGTATACAGTAACGCTTACAATGTTGCCAATGTTGAACATTTATTTATTATATAATTCCAAAAATGTAAATGTTAGTTGCATTATAAACAGCATTGCAAAGAGGAAAGTCATATCATTCTAGGTCATGATCATCATTGAATTTGCTTAGCAGACATTGTTATCCACAACTTATATAGTTCACATTTTACATGGTACACAAGGTCTGACTATTGAGAAAGCCAGCTGAGAGTATTTATTTTTTGTTCGGTGAACCATTTCTTCTAACACTTTTCTCTCTTGACACCCTCTCTGATTCTGTAATTACCATGTTGTTTTTTTTGTTACTATACTACTGTGTCTCATTACATAACCCCAGTTCAACAGATGACTCTGATTCTGATGGGTATTCATTAACAACCACCAACATTAAAAATAGTAATGACATTGTATAAATATGACTCTGCGGTTCCTACTGAAAGATTAGGATGGCTGTACAAGACCAGTCATATTCCATCGTGCAGCTTTTTCACATGCTTGTCTCATTTCATTTATTAGACATTGTAATCGCTGGTCATTTTCTCATCATTGAAAGTGGAGCTGGTTTCTTCATTCATGAATCTCACAGAAGCTAATGAAGAGGAGTTCTGCGCCAAGTCCTCCAACTTCTCCTGCTTTGAAACAGCATCACTAACAGCAGTGGATGTGCTGCTGTATGCATCTGCAGCTGCAGTTGTGTCACTGACGGTGTTTGGAAACCTGCTGGTGATCATCTCCATCTGTCACTTCAAGCAGCTCCACACACCAACCAACCTCCTCATCCTCTCTCTGGCTGTGGCTGACTTTCTAGTTGGAATAACTGTGATGCCTTTTTACTTTATTAGCACAATACATTCACACTGGTGCTTCGGTGCAGTAAGTTGCACCATTTTTAATGTGAATTCCGTTTTCCTGACTTGTGTGTCAATTTATAATGTTGCTTGTATTTCTGTGGACCGATATTTTGCTCTGCACAACCCTTTTCTTTACTCCACTAAAATCACAGTGAATTTAACTTTGATAATAATATCTTTACTCTGGTTGAATTCATTAATCTACAACTTGATTTTGCTTTATTTCAATGGAATTATAGCTCAGAGAACTGAACATCCTATGTGTGCTAAAGACTGTGCTTTTGCAATCAATGGTATGTGGCTTATAGCTGATCTTTTTATAGTTTTTGTTGCACCATTCATGACAATAATAATTATGTACTTGAAAATTTTTGTAATTGCCAAAAGGCATGCAAACAATATTAGATGTGTTCAAGAACAACACCATTCAAAGGGCACAAAGAAGATGAATTATTCACTGGCATCTGAAACCAAAGCAGCAAAAACAGTTGGTATTCTAGTGTCTGCATTCTTACTGTGTTTAGTACCTTACTACCTAACTGTTATCATTTTTATGGGTACGGGGGAACCATCTGTGTTTATTACAGCTATGGACCTGACGACTTTGGTGTTTATAAATTCCTCTATCAATCCAATCATTTATGCTCTTTTTTATTCGTGGTTTCAGAAGTGTTTTAAACTCATTCTAACACTTAGAATTTGTAAACCAGGATCATCACTGATAACTGTGATTTTAAAGGACGGTTAAACAATCTGATATGTACTGTACATTAAAATGAAGGAAGGTACAAATGTGAGAGGTGAACTGTTATTTCGTGGTGTGGTACAGGTGAGGACTCCTACCACGGGACCTGTACTGAATGAAGACTCTGACTCTGTGCTGCTCGTACAGGTTGATAATACATTTCTCAGAGAAATACCATTCAGATCTGCTAGATGGGTTCTTCCCTTGTGTGGTGGCATGGTTTTACTGTTAAATTATGACATGTATAGGTAAGAAAATAAATCAATTGATCAATAATGTGATTTGTTTTGATGTATACAATCATTTCAGGTAAATTTGGCTCCTTTGGAGGTGTTTTGCTTATTCAAGCAAGGTTTTTTATATAACATAACAAAGATATGCATTTTCATTGAAAAAAGAATCAAAACAGGAGCCATTCATTATGAGTGATGCCATTTATAAACAAGAGCAGTCAGTTCCAAAAACTTTTGTTCACCACCACACAGCTCATCCGTACCAATGACAGGAATTCTAAATTATATTGTCCTCAAAGCAAAACAAAAACAAAAAGGACCTTATCTGGGCCACTTAGAACAGTATGCATTATTACAAATCTCTCAGAGCTCATTTTCATTCAAGGTCATATTAAATTTGCTTAGCAGACATTGTTATCCACAGCAAGTTAGTTCACATTTTACATGGTATCCATTCCTACAGCTGGGTATTTACTGAGGTAATGCAGATTCAGCTCCTTTCCAAAGAGCCTAACAGAAGTGATCCACCAGGAAACTGAACCAGCAACCTTTGTCTTATGACCTTTTCGCTTTACCACTGTGCTTCGGAAATAATGCATTTTATTTCAGCACACACAAGGGTCCTATGTATTCACAGCTTCAAGTAATCTCTTTATGAAATGCAACAAAACTAACTTACACCAACATTTTTTTTTTCAAGTTCAGTGGATGTTCTGGAACTATGTGGAGAATGACTGTATATGTGAGGAATAGCAAATTATTTACATTCAATTGAATGTGTGCTGGCCCATTGAATGATGGGAAAAAGTAAATTTTGTCTTCTTGTTACAGAGTATTTTATTAATTGTTATTTTGAGTCTGTCAACTGCTTGGTGGACCAGTGATGGATACCTGGGCCGGGAATGCCAGTCAGGGTGATCTGTGGGATATCCCACAGCTCCTGACATCAAACTAAAATATCCATCTGCATAAATGGCTAACACCATAATGTATATATGTTGCTCTGGATAAAAAAAGCATCTGCTAATATTACAATAATGTAATGTAATTATATATCAATCAGTTAGTGGATGGCAGTGTAGCTTAGTGGTAAGGAGCAGAGCTTGTAATCAAAAGGCTGCTGATTCTGTTCCCCGCTGGGGAACTTAACTCACAATCGCCTCACTAAATATTGAGCTGTATGGTAAAATTGTAACCTATGTAAGTTATTCTGGATAAGAGTGCCTGCTAAATGGCAATAATGTAGTAACATATTATAAGATAAGACTTTATTAATCCCAAAGGAAATTATTGTGCCAGAGATTGCTCACATTACAGTATCAGAAACAATGAAGATAATAATAAAGCAGGCAAGCATGCAATAAATAAAATACAAGAGGTTAAAAAGAATATATAAATAAATAAGAATGATGCAGCAAATACAGAATGAAATATTCAAGCAACAGGTGGGGTATTGCACAAACATTAGTGTTTTACTCAGAATTCTGTGATCAAGGTAAGGCGGACCACGACATACCAATTAAAAAAATGATATTCAGAATATTTGTTTATTTATTTGTAGAATGTACTTTTCCTGGAGAAAATGTGAAGTGGGCTAGCTGCTACACGGAGGTTATCGCCCAATGCTTGGGTCCCAAGCAATACAGTTTTTGTATAACAATACAGGTTGTTACAGGCTACCATTAGGTGGTTGCTAGGGTGTTGCTGGACATCACTAGGTGTTCCCTGGGGCCTTACTATCTGGTTCCTACATATGGTTAAAAGGTGAAGCTGGAATTCATTGTTAAACGAGACTATGGAAGGAATAAACATAGTTGAAGTCTATGAAGTGTATTAATCACCATAAAGAAAGTATGAAACAATGAAATACAGTTTGAAAGAAATAAATAGTTAGTCTATGAAGTGTAGCAATCACCACAAAGAGAGTATGAAACTATGAAAGACAGCATGAAAGCAAGAAAAATATAACATCTATGAAGCGCATGAATCACATAACGAGAGTATGAAACTGTGAAGCAGTCAAAGGACATCCCATAATAACCTGAAAACAACCCAGAGCAACCAGTAGTACAAAATGTGAGATTACAAACTGCATCTAGAGTGGAATTCTGAACATTCCGCAATGTATGTGTATGGGGAGCATGACTCTCAAACAAATTGCTAAAGCTTAAAGACTATAAATCACATCACTTAGATATTTAAATGTGACAAGATCTTTTGCTGGCATCGGCAGGAGGAGGCTTGCTTTTTTCACGTTTGAGAAATCGCCGTATATTCATTTGTCAATGACAGGAATCCAGACACATAACTCTAGTCAAACTTAGATAGATAGCTAGCTGGCTAGAAAGACCCATCGCGAGCCCAACTGCTGCTAGAGGAGATGTGATTGGTCACAGATACCATAAATGCTGATAATGCGGCGCAATTTTTACTATACTACGGCTTGCGCTGTTAAAACAATAGGCCCTAGGAAACTCTAACTCTAGCAAATTTTAAAGTTGCGTAAACTCTATTTGGAGGTGCGTAAATGCTATTTCAGAAATTCACTACAGCCCTGGCTATGACCATATACTCTACATATTGAACATATTGGCGAGTGTTTAGGGAATGGTTATGGTAGCATGCACTGTCCACTTTTCAATGGTTTGGCTGTTCTCCCTGCAGAAGGGGGGGGAATTGTACAGTTTGACGGCCACAGGAAGAAATGACTTCCTGTGGTGTTCCATAGTGCACCTCGGTGGTCTCAGCCTGCGCTGAAGGTGCTCTGATTCAAGTTGAGTGTGGCATATAGTGGGTGAGAGGCATTGTCCATGATCCTGCACAGTTTCTGCAGCATCCTCCTTCCCAGCACCTCCACCAGAGACTCCAGTTCCACTTCCAGGACTGATGCAGCTTTCCTGATGAGCTTGTTGAGTCTGTTGGCATCAGCTGCCTTCACCCTGCTACCCCAGCACACTACAGCATAAAAGATCCCACTGGCTCGACTAAGGAGCGAAGGTGCTTCAGGACCAGCCTCTCCATTGACTTCATAACATGTGAAGTCAGAGCCACTGGTCTGTAGTCACCGGGGGTGTTGGGGTGGTTTTTCTTGGGAAGAGGGACAAGGCATGATGTCTTCCACTGAACAGGTCCCATCCGCAGGCTCAAACCCAGGCTAAAGATGTGCTGGAAAACCCCGCACAGCTAAGTAGCACAACCATTGAGCACTCTGGGACTGAGACCATCAGGACCTGCTGCCTTGCCCAGGCGTAGCCTGCTCAGCTCCCAACAGCTTCCTGCGACCATCTCTGTACAGGCCTGGTGGTCACTGGTTGCCGCTGGGCAGCAGGTTTGTATATGGGCTTAAGGTAGACCAGGTTGTAGTCCGATCCACTAAGGGGAAGGAGAGCTATGGAGCTGTATGCTTCCTTGACATTAGCATACAGCAGGTCCCATGTCTTATTTTCTCTTGTATTACAGTCCACAAACTGTTTAAAGGTGGGCAGGGTTGTGGCCAGGATGACATGGTTAAAATCCCCAGAGATCGCTATGAAGACACTGGGGTGCTGCGTCTGTAGTCTGGCGTTGGCCTCGGGAGGAATGTAAACACCAACAACAATGGCCTGGGAAAACTCTCTAGGCAAGTAATATAGACGCAGACTTAGCTAGCAGTTCGATGTCTGGGCTGGACAGGCTCTCGTCTTCACAGCAGGTTGGCTTGAAATATTGTGGCCTGGGTTTGATCCCAGCCGTGTCTTCAGCCAACAACAACCAAGAGCCCACAGCAGCTGAAGAAAATGACCTCTTTTCATCTGTTTGTTCAGCAGGGGTTCCTCACCTCTCTGCTCTTAGGTACCATACCGCATGTGTGCTGATTCTTGAAGTTGCACCACATATATTTGATTGTATTCAGGTCTGGAGATTATGATTGCTAGTTGAGAACATTTTTATGAGAAGTTTCTTTGTATTCATTTGTATTTGTATTCAGTAATTTACACAATTTCAAACATTTTAAAGAGAGTACTTAAAACAGGCAGGCAGAAACAGCATGGGTAATAACCGAGTGCCTTAGAGTTTCACATTCATCCATAGGTTCATTGGTGAATACAGGTGAAAAAATGCTGCACAGTATGTTATGCTTTTGACTGTACTTAAAAATGAGTGACATCATCTGTGTCTTTGGGATTTTGTAATTACCATGCTGTTTTGTTGTTACCATGGTTTGTCACACAACACCTGCTAAGCAAGTGTCAGTAAATCTGATGGGTATTCATTAACAACTACCAATATGAAAAAACAGTAATACCACGATATAAATATGACTCCACAGTACCTAGGTCAGGATAACAGTACCAGACCAGTCACACTGCATCTTGAAACCTTTTCACATGAAAATAGTTCTTGTCTGATTTAATCTATTACATATTATAGTTGCTGGTCATTTTTTCAGCCAGTGAAAGTGGAACTGTTTTCTTGATTTATGAATCTCACAGAAGTTAATGAGGAGAAATTTTGTGCCCAGTCCTCCAACTTCTCCTGCTTTGACAGATCATCGTTTACAGCAGTGGATGTGTTTTTCCATACGTCTGCAGCTGCAGTTGTGTTACTGACAGTGTGTGGAAATCTGCTGGTGATCATCTCCATCTGCCACTTCAAGCAGCTCCACACACCAACCAACCTCCTCCTCCTCTCTCTGGCTGTGGCTGACTTTCTAGTTGGAATAACCGTCATGCCTTTCCACTTTATTCAGTTGATAGAATCACTCGGTGCTTTGGTGCAGTATATTGCACTATTTATAATGTGTTAACCTTTTGCTTGACTTGTGTGTCAATTTATAATGTTGCTTGCATTGCTGTGGACCGATATTTTGCTTTGTGTAACCCTTTTCTCTACTTCACTAGAATCACGGTGAGTATAACCTTTAAAACAGTATCCTTTATCTGGCTGTATTCAATAATCTACAATTTCCTTCTTCTTTATTTCAATGGAAATATCACTGACATGACAGAAAATAATATTTGTGCCAGAGAGTGTCCAGTTATGGTGAATCACATATGGGATGCTGTTGTTTTATTCTGGTGTTTAATTGTGCCATGTTTAACAATGATAATAATGTACTTGAAAGTTTTTGCCATTGCTAAAAGGCATGCAAATACTATTAGGTGTGTTCAAGAACAAAAGAATGCAAAGAATGCAAGGAAAACAAATTATTCAGTGGCATCTGAAAGAAAAGCAGCAAAAACACTAGGTATTCTAGCGTCTGCATTCTTACTGTGCTTAGTACCTTACTACATAACTGTTTTCCTTGGTGGATACATAAGGAAACCATCTGTGTATCTTGCAGTTATGCATATATTGAGTTTGCTATATCTAAATTCTTCCATCAATCAAATTATTTATGCTCTCTTTTACTCATGGTTTCAAACTGTAGTTGTGAAGCACAAGATAACACAAGTATTAGCTTAAAATAATCTTGTTTACACTGATTGACAATCGACAGTGAAACTGAACACCCTTCTGCAATGCAGCCTAACAAAGCTTTTAGACATACTTCTACTGGATTAAATAACTTCTTGAGAATAAAAAAGTATAAAATTATTAGTGTGATCATTTCATCTTGAAATTTAAATCACACTGACCATGTATTCTACTTGAATATCAGAGCGTTGAATATCAGAGAGTTCAAACATGTTCATCTTTTCATCTGAATTCCAAATTACAGTATACAGTAAAACTAATCATTTTGACTTCACAGTCCAAATACTAATGGAGGGCACTGGATATGTCATTTACATTTACATTTATTCATGTGGCAGACACTTTTATCCAAAGTGACTTACAAGTGAGGCAAAGAGCAACACAAGCAAAAAGCCATATAAGGAGTCAACAATATTAGAAGTCCTGCATGACCAGGTTTCAATAGTTGTTCAAACAAGGTACAAGCTAGCTGGTAGAAATACAAGTGCATTAAAACATTAGATCTGTTTTTTTTTCTAAAGGAAAACAAAGTTTAACACATAAGAAATTGCTTTAGGTGGTAGTGTTTCAGGTGATCAGGTGAGCACAGAGGAGCTGTGTCTTCAGATGTTTCTTTAAGATAGTGATGGATTTGGCAGAACAGATGAAGTGTGGAGGTTCATTCCACCAGCTGGGGACAACACCACAGAAAGTTCTGGATAGTGCTTTGGTGCCACAATGTGATGGGACCACCAGACGCCGTTCAGTAGCACAGCATGGTGGTCGAGAGGGAACATAGGCTTGTAGTAGTGCATTCAGGTAGGTAGGTGCAGTTTTGTGGGTTGTTCTGAATGCAAGCATCAAGGCCTTTGGAGTGAGACGAAGAGAGATTTAACATGAACCCTCTTCGGTGAGTTGAAAACCAGACATGCAGCCACATTGGATGGAGTTAGTGTCATTGAGCCAAGCTGTACAGCGATGTCATGCTGAATTGACAGGCTGGCTGGGATGACGAGCAGCTCAGTCTTACATAGGTTCATTTGAAGGTGGCACTCCTTCATCCAGGCTGAGATGTCTGAGAGGCAGGCAGAGATACGTGTTGAGACTGTGAGGTCATCAGGTTGAATCAAGAGGTAGAGCTGGGTGTCATCGGCATAGCAGTGGTAGGAGAAGCCGAGCGCCTGAATGATCGGGCCCAGTGAGGTTGTGTATAGAGAGAAGAGGAGGGGGCTAAGCACCGATCACTCAGGCACCCCAGTGGTTAGCTGGTGGGACTTAGACTCCCCACCCCGCCAGGATACTTTGAAGGATCTCTCTGTGAGGTAGGACTAAAACCAGTGAAGTGCGGTACCGGTGATGCCCAGATTAGCAAGAGTGGACAGGAGGATCTGATGATTCACCGTGTCGAATGCAGCAGACAGATCTAGCAGAATGAGGGCCGATGACCTGGAGGCAGCTCTCGCTGCCCACAGGGTGTGAACAACAGACAGGCGGGCCGTGTCAGTGGAGTGGCCGGTTTTAAATCCAGATTGGATGGTATCCAACAGGTCATTCTGGGAGAGGAAAGCAAAAACCTGGATGAAAACAACTCGTTCAAGAGCTTTAGATAGGAAAGGGAGGAGAGAGACCACTCTGTAGTTTTCTGCTAGTGAAGGGCTAAGTGTAGGTTTTTTGAGTAAGGGAGTTACCCGAGCCTGCTTAAATGTGATAGGGAAAATACCAGGAGTGAGTGATGTGTTGATGACGTGTGAGTGCAGGGGAGAGTGTAGTAGAGATAGCTTGTAGGAGATGGGAGGGGATAGGGTCCAGGGGGCAGATGGTGAGTTGGTTGGAGATGAGAAGATGGAGACGTCAGCCTCAGAGATAGGGGAGAAAGTGGGCAGTAATGTGTTGTGCATGTGAATGTGTGGAGTGGAGTGGAGAACACACTGCTGATGGCCTCCACCTTTCCAGTGAAAAATGTGGTGAAGTCATCAGCAGTCAGAGAGTTGGAGGATGGAGGCAGCACCATTTTTGCACCATTTTCTCTCAGAGGGCAAAGTTGGTGGAGAGAGCCGCAGGAGTTGCGGTGTTCTATGCGCGGATCATGGTCTCGGTCAAAGCCCAGACTTGGAGGGAGGACTGGGTGGTGAAGGCAGGGATGAAATCAGCTTTGTTGACCACGCAGAGGGTGCCCCTGAGGAAGCATGGAGAGGCCTCAGGTTGTCCAGATCGCGTTTCCTCCTATGAATAAAATGAAAGCTGCGTTTGCATTGAACAATGGAGATGTACTGAATGCATATGTTACTAGCTGATGCTGAAGAACAAATACGGGAAGGAAAAGAAAAGTGAATTTCACTGTTTATAATGCACCTTGTCGGTGCCCTTTCTCAGTGGACTCGTGGACAAACTCGTAGGTCTTTACACAGATAGGTCTTCACATAAGGGGGCTTCACATGGGGGCTGATGCTTCTGCGTCAGCGCAGATGAAATTTTTAAATAGCTACAAAAACTATGCTTCACTAGTGTTCACAGCTGAGGACACCTACGCACAACAGAGCTCTAATATGTAAATCGCTTTCCCATCACTGAAACTGTAACACTTAAACTAGGAATTCTTAGCAAGGAAGATAATAAGCAGATAAACAAAACTAGCAATTCCTGGCAAGAGATCAACAAAACACAATGGTAATGCATGCCCAAACTCCTTGCTAGCAACAGCACTAGTCTGACTACACTGAAACAAGTAAACAGCACTTACAACTACTGCAGACTCCAGGTGACAGATAGCTTGTCCTGTGTGTTTGTGTGTGTGTGTGTGTGTGTGTGTGTGTGTACACAGGGCCCTCTGTATTAATTCATACCCCTAATTAAATAAAAACATTTATTTATTATATAATACCAAAAAAATGTAAATGTTAGTTGTGTTTTACACTTTAAAATGTGTAAGTGCAATAGCAGCATTGCAAAGAGAAAAGTCATATCATTCAAGGTAGTTTTAAATTTGCTTTCCAGTAATTGTTATCCACAGGGTCGTTATGTTTGTTACTCAGGTGAAAATATACTGAACCCCTTGTTTTGCCTTTGACTGAATTTACAAATGAGATTTCGGCCCATTTGGGACCTTTCATGTATTTTATTTGGTTTGAGTCAACAAGTGCACCGATTCTAACCCTTTGCTCTCTTGACACCCTCTCTGACTTTGTAATTACTGTTTTGTTGTTACTATACAACTGTGTCTTATTACATAACCCCAGTTCAGTACGTAACTGTAATCCTGATGGGGATTCATTAACATCCACCAAAATAAAAAAATAAATAAATAAACAGTAATACCACAATATAAATATGACTGTACAGTTCTTAGATTAGGATGACTTTCCAAGACAAGTCATATTGCATCTTGCAGCTTCCTGAAATGAAAATAGTGTCTGTCTGATCAAGTGTATTACACATTGTAGTTGCTGGTCATTTTCTTAGTTAGTGAAAGTGGAACTGGCTTCTTGATTTATGAATCTCACAGAAATTAATGAAGAGGATTTCTGCATCAGGTCTTCCAACCTCTCCTGTTTTGAAAGGTTATCAGTTACTGCAGTGGATGTGCTGCTGTATGTGTCTGCAGCTGCAGCTGTGTTACTGACGGTGTTTGGAAACCTGCTGGTGATCATTTCCATCTGTCACTTCAAGCAGCTCCACACACCAACCAACCTCCTCCTCCTCTCTCTGGCTGTGGCTGACTTTCTAGTTGGAATAGCTGTGATGCCTTTCCACTTTATTGGGTTGATAGAATCACACTGGTGCTTTGGTGCAGTATATTGCACTGTTTTTACTGTGCTTAACTTTTGCTTGACTTATGTGTCAATTTACAATGTTGCTTGCATTGCTGTGGATCGATATTTTGCTCTGTGCAACCCTTTTCTCTATTCTACTAGAATCACAGTGAATGTAACTTTGATAATAATATCCTGCCTCTGGTCATACTCGATAATCTACAACTTGATTTTTCTTTATTTCAGTGGAAATATCACTGACATGACAGAAATTATTGAGTGTACTGGTAGGTGTCCTGTTAAAATTGATGACATATGGGCTGTTGTTGATTTTATTTTAGTTTTTATTGTACCATGCTCGACAATAATAATTATGTACCTGAAAGTTTTTGCCATTGCTAAAAGGCATGCAAATACTATTCGGTGCACTCGAGAACAACATCATGCAAAGAACACAAAGAAAATGCATTCTGTGGCATCTGAAAGAAAAGCAGCAAAATCAGTGGGTATTGTAGTGTCTGCATTCTTACTGTGCATAATACCTTACTACATAACTGTTTTTGCTGTTTCATACATAAGGAAACCATCCGCGGCTGTTGCAATTATGAACATGTTGAGTTTGCTGTTTTTAAATTCCTCCATCAATCCAATCATTTATGCTCTGTTTTATTCATGGTTTCAGAAGTGTGTTAAACTAATTGTAACACTTAGGATATGTAGTTCAGAATCCTCACTGATGAATGTGCTTTCAAAGGACACTTAACTGGTATCTACTGTAAATTAAAATCATTAAATCTACACGTGACAGGGCCACTATTATTTCGTACTGCAGTACAGGTGAGGATTCCTACCACAGGAGTTGTACTGAATGAAGATTCTGACAACCTGGGTGAACTTGTAAGACATTTCACAGAGAAATACCATTCAGATCTTCTAGATGGATTTTTCGTTTCTGTGGTGGCATGGTTTAACTATTAAATCATGACACGTATGGTTAATAATGCATTATTAATCCATTGTTTTATTTTCTCAATCATACATGTCACAATTTAATGACACATACAATGACTGGATGTACTGTATGTTTACACTAATTTCTGAGCCAATAAAAAAGAGGTGGGACCCTTTTTTGCTTGACCAAACGAGACATTGTAAGTAACAAAAGATCTGCCGTTTAGTTTTAAAAAAATCATAAAAGGAACAAAAAGAGTCTCCCAGGCTGGACTGACAAAGTCAAAACAATCAAATTGTACTGAATTACAAAGGATACATTCAAATTTCTTTGTGTTTGATATTTTATTTAAAAACACTGAAACTCAAATAATTTTAATGTGACACTGGTTTTATTTAGAAAATATTTTTGAGTAAAATAAAAAATAAAATGTGCTGTTTGCACAAGTATTCAACCCCCACACATTAATATTAATAACTGTTTGGAAATGGTGTTTGTTATTCTTGGCAGATTTGCTCCAAGTTGTCCAGGCTGGATGATGCTTATGGACCTCAATTTTCAAGTAGAACCACAGATTCTGAGTGGGATTGAGATCAGGACTTTGACTGGGCCACTGTAGGACACTCCCCTTTTTGTTCTTAAGCTACTCCAGTGATGCTTTGGCCTTGGGATCATTGTCCTGCTGAGAAGGTGAACCCAATCTTCAGTTGTCTAGCAGACTGAAAGTTTATTCCAGTATTTCCCTGTAGTCAGGTTTTGTCTCCCACTGAAAGCACCTGAACAAAGAACGTGAAGAAAGAGCTCTTTTCATTTCTCTCAACTAACTCTAATGTCTCATCTCCTTCAGGAGAGGTGAGTAATCTCTAGGTTTCCCACCTCTCGCTCAAACAGCAGTTTCACTCCTCTCGCTGACTGCTGACACAGCACTCAAAGTGTGACAAAGCACAAACGTATCCCTACAAATTGAAGTTTCTGAACTATATCGTAACAAATTGGAGGGGGTAAGCTGAACCCACATGGCAAAGAGAAATGAAGCAGCAAACAAACCACCACAATATTTAGACCAAAATGCAGTTTTTTTATTTGGGGATAAAGGAAATAAAACAAGAAGTCCAACTTCACCAATCCAGCTATCAGGTCCACAAGCACGTTCCAGTCCTTTCCGATATTTGTCACGCCAGCCGTGGTCCTCCAGTGCTGTTCCTTTGTTTGTCAAAAAATGAAGTCAGTCCAATACTGTTTCCTCACTCTCTACTGCAACTTTTCCACACTAATATTTCCTCGCCCATTGTCTGTCAACCAGCCTGTTTACCTTCAGGCTGATTGCTGACAATGGGAATGGCCTGGGGTGGAGCCATCAAGCCAGGCTGTATCTGCCTTCTGTCTGGCACCCCCCTTCCCCCCAGCTCCAAAAGTGAGGGAGGTGCAACCATTAGCCAATAGGAGTGCCTCCTGGAAAAGGCATCTGCATTGCTGTGGGTGGCTCCAGACCTGTGGAGGACAGAGCATGCAAACGGCTGTAACACAAGCAACCAGCGGGTCACCCTGGCATTGGTGTCTTTGCGTTTTGCCACCCACACCAGTGGGGCGTCGTCCAAGTAAGTAATATTTCAGGGTTTCCAGTTCCCACTTGGTGGCTAGGCGCTCCCTTTCCACTGTGGAGTACTTTTGTTAATAAACAAGACAGGATGCTCCTCACCTCCATGTCGCTGTGAAATGACCACACCAGGACTTTCCGTTGTCCCCCGATGGTGGAATGAACTCCCACACCTTATCCATTTTGCTGAGTCCATCTCTGTCTTCAAAAAAACATCTGAAGACACAGCTCTTGTCAGGGCTCGGGCAAGGACTCAGTCGCAGACCAACGAATGCTGGCAGATTTATTACAAGTCCAATAGGCAGGAATCGTATCCGCAAAAAACCAGGCAGGGTCAAAACCAGAAAGGCAGTCCGAGGGGCAAAATCCAGGAACAGGTAACGGAGCGCAAACCGAAGGCAAAAAACAGGTCGAAAAAACAGGCAGGTCAAAAACGGGAAAAGCAGCGAATCAAAGCAAGAAACCAAAGGCGGGGACAAAACAGGCTAACGCAACTGTGATGAACTGGCAACAGAACAGGGAAACGCAGGGAAGATGTCGGGCAGGGCTGACAACGGGAATGGGAAACAGGTGCGCAGGCAGGCAGGTGAAGGCAATGAGGGAAACAGGCGGGCGGAGACCAGGCAGGGAGCGGGGCAGGGCTAGAACACAAGAAAAAACAAAAGCACATGGACAGAAAAACAAAAACACAACGGCTAGCGGGCGGGAGCACTGACAGCTCTTCTGCTCTCACCTGAGCACCTGAAACACTTCCCCCCTATCTCCTACTAAACTATAAAAAAATGTAATGGTTTGGTTGTAATGGTTTAATGTAATGGTTTGGTTGTAATGGTTAAACACACTTGTTAGCTTTACCTGCTAGTTTGTACCTTGCCTGGCCAATCTTTGTCATGCAGTACTTCTAATATTGTTGACTCTGTTTGGTTTTTTCGCTTGTGTTGTATTGTACCTCACTTGTAAGTCGCTTTGGATAAAAGCATCGGCCAAATGAATAAATGTAAATGTCTTCAGTCTCTGGGGTCCATTTGGTCAGGTTAGGAAGTCAGGCCTTCATCAAGTCTGTCAAGGGGTTTGCAAGTGCTGCAAAATTTGTGATGCATCTGCAATCATAGCTCATCAGTCCAATAAAAGTCTGTGGCGGATTCTTAGTCCGAAAACGAAGCCGTTGTTGGATGGCCTCTATGCTCCTCTCTTGCAGCTTGACGTTGCCTCGTCCGACGGTGAACCCCAAATACTTGGCCTCCTGCGACCTAATCTTACAATGTGGCTGGAGAACCTTCTCTATCAAGCGTTGAAAGGTGGGTGGGGCTCCTAGAGGCCTACAACGTAAAACCCTGTAATGAAATAGCCCCTCTGAAGTGGAGGAAGCTGTTTTCTCCCTCATGGCAGGATCTAGGGTGACCTGCAAGTACCCCTCCTTTGTCAAGTCAAGAGTACTGATAAACTGAGCCTGATCTAGCCTTTCATTAAGCTCATCGATCCTGAACATGGGATAAGCATCAAATTTCAAGATTTCATATAACTTCCAGGAGTCATTGCAGACTGAATAAAGCCATCGGGCTTAAGCACTAATACAATACTGCTGCACCATGCACTGTTTGACACTTCTAGAACTTCCCTATTTTTAACATACTCTGAATTTCCCTCTGTATGAGTTCTGTACAGGTTTCTGGGATTCTGGGATGAATCAATGTAAATGTAAATGTAAATTCTGTACAGACACAACTTCACCTGTTTTCCCTGGCTTCGTGATAATGTCATATTGAGCTGAAGTAGCCCGCTCTGAGTCAGACGAGAGGGTGCTCTGGTTCTGCTGTACTGTTTGTCATACCTCTTGGATTTGATCAGGACTGAGGTCCTCACCCAAGGGCACTACCTGGGCTATAACAGAGATGTTGGGGGAGAACGTACACAGGGCTTCTCTATGGTACCATTTATTTACCAAATTGACATGATAGATCTGTTGTGGTTTCCGCCTCCCTGGCCGTCACACTTAAATGTTACTGGGCCTACTTCCTCCAATACCTCATAGGGACCCTGCTATTTGGCAAGAAATTTGCATACTGCAGGTAGCACCAAGACCAGCACCCAGTCTCCCAGACTGAACTCACAGGGTTGCACCTCTTGGTTGGACACCCTGACCTGGGCAGCCTGGGCCTGCTCCATATGTTCCCAGACGATGGCCCACAGTGTAGCCCTTCCCTCTCCCAGCTCTGTAATGTGTTCGGTCAGGGTCCAGTGAGGAGACAGTTGGGCCTCCCAGGCCTCTTTGGCTATGCCTACCAGTCTTCAGGGCTGTCTGCCATAAAGGAGCTCAAATGGAGAGCTAAAGCTGAACTGTGGTTGGCTGTAGAACTACACAAACAGCAAACATCAGTAATGGAGGCACCCAGTTGCCACCATCAATTTCCATCACCATTCTCAGCGTTGATTTTAGGGTGCAGTAGTGCAATCATCAGTGAACCCATCTGTTTGGGGATGGTACACAATGCAATGGCAGAGAAAAACAGGCTGTTTTTTGAATATAGCCAGACTACAGCACTCTTTTTAAGGGGAAGGAAGCTTGAGTTCCAGGTTTGTTTTTCTGTGTGGGAATATGCAGTATCCTGAATTTTGTATAATTCACATAACCAGGGGAGCTAATTGACAGCAATAACAGTTAATCAGGTTTTCAGGTAATGTGGCAGCACAGCTACGTAGCACGCAATCCTGGAAGCAGCCACCTTATGCAGTATCACAGGCAATCAGACACTGAACACCAGGCCTCATAAGCACACAAAAGGACATGCAAACAAATCACAAAACGAAATACAAATCCCAATGCTGTGTTACAGCACTTTTCCAGCTACCCACAACACTGTAATCCTTAATAATATAAAAAGTGAAGAAAACCACCACACCACACAATAACACACATGCGCTAAAGCAAAATATGTGCTCTTGACCAATACAGTGAGACAGTGTCAACTATCACCATGCCGATACATAGAAAAGCTGATATCGCTAATACTGCTTTTGACATACCTGCAATTTAATGCAGTTAATCCTTAAAAACTCAGAGCATTAAAATACCTGACCTGCACGAACTGCGGGGATGAACGTGAGTTAGGGGAAGCAAAGCAGCTAGTTATAATATTAAACTCCAGACCGCTACTTACAACAGCGTGCTACTAAATGTAACAAGAAATAAAACCAATTTAAAAGCAGCAATCATGGCAGGTTCTCCCATGTTGCTGACTCGTTTGGCCAGCCAACAAGACCAAACACTTTTCTGCATCCATTTTAAAAGACAACGCTAATCATTGTCACTCATGCATGCGAGACAGTGAGAGAGCATTATGCCTTAAAAAGACATACATACCAATAAAAACAGGCAATCAAAAATGTGTATTACCACCCCTAACATACATACATGTATATATTTATATATAAATTTATTTATAACATATTTTTATGTATATATATATATATGAATTGAACACAAAGTAATGTGTTGGACTTGAGTCTATGAGTGAAATTATTCCCTTTCCTCTCTTGATACAATTTCTGATTTTGTAATTATCTTGTTGTGTTGTGTTACTATACTACTGTGGCTCACCATATAACCCCAGGTGACCAGATGACTCTGATTCTGATGGGTATTCATTAACAACCATAAAAACAGTAATAACCATAGTATAAATATGACTCTGCAGTTCCTAGATCAGGATCAATGTACAAGACCAGCCACATTACATCTTGAAACTTTCAACTTGATAGTGTAGTGTCTGTCAGATCTCATGTATAACACATTATAGTTGCTGGTCATTTTCTCAGTTAGTAAAAGTGAAAGTGATTTCTTCATTTATGAATCTCACAGAAATTGATGAAGAGGAGTTCTGCACTGGGTCCTCCAACTTCTCCTGCTTTGAAAGAATATCAACTACAGCAGTGGATGTGTTTTTGTACATGTCTGGAGCAGCAGCTGTGATACTGACAGTGTGTGGAAACCTGCTGGTGATCATCTCCATCTGTCACTTCAAGCAGCTCCACACACCAACCAACCTCCTCCTCCTCTCTCTGGCTGTGGCTGACTTTCTAGTTGGAATAGCTGTGATGCCTTTCCACTTTATTGGGTTGATAGAATCACACTGGTGCTTTGGTGCAGTAGTTTGCACTATGTATATTATGGCTACCTTTTGCCTAACTTGTGTGTCAATTTATAACATTGCTTGCATTGCTGTGGATCGATATTTTGCTCTGTGCAACCCTTTTCTCTATTCTACTAGAATCACAGTGAATGTAGCATTGATGATAATATCCTGCCTCTGGCTGTATTCAATAATCTACAATTTGATTTTTCTTTATTTCAATGGAAATATCACTGACATAACAGAAAATAGTAAGTGTGCTGGGGAATGTCTTGTTAAAATTGATGACATGTGGGCTGTTGTTGATTTTATTTTAGTTTTTATTGTGCCGTGCTTGACAATAATAATTATGTACTTGAAAGTTTTTGCCATTGCTAAAAGGCATGCAAATAATATTAGGTGTGTCAGAGAACAGCACCATTCAAAGGAGACAGGGAAAATGCATTCTGTGGCATCCGAAAGAAAAGCAGCCAAAACAATAGGAATTCTAGTTGCCGTGTTCTTACTGTGTTTAATACCTTACTACATAACTGTTTTCCTTCATGTACATGTAAGGAAACCTTCTATATATCTTGCACTTATAAATATGTCATGTCTGGCATTTTTAAATTCCTCCATCAATCCAATCATTTATGCTTTGTTTCATTCATGGTTTCAGAAATGTGTTAAACTTATTGTAACACTTAGGATATGTAGTTCAGAATCATCACTGATGAATGTGCTTTCAAAGGAAACTTAATCTGGTATCTACTGTACATTAAAATGAGGGAAGCTACACATGTGACAGGGCCACTTTTATTTTGTACTGCAGTACAGGTGAGGACTCCTACCATAGCATGTGTACTGAATGAGGATTCTGACAACCTGGGTGAGCTTGTCAGACATTTTACAGAGAAATAGCATTCAGATATTCTACATGGATTTATCCTTTCTATGGTGGCATGGTTTAACTATTAAATTGTGACACGTACATTTAAGAAAATAAAATAATGAATTATTATCTATTTTATTTTCTAATTGTACATGTCACAACTTAACGACACATACAATGGAGAAAGACTGGATGTACTGTACATGCACGGTTATTTTTGAATTTTTGAACCCCCCCACATTAATCCTGTAGCCAGGTTTCATCTTGCTGAAAGCTCCTGAACAAAGAACAATGTGGTCTTTTCATTTCTCTCAACCAGCTCTAATCACTCATCTCTTTCAGGTGAGGTGAGTAATCCCTAGGTTCCCCACCTCTCACTCAAACAGCAGTTTCACTCCTCTCACTGACTGCTGACACAGCCCTCAAAGTGTGATACAGCACAAATGTACCCCTACAAACTGAAGTTCCTACATAACATTATCATCATTTAGCAGGCCAACTTAGGGTACAGTTTTTACATGTTATCCATTTATACAGCTGGATATTTGCAATTGTGGGTTAAGTACCTTGCCCAAGGGTACAGCAGCAGTGTTACCAGCTGGGATCGAACCGGTAACCTTTTGGTTACGAGTCCTGCTCCTTAACCACTATGCTACACTGCTGCCCAATCAATTTCATTCTTATGTTAAAGAATTGATTTGCATGGCTGCACAATTTGAGTCATACATAATAAAAAGCTATTCTGATTTTGACTGTATTGATGAATGAGGTTTGGATCTATTCTTCATGTCATTAATTTGTTTGCTTTGGGTAAATGAGTGAAATGATTCCCTTTCCTCTCTTGACATGTTTCCTGACTTTGTAATTACCATGTTGTTTTGTATTACAGCAGTACTGTGGCTCATCATATAACCCCAGGTCAACAGATGACAGTGATTCTAATGGGTATTCATTAACAACCATCAGCATAAAAATAGTAAAACCATAGTATAAATATGACTGCAGTTCCTAGATCAGGATCACTGTACAAGACCAGCCACATTACTTCTTGCAACTTTTTCCACATGAAAATACTTTCTGCCTGATCTCATATTTTACACATTATATCTTCTGGTCATTTTCTCAGTCAGTGAAAGTGGAACTGGTTTCTAGATTCATGAATGTCACAGAAATTAATGAAGAGGATTTCTGCGCCAAGTCCTCCAACTTCTCTTGCTTTGAAACAGCATCACTAACAGCAGTGGATGTGCTGCTATATGTGTCTGCAGCTGCAGCTGTGTTACTGACAGTGTGTGGAAACCTGCTGGTGATCATCTCCATCTGTCACTTCAAGCAGCTCCACACACCAACCAACCTCCTCCTCCTCTCTCTGGCTGTGGCTGACTTTCTAGTTGGAATAATTGTGATGCCTTTCCACTTCATTCAGTTGATAGAATCATACTGGTGCTTTGGTGCAGTATATTGCACTATTTATAATGTGATTGGCTTTTGCCTGACTTGTGTGTCAATTTATAATGTTGCTTGCATTGCTGTGGACCGATATTTTGCTCTGTGCAACCCTTTTCTCTATTCTACTAGAATCACAGTGAATGTAGCATTGATGATAATATCTTGCCTCTGGTTGTTTTCAGTAATCTACAACTTAGTTCTTCTTTATTTCAATGGATATGTCACCATCATGTCAGAAAATACAATGTGTGCGGGAGAGTGTCCTCTTTATATTAGTGACGTATGGTCTATTGTTGATTTTATTTTAGTTTTTATTGTGCCATGCTTGACAATAATAATTATGTACCTGAAAGTTTTTGCCATTGCTAAAAAGCATGCAAATACCATTAAGTGTGCTCGAGAACAACATCATGCAAAGAACACAAGGAAAATGCATTCTGAGGCATCTGAAAGAAAAGCAGCCAAAACAATAGGAATTCTAGTCGCCGTGTTCTTACTGTGTTTAATACCTTACTACATAAGTGTTTTCCTTCAGACATATGTAAGGAAACCCTCTTTGTTTCTTGCAGTCATGAATATGGCGAGTTTAATATATCTAAATTCTTCCATCAATCCAATCATTTATGCTCTGTTTTATTCATGGTTTCAGAAATGTGTTAAACTCATTCTAACTCTTGGAATATGTAGTTCAGAGTCATCACTGATGAATGTGCTTTCAAGGGACACTTAATGTGATATCTACTTTAAATTAAAATGAGGGAAGGTACACATGTGACAGGTCCACTATTATTTTACACTGCAGTACAGGTGAGGACTTCTACCACAGCACGTGTACTGAATCAGGATTCTGACAACCTGGGTGAACTTCTCAGACATTTCACAGAGAAATATCATTCAGATCTTCTAGGTGGATTTTTCTTTTCCGTGTTGAATGAATCACTAATCCATTATTTTATTTTCTCAATTGTACGTCACATTTTAATGACATGACTGTGTATGCACAGTCATTTTTAAGGAAACAAACCAGACTTGGGAGCCTTTGGAGGTATTTTGCTTTTCTAAGCAAGACTCTTTATAACAAGTGACAAAAGATAGTTTAGGTAATTTAGCTTTAAAAAAAAAAAAAAACAGAAAAGGAAAAAAAAGAGACTCCCAGTCAGGTCAAGGTCACAGTTGCCATTTCAGGAAGAAAGAGGAAACCTGCCAAAATTGTTGTGCTGTTAACCAGGGCCTCACCAGCATTCTGTGGAGAAGAGATGTGTGTATATAATCTGCTGTGGTAAGGCACGCTGAGACATCATCACAAACATCAGCACGAACATTAACAACATTAAATTTCCTGCCAACCTCATACCAGATAGAGGCAGGGGTAAAAGTGGGCTGGAACAATCCAGAACGGCAGTCCGGCACCTTCAATTAATAAGTAAATAAATCTGATTGGCAGTTTCATACATAATAATGTCAAGCGAGTTCATTTTTCATGTGCTGCAGCCTGGCGTTCCTTCCAGCTGATGCCATCAAGATACTCACTCAACAAATCAGAAAATAATGTCACCCCACGGCCCGCCCCCATACTCAACACACATCTTTTTTCCGTTCTCATCCCTTCCCTTCAGTGGGTTCATGCGTGCAGATGTCGAGAAATTTGTGGTCGCGGTACTTATCATCAGCATCTAACTAGCTACAGAAGGGGAGCGAGCGTAAACAGAGTTGCTTTTGTCTTAAGTGGTAGGTAATTTCAAATGCAACGTTTCAAACAGAGCTCAACAAATATCACCAAACACACAAGCTGTTTTATGTGCAACTTGGCAATCTGTTAGGGCTGCTCGATTATGGCAAAAGTCACAATCACAATTATTTTGGTCAATACTGAGATCACAATCATTTAACACGATTACTCATTGGCTTTGGAAACATTGTGCATTTATCAAACTTTAAAAAAAAATTGTATTTTTAACCCTTTTGCGCGTATGGTGTGATTAGCCATTTAGTGCGTATGCTAAAACCAGGGCAATTAGAACACTAGATTGGAAAAATTCAAGCTAATTTTAGCTTTGAAGAAACAGCGATTTAACATTAAAAAGTATAGCAAATGCTAACTGAAAACTATGAGAAGCTTAATAACGCTAATGAAAACATAACAAACCATGTAACATAACAAATAACTAATAAATTTGATATATGTATACATTTCAATAAATAATGCGGCACAATAATCGTTTTATCTCGATTATCTTGTTTTCATAATCGTCGGAAGCCAAAATTGTAATTGAAAATAAAATTCGATTAATCATACAGCCCTTCTATCTGTCTTGCTAGCTACCGGTACGGTAGCTGACACTCCGGCTAGGACTTCGGCTAGCTTAGCTAGAGTGACGTTAGGTCCCGCTCAGAAGCGGAGCCAGCACGGGGGTGTGGTGTGCGACCGCCCTGGGCCCACCACGTCCATGGGGCCCACCTGAGCCCACCTGTTCATGAAAATTTCAAAATATATATTTTATGGGTGTTTAAAAAAAGGTCAGCTGATCACATAGCCTGTCCACAAAGAAAACAAGTCCACCGGAGCTCACAATACAAATCAATTTGGGAGTTTTTTTGAGATGAGACATTTTTCCCCGCTGCCCCGCTACACTGGATCTTAGGGTTCCCCCACCTACCAAATCCCACTTTAACCCCTAGATAGAGGGACTTAATGAAATGCACAAGAAGGGCATATAAGGTGTGTGTGTGCGTGTGTGTGTGTGTGTGTGTGTGTGTGTGTGTGTGTGTGTGTGTGTGTGTGTGTGTGTAAACCTCATTCTTATTTTCAAGAATTCTTCTATGCCTTTACATGTCTGCATAATTTTAAGCAATTGAGTTATATATAATAACAAGCTTTTCTGTTGTTTACTATTTATTCATGTCTGTTCTTCATGTAAGTAACTTCATTGGGCCTGGGTCAATGAGGGCACTCATTCCCTTTCCTCTCTTGACACTTTTTCTGACTTTGTAATTATCATGTTGTGTTGTGTTACTATACTACTGTGGCCCATCATTTAACCCCAGTTCAACAGATGAGTCTGATTCTGATGGGTATTCATTAACATCCATAAAAACAGTAATAACCATAGTATAAATATGACTCTACCATTCTTGACTCTACAGATCAGGATGACTCTACAAGACCAGCCTACATCTTGCATCTTTTTCACATGAAAATAGTATCTGTCTGATCTCATATTTTACACATTATAGCTGCTGGTCATTTTCTAAGTCAGTGAAAGTGGAGCCGGTTTCTTGATTTATGAATCTCACAGAAGCTAATGAAGAGGAGTTCTGTGCCAAGTCCTCCAACTTCTCCTGTTTTGAAAGGTTATCAGTTACTGCAGTGGATGTGCTGCTATATGTGTCTGCAGCTGCAGCTGTGTTACTGACAGTGTGTGGAAACCTGCTGGTGATCATCTCCATCTGTCACTTCAAGCAGCTCCACACACCAACCAACCTCCTCCTCCTCTCTCTGGCTGTGGCTGACTTTCTAGTTGGAATAATTGTGATGCCTTTCCATTTTATTATGTTGATAGAATCACACTGGTGCTTTGGTGCAGTATATTGCACTATTTTTACTGTGGTTGCCTTTTGCCTAACTTGTGTGTCAGTTTGTAATGTTGCTTGCATTGCTGTGGACCGGTACTTTGCTCTGTGCAACCCTTTTCTCTATTCTACTAGAATCACAGTGAATGTAGTGTTGATGATAATATCTTGCCTCTGGTTGTATTCAATAACCTACTACTTGATTTTTCTTTATTTTAATGGAAATATCACTGACATGACAGAAAATACTAAGTGTGCAGGAGAGTGTCTTGTTAAAATCAATGACACGTGGGCTGTTGTTGATTTTGTTTTAGGTTTTATTGTACCATGCTCGACGATAATAATTATGTACTTGAAAGTTTTTGCCATTGCTAAAAGGCATGCAAATAATATAAGGTGTGTTCAAGAACAAAATCATGCAAAAAACACAAGGAAAATGCATTCTGTGGCATCTGAAAGAAAAGCAGCCAAAACATTAGGAATTCTAGTGTCTGCATTCTTACTGTGCATAATACCTTACTACATAACTGTTTTCCTTGATGTACATATAAGAAAACCTTCGACATATCTTGCAATTATGAATATGTCATGTCTGGCATTTTTAAATTCCTCCATTAATCCAATCATTTATGCTTTGTTTCATTCATGGTTTCAAAAGTGTGTTAAACTAATTGTAACACTTAAGATATGTACTTCAGAATCATCACTGATGAACGTGCTTTCAAATGACACTTAATCTGGTATCTACTGTACATTAAAATGAAGAAAGCTACAAATGTGACAGGTCCACTATTATTTTGTACTGCAGTACAGATGAGAATTTCTGCCACAGGACTGAGTAAGATGTCTGAAAACCTGGGTGAACTTCTCAGACATTTCTCAAATACCATCTGTGGTGGCATGGTGTAACTATTGAAACATTGAAACATGACATGTACTGTAGAGGAAGTAAAATAATGAATTATTAATCCATTATTTTATTTTCTCAATTGTACATGTCACATTTTAATGACATGTATAATACAGATGAACTTGGCAGGATATAATGTATATGCACGTTCATTTTCAAGCAAACCAAACAGATTTGGGAGCCTTTGGAGGTATTTTGCTTTTCCAAGCAAAACTCTTCAAAACATTGCAAGTGACAAAAGATAGTTTTGTTTAATTAAAAAAAAATGAAAAGGAGGAAAATGACACCCCCAGTGAGGTCAAGGTTGCCATTTCAGGAAGAAAGAGGACACCTGCCAAAGTTGTTGTGCTGTTAAACAGGGCCTCACCAGCAGGAGGAGAGATGTATGCATATACTGTGGAAAGGCATGCTAAGACAACATCAGCATGAATGTTAACAACATTAAATTTCCTGCACACTTCATACCAGATAGTGGAACTTTCTGAAATGCACAAGAAGGGCGTATTAAGCATGTGTGTGTGTGTGTGTGTGTGTGTGTGTGTGTGTGTGTGTGTGTGTGTGTGTGTGTGTATGTTTCTGTTTGTCTGTGTGTGTGTGTACAGTTCCCTTCAAATCTGTTTGTGTGTGTGTGCAGTGCCTGCAAAAGGGAAGGGAAGACGGACTGGCATGAGAAGGGCCATGGAATTCGACAGCGGCTCCGAGACTCTTTTCTATTTTTGATTGAAAAAAAAGTCCTTATCAGCAGCTTCTCAGGACGAGCCACCATCCCCCCGTTACATTTGTGTTTTGTGTTGTGTGTCTTGCGTCGTCATGAATGTGGAGCTTCGCTCACTCTGAAAGCTGCCAACAGCCAGCAGATTCCCTTTGTCGGCGATGTGGTGCTGGACTTCGTCATAGAACATAAGTGTATCCACTCAATTCAAATGAGCAATAGTGTCAGACCTGGCTCACAACACTCCCAGACCAGTAAGTGTGAGTATAACACTGTTCAAGCCATACCACAAGTAAACCTGTGCAATCTGACATCAGCCATCTTCTTCAGCTGTTGGACTGTGGCCATTCACTCAAACAGCAGTTTCACTTCTCCCGGTGACACAGCCATCCATGTGTGACAAAGCACAAAGTTTTTATCTATACATATATTCATATTTATATGTATGTGTGTGTGTGTGTGTGTGTGTGTGTCCGCGTAAACCTCATTCTTATTTTCACGAATTCTTCTGTGCCTTTACATGTCTGCATAATTTTAAGGAAGTGAGTTATGGATAATAAAAAGCTCTTCTGTTGTTTATTATTTATTCATATGTGTACTTCATATTAGTAATTTGTTGGGCCTGGGTCAATGAGTGAACTCATTCCCTTTCCTCTCTTGACACTTTTTTTGACTTTGTAATTACCATGTTGTGTTGTGTTACTATAGCACTGTGGCTCACCATATAACCCCAGTTCAACAGATGACTCTGATTCTGATGGGTGTTCATTAACATCCATAAAAATAGTAACCCCATAGTATAAATATGGGTCTACAATTCAGGATTCTACAGATCAGGATGACTCTACAAGACCAGCCACATTACATCTTGCAGCTTTTTCACCTTCTGATCTCATATTTTACACATTAAATCTGCTGGTCATTTTTGCAGTCAGTGAAAGTGGAACTGTTTTTTTCATTTATGAATCTCACAGAAGCTAATGAAGAGGATTTCTGCGCCAAGTCCTCCAACTTCTCCTGCTTTGAAAGATCATCGCTTACTGCAGTGGATATGCTGTTGTATGTGTCTGCAGCCACAGTCGTGTTACTGACAGTGTGTGGAAACCTGCTGGTGATCATCTCCATCTGTCACTTCAAGCAGCTCCACACACCAACCAACCTCCTCCTCCTCTCTCTGGCTGTGGCTGACTTTCTAGTCGGAATAGCTGTGATGCCTTTCCATTTTATTGGGTTGATAGAATCACACTGGTGCTTTAGTGCAGTAGTTTGCACTATTTATAATGTGATTAGCTTTTGCCTAACTTGTGTGTCAGTTTATAATGTTGCTTGCATTGCTGTGGATCGATATTTTGCTCTGTGCAACCCTTTTCTCTATTGTACTAGAATCACAGTGAATGTAGCATCAATGATAATTTCCTGTCTCTGGTTGTTGTCAGTAATCTACAATGTGGTTCTTCTTTATTTCAATGGAAATATCACTGTTATGTCAGAAAATACTATTTGTGCAGGAGAGTGTCCTGTTTATATCAATGACGTATGGTCTATTGTTGATTTTATTTTCGTTTTTATTGTGCCATGCTTGACAATAATAATTATGTACCTGAAAGTTTTTGCCATTGCTAAAAGGCATGCAAATACTATTCGGTGCACTCGAGAACAACATCATGCAAAGAACACAAGGAAAATGAATTTTGTGGCATCTGAAAGAAAAGCAGCCAAAACAATAGGAATTCTTGTTGCTGTGTTCTTACTGGGTTTAATACCTTACTACATAAGTGTTTTCCTTCAGGTATATATAAGTAAACCCTCTATGTTTCTTGCAGTGAAGAATATATCGAGTTTGATATGTCTAAATTCTTCCATCAATCCAATCATTTATGCTCTGTTTTATTCATGGTTTCAGAAGTGTGTTAAACTCATTTTAACCCTCGGGATATGTAGATCAGAATCATCACTGATAAATGTGCTGTCAAAGGACACTTAATCTGGTATCTGCTGTACATTAAAATAAACAAAGACACAAATGTGACAGGTTCACTATTATTTTGTACTCCAGCACAAATGAGGGTTCCAACCACAGGACTTTTACCGAGTAAGGATTCTGACAACCTGGGTGAACTTCTCAGACAGTTCACAAATACCATTAAGATCTTCTGGATGGGTTTATTCTTTTTGTGGTGGCATTGTGTAAGTATTAAATCATGACACATACAGTTAAGAAAATAAAGTAATGAATTACTAATCCATTATTTTATTTTCTCAATTATACATGTCACATTGCAATGACATGAACAATGGAGATAACCTTGGCGATACTGGACATATTGTATATGCACAGTCATTTTTACGCAAACCAGACTTGGGAGCCTTTAGAGGTATTTCACTTTTCCAAGCAAGACTCCTTATAACATTACAAGTGACAAAAGATAGTTTAGTTAGTTTAGTTTAAAATAAGTAAATAAATAACCGAAAAGAAGGAAAAAGAGACTCCCAGTCAGGTCAAGGTCAAGGTCACCATTTCAGGAAGAGCACACCCGCCAAAGTTGTGCTGACTCAAGAGAAAACAAAGCAGGCTTGGTACAAGAGTTCACACGCAACAAGCGTGGCACCACATGACTGAGCAACGAGGTAGACAAACGGCAGGGCTTAAATAAAAGAAAATGCAGGTGAAACAAATAACTAATCAACATAGGCGGAAGGCATTAACTAAATTAAACACAGGACGTTATGAGGCCATCTGGTGGTCATCCCAAGAAGCAGCAGTTGAAACCCTGAGAGAACGTTTGAGGGGGGCGTGTTCCACTGCATATTTTGATGGTTCCGTGAAGAGTACCGCTCCCCTAACGCTGTTGCCCAAACAGACACATATCTATTGCCAAGGATCCAGGATTCCCTCGCAGGACTGAGGGAAGCTGAATGCTACTCAACCATAGATCTCACAGTTGCTTATTGGCGAGTGGCGTTGGGTCCCCAGTGCTGTAAGAATGCAGCAATCACCACCCCACTCGGCATATTTGAATTCCAGCGTGGGCAAAACAGGGTGTTGACAGATGCGAAGAAGACAGCGTCAGGCCAAAACTGTTCTCATGCTGAGATGGTGAAGCAGATAAATGCATTTTAGGGATGCAGGGATTATTATCAGTGATTTATCAAATCTTTTGCCTGACTCGTGCGCTGTCTTCTTCAGCTGTTGGACTCACTTCTCCTGATGACACAGCCATCTACGTGTGACAAAGCACAACGTTTTTATATATACATAAATTTGTATTTATATGTGTGTGTGTGTGTGTGTGTGTGTAAACCTCATTCTTATTTTCAAGAATTCTTCTATGCCTTTACATGTCTGCATACTCTTAAGGAATTGAGTTATGGATAATAAAACGTTCTTCTGTTGTTGACTATTTATTCATGTCTGTTCTTCATATGAGTAATTCATTGGGCCTGGGTCAATGAGCACGCTCATTCCCTTTCCTTTCTTGACACTTTTTCTGACTTTGTAATTACCATGTTGTTTTGTGTTACTATACTACTGTGGCCCATCATTTAACCCCAGGTCAACAGATGAGTCTGATTCTGATGGGTATTCATTAACATCCATAAAAATAGTAATACCATAGTATAAATATGGGTCTACAATTCAGGATTCTACAGATCAGGATGACTCTACAAGACCAGCCTACATCTTGCATCATTTTCACATGAAAATAGTATCTGTCTGATCTCATATTTTACACATTATAGCTGCTGGTCATTTTCTAAGCCAGTGAAAGTGGAGCCAGTTTCTGGATTTATGAATTTCACAGAAGTTAATGAAGAGGATCTCTGCGCCAAGTCCTCCAACTTCTCCTGCTTTGAAAGATCATCGCTTACTGCAGTGGATGTGCTGCTGTATGTGTCTGCAGCTGCAGCTGTGTTACTGACAGTGTGTGGAAACCTGCTGGTGATCATCTCCATCTGTCACTTCAAGCAGCTCCACACACCACCCAACCTCCTCCTCCTCTCTCTGGCCGTGGCTGACTTTCTAGTTGGAATAACTGTGATGCCTTTCCACTTTATTGGGTTGATAGAATCACACTGGTGCTTTGGTGCAGTATATTGCACTATTTTTACTGTGGTTGCCTGTTGCCTAACTTGTGTGTCAGTTTATAATGTTGCTTGCATTGCTGTGGATCGATATTTTGCTCTGTGCAATCCTTTTCTTTATTCTGCTAGAATCACAGTGAATGTAGCGTTGATGATAATATCCTGCCTCTGGTTGTATTCAATAATCTACTACTTGATTTTTCTTTATTTCAATGGAAATATCACTGACATTACAGAAAATACTAAGTGTGCTGCGGAATGTCTCCTTAAAATCAATGACACGTGGGCTGTTGTTGATTTTATTTTAGGTTTTTTTGTACCATGCTCGACAATAATAATTATGTACCTGAAAGTTTTTGACATTGCTAAAAGGCATGCAAATAATATTAGGTGTGTTCAAGAACAACAGCATGCAAAGATCACAAGGAAAATGCATTCTATGGCATCTGAAAGAAAAGCAGCCAAAACACTAGGAATTCTAGTGTCTGCATTCTTACTGTGCATAATACCTTACTACATAACTGTTTTCCTTGATGTACATATAAGGAAACCTTCGACATATCTTGCAATTATGAATATGTCATGTCTGGCATTTTTAAATTCCTCCATTAATCCAATCATTTATGCTTTGTTTCATTCATGGTTTCAAAAGTGTGTTAAACTCATTGTAACACTTAGGATATGTACTTCAGAATCATCACTGATGAATGTGCTTTCAAAGGACACTTAATCTGGTATCTCTTGCAAATTAAAATGAAGGAAGCTACACATGTGACAGGTCCAATATTTTTATACTGCAGTACAGGTGAGGACTTCTACTACAGGAGTTGTCCTGAGTGAGGATTCTGGCAAGCTGGGTGGACTTCTCAGACATTTCACAGAGAAATACCATTCAGATCTTCTAGATGCACTTTCCTTTCTGTGGTGGCATGGTTTAACTATTAAATCTTGGCATGTACATTTAAGAAAATAAAATAATGAATTATTAATCCATTCTTTTATTTTCTAATTGTACATGTCACAACTTAATGACACATAAAATGGAGAAAGACTGAGCAAGACTGGATGTACTGTATATGCACAGTCATCTTTGGGACCGTTTTTACTTTTTTAAACAAGACTCTTCATTATATTGCATGTAACAAAACATTTCCTGTTTAGTTTTAAAAAATCAGAAAAGGAACAAAAAGTTTCCCAGGCAGGACTGGCAAACTCAAAACCATCATATTTTAGAGAATTACAAGTGATACATTGAAATTTCTTTCTGTGTGATATTTAAAAAAAAAACACTGAAACTCAGATTATGTTAACATGACACTGGTTTTATGTTTGAAAGCATTTTTGGGAAAAATAAAAAACAACTAAAAGTTTGCACAAGTATTGAACCCCCCCACATTAATCCTGTAGCCAGGCTTCATCTCGCTGAAAGCTCCTGAACAAAGAACAATGTGGTCTTTTCATTTCTCTCAACCAGGTTTCTCTCTAATCATTCAGGTGAGGTGAGTAATCCCTCGGTGCCCCACCTCTCACTCAAACAGCAGTTTCACTCCTCTCACTGACTGCTGACACAGCCCTCAAAGTGTGACACAGCACAAATGTACCCCTACAAACTGAAGTTCCTACAAAACATTATCATCATTTAGCAGGCCAACTTAGGGTACAGTTTTTACATGTTATCCATTTATACAGCTAGATATTTACTGAGGTAACTGTGGGTTAAGTGCAGCAGTGCCACAGTGAGGAATCGGACCAGCGACCTTTCAGTTACAAGCCCTGTTCCTTACCGCCCCTGAACTATGTGTAGCCCTGGGACTGAGGTGTGGGTGTCAGTCATGACTACCTGGCATTCACCGCCTCTTGGTTTGTCTGCAGCGTGTATTGGCGTTAAGGTGAAGGTAGGTTACATTTCCTTTCTATGGCACTTACGCTAAGATTTATTATCTCTGGTATCAGTAGGTTCTTCGTGCCTCACAGTAGCGTAATATATTACTATTTAGGTGAATCAGAGAAGGTGACCACATACGATGAAACAGTGGGTAAAGCATATGTGTTACTAAGGGAATTCCTTAGCTCATATCCACTGCTTTGTTCAGGATTTGCAGAGAAAGTGAGCAAACAGATTGGCAAGGGAGCTTATGCTAACAAACAAGTGGTTAGGTGCTCTCCTTTTATATTAACAGTTTTATTGTCTTACCTTTTACATTTTGTTTGTAACAAAGTGGGAATTTCGTGCAGAGAATAAGAAATATGAGTAATGTGACGTCTGTCATTCTCTTTTTTCTCATTCTGTCTCGTTTGTTAGTAATGTGTAATTAGTTGTTTTAACTAGAATTAGTCTCTTAAATTGCTAAGTGCTAAGCTGCAGCAGACTGAGTACATATCCAGTCCTATAGGAGGGGTCCTTTGGGGGTTTCTTTGCTGTGTGCTGTGATCACATATTTTGTATGCTATTTTACCTTTTGATTATCAGTGACACCTTCTGTGCCTAGAAGTGTGCCCTGTCCTGTCTGAAGCTCACGTTTGCTTTCCCCAGTGGCCTCCTATGGTCTGATATGGTGTAAAGACTGCTATGGAAAGTGCCCACCAGCTGACGGCATTATCACATTGTTTGTAACATTTTTTATCTCCAACCTGGCTTTTTTTTAACAGACAGAGAAAATAAAGAATTTCAAATTGAATTGCCATTCATCTGTTATTTCTTTGATTTCGGTGTCTGCTATACTGAGGCAGAGCTCCTGGATAAACCAAGTGGTAGTCAGCTTTCTCCCTTTTGGCGGGGGGAGGCTGCTACATGCTGGCATAGTCAGCAGGATCATTGAGCTGGGTTGGAGATCTTTTTTAAGCTTGGGAGGTAGTGTGTTAGGCACCTTATTTTTTTTTTTTATCATAAAAGAACAGCAGCTGGCAAAGAGTGGCGGCAGGAGCTCCACAATCGTCCAGCAGCATCCTCCATCTGGTGACTATTAGAATCTGTTTCACTTATTTTCAAGATTAAGAGGAACTACAGTTCCTATGTGCGCAACTTCAGGCCCTACAGACTGAGAATGAGGGACTCTCGAGGCAGCTATGGGGGGTGCTCCACGTACTCTCCGGAAGTCAGTTCTCAGAGAAGCAAGCAGCTAATCTACCTCTCAAGGGAGAGGAAGTGTCTGAAGTTCTCTGGTCACGGGGGGATCACTCAGTGTGTAGGAATGGGTAGAGGAGGTGCAGAGCTGTATACGGGCCAAATGTATGCCTGATGTTGATAAAGATTTCTTCGTGCATGAGCATTTAGTGGGGAAGGCTCGTGTAGAAATCAGATTTAGGCCTGCAGCTGTCTGGGAGAATGCAGATGAAATTTTCAAGAGTTTGCTTGCATTACACAGCTGCTCTAGATGTGTTTTTGCAACAGAAATTCTTTGTGAGGGTGAGTCTTTACAAGCGTTCTCTTATGCTTTAATGGCCCTCATGAAGCAGTTTTTTTTTAAGTAATCCTATGATTTTGTCCAACTCTGTGCCCAACTCTGCCCAACTTGTTTGTCCAGAATGGGGCACAATCTATGCCCCAGTCACCAGTGTTAGTGCATCAAATGTGTTGCTAAAACCCTGAACAACTGCAGGTACAGTACGCGTGGTGGAGGTAGTGAGCAGTAATGTCTCCCAGGAATTGTCCCTGGAAAAGTCCTCCAAGGAGTGTACTGCATATGTTCATGCCTACTTTACTGACAATGAGCCGGGAGTATCAGGGGAAATAGAACTCCCTGATTTTGAGGGGTTATCTGAGGAGGAAGCAGTAGCTGTGCAGGCAGTAGTCCTTAAGTATCAAGCACTTTTCTTTAGAGGTAAGGGAGATGTAGAGTGTACAAATCTACTTACACACGAAATCCCTCTGATAGACGAGGCGCATGTACGCCAACCATATCAGTGCATCCCTTCATCCCAGTGTGAAGCTGTTAGGAACCACATTAAACAGTTGCTGGACTGCCAGGTAATTAGGGAAAGTATCAGCTCTTTCTCATCTCCCATTGTGTTGGTGAAGAAGAAGGATGGAGGCATTAGCATTTGTGTCAATTATCAACAGCTTAATGCAAAAACACAGAAGGATGCTTACCCACTCCCACAAATAGAGGAATCATTGGTGCCCTCTCTGGAGCACGGTAGTTCTCAACTCTGGGTATTGGGTACAATCGGGTACTGGTTGCTGAGAAAGATTTTGCCAAAACTGCATTCTGAACCTCTTTGGGTTGTTGGAGTTCAATAGGATGCCATTTGGGTTGTGCAATGCACCTGGCATATTGCATCAGTTCATGGAACACATGTTCGATACAGGAGTTGATTGCATGTGGCAAAATGTGAACAGGAGACTGCACACACCCTCTCAGTTACCTTCCCATCCACAACGCTGACCTGGCTGCATGCATTGTCAAGATTCGGGTCCTCCAGCTGGGTTGTCCTGAATCTGCCTGCCATCGCAGGTTCCACAGGTGCATTCCCTGTAGGGAACTCCATCTTCTCACTCACTCCTCCAGTTCCCCTGGTTGCCCTACACTTAACAACTCACCCACAGGCCAGGGAGGTTGGTCTGGGGAGTAAGCTTTAGACAGGGGTTCAGTAGATACACCCCCTGCAGCTTCCTGTTAGCCACACATTCTATGCACAGCATTACCTGAGCGGGACTTTGCTTGACTTATCCTCCCTGTTGCCCAAAAGGTTCTCCTTCCTAGCTACAGGCAGAGGCACAGTCATGGCCCAGCAAGACTGGAAAAAGTAGGTTGGGGACAATACCTGCCAGAATTCAGCTCTCTCCTCACACAGTTTTCAGGTCCAGCCAAGTAGTGGAGTATGTCTTCCTGTCCCCATGTACACAGGACACAGAAACATCCTTTTGCTGGGTTTTACCTTCTGCCAAGCAGGGTTGAAAGAGGGTGACCATGCTACTGGAGTCAAGGAGAACTTTGGTGTTTATACCATTAATCTATATTGGTGTGAGAAAGGGGTGCTGTTTTCATGGGCCCAGCAGGACTGTTACAGGGTACTGGGGTCTCCTAGTGCAGAGTGGACTCAGAACACCAGTAGGCTTGGTTTAAAGAAAACAAAGTTTCATTTACTGAAGACTCGCAAGAAAAAAAAAACAGGCTTGGTACAAGAGTACACACACACAACAAGCATGGCAACTCAAGACTAATAATAAACTTTATTTATATAGCACCTTTCATGCAAGAAATGCAGCTCAAAGTGCTTTACAATAAAGAAATTACATGCACCGAGTGCTTCACATGGAATGAACATAGAAATAGGGACAGAATGCCATAATTAATGTAAAATAAGATGGAAAATAAAAATAATAACAAAAAGATAAAATAAAGGTGAAATTAGAATGTCAGTACTCTGGCCCCCTAGCTGTTGTTTTTATGTTCTCCCTGTCTGCACGGTGCCGTTGTTTGTTTTCCTTTCGTTTCAGCCCTGCCCCAATCCCCGCCCGGTCCCCACCTGCCCTATTACCTGATCACCTCCACCTGCCAGTCGGCTCACCTGTTGCCCATTATCTCATCAGCTCTACCCTATATACTGCCCTTCTTGTTCCTGTCTCATCGCTAGTTCGTTGCAGTGTTTCATACCTGTTTCGTGACCGCCGTTGTTTCTGCCTGCAAGTTACCTGTGCTTCCGACCCTGCCTGTGCCCCGACCTGGTTTTCTGCCTGCCGTCCTGCCCCGATTGCCTGATTGCCTGTCTGCCTGGTTCCTGACTCTGCCTGTTCCTGTTATCGCCTTCTGGATTTGCCCACGGATTGCCTGCCTGGTCTCAAGTCTGCCTGTTCTTGGTTTTACGACTCTGCCTCGTCCCGTCAATAAAACTCATTCAAACCTGACGCTATTGTGGTCCGCTCTTGAGTCCCGGTCTACACCGTTACATAGACTGCATAATAAAATAAAATCAAAAAATAGAATACATAGAATGCATAAAATCAAGTAAAATACAGCAGTGCAAAGCAAAGTGCAAAAAGGAATCTCAGGCCTGTATCAGGAAAGTCATAGCTAGAATTTTAGGGCTGTATCAGGGAAGTCATAGCTAGTTAAAGGCTAAAGTGAAGAGGTAAGTTCTTAGCTTTCTTTTAAAATATTTAGCGAGCAATGAGCAAATGCATGGACCAAGTGCAGGGCTTAAATAAAAGAAAACACAGGTGAAACAAATTACTGTTTAACACAGGTGAAGGACACTAAACTAAAGGAGACAATGCAACACAGGAAGTTATGAGGTCATGTAGTGGTCATCTCTGGAAGCAGCAGCTGAATCCCTGGCAAGGAGAGAGATTGCACCACCATATACTGTAGACACCCCATCTGTGGATGAAGCAGGGGCCAGTTAAAAGTTCATCCTTCCCGGGCAGCTCCAGGAAAAGTTTGAGCCAGAACTCCTTAAATCACCTAGGGTACAGACATCTGTCGTCCAGGACCATTACGAGGTATTCCCTGTCTAATGACACCATATATGTACATATACGTGTGTGTGTGCGTGTGTGTGTATACATATATGTGTGTTTATATATATATATATATATATATATATATATATATGAAATCATATAAAATATTCATATTAAAAGATACAAGTTCAATATCTTGACCAAAGCATGAGCTCAATCAGTTTCATTCTTATGTTAAAGAATTGATTTGCATGGCTCCACAATTTGAGTCATACATAATAAAAAGCTATTCTGATTTTGACTGTATTGATGAATGAGGTTTGGATCTATTCTTCATGTAAGTAATTTGTTCGCTTTGGGTAAATGAGCGCAATGATTCTCTTTCCTCTCTTGACATGTTTCCTGACATTGTAATTACCATGTTGTTTTGTGTTATTATACTACTGTGGCTCATCATATAACCCCAGGTCAACAGATGACAGTGATTCTAATGGGTATTCATTAAGAACCATCAACATAAAAAATAGTAAAACCATAGTATAAATATGACTGCAGTTCCTAGATCAGGATCACTGTACAAGACCAGCCACATTACTTCTTGCAATTTTTTCACATGAAAATACTTTCTGTCTGATTTCATATTTTACACGTTATATCTTCTGGTCATTTTTGCAGTCAGTGAAAGTGGAACTGGTTTCTTCATTGATGAATCTCACAGAAGTTAATGAAGAGGAGTTCTGCGCCCAGTCCTCCAACTTCTCCTGTTTTGAAAGGGCAACACTAACAGCAGTGGATGTTCTGCTATACGTGTCTGCAGCAGCGCTTGTGTTATTGACAGTGTGTGGAAACCTGCTGGTGATCATCTCCATCTGTCACTTCAAGCAGCTCCACACACCAACCAACCTCCTCCTCCTCTCTCTGGCTGTGGCTGACTTTCTAGTTGGAATAGCTGTGATGCCTTTCCACTTCATTGGGTTGATAGAATCACATTGGTGCTTTGGTGCAGTAGTTTGCACTATTTATAATGTGATTGGCTTTTGCCTAACTTGTGTGTCAATTTATAATGTTGCTTTCATTGCTGTGGACCGATATTTTGCTCTGTGCAACCCCTTTCTCTATTCTACTAGAATCACAGTGAATGTAGCATCAATGATAATATCTTGCCTCTGGTTGTTTTCAGTAATCTACAACGTGGTTCTTCTTTATTTCAATGGAAATATCACCAACATGTCAGAAAATACTATTTGTGCAGGAGAGTGTCCTGTTTATATCAATGACGTATGGTCTATTGTTGATTTTATTTTTGTTTTTATTGTGCCATGCTTGACAATAATAATTATGTACCTGAGAGTTTTTGCCATTGCTAAAAGGCATGCAAATACTATTCGGTGCACTCGAGAACAACATCATGCAAAGAACACAAAGAAAATGCATTCTGTGGCGTCTGAAAGAAAAGCAGCCAAAACAATAGGAATTCTAGTCGCCGTGTTCTTACTGTGTTTAATACCTTACTACGTAAGTGTTTTCCTTCAGGTATATATAAGGAAACCTTCTATGTATCTTGCAGTTAAGAATATGTCAAGTTTGATATATCTAAATTCATCCGTCAATCCCATCATTTATGCTCTGTTTTATTCGTGGTTTCAGAAGTGTGTTAAACTCATTTTAACCCTCGGGATATGTAGATCGGAATCATCACTGATAAATGTGCTGTCAAAGGACACTTAATCCGGTATCTACTGCACATTAAAATGAAGAAAGCTACAAATGTGACAGGTCCACTATTATTTTGTACTGCAGTACAGATGAGAATTTCTACCACAGGACTGAGTAAGATGTCTGAAAACCTGGGTGAACTTCTCAGACATTTCTCAAATACCATCTGTGGTGGCATGGTGTAACTATTGAAACATTGAAACATGACATGTACTGTAGAGGAAGTAAAATAATGAATTATTAATCCATTATTTTATTTTCTCAATTGTACATGTCACATTTTAATGACATGTATAATACAGATGAACTTGGCAGCATATAATGTATATGCATGGTCATTTTCAAGCAAACAAAACAGATTTGGGAGCCTTTGGAGGTATTTTGCTTTTCCAAGCAAAACTCTTCAAAACATTGCAAGTGACAAAAGATAGTTTTGTTTAATTAAAAAAAAAAAACTGAAAAGGAGGAAAATGACACCCCCAGTGAGGTCAAGGTTGCCATTTCAGGTAGAAAGTGGACACCTGCCAAAGGTGTTGTGCTGTTAAATAGGGCCTCACCAGCAGGAGGAGAGATGTATGCATATACTGTGGAAAGGCATGCTAAGACAACATCAGCATGAATGTTAACAACATTAAATTTCCTGCACACCTCATACCAGATAGTGGAACTTTCTGAAATGCACAAGAAGGGTGTATTAGGCATGTGTGTGGGATATGTGTGTGTGTGTGTGTGTGTGTGTGTGTGTGTGTGTGTGTGTGTGTGTGTGTGTGTGTCTGTTTGTCTGTGTGTGTGTATAGTTCCCTTCAAATCTGTTTGTGTGTGTGTGCAGTCCCTGCAAAAGGGAAGGGAAGACAGACTGGCATGAGAAGGGCCATGGAAGTCGACAGCGGCTCCGAGGCTCTTTTCTATTTTTGACTGAAAAAAAAGTCCTTATCAGCAGCTTCTCAGGACGAGCCACCATCCCCCCGTTACATTTGTGTTTTGTGTTGTGTGTCTTGCGTCGTCGTGAACGTGGAGCTTCGCTCACTCTGAAAGCTGCCAACAGCCAGCAGATTCCCTTTGTCGGCGATGTGGTGCTGGACTTTGCCATAGAACATAAGTGTATCCACTCATTTCAAATGAGCAATAGTGTCAGACCTGGCTCACAACACTCCCAGACCAGTAAGTGTGAGTATAACACTGTTCAAGGCATACCACAAGTAAACTTGTGCAATCTGACATCAGCCATCTTCTTCAGCTATTGGACTGTGGCCATTCACTCAAACAGCAGTTTCTCTTCCCCCGATGACACACCCATCCATGTGTGACAAAGCACAAAGTTTTTATTTATACATATATTTATATATTTATCTATATATTTGTGTGTGTGTGTGTGTGTGTGTGTGTGTGTGTGTGTGTGTGTGTGTGTGTGTGTGTGTGCGTGTGTAAACCTCATTCTTATTTTCAAGAATTCTTCTGTGCCTTTACATGTCTGCATAATTTTACAGAAGTGAGTTATGGATAATAAAAAGCTCTTCTGTTGTTTACTATTTATTCATGTCTATTCTTCATGTAAGTAACTTCATTGGGCCTGGGTCAATGAGTGCACTCATTCCCTTTCCTCTCTTGACACTTTTTCTGACTTTGTAATTACCATGTTGTTTTGTGTTACTATACTACTGTGGCCCATCATTTAACCCCAGTTCAACAGATGAGTCTGATTCTGATGGGTATTCATTAACATCCATAAAAATAGTAATACCATAGTATAAATATGGGTCTACAATTCAGGATTCTACAGATCAGGATGACTCTACAAGACCAGCCACATTACATCTTGCAACTTTTTCCACAGGAAAATGATGTCTGTCTGATCTCATATTTTACACATTATAGCTGCTGGTCATTTTCTCAGTCAGTGAAAGTGGAACTGGTTTCTGGGTTCATGAATCTCACAGAAATTAAGGAAGAGGATTTCTGCACCCAGTCCTCCAACTTCTCCTGCTTTGAAAGGGCAGCACTAACAGCAGTGGATGTGCTGCTGTATGTGTCTGCAGCTGCAGTTGTGTTACTGACAGTGTGTGGAAACCTGCTTGTGATCATCTCCATCTGTCACTTCAAGCAGCTCCACACACCAACCAACCTCCTCCTCCTCTCTCTGGCTGTGGCTGACTTTCTAGTTGGAATAGCTGTGATGCCTTTCCACTTCATTCAGTTGATTGAATCACACTGGTGCTTTGGTGCAGTATATTGCACTGTTTTTACTGTGGTTGCCTTTTGCCTGACATCTGTCTCAATTTGTAATGTTGCTTGCATTGCTGTGGACCGATATTTTGCTCTGTGCAACCCTTTTCTCTATTCTACTAGAATCACAGTCAATGTAGCATCGGTGATAATATCCTGCCTCTGGTTTTTTTCAGTAATTTACAACTTGGTTCTTCTTTATTTCAACAGAAATATCACTGTCATATCAGAACATATAATGTGTGCAGGAGAGTGTCCTGTTTATGTCAATGAAATATGGTCTATTATTGATTTTATTTTTGTTGTTCTTGTGCCATGCTTGACAATAATAATTATGTACCTGAAAGTTTTTGCCATTGCTAAAAGGCATGCAAGTACCATTAGGTGTGCTCGAGAACAACATGCAAACACAAGAAAAATGTATTCTGTGGCATCTGAAAGAAAAGCAGCCAAAACAATAGGAATTCTAGTGTCTGCATTCTTACTGTGCATAATACCTTGCTACATAAGTGTTTTCCTTCAGGCATATATAAGGAAACCCTCTATGTATGCTGCAGTTCAGGATTTGGCGATTTTGATATTTCTAAATTCTTCTGTCAATCCAATCATTTATGCTCTGTTTTATTCGTGGTTTCAGAAGTGTGTTAAACTCATTCTAACTCTTGAGATATGTCGCTCAGAATCATCACTGATGAATGTGCTTTCAAAGGACATTTAATCTGCTATCTACTGTAAATTAAAATGAAGAAATCTACACATGTGACAGGTCAAATATTATTTTATACTGGAGTACAGGTGAGGACTTCTACCACAGGAGTTCTACTGAATGAGGATTCTGATAACCTGGGTGAACTTCTCAGACATTTCACAGAGAAATATCATTCAGATCTTCTAGATGGATTTTTCTTTTTGTGGTGGCATTGTTCAACTATTAAATCATGACACATACAATTAAGAAAATAAAATTAAGAATTACTAATCCATTATTTTATTTTCTCAATTGTACATGTTACATTTTAATGACATCAACAATGGAGATAAATTTGGCAATACTGGACATATTGTGTATGCACAGTCATTTTTAAGCAAACCAGACTTGGGAGCCTTTAGAGGTATTTCGCTTTTCCAAGCAAGACCCCTTATAACATTACAAGTGACAAAAGATAGTTTTGTTAGTTTAGTTAAAAAAAAAACAGAAAAGGAGGAAAAAGAGACTCCCAGTCAGGTCAATGTCAAGGTCACGATTTCAGGGAGAAAGAGGAGTAGTAAGGCAGCATGAATGTTAACAACATTACATTTCCTGCACACCTCATACCAGTTAGAGGAACTTTATGAAATGCACAATGGGGATATATAGGGCATGTTTGCGGTGTGTGTATGTGTGTGTGTGTGTGTGTATGTTTCTGTCTGTTTGTGTGTGTGTGTACAGTTCCCTCCAAATCTGTTTGTGTGTGTGTGCAGTCCCTGCAAAAGGGAAAGGAAGACAGTCTGGCATGAGAAGGGCCATGGAAATCGACAGCGGCTCTGAGACGCCTTTCTATTGTTGATGGTGTGCCTGTCCTTACCAGCGGTTTCTCAGGACAAAGCACCATCCCCCAGTTACATCTGTGTTTTGTGTTGTGTGTCTGGTGGCGTGTGCATGGAGCTTTGCAGTATCAGTCAGGTGGCGAATGAGGGAGGGATTCCTTGTGGAACATGGGCATTAGTGTACCAAGCATTCACTTTGGTAGCACAAGTGGAGTGTGTGTGTGTGTGTGTGTGTGTGTGTGTGTGTGTGTGTGTTTGGGGGGGGGGTTACTGGCTATATGGAGTGACTTATTCATGGGTATATCTGTGTTGTGCTGTGTGCTGGGAAGGCAGTAGCCATGGCATTGTTCCACCACTGCATTAACAGCTGCTAGTGGGGTTACCCGTATGGCTGGGGCCTGGCAGAGGGCAGCTGGAAGAAGGATCTTTTCTGTACTGCACATATTATTCATGAACTTTCTGTAATAAAGATGGTGAAATTGCTCTTTATCTGAGGAGGTACGGTGTTTGTAAGTCCCATGCGTCCAGGGTGTGGGGTCACAGGTCAACATATGCAGCCAGTGTTTCTTGCTGAATTGGTTCAGTGACCAGCAAATGCGAAACACGGCTGACCTGAATTGGCTCACTCTGAAAGCTGCCAAAGGCCAGCAGATCCCTTTTGTCGGTGATGTGGTGCTGGGCTTCATCGTGGGAGGGGTTTTGGTGAGTGTGAGCTTAACACTATTCAAGCTCGACCACAAGTTAACCTGTGCAATCTGACAACAGCCAAGTATGCTACGATACAACAGTGCTGAGAACACAGAATCCAAATACATCACAATACTGCACATAAAATAAACATCAAATATTACAGGTAGCAGGTGTTAGGGGGCGGGCAGTCTAGTGCCTGTCGTGATGAGGGTGTTCTGGACATAAATGTCCTCACCCAGTGCTAAAAGGAAGTGTTTTTGGGGGTTCAGTCTAGTGCCTGCCCTGATGTTCTCAGCAAGTCAGACGGGAGGGGTTGCTGAGAAGTATAGAGGGCGTTTGCCATGTGTCACCACCTACAGGTGCAGAGCCGGCCGGATGGCTTCTTAGGGAAAGTCAGGGTGACCAGCCCAGGACCCCCTGGACGTCTCTACTCAAACTGAGGTGCACGATGGGCATACATGAATAGACTGGCCCACCCTGATGAACAGTACTGCCTGGTGGAAGGGGTGGAGAAGAGTTTTAGCGATAGATGGCCATGCCTTGGTGAAGCTGTGACAAGGACCAGGGCGAATCCAAGTGTAGTGATGACTCAGGGCACCAAAGGGTTATGTTCAAAGAAAAAAGTTTCTTTTACTGAAAACTCAAGAAAAAACAAAAGAGGCTTGTTACAAGAGTTGACACACAACACGCATGGCAACACAAGATTGAGCAACTATCTAGACAAAGGGCAGGGCTTCAGTTAAAGAAAACAGGTGAAACAAATAATTAATCAACATAGGTGGAAGACATCAATGAAATGAGACATGCAATACAGGAAGTTATGAGGCCATCTGATGGTCATTCCGGGTAGCAGCAGCTAAAAACCCTGACAGGAAGTTATGAGGCCATCTGATGGTCATTCCGGGTAGCAGCAGCTAAAAACCCTGACAGGAAGTTATGAGGCCATCTGGTGGTCATCTCACAAAGCAGCAGCCAAAAACCTAACAGACGGTTTGAGGGGGTGTGTCCCACTGCATATATTGATGGTTTTGTGTAGAGTACCACTCTCTGAAATTGACACAAATGACACATATCCATTGCCAAGGATCCAGGAGTCCCTCGCAGGACTTAGGAAAGCTGAATGCTACTTAACCATGAATCTCACAGGTGCTTATTGGCAGGTGGCAGTGAGACCCCAGAGGTGTGAGAAGACTGCAATCACCACCCAACTCGGAATTTTTGAATTCCAGTGTTTGCTGTTTGGGTTGTGCAATATAATTGTGTGTGTGTGTGTGTGTGTGTGTGTGTGTGTGTGTGTGTGTGTGTGTGTGTGCATGCGTGCATGCGTGTGTCTGTCTGTCTGTCTGTTTCTGTGTGTGTATCAATTGAATAGAAATTCAATATAGTTGCCAAATCATAAGCCCTATGAACCTCATTTCTTACGTTCAAACCTAATTCTTATTTTCAATTGATATTCTTCTATGCCTTTACATGTCTGCATAATTTTAAGGAAGTGAGTTATGGATAATAAAAAGCTCTTCTGTTGTTTACTATTTATTCATGTCTATTCTTCATGTAAGTAACTTCATTGGGCCTGGGTCAATGAGTGCACTCATTCCCTTTCCTCTCTTGACACTTTTTCTGACTTTGTAATTACCATGTTGTTTTGTGTTACTATACTACTGTGGCCCATCATTTAACCCCAGTTCAACAGATGAGTCTGATTCTGATGGGTATTCATTAACATCCATAAAAATAGTAATACCATAGTATAAATATGGGTCTACAATTCAGGATTCTACAGATCAGGATGACTCTACAAGACCAGCCACATTACATCTTGCAACTTTTTCCACAGGAAAATGATGTCTGTCTGATCTCATATTTTACACATTATAGCTGCTGGTCATTTTCTCAGTCAGTGAAAGTGGAACTGGTTTCTGGGTTCATGAATCTCACAGAAATTAAGGAAGAGGATTTCTGCACCCAGTCCTCCAACTTCTCCTGCTTTGAAAGGGCAGCACTAACAGCAGTGGATGTGCTGCTGTATGTGTCTGCAGCTGCAGTTGTGTTACTGACAGTGTGTGGAAACCTGCTTGTGATCATCTCCATCTGTCACTTCAAGCAGCTCCACACACCAACCAACCTCCTCCTCCTCTCTCTCTGGCTGTGGCTGACTTTCTAGTTGGAATAGCTGTGATGCCTTTCCACTTCATTCAGTTGATTGAATCACACTGGTGCTTTGGTGCAGTATATTGCACTGTTTTTACTGTGGTTGCCTTTTGCCTGACATCTGTCTCAATTTGTAATGTTGCTTGCATTGCTGTGGACCGATATTTTGCTCTGTGCAACCCTTTTCTCTATTCTACTAGAATCACAGTCAATGTAGCATCGGTGATAATATCCTGCCTCTGGTTTTTTTCAGTAATTTACAACTTGGTTCTTCTTTATTTCAACAGAAATATCACTGTCATATCAGAACATATAATGTGTGCAGGAGAGTGTCCTGTTTATGTCAATGAAATATGGTCTATTATTGATTTTATTTTTGTTGTTCTTGTGCCATGCTTGACAATAATAATTATGTACCTGAAAGTTTTTGCCATTGCTAAAAGGCATGCAAGTACCATTAGGTGTGCTCGAGAACAACATGCAAACACAAGAAAAATGTATTCTGTGGCATCTGAAAGAAAAGCAGCCAAAACAATAGGAATTCTAGTGTCTGCATTCTTACTGTGCATAATACCTTGCTACATAAGTGTTTTCCTTCAGGCATATATAAGGAAACCCTCTATGTATGCTGCAGTTCAGGATTTGGCGATTTTGATATTTCTAAATTCTTCTGTCAATCCAATCATTTATGCTCTGTTTTATTCGTGGTTTCAGAAGTGTGTTAAACTCATTCTAACTCTTGAGATATGTCGCTCAGAATCATCACTGATGAATGTGCTTTCAAAGGACATTTAATCTGCTATCTACTGTAAATTAAAATGAAGAAATCTACACATGTGACAGGTCAAATATTATTTTATACTGGAGTACAGGTGAGGACTTCTACCACAGGAGTTCTACTGAATGAGGATTCTGATAACCTGGGTGAACTTCTCAGACATTTCACAGAGAAATATCATTCAGATCTTCTAGATGGATTTTTCTTTTGTGGTGGCATTGTTCAACTATTAAATCATGACACATACAATTAAGAAAATAAAATTAAGAATTACTAATCCGTTATTTTATTTTCTCAATTGTACATGTTACATTTTAATGACATCAACAATGGAGATAAATTTGGCAATACTGGACACATTGTGTATGCACAGTCATTTTTAAGCAAACCAGACTTGGGAGCCTTTAGAGGTATTTCGCTTTTCAAAGCAAGACCCCTTATAACATTACAAGTGACAAAAGATAGTTTTGTTAGTTTAGTTAAAAAAAAACAGAAAAGGAGGAAAAAGAGACTCCCAGTCAGGTCAATGTCAAGGTCACGATTTCAGGGAGAAGAGGAGTAGTAAGGCAGCATGAATGTTAACAACATTACATTTCCTGCACACCTCATACCAGTTAGAGGAACTTTATGAAATGCACAATGGGGATATATAGGGCATGTTTGCGGTGTGTGTATGTGTGTGTGTGTGTGTGTGTGTATGTTTCTGTCTGTTTGTGTGTGTGTGTACAGTTCCCTCCAAATCTGTTTGTGTGTGTGTGCAGTCCCTGCAAAAGGGAAAGGAAGACAGTCTGGCATGAGAAGGGCCATGGAAATCGACAGCGGCTCTGAGACGCCTTTCTATTGTTGATGGTGTGCCTGTCCTTACCAGCGGTTTCTCAGGACAAAGCACCATCCGCCAGTTACATCTGTGTTTTGTGTTGTGTGTCTGGTGGCGTGTGCATGGAGCTTTGCAGTATCAGTCAGGTGGCGAATGAGGGAGGGATTCCTTGGGGAACATAGGCATTAGTTTACCAAGCATTCACTTTGGTAGCACAAGTGGAGTGTGTGTGTGTGTGTGTGTGTGTGTGTGTGTGTGTGTGGCTATATGGAGGGGCAGGGTATATCTGTAGTGCTGTGTGCTGGGAAGGCAGTAGCCATGGCATTGTTCCACCACTGCGTTAACAGCTGCTAGTGGGGTTACCCGTATGGCTGGGGCCTGGCAGAGGGCAGCTGGAAAAGGGTCTTTTCTGTACTGCACATATTATTCATGAACTTTCTGTAATAAAGATGGTGAAATTGCTCTTTATCTGAGGAGGTACGGTGTTTGTAAGTCCCATGCGTCCAGGGTGTGGGGTCACAGGTCAACATATGCAGCCAGTGTTTCTTGCTGAATTGGTTCAGTGACCAGCAAATGCGAAACACGGCTGACCTGAATTGGCTCACTCTGAAAGCTGCCAAAGGCCAGCAGATCCCTTTTGTCGGTGATGTGGTGCTGGGCTTCATCGTGGGAGGGGTTTTGGTGAGTGTGAGCTTAACACTATTCAAGCTCGACCACAAGTTAACCTGTGCAATCTGACAACAGCCAAGTATGCTACGATACAACAGTTCCGAGAACACAGAATCCAAATACATCACAATACTGCGCATAAAATAAACATCAAATATTACAGGTAGCAGGTGTTAGGGGGCGGGCAGTCTAGTGCCTGTCGTGATGAGGGTGTTCTGGACATGAATGTCCTCACCCAGTGCTAAAAGGAAGTGTTTTTGGGGGTTCAGTCTAGTGCCTGCCCTGATGTTCTCAGCAAGTCAGACGGGAGGGGTTGCTGAGAAGTATAGAGGGCGTTTGCCATGTGTCACCACCTACAGGTGCAGAGCCGGCCGGATGGCTTCTTAGGGAAAGTCAGGGTGACCAGCCCAGGACCCCCTGGACGTCTCTACTCAAACTGAGGTGCACGATGGGCATACATGAATAGACTGGCCCACCCTGATGAACAGTACTGCCTGGTGGAAGGGGCGGAGAAGAGTTTTAGCGATAGATGGCCATGCCTTGGTGAAGCTGTGACAAGGACCAGGGCGAATCCAAGTGTAGCGATGACTCAGGACACCAAAGGGTTATGTTCAAAGAAAAAAGTTTCTTTTACTGAAGACTCAAGAAAAAAACAAAGGAGGCTTGTTACAAGAGTTGACTCACAACAAGCATGGCAACACAAGATTGAGCAACTATCTAGACAAAGGGCAGGGCTTCAATAAAAGAAAACAGAGGTGAAACAAATAATTAATCAACATAGGTGGAAGACATCAATGAAATGAGACATGCAATACGGGAAGTTATGAGGCCATCTGATGTTCATTCCAGGTAGCAGCAGCTAAAAACCCTGACAGGAAGTTATGAGGCCATCTGATGGTCATTCCGGGTAGCAGCAGCTAAAAACCCTGACAGGAAGTTATGAGGCCATCTGGTGGTCATCTCACAAAACAGGCCATCTGGTGGTCAACCTAACAAAAACCTTGACGGTTTGAGGGGGCGTGTCCCACTGCATATATTGATGGTTTTGTGTAGAGTACCGCTCTCTGAAATTGACACAAATGACACATATCCATTGCCAAGGATCCAGGAGTCCCTTGCAGGACTGAGGAAAGCTGAATGCTACTCAACCATGAATCTCACAGGTGCTTATTGGCAAGTGGCAGTGAGACCCCCAGAGGTGTGAGAAGACTGCAATCACCACCCGTCTCAGTGTAACTGAATTCCAGCGTTTGCTGTTTGGATTGTGCAATGGATCAGCCAGCTTCCAGAAGCTGATACTGCACTGCCTAGGGGCAGAGTTTGATTGTTTGATTCCTTGATTATCTACCTAGACAATGTAATCATGAACTCATCTGACTTTGTATCACACTTACTTTATCCTGACGAGGTGTTTGATTGTCTGGGGCAGTTTGGCTTTAGATTGAAGCCCCAGAACTGCAGTGTGGAGGCGAAGTCCTCTGAGTATGTTGTGGGCTAAAATAGGGTGGTGACAGATGCGGAGAAGACAGCGTCAGACTGAAACTGGTCCCCTGCTGAGATGGTGAAGCAGATACAAGCATTTTGCAGATGCAATGGCTGTTATCAGCAATTTATCCTATCTTTTTCCTGACTCATGAGCCGTCTTCCTCAGCCATCAATGTGTGACAAAGCAAAATACTTTGGATTACTTTTTTTTAAAGAATGTGCATCCGACTAAGGTTCTGAACTGTTGTTTTTAGAATGTTCAGGCTGTGTTCACACGTAGCGTCTTTTTTGATGAAAAACGCTGGCCAGAGATTTTTTTTTCAAGTAAAAAAAAACGCTGGCAGCGTTTGTTCCAAAAAGCAGTTGAGAGCGTCTTTTGTTGCCATAACAACAGTAGCATGTACATTGTTAGCCATCTAGCTGGCTATACAGTGCCTTGAAAAAGTATTCATACCCCTTGAACTTTTTCACATTTTGCCACCTTACAACCACAAACTTGAATATATTTTGTTGAGATTTTATGTGATAGACCAACACAAAGTAGCACATAATTGTGAAGTGGAACGAAAATGATGCATGGTTTTCAAAATTTTAAACGAATATAAATCTGAAAAGTGTGGTGTGCATTTGTATTCAGCCCCTTGTATTGTAATACCCCTGAATACAATGCAGTGCAATCAACTGCCTTCAGAAGTCACCTAATTAGTAAATTGAGTCCACCTGTGTGTAATTTACTCACAGTATAAATACACCTGTTCTGTGAAGGCCTTGGTGGTTTGTTAGAGAACAACAGCATCATGAAGACCAAGGAACTCACCAGACAGGTCAGGGATAAAGTTGTGGAGAAGTTTAAAGCAGGGTTAGGTTATAAAAAAATATCCCAAGCTTTGAACATCTCAAGGAGCACCGTTCAATCCATCATCCAAAAATGGAAAAAGTATGGCACAACTGCAAACCTACCAAGACATGGCCGTCCACCTAAACTGACAGAGCGAGCAAGGAGAGCACTGTTCAGAGAAGCAGCCAAGAGGCCCATGGTCACTCTGGAGGAGCTGCAGAAATCTACAGCTCAGATGGGAGAATCTGTCCACAGGACAACTATAAGTCGTGCACTCCACAAATCTGGCCTTTATGGAAGAGTGGCAAGAAGAAAGCCATTGTTGAGAAGAAAGGCATAAGAAGTCCCGTTTGCAGTTTGCCACAAGCCATGTAGGGGACACCGCAAACATGTGGAAGAAGGTGCTTTGGTCAGATGAGACCAAAATTGAACTTTTTGGCCTAAATGCAAAGCGCTATGTGTGGCGGAAAACTAACACTGCTCATCACCCTGAACACACCATCCCCACTGTGAAACATGGTGGTGGCAGCATCATGCTGTGGGGATGCTTTTCTTCAGCAGGGACAGGGAAGCTGGTCAGAGTTGATGGGAAGCTTGATGGAGCTAAATACAGGGCAATTCTGGAAGAAAACCTGTTGGAGGCTGCAAAAGACTTGAGACTGGGAAGGAGATTCATCTTCCAGCAAGACAATGACCCTAAACACAAAGCTCGAGCTACAATGGAATGGTTTAGATCTAAGAATATCCATGTGTTAGAATGGCCAAGTCAAAGTCCAGACCTAAATCCCATTGAGCATCTGTGGCAAGACTTGAAAATTGCTGTTCACAGACGCTCTCCATCCAATCTGGCTGAGCTTGAGCTATTTTGCAAAGAAGAATGGGCAAAAATGTCAGTATCTAGATGTGCAAAGCTGGTGGACACATACCCCAAAAGACTTGCAGCTGTAATTGCAGCGAAAGGTGGCTCTACAAAGTATTGACGCAGGGGGGCTGAATACAAATGCACACCACACTTTTCAGATTTTTATTTGCTTAAAATTTAAAACTATGTATCATTTCCGTTCCACTTTACAATTATGTGCTACTTTGTGTTGGTCGATCACATAAAATCTCAATAAAAAAAAACATTTAAGTTTGTGGTTATAGGGTTGCAAAATGTGAAAAAGTTCAAGGGGTATGAATACTTTTTCAAGGCACTGTACATTGTTGCAGAGCTAACGTTAGCTAACAGGCTAGTTTTGCTAACGACAAGCAGTAAACACAAACACTATCCAGAAACTCCTATGATCCGTCCAGTTTGACTCCAAACGGCATCTTTATGGTGAATGTTATGATACAGTATAACTGTCATGTTGTAGAGTTCACTGTACTCAGAAACTAGCACAATTAACTTCTCCACCACTACCTTCTCCATTTTTGGTGGTTGTTATGGGAAACGACAGGCGTCACTACTCCGCTTGTGATTGGTCAGCTGTCAAAAAAGCACTTGACGTAAGGCGTTTTTTTCTGAGAAGTTGAACGTTTTTCAACTGAAAAAAACGCCCTGAGCTGCCGAAAAAAACGCTGGCGACAGTGTTAAAAAACGCTCAGGACAATTTTGAAAACACGATCTACTTCATAGGATTATTATGTAAAACAGACGTTGACAGCTTCAAAAAAGACACTATGTGTGAACACAGCCTCACTTAGCACTGTTGTGGCTAACATTTTGGCACTCCCGTGTTATATGAGCATTTCATCGCAGGTTCTTCAGAACTGTAAATGTCAATTCAAAAACTGTACATTACACGAAAACATGAATTAGAGGTTGACTCTTTTGAAGCGGATAGCAGTTTGGTTGCTGGCAAACACAGCTTGCATTGTATTGTTATGTTGTGACCTTTGCCAAATTTGAAAGTAAAATGGTCCTGGTATTTCCATGACATAAACGCGTTGCGCTGATTGCTTTCTGTCTCACTCTCCATTCTACTGTCTTGTGAGTCAGTTTTTTCTTTTTTTTTTTTTTTCTGAGGGGCATATGGGAGATACACCCCGGAGTTGCCTATCATTGGATAGACTTTCCAACTGAATAAACATTAAATGGGAAAAAAAAGAAATTAAATGAAAAAAATCCAATGTAATCCCTTCAGTAATCTAAATATTTTTAAAATGTAAGGCCCTGTCCACACGTACACGGGTATTTTTAAAAACGTAGCTTTTTCTATGCGTTTTGGCCTTTTGTCCACACGCAAACGGCGTTTTAGGTCACTGAAAACGGATCTTTTGCAAAACGCCTTCCAGGGTGAATATTTTCAGAAAATCCGTTTTCAGTGTTCACGTGTAGACAGGGAAAACTGAGTTTTTGGCTTGTGACGTCAGAGTGTGCGCTGTAGTGACCCTTTTTTATGCTTCTGATTGGCCAACATGGCTTTACGATTAGGGTTGTATCGTCGCCTGTTGGTTTGGCATGCTCTTGACAGCGTGTGTTTGCGTTTTCGTGTCGACGGAGATTTTTTTAAGAACGAAGGAGGGAAAACCCCCGTTTTCAAAAATACCCGTGTACGTGTGGACATGGCCTAACTGTAATTTGATTACCGTGAATTTAAACAGTAACTGTAACGGAGTACAGTTACTCATATTTTGTATTTTAAATACGTAACGCCGTTACATGTATTGAGTTACTCCTCGATCCTGTATATATGTGTGTGTGTGCGTGTGTAAACTTCATTCTTATTTTCAAGAATTCTTGTATGCCTTTACATGTCTGCATAATTTTAAGCAATTGAGTTATATATAATAAAAAGCTATTCTGTTTTTGACTATTTATTCATGTCTGTTCTTCATGTAAGTAACTTCATTGGGCCTGGGTCAATGAGTGCCATTATTCCCTTTCCTCTCTTGACACTTTTTCTGGCTTTGTAATTATCATGTTGTGTTGTGTCACTATACTACTGTGGCCCATCATTTAACCCCAGGTCAACAGATGACTCTGATTCTGATGGGAATTCATTAACAACCATAAAAATAGTAATACCATAGTATAAATATGGGTCTACAATTCAGGATTCTACAGATCAGGATGACTCTACAAGACCAGCCACATTACATCTTGCCACTTTTTCATATGAAAACAGTGTCTGGCTGATCTCTTATTTTACACATTATATCTTCTGGTCATTCTCTCAGTCAGTGAAAGTGGAACTGGTTTCTGGATTCATGAATCTCACAGAAGCTAATGAAGAGGTTTTCTGTACCACGTCTTCCAACTTCTCCTGCTTTGAGAGAGCAACACTAACAGCAGCGGATGTGCTGATGTATTCAGCTGCAGCTGCAGTTGTGTTACTGACAGTGTGTGGAAACTTGCTGGTGATCATCTCCGTCTGTCACTTCAAGCAGCTCCACACACCAACCAACCTCCTCCTCCTCTCTCTGGCTGTGGCTGACTTTCTAGTTGGAATAATTGTGATGCCTTTCCACTTTATTGGGTTGATAGAATCACATTGGTGCTTTGGTGCACTATATTGTATTATTTTTACTGCGACTACCCTTTGTCTGACGTGTGTGTCAATTTATAATGTTGCTTGCATTGCTGTGGATCGATACTTTGCTCTGTGCAACCCTTTTCTCTATTCTACTAGAATCACAGTCAATGTAGCATTGATAATAATATCCTGCCTCTGGATTTTTTCAGTAATCTACAACTTGGTTCTTCTTTATTTCAATGGAAATATCACCGCCATGTCAAAAAATACAATTTGTGCAGGAGAGTGTCCTGTTTACATCAATGACATATGGGCTGTTGTTGATTTTATTTTAGTTTTTCTTGTGCCATGCTTGACAATAATAATTATGTACCTGAAAGTTTTTGCCATTGCTAAAAGGCATGCAAATACTATTCAGTGTGCTCAAAAACAACAGCATGTAAAGAACACAAGGAAAATGCATTCTGTGGCATCTGAAAGAAAAGCAGCCAAAACAATAGGAATTCTAGTCACTGTGTTCTTACTGTGTTTAATACCTTACTACATAAGTGCTTTCCTTCAGGTATATATAAGGAAACCCTCTGTGTTTCTTGCAGTTATGAATATGTTGAGTCTGATATATCTAAATTCATCCGTCAATCCTATCATTTATGCTCTGTTTTATTCATGGTTTCAGAAATGTGTTAAACTCATTCTAACTCTTGGGATTTGTCACTCAGAATCATCACTGATGAATGTGCTTTCAAAGGACAATTAATGTAGTATCTCCTGTACGTTAAAATGAAGGAAGCTATACATGTGACAGGTCCACTATTATTTTGTACTGCAGTACAGGTGAAGACTTCTACCACAGCACTTATACTGAATGAGGATTCTGATAACCTGGGTGAACTTCTCAGACATTTCACAGAGAAATATCATTCAGATCTTCTAGATGAATTTTTCTTTTCTGTGTTGGCATTGTTCAACTATTAAATCATGACACATACAGTTAAGAAAATAAAGTAATGAATTACTAATCCATTTTTTTTTTCTCATTTGTACATGTTACATTTTAATGACATGAACAATGGAGATAAATTTTGCAATACTGGACATATTGTATATGCACAGTCATTTTTAAGGATACAAACCAGACTTGGGAGTCTTTGGAGGTATTTTGCTTCTCCAAGCAAGACTCCTTATGACATTACAAGTGACAAAAGATAGTTTTGTTAGTTTAGTTAAAAAAAAAAAAACAGAAGGAGGAAAAAGATACTCCCAGTGAGGTCAAGGTCGCCATTTCAGGGAGAAAGAGGACACCTGCCAAAGTTGTTGTGCTGTTAAACAGGGCCTCACCAGCAGGAGAGATGTATGCATATACTGTGGTAAGGCACGCTAAGACATCAGCATGAATATTAACAACATTATATTTCCTGCACACCTCATACCAGATAGAGGAACTTTATGAAATGCACATAAGGCAAGTGTGTTGTGTGTGTGTGTGTGTGTGTAAAACTCTTTCTTATTTTCAAGAATTCGTCTATGCCTTTACATGTCCGCATAATTGTAAGCAATTGAGTTCTGTATAATAAAAAGCTTTTCTGTTGTTTACTATTTATTCATGTCTGTTCTTCAATGTCTTAAGTACTTTGTTGGGCCTGGGTCAATGAGTGCCATTATTCCCTTTCCTCTCTTGACACTTTTTCTGACTTTGTAATCACCATGTTGTTTTGTGTTACTATACTACTGTGGCTCATCATATAACCCCAGGTCAACAGATGACTCTGATTCTGATGGGTATTCATTAACAACCATAAAAATAGTAATACCACAGTATAAATATGGGTCTACAATTCAGGATTCTACAGATCAGGATGACTGTACAAGACCAGCCTACATCTTGCATCTTTTTCACATGAAAATAGTGTCTGTCTGATCTCATATTTTACATATCATAATAACTGCTGGTCATTTTCTCATTCAGGGAAAGTGGAGCTGGTTTGTGGATTCATGAATTTCACAGAGATTAATGAAGAGGATCTCTGTGCCAAGTCCTCCAACTTCTCCTGTTTTGAAATGTCATCAGTTACTGCAGTGGATGTGCTGCTATATGTGTCTGCAGCTGCAGCTGTGTTACTGACAGTGTGTGGAAACCTGCTGGTGATCATCTCCATCTGTCACTTCAAGCAGCTCCACACACCAACCAACCTCCTCCTCCTCTCTCTGGCTGTGGCTGACTTTCTAGTTGGAATAACTGTGATGCCTTTCCACTTTATTGAGTTGATAGAATCACACTGGTGCTTTGGTGCAGTAGTTTGCACTATTTATAATGTGATTAGCTTTTGCCTAACTTGTGTGTCAATTTATAATGTTGCTTGCATTGCTGTGGATCGATATTTTGCTCTGTGCAACCCTTTTCTCTATTCTACTAGAATCACAGTCAATGTAGCATTGATAATAATATCCTGCCTCTGGATTTTTTCAGTAATCTACAACCTGGTTCTTCTTTATTTCAATGGAAATATCACTGTCATGTCAGAAAATACTATTTGTGCAGGAGAGTGTCCTTTTTACATCAATGACTTATGGGCTGTTGTTGATTTTATTTTTGTTTTTCTTGTGCCATGCTTGACAATAATAATTATGTACTTGAAAGTTTTTGCCATTGCTAAAAGGCATGCAAATACTATTAGGTGTGCTCAACAACAACATCATGCAAAGAACACAAGGAAAATGCATTCTGTGGCATCTGAAAGAAAAGCAGCCAAAACAATAGGAATTCTAGTCACCGTGTTCTTACTGTGTTTAATACCTTACTACATAAGTGTTTTCCTTCAGGTATATATAAGTAAACCCACTATGTTTCTTGCAGTTATCAATATGTCGAGTTTGATATATCTAAATTCATCTGTCAATCCTATCATTTATGCTCTGTTTTATTCATGGTTTCAGAAATGTGTTAAACTCATTCTAACTCTTGGGATTTGTCACTCTGAATCATCACTGATGAATGTGCTTTCAAAGGACAATTAATCTAGTATCTCCTGTACGTTAAAATGAAGGAAGCTATACATGTGACAGAGCCACTATTATTTTGTACTGCAGTACAGGTGAAGACTTCTACCACAGCACTTGTACTGAATGAGGATTCTGATAACCTGGGTGAACTTCTCAGACATTTCACAGAGAAATATCATTCAGATCTTCTAGATGGATTTTTCTTTTCTGTGTTGGCATTGTTCAACTATTAAATCATGACACATACAGTTAAGAAAATAAAATAATGAATTACTAATCCATTTTTTTTTCTCAGTTGTACATGTTACATTTTAATGACATCAACAATGGAGATAAATTTGGCAATACTGGACATATTGTATATGCACAGTCATTTTTAAGGATACAAACCAGACTTGGGAGTCTTTGGAGGTATTTTGCTTCTCCAAGCAAGACTCCTTGTAACATTACAAGTGACAAAAGATAGTTTTGTTAGTTTAGTTAAAAAAAAACAGAAGGAGGAAAAAGATACTCCCAGTGAGGTCAAGGTCGCCATTTCAGGAAGAAAGAGGACACCTGCCAAAGTTGTTGTGCTGTTAAACAGGGCCTCACCAGCAGGAGGAGAGATGTATGCATATACTGTGGTAAGGCATGCTAAGACATCAGCATGAATATTAACAACATTATATTTCCTGCACACCTCATACCAGATAGAGGAACTTTATGAAATGCACATAAGGCAAGTGTGTTGTGTGTGTGTGTGTGTGTGTGTGTGTGTGTGTGTGTAAAACTCTTTCTTATTTTCAAGAATTCGTCTATGCCTTTACATGTCCGCATAATTGTAAGCAATTGAGTTCTGTATAATAAAAAGCTTTTCTGTTGTTTACTATTTATTCATGTCTGTTCTTCAATGTCTTAAGTACTTTGTTGGGCCTGGGTCAATGAGTGCCATTATTCCCTTTCCTCTCTTGACACTTTTTCTGACTTTGTAATTACCATGTTGTTTTGTGTTACTATACTACTGTGGCTCATCATATAACCCCAGGTCAACAGATGACTCTGATTCTGATGGGTATTCATTAACAACCATAAAAATAGTAATACCATAGTATAAATATGACTGTACTGTTCTTGACTCTACAGATCAGGATGACTGTACAAGACCAGCCTACATCTTGCATCTTTTTCACATGAAAATAGTGTCTGTCTGATCTCATATTTTACATATCATAATAACTGCTGGTCATTTTCTCATTCAGGGAAAGTGGAGCTGGTTTGTGGATTCATGAATTTCACAGAGATTAATGAAGAGGATCTCTGTGCCAAGTCCTCCAACTTCTCCTGTTTTGAAAGGTTATCAGTTACTGCAGTGGATGTGCTGCTGTATGTGTCTGCAGCTGCAGCTGTGTTACTGACAGTTTGCGGGAACCTGCTGGTGATCATCTCCATCTGTCACTTCAAGCAGCTCCACACACCAACCAACCTCCTCCTCCTCTCTCTGGCTGTGGCTGACTTTCTAGTTGGAATAATTGTGATGCCTTTCCACTTTATTCAGTTGATAGAATCACACTGGTGCTTTGGTGCAGTATATTGCACTATTTTTACTGTGGTTGTATTTTGCCTGACTTGTGTGTCAATTTATAATGTTGCTTGCATTGCAGTGGATCGATATTTTGCTCTGTGCAACCCTTTTCTCTATTCTACTAGAATCACAGTCAATGTAACTTTGAAGATAATATCCTTTCTCTGGTTGTATTCAGTAATCTACAACTTGTTGCTTCTTTATTTCAATGGAAATATCACTGACATGACAGAAAATACTATTTTTGCTGGAGAGTGTTCTGTTACTTTCAATCACATATGGGCTGTTGTTGATTTTATTATAGTATTTTTTGCACCATGCTTGACAATAATAATTATGTACCTGAAAGTTTTTGCCATTGCTAAAAAGCATGCAAATAATATTAGGTGTGTAAGAGAACAGTACCAGTCAAAGGACATGAAGAAAATGCATTCTATGGCATCTGAAAGAAAAGCAGCCAAAACAGTAGGAATTCTAGTCTCTGTGTTCTTACTCTGTTTAATACCTTACTACGCATGTGTTTTCCTTGGACTATATATAAAGAAACAGTCTATGTATCTTGCAGTTATGAGTATGTCCTGTTTGATATATCTAAATTCTACCATCAATCCAGTCATTTATGCTCTGTTTTATTCATGGTTTCAAAAGTGTGTTAAACTCATTGTAACTCTTGGGATATGTAGATCGGAATCATCACTGATAAATGTGTTGTCAAAGGACACTTAATCTGATATCTCCTACACATTAAAATGAGGGTTATACACGTGACAGGTCCTCTATGATTTTGTACTGCAGTACAGGTGAGGACTCCTACCACAGGACTTGTGCTGAATGGGCACATGGATACTGATGACCTGGGTGACCTTCTCAGACATTTCACAGAGGAATATCATTCAGATCTTCTAGATGAATTTTTCCTTTCTGTGGTGGCATGGTTTATCTATTAAATCATATGCACAGCTTAGAAAATAAAACATTATTTTATTTTTTCAGTTGTACATCACAATTTAATGGCATGTACAATGGAGGTAAACTGGGCAATGCTGGATATATGCTGGATATGCACAATAATTTTTGAGCAGACAAAAAAGACTGTACAAGTAACAAAAGTTCAGTTTAGTTTTAAAAAAATAAAAATAAATCATCACATTCACAGTAGAGAAAACAAAATAATGAATCATTTATCCATTGTTTTGTTTTCTCAATTGTACATGTTACATTTTAATGACAGGTACAATAGAGATAGACTGGGCAATACTGGATTTACTGTAAATGCAGGCATTTTCAAGCAAAGACTTGGGACCCTTTGGAGGTATTTTGCTTTTCCAAGCAAGACTCTTTATGACATTACAAGTTACAACAGATCTGCAGTTTAGTTTTAAAAAATAAAAAGGAGGAAAAAAAGAGTCTCCCAGTCAGGAATGAGAAAGTCAAGGTCACCATTTCAGGAAGAAAGTGGACACCTTTTAAAGGTTTGCCTTTCATTTTGTCCTGCCTCTCTATGAGTTCTTATAAACGTTGCTGTACATTTCTTCAGAGTGTGCCGGAAAACTTCATAAACTTCATGGATTGCTGGGGAAATTGTATTTCTCTTTGGGTGGGGGGTGTTACTTGGTGTTTTATCCTCACACGTAAAAAAAAAAAAAAAAAAAACGTGACAGAACCACAACGTGGGCCACTGTTTGTAATTACACCAATTTCTTTATTAAACACTGAGGTGTCATCATTTTGTTAATTGTCCTAACATCCACTTACAAGCTAGTGGGCTCGTGTGTTTTCCCACTCCGCCTCACCTCACTGTCATTACCGTAGTGGGAGCAAGGGCCTCTGGCTAACAAAGACTGTCACAAATAGCACCTGAACAATCATTTCCTTGGACCACAGACTCCGAACGGACAGCCAAGTTCCTGTTTACACAGTAACATATTTTTGGTTGACATAGCCAAGCCATGTGTTATGAAGTTAAAATCCTTGTTCCTAGCTAACTCAGTTTTGTTAATGTGCTTGTATGGCGTTTTGCATTTGCGCGATTGATGTCTCGTTGCAACATGGTTGCACCAAATCGAGCACATTACTAAGATTTTTTTTTGTTAATGCATATATTTGCTTAGGATCGGACAATGTTTATTTCTTATTCCATACGACGGCCAGTGGGTTGCACAGCTAGCTGGATAGGCTACCGGGACTTGGGGTTAGTGGGTAGTAGGCCATGCCCAGTGTACGCTGGAGGCCAGTGTACACAGAAGGATTCGGCGCGCATCGGGGGGTTCCCTGAATAATTGTATTTAGTCTGCGCAAGATCAGCAGCTTGTAACAGACTGGTATTCGCACTCACACATCCACGCATACTGTTGCCCACGTAGCAGAGCTGAAATGAGCAGGTTGTGTAACGGGTGTAGACTCGCAGGCTCGCAGACCCACTTTACATCCGTTACACACAGACACATACACTCACAGTGTTAAAACGGACTGTGCTGCAAAAACTGAGAAAGTACTAACTACCAGTTACACGCAACAAATGAAAAAAGCACACACTCTCCCTACTTTATGAAAAATATTGTTAGGTTTGTTGATCATTTCCATGTGTTTTTATTGTTATTCTTCAACCCCTTCAACTCAAACTACATAGTGACTGATTTTGTGTTACATACAGTACCAGTCACAAGTTTGGACACACCTACTCATTTGAAGGGTTTTTCTAATTTCTGCAACAAAATTCACACATAGGCATCAGCTTCAATATTTATATGTTAAGAAACAAATTTCAAGCATTTAAGCATAAGTCTGTAGATCAAAATATCTTTGAATGCATGTTTCCCATTATCTTAATAAGGTATGCCCAAACATTTGACTGGTACTGTATAGTGTTTGATTAATGACTAATTAATATAGGTATGATGTTTTTAATACAAGTTAATGCTATGTGCATGTAATTGAGTTGTGGGCAAGTCAACTTGCATGTCTTTGAGAAATACTGTCATGTAATGATCCCTTCACTTCTTTAATCTAAGCCTACTATAACAAGTGAGCAGGTAGGATCCAATAGCAGAGACCACACAATAACACAGATAAATGGTACAGAAATCAAGTAATTTTACTGAGGACTCAAGAACACAAAGCTTTGTGCACAGGAACATACACGAGGCAGGGCAGCTCAAGACTGAGCAGACAACAAAGGAACAGGCAGGGCTTATATAGAGCAGGAAAACACATGATCTGACTAACAACACACAGGTGGAACTGATTAACTAGATTGGGCAAGGCACACACAGGAAGACAGAACCTCTGATGGAAGCTCAAGGAAGCAGCGAGCAAAAAGGGATAGACAGGCTGTCACAAGAACACCTGCTGGTTGTTTTTGGAATCAGTCTCTCAACCCCTGACACCTGCATGTACCTGCTGGCCATAGGCATGTGTCAGCTACCACTGATGAACCAGCAAAAACACGCCTCAGGAGGAGTTCTGATGGGCTGTTCACAAGCCATGTAGACATGAGTCACTCTGCTACGTCTCTCACCTCTCTGCTGCATTCTGAAGAGTGGCTCCAGGCACTGGATTCTTACAAGTCTTCACTGGACTTGACCAATGTCCAAATTCTGGCCGAATTGGTACAGTTCTTAGCCAAAGGACCACAGGAATGGCTTGGTGTGTTAAAGACTCATATCACCTTGTGGTCTCAATTCTCTCAGTTTTTCCAAGCAGCTTTTCTCCCCACAGATAGCCAGGAGAAGACGTAGAAAACTATTCATGATTGTTTTCTGGCACCTGACGAACCTCTGTCCGCTTCTTTTGCCCATATACTAAGTCAATTTATCAAGTTAAAGAATCCACCACAGAATCAGAACAAATTGGCCTTGTGAGGAAACATGTATCTGAGAAGTATACCTTAGCCCTCTATAGTACCCCCATAACATCACTATAGGATCTTTTACTGTGAGTACATGAGTTTCATGCCACCCTTGGACCCAGCAACAGGCACCTAGCTCTGGGACAGGCAGGCACACCAATGAAAATGCTTTATGCCAGGTTTTACCACCCGCTCATGCTCAGCTTGCAACACGGGGAACCAGTCAGGTGCTACTCAGAGGGCAAATGGACATCATAACACCTCACCACTTCCCTCTGAGAATGTTGCCTCGTCTTTAGAAAGCAGAAGCAGAAATGGTGAATCCAACTTTCATCCAGAACAGAGCGGATACTTTAAAGGGGGAATTCACAGGAGCAAAGGTGCCCTAGTTCATGAATACGGCCCAGTCTTCCTACCACTCTGGTCCTGATCATCCATGCAGCGGGCATGTTGAGGACGTTACATCTGATGTTTTCAGGAACACTCCATGAACACGCCAAGTTAACTTTAACTTTAAGGGCATAGTGATGCCTGCTACATTGCATACGGGTGCTTCCCTTTCCCCTTTTCACGCTGACATTAATATTCAACCAGGGCTATCACCCTCCTACTGGCGGATTCAGGGTCTTGTGTGCCAAAAGGAATAGCCTGGTTTAAAGTTGGTTTCCAGGGAAAACTTATTTACCAGAAATTTGTTATAATCCCACACCCTCCAGCCCGTGTGCCATACCTGTAGTTGCTGTCATGAAGCCTTGTGGCGAGCCAAGGCTCTGTGTGGACTACAGGGCCCTTAACCAACTTACGACAAAGGATTCTTACCCACTTCCAAGGACAGATGAGTCCTTAGATTTTTTAGCCTGATCAAGATACATCTCAGCCATTGTCTTAGCAGGAGGTTATTTCCAGGTGGGCATGGGGGAAAAGCGAAAGGTGAAGACAGCTTTTATCTCCCATTTGTAGCTGGTTCCAGTTTCACGTCATGCTGTTTAGGCTTACTTATGCTCCAGAGACTTTCCAACAGTTTATGAACACTCTGCTTGCAGGTCTTATCTGTAAGTGTTGTGAAGGTCTATCTGGACGATATTGTAGTGGCCTCAACGACCTTTGAGCAGCACCTGGCCCACCTCTGAGAAGTGTTCCCTCAGGTGCATGCTGCCAGGCTCTCCCTGAAACAGGGAAAGTGTAAGTTCTCTCTTGAAGAGCTACATTTCCTTGCTTATCTCATATCCCCAGAGAACATACAGCCGGGCATCAGTAAGCTGAATGCAGTGCTGGACTTTCCAGCCCCCAAAGATGTTGAACAAGTGAGGCAGCGTCTGGGCCTATCCAGCTATTATAGGCATTTCATTCAAGGCTTCATGCAGTTAGTGGAACCCTCACTCATGAAACTTGACACCCCTTTTGTGTGGAACAACAGTTGCCAGGCAGTCATTGACTACATGCCCTACCACAGCGCTTATCCTGAAGTTTCCAGATTTTCAACAGCCAGTCTTCCTTCATACAGATGAATGTGAAGCTGATTTGGGTGCCATGCAGATGCAGCACGATGACACAGGGGGCTGTAGCATAACATAATTGTGATTGGCCCTGGTGCAAATATTTTTTTTGCGCACACAGACACGGACACACACACACACACACACACACACACAACCACTCAAAACCATAAGTGTTATACACAAGGTGGGAAGGTGGTATATATAGCTATCACAATTATAAGTAATTTTAGTGATATCGTTGAATGGTTACTTTGAAGACTGCGTGAAATGGTCATTGTGCGAGAGGACCCACCTACAATAGTAAAGCAGGAAAAAATCGCCTTGCTGCATGGGCCCCTGACAGCTTCTGGGCCCCGGTGCGCTGCACCGGTTGCACCGTCGATATTTACGCCAGTGATAGGGGTGAAGTGGTGATGGCCTTTGCGAGTCGAATGCTGCATAAATCGGAAAAGCCTTCCTCCACACCAGAAAAATAATATCTAGGGGTCATCTGGGCTCTGGAGCACTTCAGGCCTTAAACTGAAGGCCTTCATGTTACCATATATATACCGACCACAGTAGACTGACAGGTACAGATCAGGGGAGGGTTATAAAAAGATAACAAAGACTTTAAATACATCATGGAACACAGGAAAAACCATAATCAACAAATGGATTAAATATGGCACCATCAGGACCTTGCCTAGATCAGGCCGTCACGCCAAGATGGATGACTGTGAGGAAACTCATCAGGGGCGCCACCAAGAGGCCAAAAGTAGCATTAAAAGAGCTGTAGGACTTCATGGCAAGGACCAGCCACATTAATTCTAAACAATATGTTTGCCACAAAGCCAACACAGTCCATCAGCCTAAGAACACAGTCTCTATTGTCAAGCATGGTGATGGCAGCAGCATCACGCTATTGGACTGTTTCTCCTCAGCAGGGACAGGAGCTCTGGTGAGGACAGAGGGGAAAATTAATAGTGCAACATACCAAAAGAGAAACATCTGCTACCCTCTGCAAAAAAGCTGAAGATCAGGAAGAATTCAACCTTTCTGCATTGCAGTAACGCAAAGCACACAGCCAAATCCACAGTGGAATGGCCAAAAAAAGGAAGATCAATCTCCTGCTGCTTTAACCAATCTCAATTCCTTTGAAAATCTTTGGACAGACGTTAACAGAGCCATTCATAAGCGGTCCTCTCACAAACTCTTCAAACTCTGCAAAGAAGAATGGGAGATAAACTGCAAAATCAAGATGTGAGAAATCGGTAGACACCTATCCAAACAGACTCACTGCAGTTACCAAAAGGTGCTTCCACTAAGTATTCATTTAGGGGTGTGCAGAATAATGCAACCGAGACATCCACAAGGTTTTCATTTTTAATGATTTTTTGAAAAACTGAGGCGTTTGATTTTCACTAAGATTTTGTTGGTTCCAATGTGTGAATAAAGCTTAATAAGGTTTAACTTCACTTGTCTTGATTTCAGCCTTTATGACACCAAAAGCAAGAAATTTTGAAAGGGTATTTAGACATTGTAGATCTACTGTATATATATGTAAATTGGAAGAAATTCAATATACCTGTTATCATCATGAAACTTATCAATTAAATTCTTATTTTCAAGATTTGATTTTCTTCTACGCCTTTACGTGTCTGCGGAATTTAAAGCTGTTGTATTTTTGAGTTTTAGATAATATGAAGCTGTTCTTGTTTGGATCTATTCTTCTTGAAAATAATTTGTTGGGTCTGGGTCAAGGAGCACACTGATTCTAACCTTTTCCTCTCTTGAAACGTTTTCTGATTTTGTTAATTATGATGTTGTTTTGTTGTTGCTATACTACTGTGTCTCACCACATAACCCCAGTTCAACAGATGACAGTAATTCTGATGGGTATTCATTAACAACCACCAACACAGAAAAAAACAGTAAAACCATGATATAAATACGACTGCAGTTCCTACTAAATGATTAGATGTCTTATATTACACATTGTCATTGCTGGTCATTTTGTTAGTCAGTGAAAGTGGAGCTGGTTTCTTGATTTATGAATCTCACAGAAGTTAATGAAGAGGAGTTCTGCGCCCAGTCCTCCAACTTCTCCTGTTTTGAAACAGCATCACTAACAGCAGTGGATGTGCTGATGTATTTGTCTGCAGCCGCAGTTGTGTTACTAACAGTGTGTGGAAACCTGCTGGTGATCATCTCCATCTGTCACTTCAAGCAGCTCCACACACCAACCAACCTCCTCATCCTTTCTCTGGCTGTGGCTGACCTTCTAGTTGGAATAACTGTGATGCCTTTCCACTTTATTATGTTGATTGAATCACACTGGTGCTTTGATGCAGTAGTTTGCATCATTTACAATGCAGCTTCCTTTTACCTAACTTGTGTGTCAATTTACAATGTTGCTTGCATTGCTGTGGACCGTTATGTTGCTCTGTGCAATCCTTTTCTCTATTCTACTAAAGTCACAGTGAATGTAACTTTGAAGATAATATCTTTACTGTGGTTGTATTCAGCAATGTACAATTTAATTCTTCTTTATTTCAACGGCAATATAACTGATTTTGAAAATACTATTTGTGCAGGAGAGTGTTCTGTTACTGTCAATGACATATGGGCTGTTGTTGATTTTATTTTAGTGTTTATTGTGCCATGCTTGACAATAACAATTATGTATCTGAAAGTTTTTGCCATTGCTAAAAGGCATGCAAATACTATTAGGTGTGTAAGAGAACAGCACCATTCAAAGGAGACAAAGAAAATGAATGATTCTATGGCATCTGAAAGAAAAGCAGCAAAAACACTTGGAATTTTAGTGTCTGCATTCTTACTGTGTTTAGTACCTTATTATGTAAGTGTTTTCCTTGATGTCTACATAAGGAAACCATCTGTGTATCTTGCAGTTTTGAATATGTTGAGTTTGCTGTATCTAAATTCTTCCATCAATCCAATCATTTATGCTCTGTTTTATTCTTGGTTTCAGAAGTGTGTTAAACTCATTGTAACACTTAAGATATGTAGCTCAGAATCCTCACTGATAAATGTACTTTCAAAGGACACTTAAACAATCTGGTATCTACTATCCATTAAAATGAGGGGAGCTACACATGTGACAGGTCTGTTCTTATTTTGTACTGTGGAACAGATGAGGACAGCATGTTATTACACCATGATTTTTTTAGAAATGAAAAGAACACAAGAATCCCAGGCATTCAACTAAGGTTAAGAGATAAAATGCCTGTATTACATGGTAGGTCCTAGATAAACATGTTTAAAAACTATGACATGTTGCAGCTTTTTAACATGTTCATGTAAAACCTGCAATGTAATAAAGGCACGTTAATACCTTTTTCATCTTATTTGAGTGCCTTGGTTCTTGTCTTCTTTCCATGTATGCAAACCCGCTACTGAAGAGCACCTACTATTTTGGTGACTATAGTTTATAGAAAGTTTACAGTTTATAGTACAATAGTTTCCAGGAAGCTCCCCCTTCCACTTTGTCTTTATTTATAATTATTCTATGATTACTGTTTAAATTGGCTGTTTTTTCCTCTTGCTGCTTATATTTTGTTATTTTTCTCAGTTTTCATCAGTTCATTTTGGAGTTGCCAATTATGCATTTTAAGCTCATCACCACTGTAATGACAACCTCTCAGCCCGCTCAAGAGCATGGGGCAAGGTGCATGCAACCTTCCACGCAGAATTAACTGTGATTATTTTGCACACTGTGCACTGGCAGGTAAACGCCATTGTGGAACAGATGCATCCTCCTGACGTGATTTAGGCAGCACACAGGCACCCAAGCAGGTACCAGGGTGCTGAGGGGGGAAGCTGGTAACAGGGGAACCTGGCAGACATGCCCACCTCTCTCCCTGGCAGGGTGAAGTCTGTTGGTTTCTGTAGCAAAGGGAGAGAGCAGTCACCCCACCCGGCCTCGAACCCGGGTCTACGGGGTACCAAACTGCAGCTTTTGACCGGTCAAGTTGCATGTTTGACATCCCGTAGACCTGGGCTCGAGTCCAGGTGGGGTGACTGCTCTCTCCCTTCGCTACATATGGTGTCAGAGTGAGATGGCTGGCCGCGAGGCCATCGGAGGCGTGCCCGGTGTGTGAGCCGTATGAGGGACCCCCAGGTTAGGTTGACCCCGGTGTGAGGGACCCCAGAGATGGGTGAAGCACGAGTGGGTGGGCACCCTGGGATGGGAGAAGTACGGGGGGGAATGTGTGAGGGACGCCACTGTGCGTGAAGTGCATGGGCGCGCTTCCCAAAGGGGAGGGCAGTGTGACGGAGTGCCGTCACTACGGTTGAGTATGCGCTCTGACTGCCCTACCAATGAGCCAGGCTCTTTGGCATTGCAGTCAAGCTGCAGGTTTGGGATACCGTAGACCTGGGTTTGAGGCCGGGTGGGGTGACTGCTCTCTCCCTTCGCTACAGTTTCACTGATGTTTTGGTTTGGTTCACTGTTGGTTTTCCCTGTTGGCTAATGACACAGCTGATTTCAGGCCAAACTGTAGTGCTCAGCCTGTGCTTGGAACAAGCGCATCAGAGGCACTTTGGAGTGACTGTCTGGGACTGTTATAGCACCACCATGCATTGGATAATCCCAGCTTTTATTTTAATACTATTTTAGACACATATGCAGAAAAAGGCCAATGCAAAAATGGTAAGCCATAAAATACAATTAAAAGATGATTTCAATTTCTAGCTCATGTTCATGAACATAATCCCAAGGAATATAATAACTGTTTTAACTACTTTTTTTATTTATACATGTGAATGGGCATTGTTTATTCTCCTGAAAAACACTTCAAAACTCCTCTCTACTATGTAAAGTTTTTGTTTGTATGGAACTGTATATTGTATGTAATTTATAAAATATGTTGTATACAGTATATATTCTTTGCATTTTGTTCTACATCATAATTCCTAAGGTGACTCCTCTATGAATACATGAATCAATGAAAAATTATTTTAAAATTATTCTGTTCTGTCTGAAAAAAGTAATTATGTTGACCGATGTCTTGGCCATTTGTACAGAGAATGTGCTGAGAAAGCCCCTTCATATGGAGGGAAAAACCTTTCAGAATACAATCTATGAATAAACAATCACACAATGATGTCACCACAGCCACAGCCAATTAAAAGTCAGCTAGGCCACCTGTTGGATGGTGGAGCACCAGGACTTAAGAATATACCAACGTTTGTTAAACAGGACCAGCTGGGAACCACAGCAGCAGCTAATACATCAGGCAAGGGACAACAGCTGAAAGAATAACAAATCTTTATTATCAAAGGGACTGATTGATGTGCGCCAAAAAGCATTTAACTGCAGCATGTTAGCATTAAAAACTGACCCTCTACGTGGCTAGGTGTCAAAAAAAGAAAGAAATAAAACAAGAGTTCCTACAAATGCACCACTCCTAAGGGCAACTCCTCCAGTACACCTTGTTCACCAGGGGGCGCTCTACAGGGAGTTGCAGTACACCAGAGGTTTTCCAGGGCGTGCCCCTCAGAAAAGTGCATTACACAGTACCTTCACCAGGGGGTGCTCTTGAGAGAGTTGCAGAACACCACAGATTATCCAGGGGGCACTCCTCTGGGAGGTGCAATATTAAAGTATACTAAAGTATTCATTTAGGGGTGTGCAGAATAATGCAACTGAGACATCCACAAGTTTTTCATTTTTAATGATTTCTGAAAATCTGAGGCGTTTGATTTTCACTAAGATTTTGTTGGTTACAATGTGTGAATAAAGCTTAATAAGGTTTGACTTCACTTGTCTTGATTTCGGCCTTTGTGACACCAAAAGCAAGAAATTTTGAAAGGGTATTTAGACATTGTAGATCTACTGTATATATATGTAAATTGGAAGAAATTCAATTTACCTGTTATCATCATGAAACTTATCAATTACATTCTTATTTTCAAGATTTGATTTTCTTCTACGCCTTTACGTGTCTGCGGAATTTAAAGCTGTTGTATTTTTGAGTTTTAGATAATATGAAGCTGTTCTTGTTTGGATCTATTCTTCTTGAAAATAATTTGTTGGGTCTGGGTCAAGGAGCACACTGATTCTAACCTTTTCCTCTCTTGAAACGTTTTCTGATTTTGTTAATTATGATGTTGTTTTGTTGTTGCTATACTACTGTGTCTCACCACATAACCCCAGTTCAACAGATGACAGTAATTCTGATGGGTATTCATTAACAACCACCAACACAGAAAAAACAGTAAAACCATGATATAAATACGACTGCAGTTCCTACTAAATGATTAGATGTCTTATATTACACATTGTCGCTGCTGGTCATTTTCTTAGTTAGTGAAAGTGGAGCTGGTTTCTTTATTTATGAATCTCACAGAAGTTAATGAAGAGGAGTTCTGCGCCAAGTCCTCCAACTTCTCCTGCTTTGAAAGGGCAACACTAACAGCAGTGGATGTGCTGATGTATTCAGCTGCAGCTGCAGTTGTGTTACTGACAGTGTGTGGAAACCTGCTGGTGATCATCTCCATTTGTCACTTCAAGCAGCTCCACACACCAACCAACCTCCTCATCCTCTCTCTGGCTGTGGCTGACCTTCTAGTTGGAATAACTGTGATGCCTTTCCACTTTATTATGTTGATTGAATCACACTGGTGCTTTGATGCAGTAGTTTGCATCATTTACAATGCAGCTTCCTTTTACCTAACTTGTGTGTCAATTTACAATGTTGCTTGCATTGCTGTGGACCGTTATGTTGCTCTGTGCAATCCTTTTCTCTATTCTACTAAAGTCACAGTGAATGTAACTTTGAAGATAATATCTTTACTGTGGCTGTATTCAATGATGTACAATTTAATTCTTCTTTATTTCAATGGATATATCACTAATATTGAAAATACTATTTGTGCAGGAGAGTGTTCTCTTGCAGTCAATGACATGTGGGCTGTTGTTGATTTTATTTTAGTGTTTATTGCTCCATGCTTGACAATAATAATTATGTATTTGAAAGTTTTTGCCATTGCTAAAAGGCATGCAAATACTATTAGGTGTGCTCAAAAACAACATCATGCAAAGAAGACAAGGAAAATGAATGATTCTATGGCATCTGAAAGAAAAGCAGCAAAAACAATAGGAATTTTAGTGTCTGCATTCTTACTGTGTTTAATACCTTATTACATAAGTGTTTTCCTTGATGTCTACATAAGGAAACCATCTGTGTATCTTGCAGTTTTGAATATGTTGAGTTTACTGTATCTAAATTCTTCCATCAATCCAATCATTTATGCTCTGTTTTATTCTTGGTTTCAGAAGTGTGTTAAACTCATTGTAACACTTAAGATATGTAGCTCAGAATCCTCACTAATAAATGTACTTTCAAAGGACACTTAAACAATCTGGTATCTACTATCCATTAAAATGAGGGAGCTACACATGTGACAGGTCTGTTCTTATTTTGTACTGTAGAACAGATGAGGACAGCATGTTATTACACCATGATTTTTTTAGAAATGAAAAGAACACAAGAACCCAGGCATTCAACTAAGGTTAAGAGTTAAAAAGCCAGCATTATATGCCAGGTTCTAGATAAACATGTTTTAAAAAAACTATGACATGTTGCAGCTTTTTAACATGTTCTTGTAAAACCCGCCAAGGCACTTTAACACTTTTTCATCTTTGTTGAGCGCCTTCATTCTTGTGTTCTTTCCATATATGAAAATCCCAAAGAGCATCTATTACATTGGTGACTGTAGTTTATGGAACTATAGTTTCCAGGAATCCCCAGGGTTTCCAAGGTTTGAAATTAACTGTTTTTTTTCCTCTTGCTGTTCACATTTCTGCATTTTTCTTTGTTTCCATCAGTTCATTTTATAGTTGCCAGTTTCGTGTTTTAAGCTCATCGCCACTGCAATCACAACCTCTTAACTCACTCAGGAGCGCGGGGCAAGGTGCACACAGCCCTCCACGCGGAATTAACTGTGATTTTTTTCACACAACAAATTACACAGTGCACTGGGAGGCAAACAGCATTTCGGGACAGATGCTTCCTCCTGATGTGATCTGGGTAGCACGCGGCACCCAAGCAGGTACAAGGGCGCTGAGGATGAACTAAAGGGACATGCCCACCTCTGTCCCTAGCAGTCAGTTTGTTCCAATAATGGGGGGGGTCCCAGTCATTGTCAGCTAATGACACAGCTGACTTCAGGCCCGACCGTAGACTCAGCCTACGCTTGGAAAAAGTGCTTCTAGCGTCAGAGGCACACGGGAGCCACTGTTTGGGACTGTTATAGCACCACCATGCATTAAATAAGCCCTACTTTTATTTTAATACTATTTTAGACTATTTTAGGCAATGACAATTTCATGATGATAAACGATTTCAAATTCTAGCTGATGTTCATGAACATAATCCCAAGGAATATAATAACTGTTTTAACTACTTTTTTATTTACACCTGTGAATGGGCATTGTTTAGTCTCCTGAAAAACACTTCAAAACTCCTCCCTACTATGAAAAGATTTTGTTTTGTATGGAACTGTATATTGTATGTAATTTATAAAATATGTTGTATACAGTATATATTCTTTGCATTTTGTTCTACATCATAATTCCTAAGGTGACTCCTCTATGAATACATGAATCAATGAAAAATTATTTTAAAATTATTCTGTTCTGTCTGAAAAAAGTAATTGCGTTGACCGATGTCTTGGCCATTTGTGCAGAGAATGTGCTGAGAAAGCCCCTTCATATGGAGGGAAAAACCTTTCAGAATACAATCTATGAATAAACAATCACACAATGATGTCACCACAGCCACAGCCAATTAAAAGTCAGCTAGGCCACCTGTTGGATGGTGGAGCACCAGGACTTAAGAATATACCAACGTTTGTTAAACAGGACCAGCTGGGAACCACAGCAGCAGCTAATACATCAGGCAAGGGACAACAGCTGAAAGAATAACAAATCTTTATTATCAAAGGGACTGATTGTTGTGTGCCAAAAAGCATTTACCTGCAGCATGTTAGCATTACAAATTGACCCACTATGGGGCTAGCTGTCAAAAAAAGAAAGAAATTAAACAAGGATTCCTACGAATGCACCACTCCTAAGGCCAGCTCCTCCAGTACAACTTGTTCACCAGGGGGCGCTCTACAGGGATACACCAGAGGTTTTCCAGGGCGTGCCCCTCAGAAAAGTGCATTACACAGTACCTTCACCAGGGGGTGCTCTTGAGAGGGTTGCAGAAATCCACACTCTTCAGGGAGGTTCAATATGCTCTATTTTCACCAGGAGTGCTTTTCAAAGGGGGTGCAGTATACCTCAGATTCACCAGGAGTCACTCTTCAAGGAGGTGCAGTCCTCTCAGATGCCTTGAATACAGGACTCCGTGCCACAATGAATAAATGCATTTCCCTACAAGGTTACCTGCTAACTACCAAATAAACATTTCTACTAGTTTCACTCATTATTCAATTACTCCCAAAAACTAAAAAGATTGTTTTGTGTGAAGCTCTGCTGCTCACTGCACTAGTCTCTCCTTGCCCCTGCTTGGTTGCACCAAATAAATTTTGTCTTAATTCACCATGCAAATTGTTTTCTTACAATTATTATTATTATACATACACACAGTGGCATCGTGCCAATCAATTTAGGTGGTCACGTACCCACCTAATATTTTGTAAAAATGTATTAATAATTATTCAATCAATCAATAACCTACCTACATTGTTAAGCCTGCAGTCAGGGTAACCCAGCCTAGGTTTAGCTGAAATGAGCGCGTTTCCTCCACCAGATTGCACCTCCTCACCACCCAGTTTTCTACCCTTTTTTTCAGTTTTTTGGTGAAACAGTCCTTCCTGCTGCCTACAGACACTTTGCAGGCCTCTGATTCTTTCTCCACTGTGTGTGTGTGTGTGTGTGTGTGTGTGTGTGTGTGTGTGTGTGTGTGTGTTTTAAAGTATAACTTCATTAACAGAATAAAAGGAACAGCACGGAGCTGGCCTGGTGACTGTGGGCAGGGTGCTCATATGTTATGCCTACATACATGTCCTTGAACGTGGGTGTTATTCTTCATTGTGATATCTGTTATCTTTTTCGGTAAAAGGGGTAAAAACCTTCATAAATTTCTCAAAATGTTCCATAAATAATTTTGTTCAAAAACTGCATTTTCTGTCCTATCTGAAACATTTAATTGGCTTTCTGGCAAAAGGGAATGAGAAGCATGACTTTTAGGTGGCATGTATGTTAATGTGCCATAATGTCCAATATTGTAAGAATTAAAAAGACACCATGCATTGGGACTTGGTGTCTTACAGTGTGATATTCACCTACAGGTTCTTTACGACTGTACAGAAACATTCAAGTATAGAAATGATTTGTTTACCACTTGTACAGTATTTATGAAGAGGTCTGTATCCATCCTTTGTGAAAATTATTTCATTGCCCTCTGGATATGGGAAGAACATTGTCTCTTGACATTCTGTAACATTTTTTAATGCATTGCATCACCCAAAGCTCAATAGATGTCATTAAATCTGATGGGGATACATTAACAACCGCCAACAGAGAAAATAATACTAACACCACCATATAAATATGACTACAGTTGTCACTAAATGACTAGGAAGACTCTGCAAGACCAAACACAAGACATCTTGTTGACCTTCATACACGAAGACATTGCTTTGCCTGCCTGATTAATATTTAACATATGAAATGTTTTAACTGAGAGAAGAGCAAAAAGAGGAGCTGTTTTTTTGATTCATGAATCTCACAGAAGTTCATCAAGAGAGGTTCTGCAACCAGTCCTCCAACTCATCCTGCTCCGGAAGAGTGTCAGCTACAGCAGTCGAAGCGCTGATGTTTTCAGCCGCAGCTGCAGTCGTGTTACTGACCGTGTGTGGGAACCTGCTGGTGATCATCTCCATCTGTCACTTCAAGCAGCTCCACACACCAACCAACCTCCTCATCCTCTCTCTGGCTGTGGCTGACCTTCTAGTCGGAGTGCTCGTCATGCCTTTCCACTTTTCTACGTTGATACAATCGCAGTGGTGCTTTGGTGCGGTGTTTTGTAGAATATGGAATTTAGCCTCCTTTCACCTGTCTTGTGTGTCGGTTTATAATGTTGCTTTCATTGCTATGGACCGATATTTTGCATTGTCTAATCCTTTTCTCTACACCACCAAAATCACTGTCAGGGTAACTTTGAAGATAACATCAATATTCTGGCTGTATTCGTTATTCTACAACTTTGCTCTTCTTTATTTCAACGGGAACATCACTGACGTCAAAGAAAATGTTGCATGTGCAGGAGAGTGTTCTGCAACAATCGATGAAGTATGGGCTACTGTTGATTTTGTAACAGTATTCATACTACCATGCTTGATAATGGTAATGTTGTACCTGAAAATTTTTGCTATTGCTAAGTATCACGCAAACGCCATTAGACGCACCAGAAAACAGCGGCAGTCAGAGGATACAAAAAAAGGGAATCATTCTACGGCATCCGAGAAAAAAGCAGTAAAAACAGGGATGATTCTTATTTCAGTGTTCTTTCTCTGTTTGGTACCTTACTACATCAGTGTTTTCCTTTCGTTATATATTAGGAAAGCATCTGCATATGTCGCGATTACAGCTACATTGATTCTCGTGAATATGAATTCATCCTTGAATCCTCTTATTTATGCTCTGTTTTATACATGGTTTCAGAAGTGTGTTAAACTCATTGTCACACTACAGATATGTAGCGCAAACTCCTCACTGAAAGATGTGCTTTTACGGGGCAAATAAATGTTAAATAAACAATAGTAGCACCATAAAGAACTCAAAGGCTCAAAGTGAGGTAATTACTTTACAAGCATAACAGTATATATTTTTTTTTCTTCAAATGTTTGGATATCTCTTTTTAACCTTTCATGTAGTTTAATGTTTCCAGTTACAATACATGTATTGTCAGTGCTCCGCCCCCCTGGCTGTGTGTTTGTGTTCTTCCCCTGTCCATGTGCTTTTGTTTTTCCTTGTGTTCCAGCCCTGCCCCACTCTCCGCCCTGTCTCCGCCCACCTGATCATCTTCACCTGCCTGCCTGCACACCTGCTTCCCATCACCTCATCAGCCCTACCCTATATTTACCCTGCTTTTCTCTGTCTTGTTGCCAGTTCGTCGCAGTATCCTGTTTTGTCCTTGCCTTCTGTTTCTCGGTTTTTCCACGGTCTTCTGTCTCCTGCCCTGGGTCTCTGTGTTTGCCTGCTGTTTTGTCACGTAAGTTCTGTCAGTCTGTTTTCTGTTTCGTCCTGTCTTTGTCTTCCCCTGTCTGTGTTGGTCTGCTCCTGTCTCTGTGGCACCCGCCTGCCTTTCCTCTCCGGCAGCCTGGGCCGCCTGCTGTTCTGCCTCCGCTCCCTGTTGCCGGCCTGCCCGGTTCTGCCCCTGTCCAGACCCTGCTTCCTGCCTGCTCAGCCCCGGTCCAGCCTGCCGTTCTGCTTCGGCTGCCTGGGTTGCCCGTGGTTCTGCCCCAGCTCCCTGTTGCCGGTCTCCCTGGTTCTGCTCCTTCCCAGACTTCACTCCCCGCTTCTCGTCTGCCCTGCTCCGGACCTGCCTGCCCAGTTTGTGACCCCTGCCTGGCCTTCGGATCTCGTCTCTGCCTGCCGCTCTGTTTTGGTTGCCCCGCTGCCTGCCTGCCCGTTGCCGACCCTCGCCTGTCCAGACCACGTGCTTGCTCTCTGTTTGTTTTTGGACTGACTTCCCTGGTTTTGACCCTGCCTGTCTTTTACCCTGTCCTCGTCTGCTCCTGTTTTGGGGCTTTAATAAAGCCACTCTGCCACTCACCTCCGGGTCTGCGTGTGAGTCCTCACCCCGCATCCCTGACATGTATCCTCTACAAGCTCTCCCTTTTATCACAGATTTAGTTTGTGTTGTATTCCTTGGATTTCTAGATTAGTTTTAGTGTATGCAGATGGGCAATTACAGAATTTTTTGGCGTTAACTCCAAAATGGAATCCTGATGTTGGAATGTTTTCATGTTCCAATTCCACGCCAAAAGGCATAAAAACTACATTTACAAAGTAATAAAACATTTATTATCAAAAAATACATTAAACCTATTTAGCTAGTTTATATTTTATTGACATTTAACTATCTTGCTTGTGGTATTATATAAAGTGCTGTGCAGTCATACTGCATGAAGACAGAAGTAGCAAGGTTTAGTGTCAGGATAAGGGATTCCATTTCCAACTTTAGTTTATACCATGAGTTGTGTCATGTAGTTTAATAATGCTATTGTTTTGAGGAATAAATGTCACATTGCCAGTTTATGCATTTATTAAATAGACCTAGTCCTCCAATGATATAGACATTCACAACATTAATTTTGAGAATGCTAGGTTCCTAATAAGGTTCAATATTGACTTAAATAGCTAATAAGGTAGCTGTCAAATAGGACTGACAATGAATTCATCTTTTTGCTCTCCAGGTAATTTTATTTTCAGTCAACTAAATAATTTTCTAACTTGCAATCTAGTTTGATAAAGTGAGAATGAACTGCATCCCTGCCGTGATATGCAAAGATTCACCATTTACACACGATCAAGTGAATAAACACCCTAATTGACAACAATGCTATCACCATTATCCTCTGTTAAACTACAGAAATTAATATGTATCCGGTAATCCTAACATATAATATAGTACAAATATAAATTGTATATCCACAAAAATGCTTTCCACATACAGAAATGGCAAGTTACGCACACATGCTCAGCACTTTTTTTTAAGTCAATGGAAATATATATATGTAAAATTAAGGCAAGTTACACCAAGCAGTTTGGGCAACATTACCGCACACAAACTGAAGAACCACTACTCCAAAGCAAACCTACCCAAAATTCTACCTTTCCTATATTTTTTCATGTAACTTCACTCACTGTCTAATGAGAGTGTGCTCATTATGTGTCACATCCATGTCTTAAAGGCCAAAAAGTGTGAGGGTGCAAGACATCTTCGATCTTTAAGACACCTATCAACGTACTGTCACTCACTGCTGCCTCTGTGTGGGCAAAGAGGTGAGTGTTCATCCCATTGCAGAGTGCACAAGTAACCGAATCACATCCAATGGCACGTTTCAGGTTTACATAAAGGCAGAGTCATTCATGCTGATGACAATATGTGCTGTGCACATTGCAATGATATTCAGATGCTGAGTGTCCACAGAAATCCTCACACAGAGGAGTTATAGCAATGTGCCAGAAGATGGCACTAACAGGATAGGTAACGCACGTAAGAGCCACTCTATGTGACTGTGATCCCCTGTGAGGACTGATGGCTTTGTACCCTCTTTTCTTTTATTATTATTTTCTTTATTTTTCTTGGGGGCTGGGGGGGCACCCAGTTGTCTGCCCTTTTTTCAGTTTTGTTCCTTCCTGTTGCCTACAGACACTTTGCAGGCCTCTGATTCTTTCTCCACTGTGTGTGTGTGTGTGTGTGTGTGTGTGTGTGTGTGTGTGTGTGTGTGTGTGTTTTTAAAGTATAACTTCATTAACAGAATAAAAGGAACAGCATGGAGCTGGCCTGGTGACTGTGGGCAGGGTGCTCATATGTTGCACCTATATACATGTCCTTGAACGTGGGTGTTATTCTTCATTGAAATATCTAAAATATTTTTAGGTAAAAGAGATAAACACCTCCATAAATTTCTCAAATTGTCACAAGAATAGTTTTGTTCAAAAACTGCATTTTCTGTCCTATCTGAAACTTTTCAATGACCTTCTGGCAAAAGGCAATGACAGGCATGACTTTTAGGTGGCATGTATGTTAATGTCCTACAATGTCCAATATTGTAAGAATTAAGAAGACACCATGGATAGGGACTTGGTGTCTTACAGTGTGATATTCACCTACAGGTTCTGTACAGAAATATTTGAGTATATTCAAGTATAGAAATTATTTGTTTACCAGTGTACAGTATTGATGAAGAGGTCTGTATCCATACTTTGTGAAAATTATTTTATTGCCCTCTGGATATGGGAAGAACATTGTCTCTTGACATTCTGTCTGACATTTGTTTAATGCATTGCATCACCCAAAGTTCAATAGATGTCATTAAATCTGATGGGGATATATTAACAACCACCAACAGAGAAAATAATACTAACACCACCATATAAATATGACTACAGTTGTTAGTAAATGGCTAGGAAGACTCTGAGAGACTGAACACAAGACATCTTGTTGACTTTCATACACGAAGACATTACTTTGCTTGCCTGATTAATATTTAACATATGAAATGTTTTAACTGAAAGAAGAGCAAAAAGAGGAGCTGTTTTTTTGATTCATGAATCTCACAGAAGTTCATCAAGAGAGGTTCTGCAACCAGTCCTCCAACTCATCCTGCTCCGGCAGAGTGTCAGCTACAGCAGTCGAAGCGCTGATGTTTTCAGCCGCAGCTGCAGTCGTGTTACTGACAGTGTGTGGGAACCTGCTGGTGATCATCTCCATCTGTCACTTCAAGCAGCTCCACACACCAACCAACCTCCTCCTCCTCTCACTGGCTGTTTCTGACCTTCTAGTCGGAGTGCTTGTGATGCCCTTCCACTTTTCTACATTGATACAATCGCAGTGGTGCTTTGGTGCGGTGTATTGCACAATTTGTAATGTGGCTGCCTTTTACCTGTCGTGTGTGTCAATTTATAACGTTTCTTTCATTGCTATGGACCGCTATTTTGCTCTGTCTAATCCTTTTCTCTACGCCACCAAAGTTACAGCCAGGGTAGCTTTGAAGATAATATCAATATTCTGGCTGTGTTCCTTTTTCTACAACTTTGCTCTTGTTTATTTCAACGGGAACATCGCTGAAACGAAAACAAATACTACATGTGTTGCATGTTCTGTAGCAATCGATGAAGTATGGGCTACTGTTGATTTTGTAACAGTATTTGTTTTGCCAACCACAACAATGATAATCCTATACGTGAAAATTTTTGTTATAGCTAAAAAGCATGCAAATACCATTAGGTGTGTTAGAAAACACCATGTAAAGGAACCAAGCAAAAATAATTCAGTAGCCTCTGAAAAAAAAGCTGCAAAAACACTAGGAATTCAAGTGGCTGTTTTCTTAATGTGTTTAATACCTTACTACTTAGGTGTTTTCATTGACTTAAATTTTAGGTTACCATCTAAATATCTTGCCGTTACAAACCTTTTGATTCCAATCTATATGAATTCTTCAATCAATCCTATAATTTATGCGCTCTTTTATCCATGGTTTCAGAAATGTGTTAAACTCATAGTCACACTGAGAATATGTGACCCAGAGTCTTCACTAATAAATGTGCATGAAAAAAGGATCTAAACAAACATAGCATGAAAAGAAGACTTAAACTTATGACTTACAATACTGTGCATTAAAACAAATTAAAGCTTTGGAATTATTAACTTCACTGTTCAAATAGGTGTCACTGTTTCAAATTTGTATCTCTCTATTTTGAACTGTTCCTTTTAATGTTTTCAGAACCAAGAAATGTACCACGTACAGTCCCACCCTTTTCTTCTAGATATCAGCTGTCTTTTTATTCATTGGATTTTATCATTGTGAATGTAATGTAACTTCCTGGGTTTTCTCAGCATGCTTTGGCAATGTAGAGTGCAACTTTATTAATATTTTTTTCATTATCAGGCCATTAAATGTGCAATACGCAAGATTTTTCTTCCTCACTGTCATTTTACTGTAAATATGAAGTAGAGGTTGTAAGAAAGCAAAAAAGCTCTTGACACCATCAGAATCTTACAAATATGGCTCTTGAGTAGCATTGTGGTTAAGGTGCTTTTCTTGAGCACAAGCTGGGCTACACAGTCCAGACCTGACCCCAGCTGTAACGTTAGCCAACAGATTGGCTTTGTTCTGCTGGGGAGAGTGTTGGGTGGGTTTTTCAGGGCTCCCTTCTCTCACCGCTCTCAGGGACCCTGTGATTTGTCAGGCACCTGCGAGTTGCTCGGATGATGTCAGCAGGAGTAGCGCCTGCCCTCCAATCAGGGCCCACTGCACTGCGGTGTGCTGAGTGGCTTGCAGGGAGACCTCCACTGGCTGCATGTGAGTGTGTCAGAGGATTGCGTTCAACTCACGTCAGTGCCCTGTGAACATGCAGAGGTCGTTGTGGTGAGAGAGGCTTATTGGTGAATTCCAAAACACAGCTGCATAAACTGGAAAAAAGAAAAAAACATTCAAATCTGAAATACACAAGCTGCTGTGAAGCCAAAAAAAAGCAGCCTGTTTATGCTAATGCAACCAAAACAATCAATTTTACAATCGTTACAGCTCATATTCTGCCATGGAGACAGTGTGCGGCTTTTATGTCCACAACTTCCAAGCGTAAGTGCTTTACTTATTAATATTTTGACCTGATTTGTACATGTGCTAAAAATGGGACAGCCAAACACTTCAGTGCACTGAATAGTGTTTAATCTGACTGTTAAAACACACCCAAGTACCTCAGTGGTTAAAGGCACCTGCCTTGAGTGTAAGTGGACGCTACAACCCGGGTTCAATCCTAGCCCTGTCATCAGCTGAAAAGGATGGAACAAACTGCCCTTGTTCCTCTGATGATGTCGGCAGCGGCGGCACCGAACCTCCAATGACGCCCGCTCCTCTGTACTGCGCTGTGTGGTTTGTCAATCATAATCATACTTTCTAAGATGACACTTCTACAAATACATAAATCAATGAAAATTGATTAAAAAATCGAATCTGCTCTGTCTGAAAAAAGTAATTGCATTGACCGATGTCTTGGCCATTCGTGCAGAGAATGTGCTGAGAAAGCCCCTTCATATGGAGGGAAAAACCTTTCAGAATAAAATCTATGAATAAACAATCACACAATGATGTCACCACAGCCACAGCCAATTAAAAGTCAGCTAGGCCACCTGTTGGATGGTTGAGCACCAGGACTTAGGAATATACTAAAGTTTGTTAAACAGGACCAGCTGGGAACCATAGCAGCAGCTAATACATCAGGCAAGGGACAACAGCTGAAAGAATAACAAATGTTTATCTCCATGTTATCTGCACGTAACAAGACTGTTAAATGAATCCCATTTTTTAAATGGTTGCCTGGAAGTGGCTTGGGCACTGTTCACATATGGCCTCTCTAGCACCACAGACCTCATTCTTAATTCTGTTAGCTCTGCAGCATAGCCAGCTAAACTCCTATCAGTCCCTACTGCCTCTGTGTGGGCAAAGAGGTGAGTGTTCATCCCATTGCAGAGTGCACAAGTAACCGAATCACATCCAATGGCACGTTTCAGGTTTACATAAAGGCAGAGTCATTCATGCTGATGACAATATGTGCTGTGCACATTGCAATGATATTCAGATGCTGAGTGTCCACAGAAATCCTCACACAGAGGAGTTATAGCAATGTGCCAGAAGATGGCACTAACAGGATAGGTAACGCACGTAAGAGCCGCTCTGTTTATGTGACTGTGATCCCCTGTGAGGACTGATGGCTTTGTACCCTCTTTTCTTTTATTATTATTTTCTTTGTTTATTTTTCTTGGGGGCTGGGGGGGCACCCAGTTGTCTGCCCTTTTTTCAGTTTTGTTCCTTCCTGTTGCCTACAGACACTTTGCAGGCCTCTGATTCTTTCTCCACTTGTGTGTATGTGTGTGTGCGTGTGTGTGTGTGTGTGTGTTTTAAAGTATAACTTCATTAACAGAATAAAAGGAACAGCATGGAGCTGGCCTGGTGACTGTGGGCAGGGTGCTCATGTGTTGCACCTACATACATGTCCTTGAATGTGGGTGTTAGTCTTCATTGTGATATCTGTTATCTTTTTTAGGTAAAAGGGGTAAAAACCTTCATAAATTTCTCAAAATGTTCCATAAATAATTTTGTTCAAAAACTGCATTTTCTGTCCTATCTGAAATATTTCAATGGCTTTCTGGCAAAAGGGAATGAGAAGCATGACTTTTAGGTGGCATGTATGTTAATGTGCCATAATGTCCAATATCGTAAGAATTAAAAAGACACCATGCATTGGGACTTCATTGGGACTTGGTGTCTTACAGTGTGATATTCACCTACAGGTTCTTTACGACTGTGCAGAAACATTCAAGCATAGAAATGATTTGTTTACCAGTGTACAGTATTTATGAAGAGGTCTGTATCCATCCTTGGGCAAAATATTTCATTGCCCTCTGGATATGGGAAGAACATTGTCTCTTGACATTCTATAATGTTTTTTTATTGCATTGCATCACCCAAAGCTCAATAGATGTCATTAAATCTGATGGGGATATATTAACAACCACCAACAGAGAAAATAATACTAACACCACCGTATAAATATGACTGCAGCTGTCACTAAATGACTAGGAAGACTCTGCGAGACGGAACACAAGATATCTTGTTGACTTTCATACATGAAGACATTGCTTTGCTTGCCTGGTTAATATTTAACATATGAAATGTTTTAACTGAAAGAAGAGCAAAAAGAGGAGCTGTTTTTTTGATTCATGAATCTCACAGAAGTTCATCAAGAGAGGCTCTGCAACCAGTCCTCCAACTCATCCTGCTCCGGCAGAGTGTCAGCTACAGCAGTCGAAGCGCTGATGTTTTCGGCCGCAGCTGCACTTGTGTTGCTGACGGTGTGTGGGAACCTACTGGTGATCATCTCCATCTGTCACTTCAAGCAGCTCCACACACCAACCAACCTCCTCCTCCTCTCTCTGGCTGTTTCTGACCTTCTAGTCGGAGTGCTTGTGATGCCCTTCCACTTCTCTACGTTGATACAATCACAGTGGTGTTTTGGTGCAGTGTATTGCACAATTTGTAATGTGGCTGCCTTTTACCTGCCGTGTGTGTCAATTTATAACGTTTCTTTCATTGCTATGGACCGCTATTTTGCTCTGTCTAATCCTTTTCTCTACGCCACCAAAGTTACAGCCAGGGTAGCTTTGAAGATAATATCAATATTCTGGCTGTATTCCTTTTTCTACAACTTTGCTCTTGTTTATTTCAATGGGAACATCACTGAAGTGAAAACATATACTACATGTGTTGCATGTTCTGTAGCAATCGATGAAGTATGGGCTACTGTTGATTTTGTAGCAGTATTTGTTTTGCCAACCGCAACAATGATAATCCTATACGTGAAAATTTTTGTTATAGCTAAAAAGCATGCAAATACCATTAGGTGTGTTAGAAAACACCATGTAAAAGACACAAGTAAAAATAATTCAGTAGCCTCTGAAAAAAAAAGCTGCAAAAACACTAGGAATTCAAGTGACTGTTTTCTTAATGTGTTTAATACCTTACTACTTAGGTGTTTTTATTGAGTTAATTTTTAAGTTATCATCTAAATATCTTGCCGTTACAAACCTTTTGATTCCAATCTATATGAATTCTTCAATCAATCCTATCATTTATGCGCTCTTTTATCCATGGTTTCAGAAATGTGTTAAACTCATAGTCACACTGAGAATATGTGACCCAGAGTCTTCACTAATAAATGTGCATGAAAAAAGGATCTAAACAAACATAGCATGAAAAGAAGACTTAAACTTATGACTTACAATACTGTGCATTAAAACAAATTAAAGCTTTGGAATTATTAACTTCACTGTTCAAATAGGTGTCACTGTTTCAAATTTGTATCTCTTTATTTTGAACTGTTCCTGTATTTTAATGTTTTCAGAACCAAGAAATGTACCACGTACAGTCCCACCCTTTTCTTCTAGATATCAGCTGTCTTTTTATTCATTGGATTTTATCATCATGAATGTAATGTAACTTCCTGGGTTTTCTCAGCATGCTTTGGCAATGTAGAGTGCAGCTTTATTAATATTTTTTTCATTATCAGGCCATTAAATGTGCAATACACAAGATTTTCTTCCTCACTGTCATTTTACTGTAAATATAAAGTAGAGGTTGTCAGAAAGCAAAAAAGCTCTTGACACCATCAGAATCTTACAAATATGGCTCTTGAGTAGCATTGTGGTTAAGGCACTTGTCTTGAGCACAAGCTGGTCTATACAGTCCAGACTTGACCCCAGCTGTAACCTCAGTGCACTGAATAACGTTTAATCTGATTGTGAAAACACACCCAAGTACCTCAGTGGTTAAAGGCACCTGCCTTGAGAGTAAGTGAGCGCTACGACCTGGGTTCAATCCTAGCCCTGTCATCACAACAGAAACGATGGAACAAACCACCCTTGTGCTTCTGATGATGTCGGCAGCGGTGGCGCCGAACCTCCAATGACGCCCGCTCCTCTGTATTGCGCTGTGTGGTTTGTGGTGTGAAAAATAGTCGTTGGCTGTGTGCGAGTGTCTCAGAGGACTGCGTTCGTTCGATCTCAACTTTCCTGTGTGAGTGCAGAGTTTGTCAGGGTGAGACAAGTCCACTACACAAATACCAATTCCCAAAATCAGGTTGCGTAAAGGGGAAACAAAACAAGAAAAAAAGGTGTGTTTTTTGAGTCAGTTAACATTTGAACAGTTGAACATTTTATTGTCTGGCAGAGCCTGTGTTACAAGGAGGGCTTCATGATCTATAAGATGCAGCACAGCCACATTTCACAAACAACACACAGCAGAGTGGCGACTATTTGGCTTGGTTCACATGTCAGTATTGTTTTTAAGACACAAGTGAAATTAGGTCATCCTTATGTGGTATGCCATCGATACTTTGCACAGAATACAAACCACCTTTTTGTTTTGTGATAATTTGAAGTACTCCCATACTTTCGAAGCCTTGGGTCTTTGGAAACTTTTACACTGAATCTCTTTTGCAACCGAGTCGGACTCTGCTGCAGCCGCCATGATTTTTTAAAACTGTAGCGTTGACTGTAGCCAAAAACGACTGACGTCATGCACGCAGCAATTACGTAGTGATACTGAAGAAAAACAATTGTTATAATGAATTGAAGCGTTTTAGAAATCAAAAAGGTGAATTCATAAAAATAAAAAAAAACAATGCGTTGGTTTAAAATATTGATGCTGACGCATTTTTGATGTCAACGTCATCGATTATGTTGACTAATCGCGGCAGCCCTACTCAGTTTATTCTCAATTTAGGCAATTTACTCCACCTGTGCTGCTGACGTAAATACACAGCATGCTGGTGTAAGAAGAGTGCACTGAATTTCAGCAGGTAGGAAGGGTACGTGTGACTTAGAGCGGAAAGAGAATATGGTCTTTATGTGTCACATCCAAATGTCAAATGGCGAGAAGTGTCAGAGTGGAAGACATCTTATCAATTAATACAGTACTGCTGCTGAAAAGATGTGTTATGCCTGTCTTCCTGTAAGTTGCCAGTAGCTTTACATTACCACATTTTAAAGCTGTAACTGAGATTTTGAGATACAGTTGATGACCTGCATTTGTACTGTAGCAATATGTACAGATATGTCTGCCCCTGTAGTCCCTACAGTAGTCTTGGTAGGGAGATGGGGGTGGTGGGCAGGAATAAAAGCAAAACTGACACATTCAGTAGCCTCAGTATTTTGGAGCATTGTGAGCATTTTACCCAAAACAGCTCCCTCCAACACCTTTTAAAGGTGGCCTTCTTCAGGTTCACAGGCATGTCAGAATAGCCCGGGTGTTTACACTGTTGTCTTGGCCATAGCAGGGAATGATGTCACTGAAAAAAAGCTATAAGCAGCAGTACTGAATAATCATCAGCCAACAATGAACAGGAGCTCACAGCAGCAGAGCAAACTGGCCTCCTTCCACCAGAGATAGGAATGGGTAGTTCAGCCAGGGTTTGTTCGTTTCAGCACACATTAGCACCCCCCACTGGTCAAACAGGATAAAGTTCTATAAAGATGCATGTGAAGTGCCCTCCTCTGACTCACGCCTGTGCTAGCTCAATTTGTGGACTGCGGTATTAAACCGAAACAGTGCTTGGCATCACATGTTTCGGAGGAGAGCACTTGTTTGTCTGCACTCTCCCAGACTGAAAGCCCCTTGGAAGTTTCAGCAATGAGTGGCATTCTAATGGTAAATCGGGGCATACCAAATTAAGAGAAAAGGGGGGGAAAAGAATCAGGCATTCCAAATTTAGCAAAGGGTATCCTGAATGTGTCAGCAGTGCTTTACAAAACGCCTTCCTCCAGTTGTAAGTGGTGGCAGTGTATGTAACATTAACTTACAGAACAGCCACTGGTCACAGGAATGTTGAGGATGGATAAAATGTAATGGAATATATAATGAAAATATCCTTTTTTTCTAGGTATTGAAGGGTTTCCTCATGTTTTTGGTTCCTGAGTGAATCTAATCACTGCCTTGGTCACATCACCAAAACACAGCCGGGAGAAACTTAAAATTGAGCTTTATAGATGTGCTCATCAGCAGTATATGTGGTACAAAAAGGTAAAGCTTAGATAGAGAAAAACTCATACTCACTGTGGCATGGCAGCGTGTCTATTACCGTATGTTTTGGGGCCGTCCTGCATCTAGGGTTGTTGGAGTCATTAAGATAGAGGCATATACTCCAACACGTCCCAGGATGATGTTGTCCAAAAACCTGTTCAAGAAGTTCAGATGAAGTTCAGAGAGTGGATGTTCTAACATGAGAATGCAGCTACCCAAAGAAATGGTCAACTTAGCAAAAAAAATGAATGTTTTTTAAAATGGCTATCTCAGTCTCCAGAACTCAGTTCAATTTAACATTTTTGATTAGAACTCAAGACATATTTCACAAATGAAAATTAGAGGATCTGAAGGGCCCACAGTAATTCTGCCTCAAAGAACAGCAAAATAAATCCTTCCACAGAAGTGCCAGGGCCTCGTAAAACACCACATGACGCATCTTGTTAGTGGAACGCATGCCTGTGCATTTACAAAATGCCAAAATTCAGAGGTGTGAATAGATGTGACCCTTGTGTGTTCTGGAAACCAACTGATTATTTGTTATTAACATGCCTTTGTTTTGGAAAACAATATTAAGATGTAACTATAACATTTGTAACTTTTTATAACAGAAAATATACAATGTGTATCTTGTTTTTTGTTGTATCATGTTGTTTTGCCCTACTTAATCATGGGTCTGAATACAATACATATGGATGGTACTGTATATGATACTTGAGTATTAATGTATTATTCATTGTCCAGATTCTTATACTCTTTTTGAGTGATTTCCACATTTTATTTACATATTACAGGTTTCTGTTTCTTCCCCCAGATTTTGATTCTGGATGAAAACTGCAGTATCCCTGACAAAAACATGTCTTGTTGATGGATTGGCTTCTCCTACTATTATGCCTTAGATGTATGCATTGTGTAGGATATATAATTTTGAGGAGATCATCATAGTTGTACAGAGAGCGATGTGTTAAGAGAATTAAGACAACAGACAGGAAACACCACACGCTGTGTACTACAACTCCACACACATATTCCAGTGTGGTCTCCGTCCGGTCGACACAGCTAAAAAACTGTACTACTTGTGCTGGGGGCACTGAGAAAGTCACGCTTCCTCTCCTCTTGGTCAGCTGTGTAGCTCAGCAGGGGAGCTTGTCTGCTCTGGGTGTCTGTCATCTTCCCATGATGCAACAGGAGATCTGTGTTTAGCCTGCAGGTGCTGAGGAACCTGCTCCTCCCTGTGTGAGCCTCAAGCTTTCTGCACAGACGCGTGACAGACCCGAGGGACAGACTCTTACAGGTTCTAGAGAGAGAGAGCAGTCTTGTCAGGCATAGGAGGGCTGCCAGAACAGGAAGGCACTCAGTCGCACCTCTCCAGATGTCCGGATCAGCAAGACGGGGTCATGGGAGCTGCCGCTGTGCAGCAACTCTGAGGCATTATGGGATGTGATCAAGCCCTACTCCACTCTATAAGCCATCATACTCACATGCTCATTGTGTTAGATTCACATAGACCGGCGCACATTACTTGTAGCTGCTGATGTGGTGACAACTGGTTGTACCACTTCAGTACTTACAAACCAATGTCATAAATTATTGTTGCCATTTTTTTTTCTTCCATGTGATTTTCTATTATCAAACAACTTGACTGCAATGTTGATGCCCTGCTGGTCAAAATCTGTTTTCCAAATTTCCATCCAGGTGGTAGAACTACTAAACACAATATTAAATCAATTTAGTTGTTTTGCTGTTTGTAAATTTTCCTTTCAAAACCTGGTCCATGGTTTGAAATGGGTAAACTGATGTTCTAAGGAGTGAAAATACAAAGAACCAGGAGAGAAAGCATTGGCAAAACATTTAAGGGGTATTTATTATCATTCACCTCAGACATCAAAGCCCACGACATCAATAGTAAGACATCATCTGTTGAGGTTCGCGGTCATAGATAATAATGACTTGATTGATGTGCTAGTCACGCATTTCAGCTGTCCCACCTAATCTAACGATGCGCTCCCGAAATTTATGAGCCAAAGCATGTACCGTAGCGCAATAGTAAGCCACAAGAACACACCAGAAAAAAAACTGAGCATAGGAAAAGAGAGTGGGACGTGTCTCTGCAGATCTAAGAGTACTAACACAAGTTTCGACAGTTTCAATGAAAGGATAATAAGAGTGCACTTCAGCGGCTTTATGCTCGGTTGGAATATTTGCTTTCATTGTAGACAAAAAACAAACACCGTTTCAGTCAGGAGCTGCCACTTACGTTTTCATCCAGCGAGAAACGGGGTTGTGAAAAAACTTCTACTCGCCCGATGAGACTACATGGTTGAAAGCGTCTAATATGTCCAGTACACGAGAGTGCGTCTGTGCTTTGGTTTTCTTTGCAACTTTAAGACTTTGTGCGACGTTTTCCTTGAAGAGTGGGTTCAGACATTCAACCATCTTAGATGCGCATGGAAAATATAAATTGAGATGGACATACGATGAAACAACGATAACGTTTGAAACTGAGGTGGAAACAAACGGATACATAGGATTTGGTTTGTCTACCAACGGAGCGATGGCGTTATCGGATATTGTAATTGGGGGAGTCGAAAAAGGGAAACCCTACCTACAGGTATGGATCGTTTTTAAGTCTGCTTTGGTAAACTCCATAAGTTTATTAGCAATTAACATAAAGAGCATTAATCGAATGCACCGATTGCTATAATTTTATCATTTCGTGTTTTCAAACAGTAAAGAGAGCGCGAGACTTGCACTGGAACTGGACTTGTGAAATTATTGCTAAAAATAGGTGGTTATCATGTAGACACAATGATAACAGATAAATGAGCAAATATACATCAAAAACAGTATATTTTATCAAGTACATTTACAGTCGTGCCACTTTCACTTACGTCGTTGAATGTACCATATCATTGTAACATCTCCGCGTTCTGTGACTCTTTTTTGACTCTTGCAAATCTTTCGTGCGCAGTTTCGGAAATTCCGGGAACTGACCTGCGCATTCCATCAATGGGTGATTAAAAGAGTAGCGCTCATACTGAGCAAATCACGTCAAATGGTGTCATGTGCCATCAGCTAGAGGTTCTCGGATCTGCTCTTTGCCCCACCTTCACATTTTTTCATTCACCTATTTGTTGTAATTATGCCTATGCTCCAACACATGCTTATCCAGCTAACATAGTATTAAGTAATATTCACACCATTACTTTAGAACTGAGTTATTATTATTACTAAAATTATTATTTTGGATGCAGCCTTCCCTCCCACGTATAAAGATAGACAGCACTATTAAGTGAGTATTTTATTTGTCATCCCTTCTAAGCCACCAGCGTAGGAACTGGTGTGATGGAAGTGAGAATCCCTTTTATTCATGTGAAGTCCCATCCACATCAAAGACATCCTTAAAAGCATCACTGCTACACCCATTAATCCTAATTAAAAATCTCTCTTCGTTTTCGCAAGCAAGTTCGCGCTGCCTTGGCGAGGCTTCACTTCAGTTTGTTCCCATGTCAAATTGAATTGCGGTATGTTGATACTCAGTGCATTTTAGTGGCAGTGTTTTTCCACGGCTGTGGGTACACCAGTTTTTTTTTTTTTTTCCTTTTCGTTACTTTGTGGATTGCTTTACATTGTGGATTTGATGAGGGTCGGTGTTTTGGATGATGGAATCAGCGACTGATTTCTTGAACACAGAGGTCACAGCTTTTATTGATGTGTTAAGCCTTCCAAGAGTTCTTCAGTAAGCCATTATTCAGCAGGTATTTTCTAAACCTTTGTCATAGCTTCTGTATACCCATTCTCACAGGCAACCAGATACAGGTTCTAACCACATTGCATTAGCTCCCAGCCCCACTATGAGCGCAGAAGCATCTTGGCCTTGGTGTAAAAATATTCCACCTCCCCAAAGTGGTATAGAATATGAGGTTTGCATGTAGTATCAATGATTCTTTAATCGCATACTCAAAACACCAGCCTCGGTATGGACAAAGCCAAGAGCTACAATACGTAAAGCAATCAGTTAGAGGAAGCTTGCTATTATTGAAATATACAGGGTCTTATTAAGATCTCAAGTGGACATGGGAATGATTCTGATTTTTATGCAGGAAAACTGAATCAAGAAATGTTGCATTGAAAAAACTAGCTAGTTGTTTTTAAAGCCCTTTTTCCATAGCTGTCTTAACGAGCTATCATCTATGTAGTGAAATACATCTGACTAAACCAAGGATTGTTAGGGATGTATTCAGTCAACTGCTCAACCAACCTATTAATACTGACATGGGTTTTGACTTCTAAAACCATAAAGTAATCATTGGTAATAGTAAAAAATGTAGTAACATTTATTATTCTTGCATTATTCTACATGTAGTTGTTAAATCTTTAGATGTTCACATCAATGTATTTTATTCTCTAAATGGAACATTTGATGCTTTGATGTCAGATGGAATGTGAGTGGAAGTTCTATCATATGTGACTGCATTTGTTGTCTTCTCAGTCTCTCTATTTTTGCTTGTTATCCCTTTTATATACTGGCCATGTGGTTTCTTTAATTACCTATACTCTAAAAATCTAGACAGAAGATCATAGAAGCTATCTAGTTGTGACCACATATGTGAAACACGTCTACAAAGAAATTTCTTTCTGGTAGTTAATAGACAGTGAAGGGGAAGGATCACTTCAGACTGAACAGATTGATAATGACTTTCAAATGTGAAGACTAAATAAACACAATGGATCTGAATTCAAATATCAATACAGGCACCTGCAAGGTGTATTAAAATATATTTATACAGTTCTCAAGTAGCTCACTTCTCTCAGATGAAGGAGTCATGCTGCATTTAGTACAATTGCAGAGTACTTTCTCATTATTTGAAAAAGAATCCAATGTAATATGAATGCCAGAGGGTGCACGTATGGTAAACAAAATCATATCTTGAACCACTCACTGTACATGCCTGGGCAAGCTTCAGAAGAGCTAGCTTTTATGTCATTATGTTACCTCTCATTTCATAACTGCGCACTCTACCTGATAAAAGTTTCACACCTCCATGGTGTGCTTAAATTTACAGATCTCTGTACGAGAGAGCATGTGTTGTGTAATTGCCGGGAAAGCTACACAAGGCTCAGAAATTCATTTTGTGAATCAGTGTTCCTGACATTGGCAGGTATGGGCATAACCATTTGGCAAGATGGTGGGTCAACCACAAAGCGATTCAGTATTTTATCCATTCTCCTCCCCCGTCTCTGCAAATCAGTGGTGTTGTGGTGAAGACAACACAGAGAAAACATCTGGCTTCCCCTCCTAATGAATGAGTTTATGATAACTATGTACAGACATGAAAACTTGCTTCACTTCAGATACTGTACATCTGCCTACATGTTTGTAAAGACATTAGTCTATGTGAAGCAATGGCATGATGATACTTGTAATGAGTAACACAATATCAGAAGGCAAGGCCAATAGTCAAGGTCAGTGCAAGGTCAGAGCTTCTGCTCTTCTCTGACAAACCTGACCTTCACCTTTATGGTGTGTATACCAAAAGGTGTATATAAAGGGCTACTGTTACAGAGCAATATGACTATAGATTGTAGGGAAGGTTGTTTATTGAAAATCAGCATTGTTTCCCAGCATAGAGGACATATAGCTGTATGTATGTATAGTTTCTAGATTGAGCACTTAAAAGGAATAACTGGCTATATCATTTTGAATTGGCAATATCATTAATATAACTGGCTTTCAAATATAGCTCCGGAATAACTCCAGATAATGTACACAGAAGTACAGATGCAAAGTGAGTTTGCAGTATTCATAGCAGAATATAGTATATGCAGTATGTGCTTTAGAGGTTCTCTATCAGTGCTGACAGACTGTTTTCTGAGTATTAGAAAACCCTTAGGTGGTTAGTAGTCCTCAATAGCCCTTCAAACGTTTTGCTGTTTTAAGAGGACGCTCAAGGGCAAAAAGCCTTTATGAATTCTAGAAACTCATGATTACGTTCAGATTTTCAACTGCTTAAGAGCTATTCTCAGCACTGAGAATTCTCCATGAATACAGGCACAGAAAATTACAGTGAAGAATTAACAGGCGTGTTTTTGTTGGTGTGAGAATGTGGTACATGATTCTGCAGTTCTAACAGTTGCAGGTAGCTCCTTTCACCACTTGGGGGTCTGTGAGGAGAAAAAAAAGGTGAGGTTGGCAGCCCCAAATGGAGTAACTGGCAAAGGCTCTGAGGCTGGCAAGCAGAGAGGTTGTGTAGAGCTGTAAGGTCAGAAGAAAGACTGAAGGTAAACAGTCCTGCCCTTGTCCAATAGGCTAGTAGCAAGACCTTAAATTCAATGTGAAATGTGATCTGAGGCCAGTGACCAGAGGCAAGGAGAGGTGAGACACACAGTAGAAATACTTCAGGAGGGTGAATACAGGCTGGGCAGCAACATTTTACTAAGCTGAAGCATTACTACATTACATTAATCACATTTAGTAGATACTCTTATCCAGAGCAACTTACATAGGTTACAATTTTTCCATGTTATCCATTTATACAGCTATATATTTCCTGAAGCAGTTCTAGGGTAAGTACCTTGCCCAGTGGTACAGCAGCAGTTCCCCAGTGGGGAATCGAACTGGCAACCTTTTGGGTATGAGTCCTGCTCCTTACCACTACGCTACACTGCCACCCCACTGGAGCAGACTGAAGCAGTCTGGTTGCCCGGGTAGTGAGAACCGCCAACAGAGATGCAGAAGTCCAAGCAGGATAGATCAAGGGTCTGATCCCTGGGGAAGGTGAGAAGGTGAGAAGGACCCTCTCCAGGTGTGTTGGTCAGAACAAACTGAGTGCAAATACACCTCAGGGTAGTCGCTCATATTCCTACTCCCATCAATGAGGAAGGGAGGATTCTGTGATCAGAAAGAGGCAGAGAGGTCTGGAAGAATGACAACAGCAGAAACAGTGGCTGCTTTCATGGAGTTGAAGACATTAGCTGGTTTATTTCTGTGTTGACTTCTCCCTCTTGCATTTCATGACAATTCAATTACTGTTCTTCATTTTGAATCTGAGGCCTGAGATACGTTGGCCTCACTGTCCTTTTTAGAGAACTGTACTGTCCTTTTTAGAGAAGCATTTACAAGTTAGATCATACTGAGATTAAAGGTTTCTGCTATTTTGTGTGTCTGTTTTCTCTCCTTGCACCCTGAATGCTAGATTGCATGAAGCCAACGTAAAAGTTGTATCAGTTACTCTCACTCACAAGTGACTTGCTGAAATTAACTACTGCATGTGAAGCAGAAAGACCATTGCGGTTAGATTGAATTGAGGTTTTTGTCATTCAATAACAGCATTGACAGACCTTCTTGTCATATGCTGTTGGGGAAAGCTTTGAGACCAAGTGGTCAAGAAAGTACAGAGTATTTTTTGTGCAAGTATTTGAAGTCTGTCCTCATCGTGTCATGTCTGGAATGAGAATTTGCCCATGTTCCTCTGACTCAGACAAGACTGCCATTATCTGCCCTGCTTTCAACAGGATTATTTTGCAGATCCCAACAGGAAAGTTCACAGAGATGCACAGCAGAACTACAGGCTGGAGTATGGAATGGAAAACAAAACTCACACTGTCCTGGTTTTCAGCAGAGACCTTTATACTTGTGACAGAAATGACAAAGACATTACGGTACGGTGCTGTATGTGTGTGTGTGGGGGGGGGGGGGGTAGGAAAGAGGAGTGATCTTGAGTGACAAATTTTGTGTTTGCATGTTTGGGCTTACCAAAAAAAGAGAAATCACCTTTTGGTTTTGATTTGTAATGCAGTAATCACTTTTTGCACTTGCTTCCGTGCTATGATATTTTATGAATTCACTATATCTGAAGAAGCATTACTGTCACAGTATATAGGATAAGTGGATGAGAATAAGATATTCTATGTATTTACAGCTATCCAACTGTTGCAAAGGATGTTTTATTTTTTGCTTGCGTTTCACTCATACCCAGGAGGACACAGTGAGGGTGATATGGGCCTACCACAGTGACGATGTTGGGCCATCTGGGCCAAAGTACCATGGAGTAAACAGGGGACGGAGGAGCCTTCGGTTGCTCAACCCCACGAGCACTGCTAACATCTCCTCAGACACCGCCTTTTTCACCTTACAGAACTTAAACGTAAGTTGGCAGTCAGTACGTTGGCATTATTCCCACCTGTCAGTTCATCTGTCATTACAGTCTTTACTCCAGAGGTGGATTTTTTTTCATCCTGGAAGATTTTTGCTTTTCCCTCAAGTCAACCCAGAGTGTATATTGCATATGAAATCTGAGATATGTGAATGGGGCATTTTTCTTATTTGATGTGCCCTCGAGGGGGGTAGATTTCAATCTGTTTGTCTGTTTCTTTCAAGACAGGTGCCAGTGCCCTCCAAGGACACAACCTACTGGTGTCAGTTGTTTAAAATTCCACAAGTACCAAAGAAACATCACATTATTAGAGTAAGTAACCTGATATCTCAAAATGTGTATGATGTTCACCAAATGTGTATGTCACTACTTATAATGAGAAACAGACCATTATCTTTCTTGGAATGTCAGAGGGTCACCACATAGACTTGAGTGTAGGGCCAAACCAATCCAACTGAAATTAATTTAGCCATAGTTTTTATTTTTAGTTTTTATACTGATAAACCTTGTTAATATCACCTTTCCTAATATCACATCCCTCTTAATGTCATGTTTTTTTTTCTTTCGTTCTTTCTTTCTCTCTTTCAAAACAACATGCCACTCATGAATGGTGCCAGTGTTAAACTGAATTTTTTATTCTATCACTGGGAAACCTTGCTTTGAGAGTACCCAAGTGCAGAGTATGTATTTTAATAAATATTTTAATAAATATTTTAATAAATATAAAAAATATAAAATAGAATATTAAATTAAATTCTAAGTACACACCCTTGCAAGATACAGGATACAAATGCATTATGTGTATATGTAGTCTAATATGTAAATCAGTGTAAAAGTTATTCTAGGTGTACAAGTAGATTCTTTAATCCCATGCACTCATTCATCTCCTTCACCTCTATTTCTGTGCACAAAGTGTCATCCCAGATACAAGCGTTCGTCTATAAACTTTTATTTGCCAGTCCTGCTCCCTCTGTCATTACAGATTTGTCTGATGTTTTGGCCTCCTACCTGCTGGTCGTCTTCAGGTTCAAAAGCACACCCACCTGCCTTTGTTACATTTTGAAAATGGCTGTTTATAAACACTGGGGTATAATAATGACAACCTTAATGACAACCTTAAATTAAGTGCTTTAAAAACACTTAATTAGAGGGAGCTGGTTCAACTTGGTCAGTCACTAAAGAAGAATAAGCTGAAGGGATGACAACATTGGTATTTAAGATTAAACAACATCACAGCCCATAAATCATTTCAGATATCCTTTTATTATACTTGTGGTAGTCAAATAACAGTGTTATAAATTTTATTTATGTGTTCACCATGAAAAGTGAACAAATGTTATGCTTTGATAAATTGTTATTATTGTAATCATTATAATTATTATTAGCATTGCTGTTAATAAAAATAATATGTAATATAGCAATATAGTGATTGAATGCAGAATGTGTCATTGATTTTATTTTCATTCTTTGTCGTCCATTATATCAAACATATTTCTCTCTCCCAAATTAGAAGAGCAAAACTGAAAGATTTCAGGTTGCCATGGCTACTCCTCTGTTTGGCACTGGCATGGATGGCCAGAGCATGTGCTCAAAACAAAGGCTTTCCAGTTCAGAATATTCACTGAACCAGAGCCAGGGAAGATATCAGTGTAATTCCCCAGCTTCTTCCACTGGGCCCCACTAAGCCTCCACATCGTTGGGAGAGTTTTATGGAGCTGCTCTAATGTCAGATGATGCTAATTAGATAGCACCAGAAGGACACAAACTCCCTATTTTTAGCTGACAGACACACTCCTGTATAATTTTGCTTATTTTGTGTGTGGCTGTGTGACAATCTGGACAGCTACGCCAGGTGCACCCACTTCATATTACAGGAAAATTTGCTTTTGAATTTAGTGGGTTTTTTTAATGCAAAATCTGCACATCAATATATTGTTAGCTCTGAATGGTAATGCCTTTAATGGTTCACTGTATTATACACTGAATGCAACACAGTGGCAATTTGTGCCCATGGCAATTTGTGCTTTATCATGTTGTGAAAATGGTGTTAAGAAAAAAAAATAACTAATCCAGTGGTTAGAATTTAAAAGTATTTTTGCCAGAATACATGTGCCACTGAAGTCATAAAATGTATATTTTCTATCAGATCTTTATATGAGTGTGGGTGGGACATTGTTCTGTGTAACACAAAACAAAAAAAATCACTATATGAGTAACTGTTCATCAGATTCAACTGTAAATCCAAAAATGGATATTTAAACATAGACATGTTAAACCACATGTGAGATTTATAGATGGTTATGGGACCAAACATTGTTCTTCGTATGGCTTTCAGCATATGCTTAAATACCAGAAGAGAACAGTTCACAGAAACACTTAAGGCACAGTGTAAATCACAGTGATGTGATTATTGTAATCTAGCCTTGGATGAATATGATGCATGAGTGCTGTAGTATTTCATGTGCTTTCTCTTCAAAGCTAGCAATCAAGTGCATAAAGTACACGCTATAATTAAGACTTTAAACCTTACCTTTAACCCTTATCTTTTCCATTTTGTGATTGTTCCATTCTCCCTTCTTGAAATGAGAGGTCTACAATTCTAGACTGAACAGCGGGCAAATATATAGGATACTTATTTTTCACTCTCAAAGGAACCTCCCTAGAGAGCTAAATGGTTAACTACTACTTTTAGCTCCTACTTGTGATGATAACTGTGACAGTACCTGCTGTATTTGTTGGCTAGTGTTTGTATTTATTTAGTTAGCAACATAATAGTCTCTCTATTTATAGCTACCAGTAATTACAGAATCTAATTTCTGCAAAAACATTCAAGTTCATTTTCATGTTTAATGTGAAAAATCATTTCAGAAGTATCACTGGCTGGGCTTGTGTTTCTTGTGTGTTAAAATTTGCCTTTCATAAAAGTTCCTGTCCACAGGCATCAGTGATACACAACTCATTGCCATTTTCATTTGTGTGGTGACCATGGAAAATGGCCTATGTAAATAAATCTGCAGAAAAACTGAAAAGGAAGAATGTTTAAATATTTATCTGATGGTCATAGGCCATGCTTTGTTCTTACTTCCTGCTGATCTTAAAAGAGGCCTCACAGTATGATGTCACCATTCACCCAGTAGGCAACAAACTGTTTTAGTTCAAATTCAATTCAAACCAGAGGGCTACATCAAAGAAGTTTTTCACTTCTCGATTTCCAGTCCAAACCATCTGCACCAGGATAATTTTATCCCCCAGCCTCCTCTGTTTCTCAGAAATTATCTAAATAAACTGTTTATGATATCTGAAGGTCTACAGTAACCACAAAATGTGATAAGTTCTCATTCATGATGACTTTGTGTTCCTTTTTCTCTTTTAGATCGAGCCTTTGATTCAGAGAGGCCATGAAAACTTGGTTCACCACATTCTTTTGTATCAGTGTGACAGTAATTTGAATGAGAGTGATCTTGATTTGGGACATGAATGCTACCACCCCAACATGCCAGACTCCTTCCTGACCTGCGAAACTGTGGTCTTTGCCTGGGCAATCGGAGGGGAGGTCAGCACAAACTCTTCTTAAATTATACTTTTGTTGTTACATTCTTAAAAAGACTGAACCAGAATATAGCAATATACTATATAACCTAAATAACATATGTCTGATTATTGCTACACTGGATGGTGGTGCCATCACACCGCACTTTAGCTCTAGGGTTGAGAGTTCAGTAGTTATGTGTTATCTTATTTTGTAGGGATTGACCTACCCACAGCATGTTGGCCTCTCCATTGGTACCCCAATAGACCCTGTCTACGTCCTGATGGAAGTCCATTATGACAACCCAGCCCTTCAAGAAGGTAGATTATGAGGAGAATTTACACATTAGACAAATGTACTCTAGAGGTTAGTATTTCCTCGTGTTGTTTTAAAAGCGTTAATGTGTCATTCTAAGTGCATTTCTAGTAAAAGCTGAAGTCAATAAGTCATTCCTAAGAGCAGAAGACGGTTACCAACATTCCATAAGCAACTTCACAAGGCTGACTCTGATGATTAACAGTGGCTCATTTTGTCTTTGTACATCTGGCAGTACCGCTTGACACCTTTACATCTGACGTGTATGTTTGGTGTTATGAGCTCCCCCCTAGGCCATACATGGGTTCCTGGCTCAAACCTGGACCCCCACTATACATTGTAAATCACCTCTGGTACTTGTATAGTGAGTACCGCTCACATGCTGGATTTCGCTGCCCATCCTAGGAGTGATAGACAGCTCGGGCCTCAGGTTCTTCCACACCCCCGTGCTGAGGAAGTACGATGCTGGAGTGATTGAAATTGGTGTGTGGGTCAGTCTGTACCACATGCTCCCTCCGGGACTCCAGGAGTACATCTCTGAGGGGCACTGCACCCAGGAGTGTCTGCGGGAGGTAAGGTGCAAAGGCCTGTCTTTTCCCAGTAAAACTGATCGCCATGGTATTGGCTTCAGGTATTGTGTTCTAGTGACTGATGTGTCATAGTGTACTTGGCTTTCGTTGCCAAGTCAGATTGCACAAATTAAGTTAGGGTCGGGCTTGAATAGTGTTATGCTCACACTCACTGGTTTGGGAGTGTTGTTAGCCTGGTCTGACACTGTTGCTCATTTAACTTGAATGGATACAGTTATGTTCTGTTTGTGCTGGAAGTCGCTCTGGATAAGAGCCTCTGCTAAATGCATGTAATGTAATGTAATGTAATGTAATGTAATTGGCTGTGTATTATCATGTGACATGCTGCAAGTGACAGTAATGGGTCAGTTTTGCCAGCACAGTAATGATTCAAACCAGATGACATCTGAGGATGTTACGCTCCACTGAACCCATTCCTGTGTCTGCTTCCTGTGTCTGATGGCTTTGCGCTGTCCGCTCTGCAGTCCCTAGACCACGAGATGCCGAGTGGAGTCAGAGTGTTTGCGGTTCTGATGCACTCTCACTTGGCGGGCCGGGCCATAAGAACCAGACACTTCCGGAACCAGGACGAGCTGCAGCCCCTGGGCCGTGATGACCATTTCGACTTTAACTTCCAGGAGTTCCAGTACCTCAAAGAAGAGAGGCTGGTGTTACCTGTCGGTACTCTGCTTGTGTTCACTCCTATATCATACAGTTATTTATGTGCAAAAAGAGCAAAAAACAGCTTTAGGTCAATGTTCATTTTTTGAAAAAAAAAAAGACTATAGTTAATCTCTTAGACACTGTTACTGTTTTTCCTGAGTTTGTTTTGCTGATCCACTTAAATTTTATCAAGTCATGTCACCACTGTTCAAGATCAGAGGCCATGAAGATATGACAGAATATTCTTAATCTTTATGAAGCTATTATGTCAGGAAAAAGTCAAAACTCTTGTTTCAGATGCAAGTCAAAGCAGGGGACCAGCCCTTGTTTGAGGCACTTTAAAAATATTGTAAAATATTATAGTGACTCCTCTAACAGAAGTATGTAATGTGTTGTGATAGAATTGGATTTGCTCAGCCATTTGAGTAAGAACCTGAAGCAAATACACCTTGTTTCACCTCCTTTGAAGCCCCTGTAGTTCACTGTTTCCAGAAGACTACTGGAGTTTATGTTTCATGTTTGTGCCCACTGAGGTGCTTGCAGTCAGATGTCATTTTGCTGATTTCTGTTTCCTTAATTTCCCTGCTATTGTTAATGAAGCAACTTTGCACATTCAGTTATTATACAGACCCCCTTGTGGGAATTTCTTACTTTCTCTTCCTCTATTTCCAGGGGGACAATCTGATCACAGAGTGCAAGTATAATACAAAAGGCAGAAGTAATATGACCTGGGTAAGAACTCACAGCAGTGTTTCATCCTGACTGTGCTTCTGAACTATTTCATCCGCCACCATCGTAACAGTAGAGAAAAGCAAAGAGCAGTGTACTACCACAACTGTCTGGAGTGTGGTTTTCTTTCCCTTTTCTCTCTCTCTTCAGTCAAGCCTAGCAGGAATGAATGGCCAAGCCTAGCTGGGCTGAACTGTAGGCCAGCTAATATGAATGGTTGAGCCAAGCTGGGCTGAATTTGAGCCTATCTGATCTGAGTGGCCAAGCCTAGCTGGGTATAAATTGAGCCCAGACTATTAAATGGCCAAGCCTAACTGGATGTAATTTGAGCCCAGCTGATCTGAATGGCCAAGCCTAGCTAGGTGTAATTTGAGCCCAGCTGATCTAAATGGCCAAGCCTAGCTGGATGCAATTTTAGCCCAGCTGATCTGAATGGCCAAGCATAGCTGAGTGTAATTTGAGACCATCTGATCTGAATGGCCAAGCCCAGGTGTGTAATTTGAGCCTAGATGATCTGATTGGCCAGTCCTATCTGGGTGTAATTTGAACCTGGCCGGTCTGATCGGCCAAGCCTAGCTGGGCTGAATGGCCTGGTTTCTTGTGTTTCTATCACTAGAAACCCCATTATAGCAGAATGGCTTCCCACTGGGGTATTATATTCATAATTGTTTTTCTTGTATTTTTCCATATTGGTTGTAATTTGGGCCAGAAAGCAAGAGGTGCACGTTGATGTTGCTCACCAGAGGTTCACTCTTCTTTGAGGAGCTGGTGTCTTCCCTTCTCAGTTTCTAGGCTATGGTCAGTCTGTACACTATTTTTGAGTTTTTAATTTTTAGGTTTTTCTGCCAGTTAAAGGTCTCCCTGTAAGGCCCTACAGCAAGAATGAGAAAAACTAATGTTTTTACGGCAATGAACTATTTGAATAAATTGTTTCATAATGGATTCACACTGTTTCGAGAAGCTTGAACCTTCCACGCCACAGTGACATCTTCTGGCTCATGGAAGTCACGGCAATCAGTCCTCTGGTTCTGAAAGTGTAGAATGTGCTCTTTTGATCAGCATAAACTGTGATGGACAGAATACTAGTTTGTGTAATTAGTCTGTGCTGTGAGCTACTATTACACTGTCAATGGATTAAATGCTAATGCTATTCAAAGCTTAATTCACATATTAGATTATCTTGTAATGGCTTAATTCATTTACACTACATGTTGAACAAATGATATAAAATGATAAATGCTCTGTGGCATTTATGTAAACCTTAAGGAGAATATGATGTGAATTATCATCATATATGAAGTTTCCCTCTAATCTGTTATCTTTTATATCAAATTCTTAAGTATATATATGGTCAGTGGTATACTGTGTGTGCAAAATATGTCTGCTATTTTAAACAATAACTTTAAAAAATAAAGTTATTATTATTACCATGAATATAAATAAGTAGCTTATCATTATTATTACATTTATGGTAACAAAGACAATTTGAAATAAATATTGGTGTTTGTTCCTCTTAATTTAGAAGTATACCAGTTCAGTTCCAATTGAAATGTTTCTTTTGGGTTTTAGTCCCAGTTTTTGAGATGTGGGTCTTTCGTAGGACCAGATATTTTACTTCCACAGGGCAGGGCTGGAGTTAAAATAGAACCAAATTTCTTTATTCTCATGTATTTATTTATTTATTGCTATATTTTTATTGGTATTTTGGTTTGACCGAATTGCGTTTTATGATATGGAAATCCCTCCATGCCTTTTCTATTTTCTAGTGCATTTACAGTGAGGCTGAAGTTCCCCTATGCACTATTTCTTAACCCAAAGTAGATGGTGGCTGAAGTTGTACCTCTGTGCCAGGGATCCAGATTTCCTCTGGAATGACATAACTCTGGTCACTTTCTTTCTCGTTCTTTCTTTACTCATTTTACAGGAGTTATGTTTCACTAGTGTTTGAGTAAAACCTTTCTAATGTCTTTTAATGTCTTCTATTTTTTTGCACTGGCTTTGTCCAGTGTCTGTCTCGTTATGTTTTGGAACCGAGCTGTCAGACTTCATTTGAAACTGTTAAAGCCAGCTCCTCTCTTAAAATGTGGCTTCTTGCAAAAGTCCTTTTTGTGGATTTACAGTGAATGACGCTTTTTTCATATGTATGTATTTCATTGTATTCCTTTGGGGGGTTAAAGCTTCTGTGATCTTACATTTTTTTATTCTTTCATCGCAAATGTAAACACTGACACTTTGTTCATTCCAACATATAATGTTTGTCATTTCAAAATCATATTTCACAACCTGTGAAAACACTGAGCTGAGAAGCTAATATGCTTTTAATTTGCTTTTGCAACTAAATAAATAGATGACATGTAAATTTCCAGGCATGGGTTCCTCTGAAGATTTTAATTAATAGTACGTGTGGATATCTGTCATACAGATAGGCTAGGAGAAAGATGCAAATTAGGCAAGACTGTATTCTTTCATTAACATATTATAGGAAACATATTTGATTGAGTTATGCAGGGATAATCTGTGTGCTTCCCCTGAATCTGTTGGTTGGTGCTTTCAAACACATGTGGAGGGCAAACACGTGTTCTTGGCTGAACAGTGAGTCAGCAAACACATCCCTTGGACCACAGATTGATTCTTGTTGTATGCCTGTTTTCAGTTATTAGCACAGCCTTGAACAGAAACATCAGTAACTGACAAATTAGCAACAACAAGAATATGAAATATGTAGCCTTTTCCTTGTAATATGAAGCCATCCTCTCACTGATTTACAATGATTTATGAAGTTATTATTTTGATTCCCACGTCGTGCTGTTTATTGCCATAAAAACTCCATGTTGTGTACACCCTGTCCAGCATGCGAAATTGCTTGTTACTTCCGCCTTGCTTCGGGGGAATTACAATTTCTCAAGAGGGGCCATCAAATGAAACTTTTTAACATCTTCAGCTGTTTAGCCCAAAGACATCAAATGTAAACCACTAAAAATGTCTTTGTCAGTTTAGTTGCTGAAATTATTTGAAACGAAGTAGTTCTCCAGTCGAATTCACGCAAATAAATAAAAGTTCTCACGTTATCCCCGAAGCTCTCATGATCATAGCTTGTAGAAACTGTTTAGTCGTATGTTTTGGTAGGTCTGTCTTGTTTTGGGTAATTATGATTGTTCATTTGCCTCAGTCATTTTTTGTTTGCAATTTGGGTATTTTTGATTTATTATTAGCTCCATTGAGGATGTGTTTTTCTCTGAAACAGTTATACTGTCTCTTTACAGGGTGGTTTGAGCACTCGGGATGAGATGTGTCTCTCCTACTTGCTCTACTATCCTCGCATTGACCTGGCCCGCTGTGAGAGCCTCCCTGAAATAAGTGGGCAGCTCAAGTTCATCGGAGTGAAAGAAATCCAAGTTCCCGTCACGTGAGTGTGCCAGTTTCCTACCCACAGGCCTGTTTAGCTGGCACCACACCGTGCGAATGATCCCATGCTAACTCGTTTAATGAGGAGACAGGTCCAGAAAGGGGCTACGTCATCCAAAGGCCATATCGGATCAGATGTCATAGGGAGCTATAGGTTAACAAGTCAGTCAGGTGAAGAGAGGCATGTAAGGCAAGGATTGATCTTGAGCAGGATAAGGGAATTCAGATGTGACCAGACCAAAAAAGGCTGTGTGGGTCACAGTTATAAACCTGAAATTTTTATCTTTTGGGTGATGCCACAGGCAAATATGAGCATAAAATAGGTGGAGAGAGTAGTTTACCATTTTCTAGCTAGAAAAGTTGTTTGTGCAGCATCTACAGTTCTCAGCATAACCAACTACTCTAGCTAATTAAATGTGACTATGCTTTTATTTGCATTGTTGTCAGTTGTCTCAGTGAAGGAAAACTACTGACTTTAAACTCAACAGGTATTTCAGTAATGAAGAAAAGTTCATAAATGTGGCTAATTTTACCAGCGTTCACTATTATTACAGCTATTCATTATTATTCAGTATTCATATTTTCTGGTATCACTCATATACAGTTCGCATAGTCCTTAACAAACTTTGCTATATGATAAAGTCTGTCTTGTACACTGAAATGTACTTCTGTGTAATGTAATATTGTGTAACTGTAGCTAATGGTGCTGGCACAGTGTCCAGAGATTGTATATGGATTTTTTTTCAGTCAAGAAAAACCCTCACTCCCCCCTTCTCCCTTTTTCCTCTTTAGCTTGATTGGCGGTTCCAATTTGTATTCTGTTTGTAATAAGCCTGAAGTTTACGCTAATATGGTCTCAATCTCGATGTAACCTAAGCTACGTTAAATGGACTGAAACTCAATTTATATTCACTGGTGATGCACCACCACAATAGTCCAAAAGAACAGAATGTTTGTAACCAGCTCTAATGTTATAGTCATTTATGTTCTGGTCTTGTGCTCATTCAAAGAGGGGGATATATATTAAGTCATTCTATTAAAAAGACATGTTTTTCTTTTTAGAAGAATTACATAGCCCTCTGGGTTTGGCATCATTAAATTCTTTTTCTGCCTCATGCTAGTAAATAGACAACTGAGAGAGCTGGCTAGCAGAAGAAAAAGGTGTCAGCTATTGAAACTAAGAGGTTGCATTCACTTCAAGAAAGTGAAATAGGCTGCTCTGTCTTATATCAGTCTTAAAGAACAGGTTCAAGGAGGTCATCCTTGCTTTCAGAGAATTTAATATTTTTTTCTGGAGAATGCAAATTTGCACATTATTTTGCAGTACTCCTTGGAAGTTCCACTTAATTCATTTTCCATTCTCATTTCTCTACTCATTTCAAAGAAAACATTACGAGCACAAACAAGTTTTTATTCTTGAAAGAGAGGAAACGGGACATCTTTGTCATTATTCTTCAGCAGAAAAGTTTAACTCTACTCTACTTTAAGTCTACCATATATCACAGTGGCAAGAATTTTTCAGGAAAGACAACCGCCACACCAATATCATATTGCACAGATTCTTAAAAAGTATCCTCTAATGTAACACAGGAGGTAGATTTCAGCTTATCCTGCTAGAGCCTCTTACCCCAGAAACTGACGTCAAAATAAAAGCAGTCGCAGGACACTGGTGGGATTCCTGCCATCGGAGTGCTTGTAGCAGGATGCCCCAGAGGAACAAGGCAGCAAGAAGGAAGCTTAGATGCACAGAATAATGGGAGCCTGGAAATGAGAAACATCTGAGGGTTTGGGTTAATGGAGAGTGTTTACTCTCCCCGCGGGCGGAGTTGAACTCCTGTGCTCATGTGAAGGAATGAGGGGATTTGTATAGGTCAAGCTGAGCCGCTCTAAACAGATTAAGTAACAAAGCTCTTTTTTCCCCCCACAAAAACATGTGCTTGCAAAAAAAGAAAGAAAAAAGCTGGGGAAAAACACCAGGCCTCGGTACCACCACCTCTAATCAGGCCAGTGCAGATTTTCTCAGCAAATTAACACTATTGTGGAAAATGTTTCCCATGACCAGGACCCACTTTAAAACTTTCAGATTACTAATACTTTATTAACAGAATCATGTTTATTTTTGAGTCACTATCTATGATATTCTACTCTGAAAAAAATAATGTTACAGATAATTTTCTTGCAATAGCAAATGTCTGTTGGGCAAGATCAGTTGATAAGAATTAGAGGGTTTTATGTGACTTTCTTCTCTGTTAAAGGACCTGGCCGTTTATAATCAAAAGCCCCAAGAAGTACACCAATCTGACCTTCACAGAGGCCATGGACAAGTACAAGTGGTCAAAGAAGAGGGGGAAGGCCTTCAACGAGATGGTTCTGCAGCTGCCGATGAATGTCCGCTGCTCCAAACGGGGTCAGGATGAGTGGTCGGTGAGTGGTGTAACCGACCTGCAGGTGACGCATTACCCCGACAGAACCAAACCCTCTAGGCCACCCCAAGGCCTGTGTTGCTCACAAGAAGCAGTCAATATACAGAATATTTCAGTGTGTAATGCAAAGCATTTTCTCCTGTTTGCATCAAAATAAAAAGAGCATCCTTCCCACACAAAGACATTGTATGACCCTGTACATCTACACAACCACGAAGGCAGGAACCCTGAACACAGATCAAGAGTCATATTTTTAGATTGTCGGAAACTTCACGTTTCTGTTTTTGTAATGAGGGCATTGCTGAGTGTAATATTTGTGTGAACATGTAGGCCTTTGATGATTTTATTTTGATTTTCAATTTAAAAGTTACGAATACATTACATTATTGTCATTTAGCAGACACTCTTATCCAGAGCTTACATAGGTTACAATCTATACATGGTATCCATTTATGCAGCTGGATATTTACTGAGGCAATGCTGGGTTGTGTACCTTGCCCAGGGGTATAACAACAGTGCCCCAGCGGGGAATCGAACCTGCAACCTTTCAGTTACAAGCCCGAGCTCCTTACACTATGCACTATGCCACACTGCCGCCCAGTATTCTAGTTATTTTACCTCAGTCTTCACTGTTTTCTTTTTTTCCCTTTCACAGATCCAAGGCGTGATTGTGTCTCCGCCAGAGATTAAATCAGAGGCTAGACCTCCTCTTACCCCTTGCAGCAAAGCCTCAGAATCCAACGGCAGAGGGACTCTCATCCTCATCCTCGGCCCTGTTTGCTTAGTCAGGATCTGGATCCCTCTCTCCCTCTAGCCCCTCCACGTTTCCCACAGGCTCAGCAGAATTCTGAGGCCACCAGCCAAGCCTTCAGCCAATCTGAAAAAAAAAGAAACAGTTTGATAGCAAGGAAACCAAAAAGGTGTTCAACAGTGGGAAGGCTATCAGGGTCCTCAGCTGTAATGGTATGTTGGATCTGTAAGACTTTAGAACACCTGCCATTTTAAAGTGAGAGGTAGTGGCTTGTTATCTCCCACTGACACCTGCCCTGGCGTTGTTCCTCTGTGCAAGCAAACAGCTTTTGTATATACAGGGACACATCAAGTAAGATATCCATCAATGCAGATATCAAAGCAGGCGGCTTCCGGCAAGAAGTGTTCAGCTCTGTCCTTTCATGAACGCTTGCTTCAAGTAACGTTTTATGTTATATAAACACAGCAGATGCGTAAGGTTTCAGAATTCAATTGCCAGACCTCCCCCTCAATAGTCCACTTGCCAAAAGTGCTCACTGAGCAGAAACAAAAAGACAACCATTTCTAGACTGAGATACTAGACTGGTTATATCCATTAAGCATAGCTGTCAGCATGTACAGCAGAAAATAATGGAATATGTGTTTGCATTCAGCTGTAATTCTGTGCATGTGGTCCCATAACTGACAGATACTGCTGTAATTCTAGAATGTCAGGGACCTCTTTCATCTGTATATTCAAACAAGATGTCACATCGATTGTAACACTAATGTATCAGGTCAAACACTCCCACTAATTATATATCTATTCAAAAATACACTTTTAGCCTGTCAGGGTGAACAGATAAACATATATAAAGCTGTTTGCATTGGGTAGATGAGATTCAAATATAAATTAGTTATAAAACATTCAAAACCAAAATGAACTTTAATATTGAATGAAATCATAAACTTGAAAAACCAAACAATGTTATATGAAGATCTTTTACATCTTAGATTTCCACAGGGTTCCACAGGGTTTTTTTTCACATTGTCTGAATGGTGGCATCATATGCTGAAAAAGTATAATTTTTCTGCATTTTATATGCTTAACAGGTAAATAAAGGTTTTTATTACTTGATGATATGGATGGTTGTTTTGATGTTAATTTGTTTGCTTTAAGCAGTGGCAGGTCACTGCTGGTGTCTGTGTTACAGGTCATGCTAGACTACAAGTGTCCTAAATTAGCTGGAGCAGCACAGCCATTATTAGTGATAATCGACTAAACATGCTGGAATGGGCAGATATGTAGGCAAACGCCTGCAGTTGTGTTGCTGTGCTTTCCTGAAAATGAGCAAATGAGCTACAGCAAAGTACCACATCAAATGAGAGGATTAAAAAAAAAATCATTAGTAATGTATTTTGCTTGGTCCAGCATTTGATGAGAAATGTTTCAGAAAGTCACTCAAAGAGGAACATTGCTCGCAAAGAACCAGAAATGGCTGTGTTGCTGCTCCTTCTCAGGAGTTGCCATAGCATATGGTAACAAACACAAGGAATGTGTTGGGAGTCATCCACATCCAAGATGAGTATTAATTTGAAACATGTCAGGACTACTAAAAAGCAAACCATGAAGTTGAAATCAATATCAAATGACATGCCCTTTAAGAACATAACTTTAATCCCACTCCAGAGATGACATATAAAAAAAATGAATTAAAGCTGTTTTTTTTTCATTATCCTTTTAGAAACATTGAGTTCAGTCAGGCCTTTGTGGAGCCACCTATATAGCATTGGAGTTTAGGGCACTGCTATCATGGAATACTGTCAGCCATTCACTTCCATAAGTGGTAGGAAACACATCCATCACTCAACTACTTGATTGGGCAGGAGCACATCTCAGCATTTAGGCTGATAATTACAGCATGCCCTTATTTGAGATGCCTTATGCCTTGCGTGTCTTGTGTGATGTGTCTGATCATAGGGAATTCTCCAGGTATTTCAGTTGGTACTTAGTGGGGACTTACTCATTTTTAGCCACAAATTTAACTCCCAGGCCTGTATTTATATCGTTTCTTCCTGGCTGCACATTTCCAAAACTTCAAGAAAGTAATTTATTAAACTGGGTTGCAGTTGTAGAATACACCCATCAAGCAGGTCTTTATAGAAACTAATGAAAGAACAACAAGAGAAAAACAACCAATATACCAATCATGGTAACCCATGGAATTCGTCATTCTAAAATTTCTAGAAATTAAGATATTTGAGCTTTTAAAAGGTTACTGAGATCAGGAGAGGCTAAGTTTAAATTGATGCTTAAAAAATCCCAATTATCCTGGAGGCTCATGCCGGTTTTATGTAATTCTGCTGTTACCGCCATGGGCTCCCTGGTACCGCAAGGAACATCTCTGCTTAAGGCTGTAAGGCCGCCGGGCCATTTATTAGGACTTACCGTGATTACCCCGACTGAGAACAGAAATGTGCCAGTGAGCTTGCGACCGGGGGAAAAATAGACCTCTTTCTTTTTTTACTTCAGATATGTTTCTGTCTTCATACATGCTTTATGTTCTCATATAACGGAGGCTGATGTCACACATCTTTAAGAAAAGGAGGTGAGTGTCTTTTTTTTGTCAGATTGTACTTCCCAGTAATGACTCAGCTGAAACTGATCTGATGATATTAATGTCTGATACTGGCCTTAGAGTGCAGAGAGGTGCTTTGATCACAGAACTAGAACTAATTATGAATATGAATTACAACTGGGATATTGCTGTCATGCCCCTGAGCAAGGCAGTGTAGCTTACCTAGTTTAAGATCCTTCCCATGATAAAAAACAGAGTGCTCATAATGGTAAGAGCAGGGCCTGTGGTGACCAAAAAAATTACTATGAGCACTTGTGTGGTGCAGGTGCCCTCATCTTCAAAAGATGACTCATTTGTTTGATCCTGCATTTCTGCATCTGAACATGTTAAAGGCAGGTTGCATTAACAACAGATGACAGTAGTAATCAAACGTGAAAGCCGCTCAGACAAGTTTTCCCCTCTCACGCATGTTCTGGATTCAAGTTAACTGTCCTACAGGAGTGGGTGGCACCTGACAAAAATATTAGTGCGTTGTTATGTTACGCAAGATCACAGGATGAAAACAAGAACTATTTCTCAAGCTCTGAAGTGTGTCAGTAATTTTGTTATTTGTCTTATAATGTCGAGATGTGGCTAAAATGAAAACAATTTGGTTTGTCAAATAAAACGTGCATGAGCCTGTGTTTGATTTACAAATCAAAGATGTCAGTTTATGGAATGTGTCTCAGCGTAGTACTCACGCTGTTATTCAGAGTTATGGATTCGTTTAAATATGACTTCACCACACGGAATGGCAGGCACTACAAGCGACTGTGCGCAGGGATGTTTTTGCGTTAATGCCCCCACCCTCTGTCTGACTCTGAGATTGCCACCAGATGGATAAAGAGTGAAATGAATTGTGCGGGGGAAGTCATAAATGGAAAACTTTATATCTTTCCTTTAGGCTACACTTGTTCCTTCTGTGTCTGACAGTGCTGCAATGTGTCTGTGGTTTTTCTTTTTTTTCCCTGTGCCTTTGTTGCCAGAGTCTTCAATAATAAGGAAGAATGATGATCTGCACCCCCCGCCCTTTCCCCGAAAAAGGAAACTAAATTTATAGCGCTGTAGAGTTTGTGTAAAATATAATTGAACAGTAATGTTGTGATACTTTGATCTTAATGTGAATTCAGATGTTTAGAGGAAGTGTTTTAGAACAGAATAAAAAAACATTACATGCGAAGGAATAGTTCAATTCCCACTTGATGTGGCTGGTGGCATCGCCTTGCTTACACAAGGAAAGACTGTGGGGTATTTGTGATAGAAGTTTATCGTGACAGTAAAACTGATGGAATCTCAGATAACCTTTAGTTTCAGTTAAGTCAGTTAACCTTTATGTTTACAAGCATATACCTGTGGGTTTACCTGGCTGCTTTGGTGTTTGTATTCATGATTATTACCCTTAGGGCTCCACACTGACTCATCAGACTGAGGCCTATAGCCCACACATCACTTTATTCATGTCTGGCTAAGTCATTAGTCGGCAATGACCCGCAGTAAGGAGGGTAATTTGCTTCGTCCTACTGGAGTAGGATTGCCATATGTCAGCCGGGGTTGTTCTGCTCACTGTAGTGTCAGCGCCTCCTAGTGGCACCTTTGTACTGGAGAACACAGAAAGGTGGGTGTGTTGAGTTCATAATGGGCCAATAGTTTCAGCTAGCTATTCCTTTCCTATTTCAAGCAAGGAGGGACCATGCTTAACTATAAATTGTCATAGCAGCTAGCTGACTGGCTGGCTCACGTTGACCCATACCTGATTTTTATAACCAGGTAAGCTGCTAGCGCAAATGAGTAAAACAGCAGTAATTTGTGTAGTGCCATTGAACTTAATGTGTGGCTAGAACAAAAGTACGACTTGCATTATCTAAAGAGGTCAATACCATGCCATGCCTTATTGTTTAGTTAATGCGTAATGACTTACAGATCACAAATATGTTCATTTTTCTTCTAAAATTAGTTACATGGGGCCTTTCCACTCATTCATTTTTCTTTTCTAAATTGCACATAGGAAAACAAGATATTTGTCTATTTTAGATTTTTGTCACTGACATTAAAAAACACAGTTTTTCCATTTTAAGTTTTGCAATAAAATGGGAAAAGTGCTCACAACAAATAGTTTTTAATTGACTAATTTGTAATGATCTTTTGTTTTCCTCTTCAGCTTATGTTCAGTTTATAATGATACATGCAGCACGAGAAGCAGACAGCAAAGTGGTGTGGTCTGATAGTGAGTGTGCTAGGAGCCTGTGAACATGAACTCTAAAGTTTTTTTTTTTCAACGATAATGCAAGAATTACTCTACAAAGAAAATAAGGGGTTCACGGGCCTTTGTGAATCAGTGACACTCTAATGCAAGACACATAGATTATAGATAATCTATATGATCATGATCATCATGATAAAGTGTTGATGATAAAGTGCTTGTATAAAGTCCATTATCAAGTCCTTGTATCAAGATGTCAGATGGTTTTTGGTCAGCCTCATAGGAAAGCTCCAGTTTGAAACTGGCTTGACATCTGTGAATAGACAGTAGAGGTCTGATGATGGACTTCAATCAATGATCTATTTGACATATGCAGCCTGCTACCAAGAAACCACCTAGAAGAAATCTGATTTTAAATATACAGTGCATTAAAAAAAACTTTCTAAGAGCATTCCTTAAAGAACTCTTTGTGCAATCTTCATTCATTTGTTAATTTTCCTTTTTCCTGTGTCTTTCTCGTTCTTTCCTGAGAGCTGTCGTTTAAATTTTCTCCTTGGTACATCACAGATTGCTGAGAATATTACAAACAAATGAGAAAACAAACAGGTCAGCTGGTTTCTGAGGAGCGGCTAGCTGTGAGCTCCTTTTGTTTTAGGCAGTGGCCTTGTCCGAGGGCAACAGAACAGAACAGAACATACCTGCAGGTGATGGCAAAAGGAAGTTTCACACCGCAGGTGTGTTCCAGAGAACTTACAAATCAAGAGCAGCAATTGTGTCTATCAGTTATTGGTGATTTTGAACTGAAACTGAAATTTAGATGCTGATTCAGCATAAATAAAGTTATTTTCTACCTTCTATAGAATTTATAGTTTTATTTCTAGGTGGTCTCATGTCTTTTATTCAATATAATAAAAAGATGATCAATAGTATAAATGCTACTAGCTTAATGCATGCAAATATTAAAAATGTATTTCTTATAACTTTAAATATAAGTATAAATGTAAATCAATGAGTGTTACATTATTCATAATTCATATTCAATTGATTTGACAAATCCCTTGCGTTCTTGCAAGCGTGTTACTAATTCAGAAAACGTTTCATTGCAACCTTTTTTGTGAGTTCAGTTCACTCTTTCCCCAGCAGAGGTCACTGTCGATAAAGCAAAACCAGAGCAGGATAAAATTCATTTTCAAATGGATGTGCCCTTTGAATACAAACAGAAGTTCCAATTGTTAATTGCCACAGTGATTTGCCGTGATTTGCAGGTGCTTTCCATGTCATATGAAACAGGTCCAGTACATCATACACTCTCTAAAGTGTATTTGTTGCCCAAATTTGAATATTTCAGGAATATACTACATTTTAGTACACCCACTACAACATTTTAAAATGTTATTTCATGACTGGTGAAAACTGTGTTGTCTATCTCAGAAGCCCACCACCACACATACACACACACACACATCCAAAAATGTTTTCGTGTTATCTACATGTCTTGAACTTAGACAAATAATACTCTTGGCCCTGTGCCTGTGCACAAGAGACATTTTGATTAGATTTCTCGATGGCGTTGGGACAGAGAATGGACACTGAGTCATCTGTCCCCAGGATGTTGCTTTTCATGTCTGGGAGCTGGTGTGATCTCCTTCCTGAAACAGAGAGATAATTGAGCAGCGGGGGGGAAGTCGATGTGGGACCCAGACCTTTGCTGTCATTTCTCAAGGCCTCACAGACAGACTGCAGCGGGGAGAGAGTAAACACCAGTCTGGCCAAACCACCCAAGGATGACCTTTTTCCCATTCCAAACGGCCTTTTTACAGCGGCAGACTCACGGTCAACAATTGGCACTCGCAGTGAACGGCATGCTCCAGCTCTCTCGGCCTGGGGGGGGTCGATGGCGGGGGGGGGGGGTCTGCTTATATAAGACTGGGGTGGGTGTGAGTTTCATCCAAAAGGCCTAGTTTCCCTTCCCGGGGGACAGGGGCATGGGAGAGATGGATGTTTTTGGTGGTTTTTTGAGGTCTGTTATGTAAAGTTTTGTTTTGACGGTGAACATCATGACAGCAGGGCATATTTCAAATCTGGCTGCATTACCATAGCGGGCAGAGCTGCCATAACATGCTTTTTAAGGGCTAGCTAGTATGATGCAGAATGAGGTTTGTGTTGGAATACGTGATACCTTTGAATGGGAGCTCCACTGAACTCCACTAAATGAGGCAAACTGTAGGATCAATCAAAGGGGTACACAGACACAGGCTGCAAATGACAAAAAAGTTCATACCATATAATGTGGTATGAACCATATGGTATGTAAAGTTTTGGTTTGGTTTTGGTTTTTATATGTTAACAGCTATGTGGTGTGTAAACCTTTGGTTCAATGGGGAACATAAGAAGAAGCAGCATTGAGGCTTGTGTTGCATGTAGTAATTGCAGCAAGTTGTCTATCCTACCTAAAAAAAAAAAAATTAGGGACATAAAGAGAAGAACATTTACATTCAGTCATTTAACAGACGCCCTTATCCAGACTTACAAAGTAAGGCCAGAAAGTGCATCTGATAAAGTCCCAGGAAAAACAGAGCATACAGAACAGAAGGTATCGCAGCTGAACATGCAGCAGGTTCTCGGACAGAGACAGGATGAGACCAGCGGCCTAGGTGCCCATAGCCACTTGGGTAAACAGGAGGGCATGATGACTCATTGTGTGCCACAGAAAGGTCTAGAATGTCCAGGTCTGGAGGAGTGGGAGGCCATTCTTGCCAAGGGAAGAGAGACAGAAAGCCAGTTTGGTTAAGTGGCTTGCCGTGATGCCAGATTGGTTGGGGTAGGGAAGCTGAACTACAGAAACATACGGGTGCAGAACTGATTGAATAAACTCATATTAATAAACTGTTGTTGTGAACTGCAGCATTTGGCCTTAAGAGATATATGTATGTATGTATCTCAAACTATGTCCAGTGGTAGTCTTTGGAAAGAGCCTGTTCCTCTTACACATTTTTTGGATAAACCGCTTACTTTGTTGTGAGGTTGAGGGCTGATGACATTTCCTGTGGCAATGACGTGAAAACCAGCATGACTTAGATTATAGGCTTACTGCATAGCTACATGCTGCACAATAAAGAATAACCCAGTTAACTGTATGAAAAAAAAATCTTTCCTATGTCCTAGTTACCTCAACAATTCGTCTGGCAAAAACAAAAAAGTATCATATCTTAGCTGCCCATATACCCATATATGACCTTAAAAACTAAGACTGTATGTCATTTTTCATTTTTGTACTTTTGTAAGGATTGCACTCAAAAGTAAACCAGAGAGTAGAGCCTTGGGGAGTATTGGTTTTGTCATTTACTGGAAACTGGTCACCATTCTAAATAAAATGAATGCCCAAATTAGAACAGTGACCTACATTTTATGCTTACGAAACTTGAATCTTTTCCTCAGACTTAAATTACTTTCACCATTGAAAACAAAAAGGACAGTGCTTCCTTAAGTTTGGCCTGTAATGGCCAACAAGCACTGGAACAAGCATTTGAACAAGCATTGGAACAAGCGCTGCCTCACATATATTACAAATGCAATGAAACTCCCCATGTACACAGTCAGGGAATACCATCTGTTATGCTTTGACTTGACAGGACTGACACAACTGTAATCAAATCGCAGTCATTAGTATAGTCTTTTGTGAGGTTACAAAAACTGTGATAGTTCATTCAAATTCAGATTTTCATCAGGGCTCTGCTATACACTCTGCCATATAGCATAATTCAAAAGTATTTATGATAGCGTTTTTTTGTTTTGTGACAGTATTTTTAGGATCTGCACAGGCCCACAGGAAATAAATCTTTGAATTTCTAAATATTTATCTATCCATGAGGCAGAGGAAATAGCCTTGGACTAAGTGCAGTTTTGCAAGAAAAGTACATTCCAGTTCTGCCCAGTAAAATGGCCCCAGCTCTGCATATTCATGGCCCAAACGAAAGCAAGGCATACACAACACATTCCAGCAAATGCATCAAAACCTTCCACGGAATGCAAACTTTACTTTGGAGATGGCCTGGTGTTCCAAATCTCTGCATGAAGGGATTCCATATTCGCCACTAAAGTACGTTCAGCGGTGGCCACTGCGAAGGGAAATATTTGAAAAAAAAAAGTATTAAATAAAGATGAGATCCCTCTCACCTCCTCAGAGTTACTGGCAGCTTCAACAGAAAACCACATTTATAGAAAGACTTTGAATAAATATTGATGTTTTTCAACATCTCTGAGGAATGTGTGGCTTAGTGCCTAAAGCTTAAATATTCTCTTTTTTTGCACAGGAGTGCTTCTTCCAGTCTTTTGAAGTTGTTTGTTTGCTCTCAGCCTTTGACGGCACATTTATTCAGATGCTCGGTTTCAGACTGATTAATTTGTCTCTTCTCACCTGCCATCAGAGTCATAACAAGGGCAGCACTGAAATGCCATATTTTTGTTTTTGGCATTAGACAAAGGGTCTGTTATCCAAGGCAAAGGCATTTAAATCAAGCACACATATGGGAATGGGGTTGCTTACCCGTTGGTTACATTCTGGGCTTGATATCATTGTGTTGCCATCCCTCCTACAAGCATTGTATATCAGGCATAATGACTTTTTGAAAGTAATCACTGAAGAATGTATGCATCTCTAGGAGCTCTTGGCGTTGTTGTGGCTGTGGGTTCTCCCCAGACCCCTGCATATAATTTGGATCTTTCTTATGATGAAAACTTGATGAAATTCATGTCAATACAACATGTGGAGATTAAACTAAACTATACGCAATGAACTGAAGACTGATCACTGTTCTCTTACCCCCTCTTTCTGGACAAACATACTTTTCTTTTAATGAAAGAACTGACTGATGACCCCTACGTACATGTGGAGCATTTTCCATTCACTGTCTGTGCATTAGCTAGGCTGACCAGCTTTTTCAAATTTGCAACCCTGCCATAGACACCATCTTTGAATGGAGTCCTCACTGTGTCCTCCCTTCGCCCTCACCCCATCCTAATTTTATTTGTTATTTTTAAAATCTCTACCTCCTGAACTTTCCAGTGTGCCACAGAATGATTCCTGCAATGAGCGGATTAAAATAGTCCAGCGTGTTCTCTGGCCCTCTGTCACGGCAGGACACAGACAATACCCACTTATATCCAGGGCCTTTTCCATGTCGAGAATCATATAAAAAGGAACTGCAAGGTTGCCCGCATTCCACAACGGCCTGTAAAATATCCAAAACATTTGATCCGCCAACGTTAGTGACGCACAGGACCAGGTGGAACCTGTGGGTAATGTGCAGCAAGGTCAACGCCGTTTACTTCCCTTCATGAATGAGAATTTCCACGCAGACGCTGTGAACCGTCAGTGCAAAGAGAAAAAAATTATGTTAGTCTCACCGAATAAGAATTTATAATGAAGATTCCTCCGTGATCGATTTCAAAAACATTCTGCCCTCGCAGTGCGAGCTCCCTCGTGTTTAAAAATGAAGAGTTATGTTTTAGTTAACATTCATTTTTTTCCAGAGGTTGACGTTTTTGAATTTAAAAATGATCTGCTCAGGACAAGGTGTGCTCCCGAGAAGACTTGTACATTCCGACAGCCTCCATAAAGGTTGGATGTGGTCTAGACCACACAAACACCACTGCCAACAGCAGAGGAAAGAAAATAACAAAAACAGGATCAAGTGGAGGCCTAAACAGGCTGCTGTAGTTTACTCTCTCATGTGTTTCTAAAATGAATATTGCCAAAAAAAGAGAAAGAGAGAAAGGAAGAAGTTAGGGAACCGTTACAAGTTCACTAGATGGCCCGTGCCTGCTACCATGACAACAGACACTGTTTGTTGTTGAAATTACACAGTACAGTAAGGAGGGAAAACACAGATCGCTGTATAATTGGAAGCTACATTTTCATCAGGATTCCACAGCAACCACTTTTGAACAGGCACGGCCACATGAGGGTGGTCTTTTATGTTATTTCCATCAAACCAGAGGAATTTCAGCGAGGGGGAGGGGGTAGGCACTTAACAAGAAATTTAACAGTTCTCTTTTTAAATAGGGCCGAAAGGTATAAACATTTTATTGTCGCAAAATGGTGCCAGAAAACCGAGGAATCTGTTTGTGTACAGACTTACTGAAGTGGGTTTACAGAGAGGTTAAGGAAATGCAGCAGGCCTATTTCTGAAAGCTGCACTGCACAGTTTAGGGGGGAGACTTTTTTTTTTTAATTTCGTCTGGAGTCATCATACTTTCCAATAAATCAAACCATTTCTAATTCCAAGTCGGCAGGGCCCTAGAGAGTTGGTGCATCCTCTCTTTGCACATACTTATGCTGGCCCAACCTACAGCAAAGCTCACAGCTGCAGCTGTCAAAATGACACCTGCAAAACATCTCTGGTGCTGTATGCCCTCGGTCGCTTCACAGTGTTCTGTTACTTTCGGCAGGTATTACTAACAGGCATTCGCCGGATTCACCCACTTCCGTTTTTTTCTTTTTTCTTTTTTTTTTTTGTTCCCGTAAGAGAGCAGGGGTGAAATACAACGATCAATGGCATACACAAGTATACGCAAAGTCAGTAAGAATGCATCTTCTCTCTTTCTATTCTGTTTTCTTCTGAATGTGGCAACGTAATACCTTAGCCATTGAAAAGGAAAAAGAAGTTCTATCCCCTTCCAATACGTACAGTTCAGCTCACCCCTGAAAATATTTAGAGCGGGTATGTTTGTTCCCCAAAATGTTGTTTGTCTTTTCAAACCTGTTTAAGCTGACCCTCTGCAGGATATAGCTCTAGCATCAAAAGATATTTTTAATAAAGTGGTCAAAAGCAATTGCACAAACATTCTAAAGTAGCTTACGAAAACACCCTCAGAGACCCAGAGAGGAGAGAGGCCTTCTTATGTTGGCTGGAATTCAGGCTAGACCTGCTTTCCACATTCATCATAACACAGGATCTCTTTGTGATCACTGGGCAGCCACACGGTATGCTGGACCCCTCAGGAATTTTTTTTGCCTGTTTTTCTGTAGAGTGAAAAAAGGTGTTTATTTTCTTTAAAAATCTGCAATATAGCCCGGATGTGTGTATGTGTGTGTGCATGAAGGAACATGTGAGCATGTGTGTGTGTGTGTGTGTGTGTGTGTATGTGTGTGTATGTGTGTGCATGTGTGTGCGCGTGTGTGTGTGTCTGCGTGCACATAATGTTTTCTTTTAAATGTGAGTGATACATCCATGTCCATGTGTTCGTGTGTGCAGACCGTTAGCGAGTAAAAATAGAAGCAGCAACTTAATTAACTTCTTAAAATAATTTTGAGCTGTTGATGTTTCATTTAAAATACCAATTAAGCTATATTGGTAGCAGTGAACTTCCTCCCCAGCCGGTCACTCGTATCATGAAAAAAAAAAACTTTACTCAAAGCTATGACCCAGTGTGCAAATATCAGAAGTTTATTTTGAAGTTTCAAAGAATGTCAGCCTTTATAGATCTATATTCTCTGCGCCAGCACCTCAGGCACCCCAGCTCTCTGTCTGTGGAGTTCTTGCTTAAAGATTCAGAGTGATGGGTCAAATCTATCTGTGATCTGTGCAAAACAACGGGCTATAGACATTGTTTTGTTTTGTCTCTGTGAAGGAGGACACGTTCCTGCTATCTGAACACATTACATTATTGTCATTTAGCAGACACTCTTATCCAGAGCAACTTACATGGTTATATTGTGTACTTTTTATCCATTTATACAATTGGGTATTTAATGAGGCAATTTTGGGTTAAGTTCCTTGCCCAAGGGTACAGGAACAGCGCCCCAGTGGGGAATCAAAGCTCCAACCAGCAGGGCACTGAACCAGCAACCTTTTGGTTATGATCCCTGCTCCTTACCACTATGCTACACTGCTGCCCCATGACAGCCCCTAACACAGAGGGAAATGGGCAGCAGAGCGGGGAAGCGGTTTGAAACTGTGGCTCTGAAACCGTGCGCTGTGGGTTTGAGTCACAGATGGACCGTGCCATTGTACCCGTGAGGAAGGCCATGGCCGTAACTACTACTGACGACAACGAGGTCATGACCCTGGTTAATCTACATAAAGAACAAAGAAATGGTGCATAGCAACAAGATTCCCAAGTAACACATACCACTGAGTGGAGCATGGAAATTGAATTGACAAAAATTTAACTCCTGGCCATGTTTGGCCAAAAGCAGTTCAAGCGTGAAAAACAACTGACACATTCTTAGAGGGGAGGTACCTAAATATTGTGTGTGTGTTTTTTTTTTTTTGGGAAGAAAACTTAATGAGATAAAACTGAAAATATCTATCTGAAGTTTGGCACATGCATGTTCTCTTACTTTAAGCCAGACTTTGAGAGTATTGGCTGAGAGGTAAATATAAATAAAAGACAGTCAGCTGTTTATTCTCCATTTTGCATAATTGAAGAGGCTTAATATGACTCTAATTCAAGCTATCCACATTTTGCCCATAAACACATGTTGCTGTAATGAATGGGCCAGTGCTGAGTATATTATCCAAAGCACCTAGAAAGAACCACTAGTCTTTCTATTATATGTGCCAGCACATCTAGATGGCATACGGTTCAGTGGACCTGCACATCACTGACCTTTTGAGAAATTGTGCCCACAAACACTCACTAACAAACCCCAGCGCAGTGCTCACTGAGGATACAATACTATACTGTTTGACAACAGCACCAGTGATAGACGCAGTAATATTCGCTTTTCTGTAGTTTCAATTGACCAGTTATCTTGAAAATCTGCAGTCAGTAACGCAAAAGTCACATTTATAGATGTCGGATAATACAACTATATTCAGTCTTTTTATTCGTTCTCCTCCTGCTTAAGATCAGGCATGAAAGGGGTTGTACATTTTGAAGGTAAAACTGTGACAATGTCCTTTTATTCATTACTTAAACATACAAATCAGAAATTACATATTTCTTTTAGTTTTACTGTCTGACTGCAAATGACAAGTGTACAAATTTGTGCACCACTAAACAATGGCTTTGTGGCACATTGTATGTTAATGCATACATCTACTCTGACATCCACATGATGTTTTGCAAATGAGTAAATGTTCCTTTGTTGTGAAAATAACATCATTTTGTGCTCTTAGAGCACATAAATTCAGAGGCTACAATGGTGACCACAACATAAAATTTCTTGGGGTTACAGCCTTGAGCAAGGTGCCTCAGTTATGTCTCAGTTACTGCTGTTTAAAAAAACCCAGCTGTAGAAAATAGAAAATGTTAAATGCAAGACTTGTTGAAACACTCATAGCTCCAAATATAAATGCAACTTCTATCCTGAATGTTAAGGACAATTCCTACTAATTGAGCTCCCAATAATACAGTCATTCCATGTAATTAGAAACTTGTTACATACTGTGCAACTGGGGCATCTGACGATCTGATCTGACGCAGATGATCTGACGTAGATTATGCTATTATGTAACATAAAACAGGCATAGGTATTACACTAAATTAATCTTAAGCAAAGTAAAGTTTGTTTTTGTTAGCCAACAGATTAATCAACAATCTGTCTTTGTGTTAATCCTAATCCTATACAGATATGTCTTAAGTAACATTCAGCATGTTCAGGTCAAATCGGAGGCCTTGTTTTTCTTGAAGCAATCATGCACAGTTAATGTATAGTGGACTACAGAGACTAATAGTTTCAGACCTTCTCAAGCAAAGATTTGGTCCTTTAATGCCCCCTTTCCCTGAATTAAGATCATGTAACCGGAACACTGTAAATCTTGGACACGAGAAACTGCTTACCGGCTTCTGATAAGCTTAATGCGGATATCTTGAGGCCAGAAAGAGTGTTTACCAGCACAAGCAAAAGAGAATCCTTTCAGTGTACCAAAACAGCCAGCATTCATTAGCTGAACTGTCTATTGACAGGGATTCATTTTATGTTGATTGTAACAAGAGGATTTATTGCAGAGGTATGAATGTGAGTGGGATCATCTGAACTAAAGTCATGAAAAACAGATGCATAAACAGCATTGTAGATGCACACAGGGCATAATGTCAATGAGGGTATGTACTTCTGTACTGAACACTGATGTATTTTGGCTGTTGCAGGAATTTTGGTGAAAGTATTGTAAAACACAATGGAAAGAATGGAGACGTTGTAATTCTTGAAAGTTCAGAACATTGTTAAAACAAGCAGACCCTCTAATGATAAAGTATTTTAAGGTCCACTGTGTGCATGACCTTCTGCCTAAAGACCTGAGGTACGGTCTGTGTAATGTAGTCTTACAAAATGGAAAAAATATTTGAATGAGATATAATCCAGTACCTATGCCAGATTCTTTCCTATTAACAGACACACACAGGACAGATGGTTCTTATGACATCTTGTCCTCAGTTTATGCAGTTGTTGGCGGGAATTCAGGTTGACTTCCATAAGAAGGAATGTTTTGGAATGAGAGTTCAACCCACAAGAGTTCATCTGCATTGTTTTTGACCATTTACCTTATGCTTTTATAGCGGGACAATGAAACATTAACCTCGATGGCTTTATAAGCAGAGCTGGTCTGAGCGGATAGCATTCTACAGACACTAACAATGACATCACTACCATAAACACGAATCAGTGATGAGATGAGGAAAAAATTAGATGAGGTAATTGCAGCTTCCCTCTCAGTGTGTTGGAAGAAGCATATATTTACAATTCCTTAACAAGCTGATTACATTTCCCAGGACCAAGACACTGACTATGATGAATGCTCAGTGATGAAATATGGGAATGTTGGCTGTATCTTATCTGGTATTGAAATCTCTGGATGTTCTTCTCCTTGCAATCAGATGTACAATGTCAGCATTTGTTCTCAGGATGGCTACATGTCTCTTTCTTGAATACATTTCCTCACCCAGGAGTCACACTGAGGTCAAACAACACATTGCTGTAAATACCTGCATTATCTCATTTCCATATTATGACAATGACATCCTGTCTGCGATAAGACATTGTGGTCAACGAGACATAACTCTCTGGTTTGAAGCAAGATTTAAGCTTTCTTCCTCCAGCAGGAAGAGAAACCAATGAGAATTCTCCACATACAAAACATATTACATTAGGTGGCAGTCACCTTTATCCATGGCAACTTACTTACGTTATATTTTGCACATTTATACATCCGAGTTCTTACTGTGGCAATTAAGGTTAAATGCCATCCTCTAGGGTATAATGGTACTACTTCGCCCTGGGCTTCAAACAAGCAACTTTCTCAATACAAGACCATTTCTCTGACCCCAAGCACCACAATGCCACTGAAAAAAAAAAAAATTATACATAGAATAATGGAGGTGTCCTGTACTGCACATAGTGTTTTTCCTCCCTTTTAACCTGCCTTGAGTGACCTGAGGTAAACCAGTCGGATGGCAGGGGCAGTAAATCCGCTGAATGACAGAGGGAATGTCCATTTGACAGGAGCAGAAGACGGTGTTGACCCCAGGCAAACACTGCAAGACTACACAACCCCTGGCCCAATGTTGAAACATCCCGGGCTGGACAAACACCACTCACTTTTACAGGGAGATCTCTTTTTTTTCAGTCCGGTGAAACACACACACACATTTTTTTTTTCAGCCAGCAGGAATTTATCATGTTGAAAACATATCCTTTCGCATCAGGCTCATTTGCACAGCAGGGCCATGACTTACACACTACCCGGTGCCAGTGGCAACAACAGGTCCTCCTACCGACCGAGCTGCTCAACCATTTGTCCTACTACTCAACATACAAGGAAAATAAATGTTTCGCTGGAAGTCTGAGAGATATGGAAAACTGGGACCCCTTCTCAAACTGATATGTTGACACAAACGAGTGAGGCACTTTAGCTGTCTACTGTTGGGAGAATAAATGGTAATGTGCAGGGAGATGTCTCCTCTTTGTCCTAACATGCACCTAAAATGGGTAGCGGGCTTCATCTCCATGGTGGCGAAGCTATTTTTATATTTACACTGTACTTTTGATTGTCGTGCCTGAATTGTAGCTGCACAGCATTGTAACAGGAGTGCTAGCTATCATATTGAAAAACAGAAGCACTATATTATCTGCTGAAAGGTGGAGCTTCTTGTTTGTGTGAACAGCTTTCTCCCAGTAAGAGGGAAGTCTGAATGTCGTATTTTAGCACGGTTGTGACAGTCAGAAGGAAACGCTCTCAAACTGGCAGGAGGCATTCACTCAAGTTTTTGATGGTCTTTGCGAGCTGTTGAAAATATCCAGGCAGTATATCATTATCCGAAGTATACAGGATGTCATACATATAAATGCCTCACCTGCCAGGCCCAGCAGAGGCAACGCGTTACATCATAGACTTGAGGTATGGGCCGTCCCATACAGAAATGAAAGATATTGTAATATTCTGAGCAATACTGTGTTCAGTCCAAATGTATTAATACAAAGAAGAAATACTGTATGTTGCAATATACAAAGACAGAAATAATTTACATATTTTAAATACATTGATTGAGCTGAAAACGTATTCTTTCAAATGTATTTTCAAAATATTCCTTTTCATACCCAGAGTAACAGTGCTGTGGTTTTTATTGTGTTTTGTCTAAGGATTTACAGTAAATGAAAACCAAGGGGCTCAGATAATCAATACCATGTGGCTGATTTAAACAGGGTAATGTGGGAATGAATCACTTCCCTTGCCATTACTTCCCTTATTCTCAAAACAATTTTTTTTTCTTCAAATTTAGTTTTAAATGCAACAGCATAACTTCAATGGTGGACATTCCAGTATGTTTAATTTTCAGTTTCATCCGGTGCACTGATGTATTATTAGGGTTTTGAATCCGTGATATAATTTATTTCACTGTGATTATGTGAATTGGTATAATTACTGTATGTGTTAGCTGTAAGTGTTAGTAACATAGTTAGAAGAATGGCACCACGCACATCCCGAAACTTTCATCATTATTAATACAATCTTTGTTTTATCATTTATCAAACAAACCCACATTGCATTGTTTTTTTCTAATATTACATCACGCTTAAAAAAACAGATCATCCGCACATCATGCTGAATATTAACGCACAGCATAATGATCACTGATGTTTCAGTGTGTCCCGAACAAAGCAAACAGCAGTGTTCTCAGGAGGAGCAGCCTTCCACAGGCCCGGGGCGCCCAGGTCGGTTCTTAAACCGAAAACACGCCGTTCCCAGATTCAGCACACGCTCATTTCCCAGAATTCTGCTGACTCACATTCGATGATCTTTCTGCCACGCCGCTGAGATCACACCCGGAGCGTGCACATGACGGCTTTCCTTCCCGCAGGTGAGCAAACAGAGGCAAAAGCACTGTGGGAAAGGGATTCTGCTGTCTGACCCACCTTTTCGCTCCTGAAGCACAACAACAGGCGGCCGCTGAGATCAAAGGCGAGACAAAAGGGGGGGGGCATGAGGAGGGATTTGATTTCATTTTCATTCCGTCTGCACGAATCACAAATTCTGCCCTCACTGCAAAAAATATTATCTGTCAAACGAACGCATGAAAATAATGGTTTGATTGCCAGCTCTTACAACTGCCCTGCACATTGCCAATGGGAGCCAAACCAGTGGTTAAAACATATCCTTGCCAGCAGCATAGTAGCTCTTTGTGAGCAAACAGAAAAAAAGCATAACTTTTTGGTGAAGTCTGTAATATGCAGAATTGAATATTACTGGCTGTCGAAAAGTGCTTGTTGAAAACTCAGATGATATGTGCAACATTCTGTTTTTGCTACTAGTAGGTCTTTGATACCAGTTCAGTAATATGGATTCTCCACACTTAGTCACGGCTGATGGAAGAGATACATTTGAGTCCGAAATTCAAAATCTTGCCAGCACTGTCTGATTGCAATTAATCCTAATCAGAGCCAGACCCATCTATCACAGCAAACGAGGAGAGCAAGACAGGGGTGAGTGCGCAATGCTTCGATTTGATAGGAAGCCAGTTCTCCTTTAGATTAAACAAAGAAGTCTGCATTATTCGGTGGATGAGTTCATCTTTAGACAAAAAGCCAAACCAACAATTTTGCCTACTACAAGAATACATTCAATTGAACTCATTTCAATTCTCAGACTGTGCCTATTAATTGTTTGCAGTTAGTATCGTCTGGTCTCAGCCGTTGCCTGTGATGTCCAGAATAAACTCCATGACATCATAGGTTCAAGACAGAATGAAATGCCAACCATTCAAGTCATTTGCACCTGCGTGTACTCATATGACCCGTACAACTGCATTAGAATGCAGCCTCTGTGATTTCCTTGACATTTGCATCTATAGAATGTGACCCAAAAAGCACCTGAAACCGGATCCTGTCCAGCACGTATTTGACGATGATGTACCACACACAGCGGACGTAGACGTTGCCATTACAATCAAGAGGGCGCATGTGATGCTTTTCTAAATACGTGTAAGCCTATAATGGAGAACGAGGGCTTTCTGATATCCATCTCCTGCTCTTTGATGTGGTCCCTCGTGGTCCTTAAGAAACACAAGAAGTAAAATTCCGATTGCTACTTTCACCGTAACCGCAAACTTTGGTGGTTGTTCCAGGCGGAGCCGGCACCTGCCAAAAGACCTCCATGTGACTGCCCTTCCTGTTGCCTGGTTACCTCTGCCCTCATGGGAAAACAGTCAATAACATGCACCAGCACCCGGAGGCAACAACATACTGGGCATTCTGAGTGGGAAGTAATGTCCTACAAGTGTAGTTTCTTTTCTTTGTTTACCAGACTCTTTTCCTTGTTCACTCCTGTGTTTGTTTTTTTAATCGAGCGCAGTCTGCCGTTCTCTTTATTTTAAGTATCGCTCCCACTTGGTCCTCTCTGCTTCATTTATGAAAACCACGTAGTCCCCATGGCAAGCGAGCACACAGAAGGCCCCACACGCTAGAACACACACATGCACACGCGCGCGCGCGCACACACACACACACGCACGTACTTGTTTCCTCGTCTGTGTGCAGCTGGAGTATCTAAATGAAGTCCTTTCCTGCACCCTCGTACCACACACAGCCTGACCAAATCACAGAGAAACTAAGGCACCTCCACCAAACATGGCAACCAAAACACAAACCTTGGGCATCTGTGTTGTTCCATTCTGAAGACACCACCATGTGCAATAGGCACAGGAAATATTAAAAGGGATGAGAAACCTATTTTGTTCCTTCAGTTTTTTTCCCCCTTTTTCATTCTGTGGATATCGAAGTGATCAGTTTTGCTTAGGAAGTGAAATGCATTAGCAAGCAGGTTTCCATTGAACACATTTATATAATTGAAACAAACACATAATACTGCTTTCTTGTTGCTACAGCTAATTAGTTGCTTTTGATACCCTGTCAATCTATGTATGCAGAATTCCTGGGGAAGCTTATGAGCTGGAGGAATGCCCTCTTTTCTCTGTAATTCGATTTAATTGATCTCTGACTTAGATCACAACTGAGAATTAATTGCATTGTAGCTCAGAATTGAGTCTTGGCACCTGGCCCTTCCAGCAGGAGAAACTGTGGGTGGTTCAGTTTAGTTTGGTTGGTGTAGCTGGTTTCTGAGTGTGAAGGCGTTCCTCATTCCATGCAACGTTGAGAACATTGAGCCAAACCATGAATAAAAATTGTGAAAAATGTGTATAAATGTCTCTCATGGGCATAATTCATATTTCACATTGAATGTATGTATATATGTGTATGTCATGATACAGCTGAACATGAAGTTAAATAATGTAGCAAAGTTTTGGACATTTACGTTGAAGAACAGCATAATGTGTTCAGTTCACATCTGTAGTTTACAAAAATAGCTTATTTTATGGAAGTTTTTAGAGAAAAACCCCAGGAGATATGCCCAAGCAGCCTGATTGATGAGTACTTGCTAAACTTCCTCTGGGTTGAACCCTTGGTTAACTTTTACTGTAACATTTCAGCGGGTTTTCAGATCCTTCTGATAATGCACAGGCAGAGAATTACAGAGAAAAAACTAAGCAAAACACATTGTTCTACACATAGCCAGTTTTCCTTGCTTCTCTTAAGCTTTGTGATCTCCTGCATTTGCAATCACCCTTAACCCAAATCTGAATCTTTCTCTAGGGGAAAACTATACATGAAATATGAGACTTACCATCAGGAACTGCAATATATAAAGACCACTAACATTTTGACAGTATTTTATACTCTCTGACAGTACCTCATGTATATGTATATATAGAGAGAGACAGAGATCGAGAGAGAGAGAGAGAGAGAGAGAGAGAATTATTATTGTTATTACTATTATTCGTGTCTGGTTTTCATCAGCAGCTACCCAACTTAAACATATTTTGATCATATTCTGTGTACACTGCCAGCTAAATAATTCTCTTCTCAAGTACTGAAAAGCATTGTCAATGTGTTCATTAGCAGACTGCTATTTTAGCCTAGTATTGCAGGCTGCTGATCTTATTTCAAGCTGGGTGTGAATGTTCTGTAATTGCAACAGCGTGTTGCCCATTAAGCCTCTTTTGAATTTTGTATAATGTTCTCAACGACTAGTTTTAGTGGCATGCTTCCACTGATGTTAACTGCTGCCATGCTGTTTATGCTAGTAGGTAAGTGCTGTTTTAGCAAAGAGTAGTATCCAGCTGTATGTAACCAAGAGTCTTGAATCAGTAGTTCAGCATGACATTGTCAATGCAAGGTCATCTTGCCACAAACAATTCTGAACATAATGTAACTGTTTTCCAGCTTCATGTCCCATTTATGTCCCATTGTATGCCTCTTACAATGGCATTACAGAATAAAGCCTTCCTTAGTAATCTGCTACGCTATGCTATGCTATGCTACGCTTAGTTTTCTACTGTTCTCTTAGGTGCTAAATGGGCTTTGCTACTATTGTTCTGTACTTGTTCATGAATACCTTGTGCTGTCCACAAAAATCAAATGTGTCACAAAGGATTGAACAGTTATAAAAGTTTAAGAGAAACTCCATACCCATACCCACATTTAGTCAGTGCAGATTGTTCTGAATGAATTTGTTGTGGTGTACAAGTAATTTTGTATTTACTAAGAATTCATGGCCCCTTCTTTAAAATAAGACATTGGAGGTGCTCTTCCCATGCCAGACCCTTTCTCCAAAATCAGCCATCACCAAAAGGCCCCTCCTGTCTTATCTTTGGCTCTGCCTTCTGAGTGCAAATTACAAATGCCGTGGTGAAAACTTACATTTATAAAAGTTTATCTTTCAATTTTGTTCTTGGCTACCCTCATGAAATGCGGTGAGGAACAAGCACTAAAAATACACATTCTTATTGCTTTTAATATCATACAGTGGCGCTGTATTTTTAGTTCTGCGTATCTTTTCTTTTAAAAAAAAAATAAAAGAACAGACGAGTAAGGGAATAGGTCATAAACATGAGACAGCATTTTGCATTTTGCAAACAAAACTCTGCAGTCCTGCGGTGTGGGGTAGAATAGGCCCTCGCTTGTCTGGGCCTGCTACACTTGCTCTTGTTTTTCTCCGAACTGGAGTCGAGCCGGATGCGATCTGTGTGGACTTTTTCATTGAGAACATACTGTTGCAGAGAGAGCTGGCTCCTGGCCTGTGCCTAGCCCCAGGGTGGGTATATTTTAAAAATAGCCAAGTTTAGATTCACCCTCACATAGAACGAGGAATTTGTGGTTTATTTTTTCTCTCTCTTGCCAACCGTCTTTTTACATAAGTGCACAGTCTGGGGAGGGATCATTCTGTTTTGCACAGTGTGCTCTGCATATGTAGTATGCGGCATTAAATCGATGATTAAGTTAAAAAAAATACACTTAAGACATTTATGTCAAAACCACCGGTTCGATACATAAATGAATGTGCTTTTAGGGTTTATGCATGGTTTCATTGTACATTAGTCATTATGATGGTTAGAACTGTGTACTTGAGGTCACGGAGGTGACCATTTCTGTGAAATTAGCAGATCAGATTAGCAGATTTGAACATTCCAAATATGAGCATAAATGTAAGTCAAAAGAAAATAAAACAGAAATTGCTTGTTTCACTTCCAACAGACAGAAAAAATGGGAAAAGAAGACAGCTTCTCCCCTTCAGGGCAGCATGGCTGTGCCTTATTGGCTGGTTTTTGAGTGCCAGTACGATTATTTCTACAAGTTAGCCATGGGGATGATCTTGCCAACTGGCCAAAGTTGTCTTTCTGTCAATATTTTTGTAAACATGTTTGCCAAGAAAGCCCCTTATGAAAACAGCTTGAAAATCTTAACAAATATGACTGGTTTTGACAGGTTTTGACAGCCTGCTGCCAGTTTCTCGAAAGCCTGTAACTACAATGGTTGATCCAACACAAGGCCAAACACCTTCAGCTTGCATCACTAAATATGTCTCAATTGAAGGAAATCTGGTTTGAAGAAAATCTGGCTGTAAGCTCCGAGATACCTGTATCGCAACCTGAATTTCAGGATGTGCTTCATTTTAAATGTGTCCTGACAGATCTGATGGATCTGCCCTACCAGTATGTCCACTGGAACATGGGAAAGCTATAACTGTAACTACACTTTATACTATAAAACAAACAATTGTGCCAGTGGAACTATCAATAAGATAAAGGATATGGCCAATTTTAAAACCTTCGTAATGAAGTCCAGAACTGAATTTCATGAATATATCTAACTTACAATTAATATTATTCATATATATTTCCATTACTTATTTATAATTGTCTGTCTCCTCCAAATGTCATTTAATAAAATGTCCCATGTTGAAACCAGAGCCCTGATTGTAATTACCCACTATAACTACACCTCCCGTCTTTTTGTATTGAGCTTCCATGGAACACTTTGCGTGCATGCAGCGGTCCCTGGATTTGGCCATCAGAGGCTACCAGGGGTGTGACCGCCGGGCCAGACTTTTAAAGTAAAGAGGTGCTAAATGTTCTCTAAGTTCTCAAAGGCAATCATCTGCAGTCTCGCAACCGTGTTTTTGACCCCCTGATAAACCTCACCCAGGTGCCCGGTAAACTGCCTCACTGTCATTACCGCTGCCTGGCAGGTACCAGCGATGGTTCATGAACGGCAACACAGTTCCCGTAAAAGGAGGAAATACCACCTATGGGCTGTCCCGCACAAAATGTCCCACACCTGCAAAAACATACCGTGCAATCTATTAAGTGCAGGTCTAGAAAAAAACAGCTAGCGCCAGCCAGCAAATTACTCGGTGTACATCTGAGAATGAATGTGAAAGCGCACATATTCACATAAACATACACACACTCACACAGACAGACTCTCACATACACACACACACACACACAGACACAAATGTCTCACCTCAGAGGCTTGACATATCTGGAACTTAATAACCTAATGACCGCATGCACATTTCGCACACTGTCCTTCTCTTGCCCCTGGTACTCTTTTATCACAGGGAGATGCACATAAAAGAGAGAGGAAAACAAGAACTGAACAGACACCATGCAAAGGCTGCAACTACTCTGCTGGCCTTTCTGCCATCTTGTGGTGAAATGAGGTACTGTTGTCACCTTGAGGGAGCCACTCAGGCCACCAGTCGTTTGGTCAGAGTGAGAGAGGGACAGCTTCATTTTCAGAGGTTGTTTCCTCCAGTCAGAGACGGATACCATTTTAGAAGGATGCTTCCTTCAGTTCCAATCACCGTTGCTATTTTTGTGTGGCATCACAAATTCCCAGACAAAATTCATCATCACAGAATCCCAGATTCAGTCAACCATGCATGCAACAAAAACAATGTTCATGCTTTCACCAAACTGAGATTCAGAACATTCTTTCTACTTGGGAGTCTGATACGATGCATTACAGGGGCTTCTTCATGACATCACCTCCTCAGGAATGCAGCCAAATCTGAGCACACAGGACCAGCTGTGATACTTTGTCTACAACATTCAATAAACAGATTCCTTGTTGTCATTCAATTAACATATGTGAAGGGGAGCCTTCACCACCCCCTAAAAAGTAAATGTTAATTGTGTAGTAATCATTTGTTAAATGATCAAGGGCTCTTTTTCCCCAATCAGATTCAAACTGACCAATAGGAGGTCTTATGTCATCAACTTTATCAAATCTGTTAATTGTTCACATGCTTGTAATTTGTCTGGGAACCAGCCTATTGGCTAACAAGCCACACCTAATTGAAGGCTTATATACAGGTGTGGCTGGAGAGTAAGGGGGAGTTCATTTTGTTCCTGCTGACAGTTTGTGTAGGCTGGTTTCTTTGTCTTCATTTGTTGGGTTTTAAAATAAGTAATTTTTTTTAACCTTTGCTGCTTTTTTATGTGAGAAGTGTGGGCCAGCTTCTCTTTCTACAACATATAACAAGCACATTGTATTGGCAACTGTTTTTTTTAATCTGCAAGTATTTAAAAATGAACCCCAGTGTCAGACATAGTAAATACTATATCAAGTCAATGGTGCTTATTATGCTGATCTATATACTGCTGAAGTCCAAACAAACACATTCCCTGGGTTTAATTTTCTCATAGACCTTCCCTGTGTGGCTTTCAACACAAGACTACTCAACCCTGGACCAAGAAGGCCATTAAGGCCCACATGTTTCTTCTTTCCCCAAGTATCTAAGCTCCTGACTGAACTGATAACTTTTATTGATCCAATTGAACTAATTCAGCACATCCACCACTCATAACACCAGGTCTGAAAAAGCTAGTCAGTTTAACCCTCCTGGATTTCAGAATTCTGGGGCCAAGGACATTCCTGAAGACCATGTTTAAGTCTTAATATCTGGTGGAAAAAACATGGGAAAGCTGTTTGTGGAAATGGCGATTCCCGTGCATGGAAGCATTGGCCATGTTAGTGTGGCATTACTGTCAGTGATCGGGCACACCGAACTGATCCTGTAATGAATCTGGGCATCGGTTATTTTTTTGTGAGGTCTGACCTGAACTGCACTGCAGCGGTTACATGCTTATGCTTATGTGACAAAATCTAAACTCTCTGAAGTGTAAAAATATATACAAGCTGGCATTAGACGGAGTAGATGTATATACTTTACAGGGAGGAGGGTCAAGGCCCACAGCGCGTGAACCTGAATTTGAGCACAAAGGGAAACAAAATACATAAGCTTGCAATTACTGATCCTTGGCCCAGCCCATGTTTTTAATGTCTGGAACCTCAGCATAAAATTTAAAGCATATTACTTTCTTCATTGATATGATCATGCTTCACTTCTCTTTTTTTGTTATGTCTTTCCCCCTCAGAGCCCTACTGTGACCAATTAAGGTACTTGGGTCTGTCTGGTTTTATTTCCAAAGTCTAGTTTTTTTTCTCTCTCTCTTACAGCTGCAAGCAAAGAGCTCCCGCGTGCTGCGTTGCCTGGTAACTCCTCTATTTTACTCCTGGCAGGGGAGGAAGTCGAGCTCCTGCGAGAGAGAGAGAGAGCAGACGGATCGAGTTGGGGGTTCGGGGGAAAAGCGCCCTCCCTTTGAAAACCCGCGCCGTTTGGGGAGGCTCTCGCCCCAGAGGAAACCGGCACATGTGTCAGACCGCTAAAACGCCTTTTGTCAAATGGCTGCTGTAGACCGAGTGTACATGCAACAATTTCTCTGGGACCATTTTTTTTTCTTTTCTTTTCTTTTTTTTTTTTTTTTTACTTCAGCAACACCTCAAAGGACAGTCATCCCATAGTGGCAGCTGGCGAGTTTATGGTGAGATAAGTCAACACGGAGTGGCAGGCAGAGAAAAGGGTTCAAACAGGCAAACACGTCTGCCACGCCGCTGTCGTCATTTAAAGCGTCATTGAAACCAAATTAAAGCCTACACCACTGAGAATGTAAGCTAACACCAAAGACCTCAGAAAGGAACACAGTTTGAAACACCATATGTACAATGTGTACGTCCGAGGCAAAAAAATTGCCCTCCCCTTGCTACAGAGACAATATACTCTGCCCTTATGCGGATGCACAAAACAGAGAGGGAGATTCATTAAACATCTGAATGTACGTTGTACCCAGATTTATTATGTATGTACACCACAAAAACAGAAACAGAAATACTGAGAGGTGTGAGGGAATGCTCTGTGCTTGTGTGAGAATGATTTGCATGTAGGTCAGTGCTGTAGAGAAAAAAAAAACACAGAGCATGACCAATAGTTTGGGTTCTTGGAGTTTGCAGACACATTTCAAAGTTAAGAAAGAGGCCTGTGTGTCGGAGAGGCCCATTGTACAGAGGCTCTCTGTTTTCAGACATAGTTTTGCGGCGGTTATTTTAGCACCTCTCCATGGGAATGTGTTCCAGTTCTGCGCGAAGGCCCATGGACTGAGCCTCTCCTGCAGACGGGCCCGGGACGGGTCGGTGTTGAGAAGCGTTTCTGTTCACCGTGGGCAAAGATAGCCTGTCAGGTATTTGGATCGCGGCTGTGCCAGCTGGTTTTATTCTTCTTGGATCTGATACGGGGCAGTGAGGCCTGACACAACACCTCCTCCCAACCGGAGCAGTGCGATGTAGTCGCGCCCATGGGAACAGTTGTGCCCCCCCACAAAGCACCTCTTGGAGAGATGTCTGTGACAATACATAGTATACATAATTCGGCCATTAAATGAATCTTGCTGCATCGAGCAAAAGACTATATTCAGCTACTTGGAAATGAACCCAGCATGGACCTGGGTGCCTCTTACGAATGAACCGTTTGCCTTCTCAGCCAAAGGCCACGATTTGGACCTCATCCTAAGCGCTTGAGCCCTATTGGTGCTGGCTGGTAGGTCAAGAGCCAAGGGCGTCCAAGTATCTGACATTGCGTTCACGCAATAGCCACACTCACATCAGCGGACACCCACACACTCATTCACTGTGCTGTCCCTCCATGGCTGTAGACTGTACCTAACCCACTGCAGCATACTTACATCATTATTTTAATACGGCAGCAGACCAGGAAACTTACTTACTAATTACCAATGTGTATTAAATGGGACATTTATGAATACAATAGTTATCAGCGTGGCATGTTTTTTTTATGTGCGGCAGGCTTCCTAAGGGGAAAACAAAACAGCTGAAAAGAGTTTACTTATCACACCATGGAAGAAGGGCTTTTCGGCTGCAAGTTGTGTTTCTTTCATTTTAACAATCTGTCCAGAAGCATAACATCAAAAGGCTGGCTTAATCTATTAGAATAACCACATGTGCCAGAGCATGGGGTGTTTCTCATACATTCCTGTTAAATGATATCCTGGTTCAACACATTCTTTTGTAAAATAAACTCCAATTACTTTGAGCTGATATCTCACAGCGAGTTATTTTCAGTCTGACATGTATTTGCGGGGGCTCCCAGCTAATAAGGCCCCTCACATGAAAAGAGAACACTCAAATTTGTCCCCGTCGCAGAGCAAGAGTCCAGTGGTCACGATCAGTGCCTCTCCACAATCAACACAGCCTGCATTAAGCTTGAACATTTGGAACAATCGAAAAAGCCTGCATTAGCTTGAACATTTGGAAACTTTCTCCCGTGCAGTCATTTCAAAACAATCCAGCTGTTTTTACTACCAGTGCCTCTTCTCTTCTCTGATCACCTTTTTTGTCATTTCAGTTTCTGTTCTAGAGTCATCCTGCATCTCCAGACTGCTCCTGCCCAGCTATCTGCATGTTTGGGACACTGGCCAAGTTGATCACAGAGGAGGGTATGTTGCCACAGAGCTAGATGGTGTAGATGGTGCTTCTACTGACTGCAGCTAAACTCAATACAGAGCCATCCAGGTGCTGTTAATCATCGTCCCCTATCGCCCCGTGACCTTGTTCTCTGCAAATGAGATGTAGTATGTGGGCTTAACTAAATTACTGGACATTATTCTAGAGAATTACTGGATGCTATGCTAGCCTATGCTAGAAAACTTCTCTAAATGAACACACTAAATATGTAAATGTGTAAATACAGTGTCTTTATATGTATACATATGTATGTATATGTATACACACACACACACACACACACACACACACACACACACTGGCAGGCTTGTACCTTAGCAGGAAAAGGCTCTACCAGCTGTACTTGGTCAGTCATTCTCAGCCAGTTCCAGCCTACACCTTTGCTGACAATTATCACCAGCATATATAGAAGAACAACCCACACAGGAGTGTGTCAGACAGTTAGAGAGTGGGCTGCAGGAGCTCATATTCTGCAGCCGAGTCTGATCCCTGTATGACTGCAAAACTGCCCGAGGCCCTGTCCCGTGCACTGACCACAACCCGGGAGAACCCAATCCAACCCAGTCTTACTCATTGTGGCACTGATGTTGTACCGTTGGGTACAGTACTTAACCTACAATTGCCTCAGTAATTATCCAGCGGTGTAAATGGATAAAAATTGTAACCTGTGTTAGTCACTCTGGATAAGAGCATCTGCTAAATGACTATGATGTAATATAATGTAATGGCCTGGACCAAAATCACCCCTTAAGCAAGCATCTGTTTTTGGTTTTTTTTTTTTTTTTTTTGTTTGTCTGTTTGCAGTCTGGTAATGAGAACGGTAACAACGGATGTGTAGTCAGAGCTCCAGTTTGTGTTGTGTTGAGTTTTTGGCTTTCTTTTCTTTGCTGTACAAAGTGCCTTTTCTCCCCTGTGCCTTTTTAATAAATCACCTGTTTTCTCTCACACTCGTCTGCATTGATTTTGTCCAGCCCACTGCCAGGGTTACATCCTGTTCCCTCAATGGTCTTGCAGCACTATATATAAGGAAAACTTTATTTAAACTATATAACCCTCAGAGCATGCACAACGTATGCATAACAATGCCTCGTCATTTAAGACAGCTTATTACATCTTATGTCAAATGCCATTACATGGTCATGATGCATGCAGCAATAACTCTAATGCCACACACTGATAACAGTATATGTCACAATCTAAATTATGCAGTATTGTATCAAGTGATGTTATTTATGTTACATGACCATCGGTGTGCATTGCTGACTGCAGACATCTGGTCAGACATGCACTGCAATAAAAACTCTCAAATGATTCCTCATGTGCACTGATAGTGGCCTGTCCTACTAAAGGGGTTACATCTGATCACATAAATACCTGAACAGAACAGCACATGCATTAAGAGAGTTCTTGTTTTGGGGAATCATGTTTGGTTTGAACACATCATGGACACAAAAACCTGATCAAACTGGAATAAACCACTCTACACAAAGCTATGTGGCCTGTCTAAAAATGATTCACATATAACTTTAGTAATTCTTTTGTATTTTCTTTAAAGGTGCGTCTCATCTGACCTGATCTGCTGAAAACTGTATTTATTTTATGGGTACAGAACCATCAAGGACCTCCAGCACTGTCAGGACTAGATTTGTTAAGGTCTGGCTGAACCCCTTGACAGCTAGGAAATGTCATACCTACAGTGATGGACTGCTTTGAAACTTAAGCATTGACTTCACCCTTGTAACCATGCAGAGTGTTATTAAAAGGCATAAATTATTTTTTTTCTGGGGTCCCACTGCAGCGAAATGTGTATGTGTGGTCATGAATGGCGAACAGTAATTCAAAAGCAGGCGGCTTGAAGTCGGCAAGCACTGTTTTCAAACCGCTATCACCATGTACGCCGCGTCCAGCATTGCGTAACTTTGCCATTTCGGTGGCATTAATAAACTTCATTCTTCCTCCAGAGGATGTGTCACGTTGGAAGTAATGTTGTTTTTATAAAGCCAGACATTAGTGGGGAAAGTGTCTAATGTACTTATAAGGGAACTGTCTTACCAGAACAAGAAACACATGGTTTACAGTTAAAGCCTGTAGGTCAATGAAACGAATGACTGATGCACATCGGCAGTCTGGATCCCACTGGCTGAACAATACTTTGATTGTTGAGCACAGGAGAAGGGGAAGGGGGTGCAGCAGACAGGTCGCAGTTATTCACCATGTGTTTCGGCCTTTTTTTTTTTTTTTTTTAGGACAGATCCCAAGTGAATCCTTTCCAGACAGATGCTTCTAAAGACTTCATTCACTTATCTCAGACAGAGACGCTGGATCTGGGTCTGCATCTGGTAGACTCATCCACTTGAGTCTGTAATGGCTTATAGTCCTTCCTGCCAAAGATGTCCAGATTCACCCTAATGACATCACATACTGTTATATAACCAATAGTGTTATTACAGATATGAGAATCATATCAACATGGCATCCTCAGTTTCACAGTGTTGAATGGGCATGGTATGGGTTGAATATACACACTGGCCTGAGCAAGATGACAGGGTGGACCTCTGACTATTCATGTATTTCTTTCAAGTAAAATGTTTAAGTTAAGTAAAAATGAGCATAAAAATAGACTAAGACTAACCTCCCAACACCATGATTATATTTCTGATTCCACTGTTGTCTTTGCTTTTTGACTATTTTAGATTAGACTGTCTTAGATTATGCTTTTGGAAGAAAAAAAGTGAGAGAAACTGTCCATTTGTCTGCCATATAAAGCAAAAAAACAGCAATGCCACAGCATGCAAATGCCAGATACAGGAAGCCCACGTGGGGGCAGGATAACTTTAGAGCTTGGCCTACACTAGATTCCAATACAATGAGGAGAGCTCCCTTTTAAGATCTTACTCCAGGGATAAAACAGGACGCTGGGTTGCATTACACTGTACTGTCTGTGCTGTGTGCTCAGCGTTGTCTCCAGGGTTCCTTCAACAGTCTGCCCCTCCCCCATGGCCAGGAAGCATAGCTGCGGAACAATTCATTATGAGTTATTGAAAACCCTCTCTGGACTGAGAGGAATCTTGGGGGAGGTTACCGTGCTCTTTTTAGTTGACAGCCACAGCGATGAGCTCACCTTTTTTTTAACCCCAGGTCAGAGTAATACTACAGCTTGCTTCAGATATCATGTTCCCTGCGTAGGTCTGAATTACTGTATTTGCCTCCTTATCCTGTGTTTTAATTCTTTGAAGCTGCCTTTATGACGCAATCAGAACTGGTCTGATTCTGTAATTCTGACTCAATGAACTGTGCCATATTCAGAATTGTCTTCAGCCTCTTAAAAGCGACATTCAACTGTTTAATCAGTTAACACTTAAAAGTGTGTCCGAAAAGGGAACAGTTGTTGGCCTTAACCCTGGGATACCACGCACCAGCTGACCCGCGTCTGGAACATTAGACTCCAGTGCTGTCCATATTATTCCTGATTGCAGTCGCCAGGTGAGCTTACAGCACTGAAAATATTTTCCACTTATTTGTTTTAATGGCCTCATTATTCACTGTGCCTATTCTTCTCTGACAGGGATACAAGCCACTCAGTCTACACTGCTGTTTTTCCAGTTGTTTCCTTTAAAAAAGCGTAACTTTTACCATATTTCAGATAGAACACTGGGATCAATTTAGGTGACTAAGAAAATGGTGTGAAGTGCGTATGTTCGATTATAAATTTGAATCTATAGTTAGTGCTGGTATAGGCTTATTTTTGATGCAGAACGAAGGATCAGGTATGTGCAATATATAGAAACCCTATTTACTTGCTTCCTTGGTAATTTAATTAAATCATTATAAAAATAAATCCATCCGTGGGAAAAATTAGACTTAATATTCATTGGTATGGTCTGTATTAATACGGGCACCAACTAAAGAATGTTCCCATTAAAAATATTTTTGTGAGAAAGCTAATGGAAAATAGATATTTTTAACTGTGCAAGTCATTCTTTGACCACAATAAATAGTGAAATGTCATGTTACTTTATGTGTCTCTCTTTGCAATGATAAGCCTCCATCCATAGATGCCTTTTATAAATTTTAGGACTTAACATTTAAATAATAATTCCACCAGTAAGTTCTTTGAAAAACAATGGGCAAATGTATTTCTGACAAATATTAAGTGTTTACTGTGCTCCAAATATAACACCTCCCCTTAATTCAAGCGTTAAGAGGTCTAGTGGAAACCTCTGCATTGTGTTCCCCTGGGATTATAGTATTAGGACATTTCTGTTGAGTTTTTCCATGTTCCAGTTTCATTGGTGGTTTTGGCTGGTATTTTCAGACAGTAAATTGCCACTGTTTTTGCCGTCTACCAGCAGCCACCTGGGAAAGGCATCAGCTCCTCTTGCCTATATTTTCAGTGTTACTTTAAATCTGCGCTGTCCTACATATTCTAAAATCATTGTGGAAATGTCATTCGCTATTAATGCGGAAATTCTGTGCTCTTCTAGAATTTATAAACTTACTTATTAACTTTCTGTACATGAAACTACAAATCAAGACCAGGAAACTTTTATACTCACGTACCAGATATGCATCTGATTTTGTTCCAGGGGAAATCAAACGCAGTCAAATCAAATCTTATGCTATATTAATGCAGGTCACCACATCCTCAAGGTTATCAGTATTTTATCATTTAGCAAGACCTACAGAACTAAGATTGTGGTGATCTGTGAACAGAGCAGCCTACCCCTGTTTTGTGTAATATTATCACTACACAGATGATAAACAGGACAGAAATATCACTGATACTGTGTGAGTCTCATCAATACCATGTTGACAAGTATGTTGCCAGGTGCTCATAAACATGAAATTCTGCAAAACACGCATCTCCATTTGTTTTGCAGGCCAACCCATGGACCCACCCTGAAATTGTTTGCACTGAAATCCTGTTATGGACTCACAATGCAAAAAACAGAGCTATTTTACACATTTTGTCTTCTCCTAGAGTTTCAAGCATCCAAAATTGTTCACCACACATGATAATTTAGTGTCATTAAGTCTAATCATCCACCCAAACTAAACGCGGATTCAAAAATAAAGTCGCTCAAAGTTGAGCTGTGATGTTAGTAACATTCACATCAGAACTGATTCATTTGTTCATGGAGGCACGCAATGATATGTCAATGAAGCTTGTGACAGGCGAATTCACTGTGCTGTGCTATAAACTTAAATCAAGTTATATCAAACAGAATTACAAAATAACATGCGGACAAACAAATAGGCATGTTTCTAAGTCCGGCTATCAAATAACTAACAAGCAAGGACAAACTGTAACTAAGCTTTTCTAATCTAACGTCGCTAGCTTGTGCTCAAACAACGAGTACTCTTTGAGAGAGGTGGTTTCTAATTCCTGAAGTCTGATTGGCTGATTGTCCACTTGTGCATGAGTCAGCAAACCTGTGATATCCTCATGCTGGCCAATCAGCTCATTAAGCCTCCTCAGTGAGGCACCCACAGTAGTTATTACTAATCACCATTAAATGGAGTCTTTCAGAGACAGGGATGTGTTGCCTACACACTCAACTCTCAGCTCATAAACTCAGGTAAACTCCACTGCTGACCTTACTCACACTGAATACTGTCCTGCAGTCTGAAACCTCATGGTTAAAGTCTGCGCTGACCAAAGGTGTTGTAACATTTGTGAAGAAACACATGCAATATTTTAGCACTCATAAACAATTGAGAGAATATTTTATAACACATTTAGTGACTCAGCCTCTAAACACAGACTTCTATTTCCCAAAGTAAAAACATTGCATTTTGCCTCAGACATTCTCTCAGTCTTTTTACTCCATATGGCAGCTGATAATGGCAAAATTAGGTGTGTTTATCTCCCTAGGCAATAAAATAGAGAGCTTAACATTTCATTTATAGCTGAATGGAGACAGCTAGGAGGGGCTGCAAGTGGAATGTGTTTCTGGCAACAATTAAAACAGATAAAGAGCCACTTAAACCACAGTGAATACCATTCAGTCAGTTTCCTAGATGGTAATACATTACGATAAATGAATTTTGGCCAAACCAGCTTCAGTGATATCGTTCTGGGGTCCAGGAGCACGCTTAATGTATTTGTGCCCCTTTGATGGAGTTATTTTCATTTGAATTCAATGGCATGTGCAAATTTAATGTGTTGGTTTTGAACTCAAAAATGACCACTTCCATAACCGAAAGCTTATGTGAACCAATGGGAAAATTCCACAGGAATAAAACCTCAAGAAGTCCGGGTTTCACTCCAGGAGCCAAAGGTATGACTTTAATGAAAAAGACCAAAAACATACTTTGCAAAAAAATGCACTTTTGTGGCTTACAGTCTGCTTTGGTTGAATCATAAAGTATGTCTGGATTTACTAGTAGGAAAGACTGTTTACATTGTTTTTCTGTTGTTTTTTTAAGGGCAGATCTGACCACCACTGAATATTAGAAATGTTTTCCTCTTTGCCTCACTTTAACTACTGTAAATTTCAGAGACAGGATTCTCCTGAGTCACATCTAAAAATGTTACTGTACCATCTGTAAAATAAGAAAGGAACTCTCTGACGGAGATAGGAGTGAGTATGTCGGCCAGGACTTCCTTGTCTCACCACTCTCAGGTTTTATTTGAGTCATCAGGTGCCTGTAAATTGCTTGGATGACATCAGTGGAGTACCACCTATCCTCCAATGAGCACTCACTCCACTGTAGTGCACTGTGTGACTTGTAGTGCGAAATATAGTTGTTGGCTGCATATGAGTGTATTGGAGTATCTTGCTTTAGTGCTTCTGCGTGAGCGCAGAGGTTATTACAGTGAGGTGAGCCAAAAAGTGTAAAAAATGTGAGATGAGATAGAAGAGTCTACATACTTTAAATATAAAAGTAATGCCAAATATGTCTTACACACCAAATAAATATTCATTGTCTAGAAAGTCCTTTCAAATAGAGTGCTTTCAAACACTTAATAGAAATTCTGTGTCGGCTTCAAATCTAAATTTGTTTTAGAAAATTGAAATGATATTACTTTGGGGGGAAAAATAATTTGCAGAGGGCATTTTTTCATTATACTTTTATTTTTTACTGCAAGTTTCCCTGATGTTCAGTGCTTTGGCCAAGTTATTTTGAAAACCCTTCTGATTAACCAAGGTTAAGTAACCACAGAGGAGGTTCACATTAAAAGACAACTCCTTGTAACGCCCTTAAGACATACAATATAGCTTTGACACTTTGCTGTGTCTGTCTTTTGAGGCTTCAAGGTCTTGTTTGGCTCCCTGAGCCAATCACACCCCTGTTTGAACAGCCCGGGACTGACTCAGCTCCAGTGAGCTGGAATCAGGATTAGCGGTCTACAAAATCAAAAAGGAACAGATGTGTTGAAGTGACTGAAGGTGGCTTACAGGTATATCGAAACATAAACCCCATTTAAGTCAGGTGCTTAGTGAATGGGCAGGGAACTGTTTTTCCAACTGCAACTTATGTAGTCTGAGCTTTTGTTGGTCAGTGGGAAAAAGTTTTAAGTAAACAAAGCTTGTTTTTTTGTGTATGACCCATGATGTCATTGTGGTGTCATGACAGCTTTTGAGATTAATCACAGAAGCCTGCAAAGCCCCATATGCTGGGCTGTACAAAGCGACGCCTTTGATTTGTTTCAAGTTTCACATTTTTATACAGTGGGTAAACTCCAAGAAATAAAGTCACCGAATATCAGACAACACAAACTGGTGGAGGTGACAAACTGGTGGAGGTATGTTTCACATACACTGTACTTTGGCTGATTTTGAGGCCAATGAGGGCATTCTTTCCGTGAGAAATGTCCCTCTCTCTATAACCCTGGTATGACCTTTGTTGTGGTGCATGCAACATGTTGTCTCTTAGACACAGGAATTATGTTAGACCAAGCTGGAGCACAACCACACCATTTTGGTCCTTTTACAAAAAAAGATGAAAAACCATCCGCCTAACATTTTCTTGGTGGCATGCTTGTGTAACTCCTTTTACTGTACACTAAAGCTTACCTTAAACTGCCTACTTACGCTTAACGTAATTACACAACGACATACTTTATCTAGCATGGACAGTTACATAACAAACCTGAATTTACAGTGTATTCATTGTGAACTATGAAAAATGAACTAAGAAAAATGTGCTTTTGTAAACTTGTTGCAATAAAAAAATTAACTAAAATGAACTGTGTTTGTAATTATGTTTAAGACTGAAAGTTATGGGTAGTCTGAAATAAATTAAAATACATTCCAACAATATATGTTTAAATACGTTTGTATTTATTTGTATTACTGCAGGTTGTCAGTCAGTAAGGTAAAGATGATGACCGCAGAATATTTGCTTTTGATAGGCTGAAGCCATAGAAACACAACAGGAAGTGACACGGAAAATGCCCGTGTGTGATATGTTAACAATAAACTCTTCAAAGACGTGTGTGTCACTTCTAAATAACACCATGTTTTTCAACCCATTCAAAGGATAGTAATAATGTGCCAGACTGCCAGTGCTTCCTGGTTTTCAACCTGATAAGTGGCTCTGCTGAGAGAGTGTTGGAGGCTGATATGAATTATCTGGATCAGAGGAACTTCCTTTATGCTTGAGCTGTAAGAAAACACTTGTCACAGCTCCAAAAGCGGCTCGACATTCACCCAATTACTTTCACACTAACTGACAATAAAACTCCCCCCTGATGAAACTTCTGGCGGCAGTTTCTTAAACAAATTCAACCAACTTCATGACACACTGTACGCCCTAAGTATTTTAAGCCAAATGCATCTTCGATCTGCATTTTAGTTACAAACGAGGCTTGGCTCTGCTAACCCTGTACACACGCTATAGGTCGTGGCATTCCGACCGGGCCAGAGAAACCCCTGTTGCGAGGTTTCACTGAAAATTTTGAAAAGGTCTGTTTATACCGAATTTCTTTGGGGTTACAGTGTGTGACCAGCTTTATGGATGTGACTCAGTGTAGATTTTTCCAGACTGAATCGCCGCTATGCAGCCGGGTAATGCACTTTTTCCCCACCCGACATTGTTTCAGACTATTCCCAGTATTCAAAGGCATTCAGTCTTCTGTCGAATGCCAGGAATGGCAGAAGTGTGCCGTCATAGTGGGCTCACAAGGTGAGCAGTATGTTCCTGTCACTGCAGTACTGTGGTGAAACAGTGCGCTCTGTTATGGTGCCTGAGGCATGCTGGGAGTTTGGGCATGGAAAGAAGGTATACAAGCTCCTTCGCAAAATATTTTGACTGCAAAACACATGAATTATGGTGACAACAAACAAACAACCCCTTGTGTATGGGCGCGTGGACAAACTGGCTCTCGCAAGTAGTGCAAAATGTTCCCTCTCACTCCTCCTACATAGCGGAGTGAAACCATTTGGCACGGAGCAGTTTGCATAAAAATACAAGGAAGTAATTGGAATAATTCTGTTTATCAAGCAAAAGCAGATGGCGTTATGCCATGCCAACAGAACCAAGCACCATCACACGATAAACCATGAGTAGGAAATAGTGCCATGTGATCATGGGTGAAATGAATGAGATAAGTATTACATCAAAGACTTAGAGTAAATAAAGCATGTAAACACTTTAAAGCACAAGGAGTCTACTGTTAAAACTCAAGAAAAAATTTGAAAGAAGAAAAAAAAAAAGCACCAGTCAAGAACTGTCAGTCCCCGCCCTATAAATAAAATGATACACCTGAGGGTCCTTTGGTCCAGTTTGCAAACCTGAAGGCTTGTCTAGGAAAGGCAAAACCACATGTATTTACTGAATGTAAGCACAAGCTTAACTTTTAAAATTCAAATGAAAAAATAATATTCACGGTTTATTTGAAGTCTGTGGAGAGAGCGGCGCAGATGTGGACAGGATACATACCTATCACGCTATGCAACACCTGCTTGAAAAAAAGAAAAACAGTTAAGTCACATTTCAGTGGTTCCTATATGAGTTTAAGTAACATTTTCTTTGGCAGTTTATGAAACAAGCGCAGTCCATTTGACCAACACCAATCTTAGGATTCAAAGCGTTTTGCAGGAAACCAATTAAGAATGGAATGCAGGCTCTTGCCAAGGCAAGGGAGAAATTGACATTCCTATTAAATCTGCTCAATGCGTCTTGTCAGTGTAGCCCTGAGAAAGATGTATAATTGCTGTTTAGGTACATGGCTTCCTCTCTATTTAAGAATAGGGCAAATTAGCTAAATAAATGAAAGGAAGCAAAGTTTCCGTTTCTTGCCACCCCCTGTTTACGTTCCTTCACACTGACTGAAGGTTTTTTTTTTTTTTTTTACCTGGTAAAGACTTGAAAGCTATCCCTCAGTGTTTGCTTAACGGGAACCGAGAGATTATGCCCTGTGTTCAGAGGCTGAAACTGGCACAGGGAAGGGCGGGGGGGGGTGAACAAAAGCAACACAACTCTCACTTGATTTCTTTTTGGGATGGTGTGCCAAGTTGGACAAGCTTTTAGTAGGTCAGCCCAGTGTAGGTGTCTGGCAAACATCTTGCTTCTTGTCTCACAAATCAGTTACAGAACCTTTTTTATAATTCACTGATTTCCTGGCTCATTATAAAGTATCGTTCTTCTGTATGAAGTCTTTATTTTATCTGACATGCAAAGGATCATCACTTGTGAGTTCAGTGTTGCTTGTGTTGTGAGTTATAAAATAAAGGCTTTGTAGTAACATGTTACCCAAATGTATTGGTAAAAAAACAGATACTGAAGCATATGAATGATCTAATCCACAGACTCATTTGCTATTCTATAAATTATGGTTCTGCACTCCACACAGGGAAATAATCAAGTCATTTACTTCATTTCTTTATTTTGCCAGGGTTTCTTTTCACTCAGAACTGGATCTTTCCTTTTATGGACATAAAAGAAGCAAAGATTTCAGATCATTTAAATGTGAATTAGACTGACAATAACCAATGGAATAAATATTAAAGTGTACTTAAATATTTGAGGTTTTGCTCTGTCTGCTTCACAGTACAGCAGTTTTCCAAACGTCAGATCAATGCCAGAATCCAAAGCTCAACACTGCAGCAAGAACCACACAAAGAAACTTTGGCATGGAGAACAAAACCACCCAAAACATGAAAGAGAATGCAGGAAATAAGCGAGTCTCCATACCTGGTACTACAGCTCCTCTCTGGAAACAATGGACATTCTAGAGAGGGTCAGACAAAAGAATGCTGGACAATGGGCCTCTCAGTGCCTTGGAGGAAAAATTCTAATGAGATTTAAAGTGATGGTCATGTTTTTTTTTTTTGATTCAGCTTCTTTGCATTTTGCCTTCATCAAAAAAGCATGTTAAAAAAAATCTTTCAGATTTTATTTAACTTTTAATTTCTTGTTTTGGCAACCTAACCCAACCATGACTTGAGAATGTTTCAGCCTATTTTCTTTGCAACTACTACTGCAGTTGTCATTTGTGACTTTGGCTAAGAATTCCACGCTTTCATAGCTGACAAAAATGAACACAAGTTCACATTTCTGTACCTGGATTTAGCAGTAAACTCAATATCACCCGTGATGCCATAGCACATTTCAAAATATTGTTGCCAACTCAGCAGCAGTAGGAACGTAACAAGCAAGTTACCCTGCTGTCGTAATCAGTTGTGAAAACAACAGCATGTTATCAAAGAGTATGGCCTGTGAGCAGTACAGTGTGTTTTTTCCATTGGAGGAAACACTCCTTAGGGAAAGGCCCCCCTCTGGCCCTCTCTTGCAGGCAGGTGTGCTCCTGTAGGGGGAGCAGAAACAGGCACACTTCATTTAAATTCACCTCACACAATGGGCTGACGATGTTCTATTAACTTATTTTCCTGTTTTTGTTGCTTTGTGTCATTATTCCTTCTGTTACCTAGAATCATTAAGGCAGCAGTGTGGTGTAGTGGTAAGGAGCAGGACTTGTAACTGAAAGGTTGCTGGTTTTATTCCCTGCTAGGAAAACTCCTGTTGTACCCTTGGGCAAGTTATTTAACCTACAATTGCTTCAGTGATTATCCAGATATATCAATGGATAAAATTGTAACCTATATAAGGTGCTCTGGATAAGAGTGTCTGCTAAATGACACTAATGTAATGCATTTACAGTGCCTTTGGACAATATGTGGACCCCTTCACTTTTTGCACAATTTGTTGTGTTATAGGCTTAATCTAAAATGGATTAAATGTATTCTTTTGGCTGTCAGTCTACACACAATGACCCATAATGACAAAGCAAAAACATCTTTTTTAGAAAATGTATTAAAAATTAAAAACCAAAATATCATATTTGCAGTAAGTATTCATAAGTATTCCCTTTACTATGGAATTCCAAATTGAGTTCAAGTGCATCCTGTTTGCTTTGATTATCCTTGAGATGTGTCTAGAACTTGACTGAATTGATTGGGCATGAACACTTTCCAAAGCCACTGTATTCACATTAACACAAACCATCCATGCCTGCAAAAACACATTTGACTCAAAGGCAGGGTAACAGCAGGTTATTGCATGGTGACTTACACTCTCTGAAAAGGTGTACAAACATGGCAGTCACTGAGCGCTGCATCATTCCCCATTGTCTTTATTTCAGCATGAATTCTGGATGAAAGGGATCTCAGTGTTTATGAGCGCTCCTGGTGTGTATAGCCCCTAATTGCAGCATGTGAACACAACCCTGGTTGTAATTAGCTTAGTTTAGCGCCGGGTGAGTTGTCTATCAGAAGGCTTGAGACTTTCCACATCAAGACTTTCCAGCCTCAATCACTGAGGTTTCTTAAAAGGTACACATTGTATACATATATATGAGGACATGAAATTAAAGTGTGAAAACAAGAGAACACAGACGTCTTTGTAAGAATTCGCACTGTGCCTCGTGAAATCTCAGCACGGTGTTTCACCCGGTTTCATCACCACTATATCGAGCTCCACTGCAGAGCCTCAGTCACCCCGTTCACGTTGTTGTTGTTCTTTTTTTTCTCGAAGCCCCAGGTCCTGTTTGTCCTCAGAAGTTCTTCGTGTACGGTAGCGGGGAGTGAGATGAGGGCATTCCTGCGCTTGCTTGTCTTGGCACCCAGGAGCCGATGGACTCCGTCCCCATGAATGAGAGCTTTTGAGGGCCGTCAGCAGCTGCCCACAGGTGTCCACGAGCGTTTTCTGAAAAAGTCTGAGGAATGCGAACAGCGATGATAAAAATGCTAATTCGGCTCATAAATCTGAATGTTATGTCACGGCCGCTGATACAACGCAGAAAATAAAACAAACCATCGAATTACATTGTTTACTGAGATAGGTTATCAGGCCGCTATAAATTTAAGAACAAACATGTTCAAAAATTAATTAGCCTGAGATCAGTGCCATAAGAATTATGCAATCAGCACTGCACACAATATTATCTCCTTATCCCAGAATAATTAGCACCTCCAGGGATAAGTTGTAACAGGGATTTTTTTTTTTTTTTTTTTTTTGGGGGGTTGGGTGTTATCCAACTTTGATCTCTCACACTACAGACAAGCTCTTCATTAAAATAACCCCTCTTCGCATGGCAAAATATGATGAAATGCATAATCTGGTTCTCCCCAATTAAATCTCTTTTTTCAATGCATGTAACATGTATACACATTGTTGAGAGGGAAGATACTGGCAAATTTTCATTAACTGTTAAACAGTCTGAAATATGACAAATGGCCTTCCCTCTGTTCCATGCAAACACTTCTACGAGTGTTCCATTTTTGTTATGGTTTGCCATTTTCGTGTGCAAAGGCAAGCATTTAAAAAAAAAAAAAGAAGAGAGAGACAGATTTATGGAGAAAGACAGTAAAATTGCCTTGGACCTGGCCAGGTTACCACAAACAGAAACCTCTCAGGGTGACATGAGAATAAAAGACATCATCTGTGGAATGCCTCGGCTAAAGACAAAAAAAAAAGAACCCCGCAGCGGTCTGTCTGTTAAAGCACTAACATTGCGTGGGCTATTTTTGGAGCGCTGCACTTTGCCATGACACTGTTCAAACCGTTTTTGTTGGGATTCCAAAAAGAACAGAGAGTTCAATAAACTCTAAGCGGTCTCCCATATGGTGCTCTGTTCAGCGGAGGAGCGCTTTTGCAGACATGTGTGTGCGAGATGTGGGCTTGAGCTCATTTCTTGCCTCATCTGAGGCACATGCTGCAAATCTTTGTTGATGAAATGATTTTTATTTTGTTTTATTTGTTGAAAGAGGCTCACAGCACCATAGCGTGCCAACGTGCCGGAATCGCCCCCCGCCCCATCTGAATACCTTGTGGGGCCTTTTAATAGACAATCTAATTTATCAAGCAATTTCCCCCTCTGCTCCTCTCTACAGCTGTGCTCTCTGCTCTCTCTCCTGTCCAGCAAAACCTATTGATATGCTTCCACTGCTTTTTTTTTTTTGGTGAATATAATTTATCAATTTATTTCTGTGGGTTTGTTTCGTAAAGCGGACGTTCCAGCGAAGAGGCGTGGATTTGGCGGGGTTCGCCAGCTCCAGCCTGGTCTATGACTCTCCTCATTCACTCCAGGCATTTCAAACTGCAGCCCTCATAATTAGCTGATTTTGAGATCTCTACCACATGTTCAGACCAGAGACTGGGGGTGCTGTAGTTTCAAAGCAGGGAACATTCTTTTAACAAGCAGCCAACTGGCAATTATAGAATTTAGCTGTAGATGGTATGGTGGATATGAATATGAGGGGAAAATGATCCTCCTTCCTATTTACTTTAAGGTTCAACAAGCTGAATTTATAGTTGTTCCCAGACACTTTTGGATGATGAACTTTCGGGACTAAAATAGCATGGAGGAGACTTTTTTTTATGGATAATTAGATCCGAGTCCTTTTTTCATTATGCAGTTTCATCAGATTTCCATATAAAAAAGAATGCCTGTAATGTGGTGTCTGTAAAATGAATCCTAAAAAGTTTAAAAATAAATGGAAATAATCCACACTTCCAGTAATTGCTTACATGCGTGACTGTGTGCGTATTATCACCTACTGTAACTACAGTATTTGTTTATTGGTTGTTTGTAGCTGTAGAGATGATCACTATCATTCATCCTCATATACGTATTAATCAGTACACCTACTTATTAATGCCATCTGTGTATGAAATACCAAACATTAGACAGAATATGAACTATACATACAGGTCCAAATACGGCAGCATCCATTTGAAATATCACTGGCCCAAACAATGGTCAATGATACCCCAAAACACAACAGCAACTGAAACAAGAATACAGTCATCACAGTCATGACATACATGCGAGTGTCAGGTTCCTGGAACCTTTGATGTTTTCATATAAACCAACACGCATGACTTTTTTATGCCTCTTTCTCACCCTTGTGTATTGTTCCTCATAGTGGTCACCTATCAATTATCCTAAAAGCGGACGACTTCTCGACCTCGTCTTTGTGAACGCCGGCCGTCAGAATGAACCACCCGCTCCCTGTAACCGGAAACGCCGAGTTACTGGCATACTCTGAGCAGCGATCGAACCTGCAACCCTGACAACCATACTGCTGAACTCCTAAAAGAGAAGTAATTAGTTTGCCCCCCTCACAGGAGGCAGTCAGAGAATGATTACACCTCAAAGGGTTGACATTGCGGGCTTTAGCAGGCTAACCTGACGCAACTCGGTTACAGTCATGGTTACACCCAGCGTGGGAACCAGCACCGTAGTCTCAGTGAATGCAGGCAGGTTAGCAGAACTGAGAGAGGGAAAAGAAATGTCCAGATATAGCCCTCTGTCATAGCCGGCTGTTTCCTGTTGGTTTGGAAGATGCATGAGGTCATTCTCAACGGGGGAGAGGAGTGGAGGCGCGTGAGGCAAATCCCTGGAGGAATGCGCTGCAGCAATCCCGCAGGAATGCCTCTGCAAAACACGCCTCACGGAAAAAAACGGAAGGGCATCCCTCGCTGAGCCGCCACGTCCGTGTGACCTGCCAGGGGCGTGGCCCACCGGGACACCTAGCACAGGGCCGGCGCTATGGGGGTGCTTAGGGGTGCACTGAACCCCCACTCGGACCTCAGCGCACCCCCAGTTGTCTCCATATATCCTGATGTCTACATCAGATATGACGTCTTTGGCCCCCCCCCCATATCCCCTCCCCCCCACTCCACCTGCCCCGGGGGTCCTCAGCTCAAATGTATTCATTCTGACATTTTTTACCCACAAGGTAACACGTCCAAGCATTTTGATGATTTGTTTTAACACCACAGCACAACGAACACGAATACGACCTAGTCTTCGTTTTCTGATGGACGAGCTTTTGGTGATCGACGGCTCGCTTTGAACGTCGATGTGTTTCGCGGCACCTGGAACAGAAGATCGATTGTAGTGTTAATGGAATTTTCTGCTGAGCTAAGAAAAGCCGATTAGGGTGTGTCTTACCTCGCAAATCCCAGAACATCTGTGTCAGGTTAAAGTTTCAGGTTATATTGCAGTTGGCCCTAATATCACCCTGTCACAATTCGCTTGCTTGTTTTTCATCTGTTCTTTTTCACTTTTCGTTCCAAACTGCCTCCATTTTTCATAATTTTTTGTAATATATTGCACTAGTCATGTAAAAACTCCAGTATTCATCAGTAAATACACGTTAACAGTAACTAATAAATGATTTTTGTTGTTATCATGAAAATCCTCTCAAAATAAGTACAGAAGTGTAAGCATAGTAACTTTTCTTAAGAGACAAAAGCCCCTTCTTTGTCCTGATCAAAAGTTAGTCCTCTGGTGTGGTTAAAGAATACCAAACCACATACACACCAAATATTTTGGTAGTACATCAGTAATTTGAGAGTCACATAAACTGCAGACAGAGTGATAGACAGCAGGCATGGAGTGCTGGAATTACACTACAGAGAAAATTACTCCTTGGCTTTTGCTTCTATACTCTGATGTGTGTTCATAATTTTTTTTTTACTTGGGAACAACATGCCACTGGAAACTTTCAACCACATCACACACACACACACACACACAAACTCTGGGGATGAATCATGCTTCCCAAGAAGCGTTGATTTATTTATGCTGTATGCATCCTTTCCATTCCGTCATAAGCTGAACTGTCTTTGGCTGTTAACCCCAGCCATCCATCCAAAACACAGACCGGTCCTGCTGACAAGGGCGGGCTACAGGCCACAGTCACGAAACGTATATCTGATCTGCCTCCCAACTCTCAGGGGTGAACGTAATCAAAGAAAGGCTGAGATAGCCGAAATCGATGTTGTAGAGTGAGGGAAAATGTGCACTGTCGTGCAGTGGCGTGACCCTTGTCTGGAGGCTGCCATGTCTGAAATAACTCCCATGCCGCAGCTAAAGTTACAGCACCCTTTTAGCCATCACGGAAAATCAGAGAGCATGACATTAAAGGTTAACAGACCTGAAAGTATTTACCTATGCTCCATTGAGTGAGGAATTTCTTGGGAAAGGTGTACGCCAGTCGGCGCGGGGGCTTAAGGGGAGAGGGTTGATGGAAAGCTTGGTGACAGCAATTTAAAGAGTGGAGGTAACAGGAACGGGGGTTTAATACGGGGCTCAGCGTTGCCACACACAGTTTGTTTTATTAAACATCACCTCGCTGGAATGAGCTCATCCTCCTTAGCGGCTGGCGCACGAAAACCCGCACAGAGCCGTTATTGATTCGTGTAATCTGCTGTAGCGCGGAGCCGAACACATTTTAATAAGCTCCATCTCCTTTGACTCGGGACGGGGGTGGCAGGGGGGGTGGCGGAAAAAGGGTTAAAGAGCTGGCTGCCTCATTTCACCCCGAATGAATCGGTGCTGACAGGCAAGGGTACATTAACGTCGCCAAACATCAGCGGGAACGTTTTAAAGACAGTACGGCACAAAAAGCGCTCCTACTGTACTTTCACTGCGACTGGAAAAAAAATTTTAAAAAGAAAGAAAAAAAAGGAGAGAAGCTGGAGAGAAGATTCCCATATAAGGCTGTGCTTCCTCTGGGGTCTGTGCGCATGTTGTAATAGTATGTCTGCTGGCGCAAAGCTCACATTCCTGCAGCTCCAAGTTTTCTCTGGGAGTTTTTCATTTCCGATTTGGTGGCTGGCAAGAAGCAGCCCTGCTTCTCATAAGAGTGAGGTGGAGAGTCTAGGGCTTGAGTGATCCTTTTTTTAAAAAAAAAATATACAAACCTAGAGTCTAGCCGCTTTCCTGCAATCCTCAAGTCTGCTCTGTGTCTAGGACCTGATGGAGCAAAATAGGATACCACCTCAGGAATGTGACACACCTGTACTTTAAAGCACATAGACTAAACCTTATTAGCAAGGTGAAAGCACACGGCTCGAAAAAGAATGTGATTAAAATTATAGGCAGGGTCCGACGAACTGAAAGTCTATTGTGTCCACCAGTAACCCAATAGGAGCATGACTAAAGATCCATACATCAGTGGGGATACCGTTTCAGTACCTGACCACCTCTTATGTAACTCACAGCAAACACCAGAGAAGTTAATTGCTTGTGCAATGTACCCATTTTTAATTACGAGCTCAAAATTCAGTGTAATCTCATTTGATTTGATTTTAATTCACTTGATACGACATTCCACAATCCAGTCTTACACATCATGTCTGTAGCAGCACACAGCAAGAAAATACAGCAATGTTCATTGCAACTGGTATATGGAATATGGAGATCACTAGCGTCACAGAAATGCAAAAAAAAAGTACATAATGTGGTCACCCCTGTGAATTCATTCACAATCTGTGATTCTTCACGAACAGAAAACACTGACTCAATGGACAGTAGGTTAGTAACTGTTAGTACAGTAACGTTCCGTACAGCCTCTGGTAAACACGTTAAAATGGAAAAAAAAAAAAAAAAGTTGAGCGATTGTGTTAAGACTGCACTTTTATTTTGATATGTGCCAGCGCTCGGTTTCAGACAGCAGGAATGTGGGATGTCAGGGGTGCGAGTCTAGAAGGGGGGGGTGGGAGGGGGCAGGAAACAAGGAAAGAATGCCAAGAATGTCCATGTTTGTCCAGGACTCCATTCAGCCGCTGGCACGTCACCACAGCTCCTGCCTGTATAAATACAGGGAGGGCTCCCAGCCTCAGACACAGAACACTTCAACTCCTCCTGAGAGAGCAGAACTCAACTACTGAAGCTAAACTCTAGCTTTGACAAGAAACAGAGAGAGAGAGAGCGAGAGAGAGAGAGGGAGACAGAACCCTGAGAGAAACTTACAACGAGATCGGCTTGATCAGACCACGCTCCGAGACCCATCTTTGAAGAGATTAAGGAAAACTTGCTCGAAGATAGATTTTTTTTTGGTTGCTTTTGCACAGTACGGCGTAACTGAAGAAAAAAACATTTTGTGAAAATGTCTGCGGGACTGAACAACGTGAAACTGACTGCTCTCCTGTGCTTCGCACTCTTCTGCTGGGTAAGTTGAGCACTGTGGATGTTACTGTAAAGCTAGAGCAGAACATTGTCAGAGAGTTTGTTGCTGGGTGTACCATACCTCTCACTCAATGGCTGGCAGGCACCTGTTAGGCATGAATATGCAGGCATCCACCAACAGTTACAACATGTTTTTAGTGCTGATTGTAATCAAGTCAGGTGCAGGTACTGTAAACTGTAAACTGTAAACCGTGCAAAGTGCTGTGCTCCTGTTGGCTGCTGGAGCAGTGTCCCTGGGGCTGGTTTTGCTGAGCGTTTCTCTCCCGGCTCCGCAGGCTTCGGCTCAGGAGTGCAGCGGGCAGTGCAGCTGCCCCGAAGTGCCCCCCCAGTGTGCCCCGGGCGTCAGCTTAGTGCTGGACCCCTGCGGCTGCTGCCGGGTGTGCGCCAAGCAGCTGGGCGAGCTCTGCACTGAGAGGGACGTCTGCGACCCCCACAAGGGCCTCTTCTGTGACTTCGGCTCCCCCACAAACCGCCGGATCGGGGTGTGCACAGGTAAGAAGCCAACAGCCCGTTTTTTCGTTTCCGTGACTTGTACGGTTATTTTGCTCCTCGGTGACCGTCCGGCAGGCAAGCAGAGGTGTGACCTTGGGTTGTTGTCATCCCCCTCTGCAGCAAAAGAGGGCGCCACCTGCGTGTTCGGCGGGATGGTGTACAGGAGCGGGGAGTCCTTCCAGAGCAGCTGCAAGTACCAGTGCACCTGTCTGGACGGGGCGGTGGGCTGTGTGCCCCTCTGCAGCATGGACATCCGCCTGCCCAGCCCCGACTGCCCCATGCCTCGCCGCGTCAAGGTCCCCGGGAAGTGCTGCGAGGAGTGGGTGTGCGACTCCCCTCACCACCAGACCTTCGTAGGCTCCGCCCTCGCAGGTGAGCCCTGGCCCCTCCCACCCCCCGTTACGCATGTTTACACATCCCTCACCGCAGAGGCCTTACGAGCATTGACAGGAGAGGACGAGGATGAGAATTAACACTCCCCCTCCCCCTCCCTCTTTTCCTCGCAGCGTACAGAGAGGAGGAGACCTACGGGCCTGACCCATCCATGATGCGGGAGAACTGCCTGGTCCAGACCACCGAGTGGAGCGCCTGCTCCAAGACCTGCGGCCTGGGCATCTCCACCCGCGTCACCAACGACAACCGCGAGTGCCGCCTGGAGAAGCAGTCCCGCCTCTGCATGGTCAGGCCCTGCGAGTCCCACATGGAGCAGAGCATCAGGGTAAGGGCACCATCCCCCTCCCACACTATACACCCACCAAGGCCATGACACACCACAATATGTCTGCCATATTGCATAATTCACATGGGCTATTTAATTATTAACTTGCTGTACTATACTGCAGACCTATTAGACTGTACTATTACCCTATTAGAGTATACTGCATTATAGTATAGAATTACTATACTACATCATAGTAGAGCATAGGGTATACTACTATACTATCATCAGCATAGGCTATTTCATTGTAATCCTATGACAATATACTACATTATGGTATAGTATAGAGTATACTTTTATAGTATGTTCTAATTCAGAGTTGATATGGATTTCATTCACTTCCGTTGTTGGATATTTCACTGTTAGACACATATCAGTAACTTACTCATGAATGAAATAATTTATATGCTGAGTGAAGGAAAACATCTAAACATGTCATGTGTTTTCTGTTTTTTGTTGCTGTTCACAGAAAGGGAAGAAGTGCATCCGTACCCCCCGGGTTTCGAAGCCCATGAAGTTCGAGATCTCCGGCTGCACGACCACCAAGTCCTACAGGCCCAAGTTCTGCGGCGTGTGCACCGACGGCCGCTGCTGCACCCCCCACAGAACCACCACTCTGCCCATGGAGTTCAAGTGCCCCGACGGCCAGGTCATGAAGAAGCAGATGATGTTCATCAAGACCTGCGCCTGCCACTACAACTGCCCCAGCGAGAATGACATCTTCGAGTCCATGTACTACAAGAAGATGCTGGGCGACATGGCGTAAACGAACAGAAAAACAAAATAACACCTGCCGTCTAAACAACCAATCAGAGACACTTGAATCCCAACAGAATACCCATCTCATTTGCAGCACAATATTTGTTTTTTGTTTTTTTTTTTTGTCTTTTGGTTTGTTCATTTTTCATTTGCATCGTGTGTGTGTTTTTTTTACACAAAGACACATAGCTATATGATTATGTTAAATGTATACGTATGAGTATCTTGACGGTGCCTAGGGCCTCCTGCCTTGCAGACAGTTGCCCTAGTGAGGATTTGTAAGACAGGGAGGCTGTCCACCAGCCCTGATAAGAATACTGCACTATAGTTCTACTCTGTGACAACCCTCGTGATGTCACTGACTGGCAGATTCTTCTCCTGCCAGCTCTCTACCCCCTAAACTGTGGTGGGCGTCCAACTGACCTGGCATTTTTTTGGGGTTTTTTTTTTGAGACTCAGAGCACTTGCGGTAGGGAGGGTGAAGACTTTGACCCCCCAAAGGGAATCTTAAATACTTTACCCACCAGCATGGTAGATGAATGTGCTCTTGTGATACATATACGGCACTATTTTAAAGCTTAACTGTTACAGTGTCAATGACAGGTCCTAGATTCAGCTTCATCTGCTGAAAAAAAAAACAGCCGTCCTTCAAGACAAGGCGCCTGGCGAACATGCTTCGAGAGTTTGCTACAGCACTGAAAAAAAAGAAGTGTTTGACTTTGACTGACTGATTTAGGTCACTAGAAGGGAATCAGTATTTTGTCAAAAAAAGAACTGGATGATTTTTAGGTTCATTCCTTTTATATCCTGAATGCTGTAAATATTGTACATAATTTTGTACAGTTCTCTAAGTTAATTTAAAGTTAAAGGCATTTGTCTCTGTTTTCTCGCTTTGACATGATTATTGATAGCTTATTTTGCTGAAGTTACTGTTCCTGTGACAGTTTGTGTACTATTTTATTGAGAAGTGTGACCAAAAAGTTACATGTTTTCACTTTTGTAGTTTGGAATAAAATTATTATATTTTTTATATAAACATGGTCTCCCTCTCTCTTCCTTTTTTTCTCTGGTGTTCTAGAGACATTTATTATTCCATCTGGGAGCTGACTGTCAAATTTGTCCTCAGCAAGTGTGAACACAATACCCTTAAAAAAAATGTCCTCCAAACCCATATGATTTCATCCATATGTACGAATGTTTTCACAGCGGTTCTGTGTTCACACTTACAGTTCGTCGACTGTACTTCCTGCCCGTGGGACTGTTTGCGGTCCAAGCTACCTCAGCACGTTTCCCTCCCGGGATAGACCACCCAGACTCCAGACAGGTGCACCTCTGGCCCCCTCGCCCCACCACTGGCAGATTTGGTGCCCCTTCGGAACACGTTCCCACCCTGTAACATGCAGGGGACTTCTGTGTTGAATTAACCGTCCAATGTCATGTTTACACATCAGTAAGACTGCACAGTCTGTGGAAACAGCCACCTTCTCTGGGTAAAGAGAGCAAGGACGTTTCTCTGGCAGCCTTGGAACACTCGCCGCTGACCCCATGCACTGAGACAAAAAGATATACAGCTATACTCATTTTAAAATGAACAGAGCTGTGCTGCTTAAGTGTTTATTGTTGGGACACTGTAGAATAATGGGAGACCTTGAAGGGCCGTCTTGTAGCATGACCTAATCAGACAAACTAATCGGAGAGTTTCAGACTGTCTCACATCCAGAGGGATATCCCTTTTGTACATATTTACAGAAACTCTGATCTGTTTATCTGAAGCTAAACAGTTAGTTTTAAAAATGATTTTTTTCCAGTTATGCGCTTTTTCCACAGACCACTTTGCTAGTTCTTGTGAACCACAGGTCAACAGTTTGAGAACTACTGGGAGTTGCCCTCATAAGGAGAAAATCAAGGAGACTGTCTAGACAAAATATGGTAACCCGAAAACAAATGGCATTTACTGCCAATAATAACAGATTCATTAGCCATCAGCAGTGATGTCATTATTTGTCACAGCTGTTATATATTCTTCGGCTCTTAATGGAAAATGAGAAGTCAGTGGACTCTGAAAGTCAGAAATTTTCATGACAACAGAATCCAAAAGTATATGCACTGGTTCTTAAAACTGTTCTCTTTAGGAAAAAAACATTTCAGACAATATTACATAATAGTATTAAATATTTTACCACAGAGTATTTGGCACCAAAAAAAAGAGACAAAGAACTACAGGCAACAACTATTTAGTTTCTCTCTCTAAATTACAAAGAGGTTCTGTTTATTACTAGCTGCATACCATGCTTTTCCATACCAAAATAATGTATGCACACTGAACAATCAAAATCAGTGGGCAAGCCAACTTCTCAAGCGGCAACAACAGACATTTCTCATACATAAGGGACAACTGGGTTGCAGTCAATGCTTATTGCTTCAGTTATGGATGGTATACATAAGTACTTGGTTGTAACCAATCATATGTATGAGTGGATGAACACGGCAGGCCTGAGAAAGGGCTGGTGAGAAAAATTAAGTCTGCAAGTGCTGCACAGTGATCTGAAACTGATCGAGTATCGCCCCCTGGTGTCCGTAAGGAAGTAGCACAAGACTCACCTCCACCTGCAGCCAGTGAGGTTTTCAAAGGCCCTGACAACACTCAGTTTCCCCTTTCTTTTCTCACTGTCCACTGTGTCCTGTGACAGGCAAGAGTCTGTTTCCTCAAAAATAAAATCCACTGGTGTAAAAAAAAACATTACACAGGCTGACATTCTCATAAAACAGCTGCTGGCTTATGAAACAGTTAGCTCACTGTTTTTCACTAGTGTACACCTATAGCCACGGATCACTTTACAATCATCATGTTAAATCAACCAACACTACATGCTGATGATCAAGATGAATCTCTAAAACTGTACACTCTTCACTTTTTTTCTGAACAGCTTCCTTAAGACGTATATTGTAACATTGTCCAGACCTGTTGGCATTATGCTGTTGATATGAGGTAAATAAGACCTGAAAATCAGTACCCTCTATCTCTCAGTAGAATTGTACCCCACTGCTACATACATACACCTTTACTACATACACTGAAGTAAAAAGCAAGGGTATGTGGGACCTGTGGATGAAACTTAACGAAGGGCTTTGCAACCATCTTTTGGAAGACTGTAATAGTTTAACATAATGGTTTGGTGTAATGATTTGGTTGTAATGGTTTACAGACACATGCTGTGAAAGTAAACCAGTAAGCTCAACTTGATCATTTGAGAACTCTGGGAGGCCCAGACATTTTGTTGAGCTTTTAACTGGCTGCTGAATAAGGTCACACATCCTTACGCGCTTGATTACTTCACTTTGCTCATTTGTCCTGCCTTGTGTTGGAGAGATCCCTTATTTATACAGCACCAAATCTCAGATATTTCATCACTACAAACATTGGCTCCATCTCATTTCTGGATTCCAGTGTAGTAGTCCTGGACTAAACCAAGCTCTGATGCCATGTCCATAACTTTGACTATTGCATTTAAACACATTCTGTATTGTTTCCACTCTATTATATCATCACAAGCTCAGCGGTCTCTGTAATTGACAAAATGATTGTGTGACAATGAAAACAATACATACTTGTTCAGAATAAAGTGGTTAGAGGACGGTTTGACTGAACGCTGCTTAGAAAACCAAACTGACTGCCAGGGGCCACCATCACTGTAGCCCACAGATTACACCTGAAATTAGATGAATACAAATACAAAACTTTTACACTTAATATACAGACGTTGACCGATTCTTACAGCAGAGGAGGAAATACAACCTAGCAATTTACATAATGACAAAATGCAGACTCTAAGACTACTCTCAGAAAGTGCATTCATACTGTCCTAACTGCTGACAACACTGCTTACAACATTGCAATGAACGTCTCTGTTCATGGGGAGGTGCCAGCAGGATGATGCAGCGCCAAACAGAAAAGCCCTTCACTCACAGAACAGAGAAAAGGGCACAAAACCATTTACTGTGCAATCAATATATATGATCTTCACTTCAGGCTAAATGAACGATGTCCCCACAAGTACTTATAAAAGACAGTTTCTGGGAGCAATGTTAGAACTGGCTGCTGGCATAAACAGAGTTAGCTGGTCAAGTAAATTTAGCTAGATAATCAGCATATTATATTAGCTAGTTTAGGCACTACCTATGGCTGCTAACTATCTGTAACAGTGTTAGATTAATTACAGTAAAAGGTTCATTGATAAACCATCCTGGCCACTTAAACATTAAACACCACTTAAGGCAAATGCCTTGTGGGTGAATTACATACATAAGTTTTTAGTATGCCATTCAGAGAAATGTACGGCGCTAAAATTTGTCAGCATCCATGTTGTCTGCCTTTTTTCCTCAGGTATTGAGAGGAAACTGCAGAACATAAAGTCATCATCTGCAGAACACCTCATTCATCACATGGAATTGAGCTCTTTTTTTCTGTGTGCTGTGAGAGACACGGTTATGCATTGACAATACACACCAGTGTGTGCAATCCTAAGCACTTAATGCAATGACATCTTGGCCCTGTGCAACCCATGTGCATGAACAGGTCTGCATATACCTTAAAAGTTCTGCCTGTGGATGCAGTATTTGTCTAAGCTACGGTAGTAACCTGTCTGTTATTCTGGCACAGTCACTGTGTCTACCACTTGGGAATTACCCTTTCATAGGGACTTAATGCAATAAAAAAACCAATTAACATTACACATTGATGCATGTTGTTGCTACATGCAATTCTCCAGATAGACACATTATTGCACTTCATTGCATTACCTGTGCCACCTCCAGGCAGTGTTTGTGGGAAACACTGGTGTAGGATAGTGGTGGGGAGCAAGGCTCATAACTCAAAACTTACTGGTTTGGTTATCAGTGGGATGGGATGGGGGGTTAAGGAGCAGGACTTGTAACCGAAAGGTTGCTGGTTCGATTCCCCGCTGGGGCACTGCTGTTGTACCCGTGGGCAAGGTACTTAACCCACAGCTGCCTCAGCAAATACCCAGGTGTATAAATGGATAACATGTAAAAACTGTAAGCTGTGTGCATTGCTCTGGATAAGAATGCCTGTTATGGAAATATAATATACCGTTACATCCGTGCATTCAGAGGGTCTAAATGTCACCATATATTTCGATCCTTATAAATGTAGTAAATAGTGTGTGTGTGTGATAAGTGTAATGTAGAATGTGAGATAAGTGTAATGTAAAACATATTTGTGAGAGTGATGTTATCTCTCTCGATCAGTGTTCAACAGTAGGTAGTAAACATGCATGGGGTTATCTGGTAATGTGTACTTGTAATGCCACGCTCTCCCATTTTTAGAAATATAAAATTATTTTTCAACAGTGGGGACTGTCCCGGCATTGTTTTTGTGTTAGACACGCTACGCGTTGTATATCCGGTGTAAGGTTACTCATTAAAATAAACTTACCTGCTTTGACTGCATGCTGCTCTCCGTCTGTTTATCTAGCTGAGCTAGCAAAAAGTACAGGGAGTACTTTGATGCCTGAACTCACCGCAGTACGTTTTTCCCCTTGTTAAACAGTAAAGACAAGTCATGGACACGCAAATCTGTCCTAGTCACACCACTCCACAAAAAGCAAGCCATGCCAACCGACGGCGACAAAAACACCATAAACATTTCTGTGTGTCTCATCAGACACACTCCAGTCTGGAGAATAAAGACATACAAAGAAACGTGTGGCGATTTTGTGCCGTTAGGTGTCAGCAAATACCAAGATAGGCGTACGTGTTGATGCAGTAACATTAATTGTACATGTTCTTTATATTTACGTATGCAATCTTGAACACTCACGATAATATTTTTTAAATACGTATTTTAAGCAAATAAGATACTCGTGTTGAGTTTTGCACTTGAGATTTTAAATATTGGCTTTATTCTATTTTATTTTAATAAATAAAAAATCAAACCTGCATATGGCATATGCGTATACTGCTGGCAGCAGTATAATACCTGAAGTAAATAAGTATCCCGAATACATATGACACAGAACTCACTGCACGGGTAGACCTATGTAATATGAACAATAACATACACGTCCATTGAGTTGTGTACCCAACTCGGCGGGTTGGTGAGGGAGTCGTACAAGAACATACTGTTCCTTTAAAGGGGTAGATACTCATCCACTCCAAATTTGGTAACGTTACCGCCTCTATAGTAAGGTTCAGCCCCCCTCCGAGTGTGCGTGTGTCTGAGTAGCAAAGATAACGAAAGTAGGGCAGGGTCGGAGGACTGTGTCTGAACGCGATCGGCAGTCCAAACGATTTCCCAACTTGTGCGAGTGGTTGCGCGATGACTGTTGCACGGACGGAAGGATCCAAGAAAAAAACTCCTTTTGCTTTCTAGGAAGATGGCCGTTCCGAAGACCACTGCACGGTTTTGACGGGGGTTTACGCACACGCTGAAACCTGCGTTCCTGGGCAACTTTTAAAACTAAGAACGCGGCGTGGAGACCCGCAAGAATGTTGACACTGGACGGCAACTGTCTTATTTGCGTGGACAAATCCAGGAAGGTGGCTGGTCGTGCATCCGAAGATTAAGGTGTAGTAGCTGAAGCGCATGGCCGCCTGTCAACATAGAGTTGTGATTATATCTATCTACCTGTGTGGATGAATATGCGCTTGGCACAATTTCATCCAGCCGTAGGGAGGATTTCGTTCTCGGAATACCAGTAGACAATGCACTTCCGACTAGTTATTTTGACTGTGTTTCAAGCGTGGTTATCTAATAAACCCGGTTATTCAGATCGCGTTGTGAAATCAGCTTAAGGATAATGCATAAACTGTGCAACAGCGATGTGCACACTGTTGCTGTGGAAAAATGCGTAACGTTGCATGGATTACACCTTTGAAAACGGGACAGCTAGCTGGCTAACTATCTTGGGGGAACTGTGTGCTGTTGTCTGAAACAACGCCGAATTGATAGATGTTCACCCATTCGAAAATGAATCAAGACCCCGGAGAGATATCCGTCTCGGTTCCCTCTTTCGCTCCGTCCCCAGACGCGGAAGGCGATCGTGACATCCACGCTTGCCCCCGTGAAGGTGGCACCAGCAGTGCCACCGTAATTCCCGCAGCCGGGACTTTCTGGCAGGACTCCGTGGTGAGCGGGAGCATCAGTCCTGGTGTCATAAACTGCTCCGAGAGCGGCGGCGGTTTGCTGTCAACGGGCAAATGCAAGAGCAGACCCGTCACGGTGGCATATGTGATCAACAACGAAATTAACCAGGCTCACGCTGCCGAGAACATGGCCTTGCAGTGTTTGAAAGACGCGTGTGACACTGTAGGAAGTAAGCTGGAGACCGTGCATTTCGGAAAGCTCGATTTTGGGGAAACGGCTGTACTGGATCGTTTCTACAATGCAGGTAAGACGTGGTGACACGCAGCGATGCACGTATACAGACGAAAACACACACCCGCTGATCCGATTGCATGCAGCCAACAAAAAGTTTACATCATGAGTTATGAGTCTAGACTTCCGCCTTACATCCAAGTCTCATGGTATTACAAACAGTGAATTTTGATTTAGTTGCACATTATGTTTGTCACGCGTAAACATTTTCACTATGACAGTACAACCGATACAAGTAGTACGGTGCCATTGCAAAATGCCAGACTACTTTACTCTGGAGTGGTTCAGCTATCTGGAAAGGACGAGGCTCGTATCAGTTTCTGAAGCGTGGTTTCTAGTCCAGTGCCCTTTGAATAATGGATAAGTTAGGATCAGGTTCATATAACGTCAAGGATACCCTATTATCTCATCTTTAAATAAGTGTATTCAGATTAAGCAAACACGTATGTTCTCCACTACATTGATAATTCCAACTTTTTGCATTAACCAGTGGCTGTGTATCATTGGCACTTCAAATGACCGCTCGAGTACTACAGCCAACATGTTAATTTAGATGCGTTTAGTACTAAGTGTTGCTCCTTATTTACGGGAGTGTGTAGCAGTCCTAAACAAAAGACAGTAAACATTTTTAACCGAAACAGTCAACTCCCACAATAGCATTGTGGCAACCTGTGTTCTTGTGTACGTCATATTAGGCTTTTTCAGTCCTTTGGTGTCATTAACTTCAACAATTTTGTGAAGAGAAACATGTTCAAGTGTGGTGGGAAAGCCAAATTTGTTATGTAGGTGAAAGGAGAAAGTCAACGTTTCAGAGCTGGGGGTATGTTGTTGGTTGTCATAACATAATTGGTTGTGTCAACAGAATATTTTTTGGCAGTTTTCCACAGGGCCTCTGTGTTGTTTTCACAAAATTTATACTGGAGCTGGGGGAAACTACTGCACATAAGTTCAAATGCAGACAAGCTTTACTGGAAGGACTTAAGTTTTCCAGTGTAGCCATTTTTTCCACTGAGTGTAATAAAGAGACATTCCACATATGGAACACAAATGAAGAAAAATAACAGCTTTACATGAACTTAACTGTAAACAAAAGAAGCCCACTCCCTACTGGAAAACCTTGCGTAACCTTATCTCTGTCCTCTGCTGTACTTACCCGTTCTTCCCTTTGAATGCAGAACCAGTAAAACAGCAACTGAAGGAACATGTTGCTACAAACAAGAGTACTCACTGTGAAGGCACAGACAGGTGAAAGCACCTGGTCATGGCTGGGAAGATTTACTTCGTTCATCAAGTTTTCTGATTGGTCTTGGGTACACGTTGCATTGTATGATTCCATCCAGTAGGGCCTCTGTTCTCTGTGGACAGTGCACATGTAGATTATGGCCCCATTGTGTGCGGGTTAGTGGATTTGTCACTCCTTTGGCATGCTGTTTTTTTTTGCCATCATGGTTAATAATTACATTTAAGATCTATTTAATTTGGGTGGAGAGAAACAAAGGACGCATTCGAGTAATCACCCTCACCCTGCTTCCAGCTTTCAAAGCTGAGCCGGAGGTCGAGAACCCAGAGCACCGCGGTTCTGCTGTGTTCCGCCAGTCCAGGATACTGCAACAGCATACCTGCCAGATGCCAGATAAGACAAGGCATGGTGCGCACTTGCAGAAATAGCAATGAGAGTAGGCAGCGTGTGTCTATTGAATTCCCCGCTTAAAAAAGGCAGGCACAAAAACAGTTCCAAAATACCCACAGTTCCCAAACCGAAATTATGCTGCTGACCCAGTATTGAAAAATGCCAGTGTGTGGGAAACGCTTTGTGCCATTTGCAGAAGCATATTTTAATTCTGTTGTATATGAGACTGGGGAATAGCTGACTTCCTAATATCTAAAAACCATTATCAATTATTTGCTTATTAATGGCTTTTGTTGGCTGCAGTATCTCGTCTGACCATACATTATCTGAGGGAAGCAACCGCCCCACGCACTGCAGAAACACAAATGCACTGTTGCTATGCACTGACTTTGCGCTGCCCAGCTGTATGACTCAGTGGCTGATTGGCAATGGAGGTTAGCCCGTGTCTACTGGCATAACGGCAGTTGTTTGAGCCGAATCTCCATTTCTCTACTGAAAAAATCAGTGCCGAGGGGTGGTACCTTGGTACCTGCATGCTGGCGCAGACCACTCAACATTAACCTCTGGGTTTGTGAATTAAAGTTTGCAGAAAATAATGATGACTGGCACACAGAAGCAATGTCCAGTCTGTTATCAGTCATCTCCACATGACCTAGTAGCCCAGTGTTTAATTCCTCACAGTGCAGCTACTGGGTCAGTTTCCACTTTGCAAAGGCACCATGACTAAGGTGGGAGGAATCCTGAACCTACAGCAGCCTTGCGTGCTCAGCTCTGACATAGTAGGAAACCCGCTTCACCCGGGTGGAATCAAGGAAACCGACAAAACAGAAAATAGGCCGGGTCTATTTCAGTTCGTTCTCTCAGGAAGACAATGTGAGTCAGACTTATTTAAAGTTCAGCCGTCATCCTTGAACCCCCTTGTTCCCCGCCGTTGCCTTCCAACCCCAGTAGGGGCCCAAACGGAGGAACAGAAGCTTCGCTCCGCGTCCCTGGAGGCCCTTGGAGCAGGAAAAGGCTGCGTGGAATATGATGTCATCTGGAAAACACTGGCGCTAAACCACATTTTAATTGCAAAAATGAACAGAGACCAACAGCTCACATGATGGCACGAAGCAGTTAAAACCGTCAGAAATGCCAGGGGCAAAATAAAGCCAGTTTTTTTTCGTGAAGGGTCAAACCTGCTAGCTTTCTTTTGAACAGTAAATAGATTTTAAAAGCATAAATAGACCAGCATTACAGAGATGAAAACTGCAGGTCTAATGCACTGATATGGAGCATGCCAAATGGAAGTGGCCCCTTCTGAAAATGCTTTGGACTGAGTGGGGATTCCAGTACAGACACACGCACGCAATGTCATTTTGTCCTGCGTCAGCCTGCCTGTGTCCTCATTGGACCCCTGCTAAGTTGTTTATCTGTGTTTACACGGGTGTCCCATTTGGGATCGAGAGCATGAGGTCAAGCAGAATTGGGTTATGGTTCACACACAGCTCAGGAGAGGAGTAGTTGTCTTTGTGACACAGACACAAAGTAAGCCAACAAGTGTATGTCAGAAAAAAAACGTCAGTTATCATTGGTTGAGGAATGCTGTTACTGCCTCAACTGTTTACATTTTTCAGAGCGTACGGCATGGCATTTAGTCACTTTGGCAGCACTAGCCATCTCTCCTGTTATACGGCCTGGTGGGAGATTATTTTGGATCAATCACTCAATGATGGCATGATTTGCCAGTCATCGTACACTGGCAGAGCCTTAGTAAGACATTGAATATCTTCACAAAGAAGGAACCCTGACCCTTCACTTCAAGAGAGCTGGGTGTCTTTTGTCATCACGTTTTTTTCTTTTTTTAATATTTATCCATACTGACAATTTACCCCTCATACCTTCCATTTGAAAGCTTTAAATGCATGTATCGCAAGGTCATTTCCCTGTAGTAAGAATCAAAGTGACTCATTACTATGAGTTCATGCTCTTTGTAAAATATTTCAAAATTACTCTTCAAAATTAGGATTCCCTTAATCCCTTACTCAAATACAACAATTATTTGGAGTCACAACATGTAATACAATACACAGTGAATTGCAATGGTGCGTAATAAGAAAAATGGATACTGTGAATCTTGTGGGAGTTACTGTAACGCCTAAAATATTTAGAGAAAAGAGTTCAGCTTTTTAGTTACTCCACCTTAGTTCCTCGATGCCAGTTGACATAGCAAAAACAAGATCATTGCCTTGGGTCTTGCAGTAGTCTTCTGAAGAGGTGGAGAGAGCATTTCGGGATATTCCATAGTCTGCACTTCCTCTTCCTAAAGGCAAGGAATGCATCACAAAGAATAAAGGAGGCAGGAAACGCAGGAACTGAAGAAGTCAAGCTTATGGTCAGAGCCATGGCATTATGAAGTGGGCAATATCTCATGCTCGATTAATAGCTGAAATTATTCAGATTTAAACTTTACAATAACATACATATTGTATCTGTATATGCTGTGCATGATCTGTTCCTCTGTGTCCTGGGCATGAGAATAAGGTCATTTGTGATGAAGGACCTCGTGTATGCGTAGTTAGTCATCACGAGAAGCATGTTGAAACCATCACTTTACTACACAAACTACATTACTCATCTGGGTATTTTTACACGCATTCAGCTATCTGTGAGTTATCAGTGTGGGCTCTTCTGAGGGTCATAGAAGGTAGAGCTTTGAACTGTCTTTTAAGAATACACTGGAACATTTTGGCTTTCATTATATATCTGTGTAAAATATGTCAACTGTTGCTGTCGGGAGGAAATCGGAACATCTAGTGCAAGTTCAGACAGTCACTAACTTCATGTAAAATTCCTATGTTTGTATAAGCCACTGGCGAGTTCACATTCTTTCCTGCGTGTTTCATATTGAGCATGTCGCTTACAGTCTGTAATGGTTTGGTGTGAATAGAAACGACCAAAATAAAGCATTCTGCCAGACAGTTCTGGCACCAGAGACAGAGTTGTCCCATTGCGTGTAATTTTTTTTTTTTTTTTGGAAACTTGCATTGTCTCCTTTCGGTGTATCACATTCAATTCTAAAAATAAAATACTATTTTGGGCAGGTCTTGTAAACCGCTGAATGCTTATTGTTAACTGTAATGCATAGTTTTGTGTAAGGGCGTATTTGTAGCACTAAGCTATCTAATGAGAAACCTTGTTGCAGTGCTTTTTTGAATGTTGCCCAAGACTGGGTTTACAAAACAATTCAGGGCCTAAGTGGAGCAGTTGAACATCTGAGTTGTTTAAGTAGTTATGCAAACAAAGTTTTGTCCAAAACAAGCAAGCACGTGCAGTATGCTTAATTGACTTCTTGGAAGCCCAGGCAGGAAATTAATTGCAAGCCTTTCTCTTTCTTTTGTGGCTTCTTTCTTTGTTTTGGTCATTCTTTCAGATCTCTGATGAAGTATTAATACCCATATATGTTTATCCACATTTTTCTTTCACAAAAAAATTGATTTGCATTTGAGAAGGTGCAGTTTTAGGTGGTGCACACATGTTGCCCTTCTGCACTGTGTTTTTCCCTCTTTTCCTTAGCCAGTGTGATGCTGGAAGGCTCCACCCCACAACTTTATGACATATAAACCTGGAAAACAGTCAGAGACTATATTATCATGATCTCACTGCCTCAGCTTCTGCACAAACATGTAGTAAGAACTGAAAACATGTCCATGCGCTGACTTCTCAGTACACATCCTTCTTCACTGTGAGAACAGTTTGGACTGTTTCAGAATTATTGCATATATAGTGGATGTTGTAGATCTAAAATGTACTGTAGAATATGCTGTGTATAAATCCATCGGTAGAGAAGCCTGCTCACTCGGCGAGGAATGTTTCTCGAACTGTGTCACTTTTTTTGGAAATTTGGCAGCGGCCTGGCATATTTCTGTGTGCTGTGCGTCACTTCATTGCCCCGGTTCGTACCAGACACACAAACTCTCCCTGCGTCCTCATGGAAAACTGCAGCCTGGAAGAGCGTCCTGCCGGACACGTCCCTTCCATAAAGGGGCTCATTCTGTCCGTCAGGGGAGAGAGAGCTCCCGGGAAAGCCACTGGCGCTGCCCTGCCGAAATTCCTTGCATTCCTCTGTGATTACGGGAAAGTGTGCACACGTCTGCATAATGCCTTTACACACAGCCTCATCGCCTTATATCCCCTCAATTGCATTTTCCTCTCCATGCAGTGTGACTCCTAAGAGGAGGCAGTAATTCCTCATAGCACCGTGCACAATGTGTTACTGAGATGTGATGAGCACTTTAAGTTGAAGTCATCCGTAATGAGGTTTGTGTCTTACATAGCATTGTCTTTCTCTTCTGTAATATGTGCCACAGTTATATCGGTGTAGATTGTAGATGAGCCATAAAAGAAATACGATTATTAAGTTTTATTGCTGTTTATAGTTGAGGTGCTGGCAGCAGTAGAAGGCTACTGCAGTCATTTCCGTCTGTATTATCACTGGTTGTACAAGCATCCTGTGGAATCCGCGAAATTGAAACCTCCCTACCTGCCATTGGCAGGCTCTGACTTGAGTAAATTAAGAAATTGCATGCGTTCGCAGGAATAGCGAACAAAACGTTGTAAGTCTGAGGCTACAGAATCACGGTATAGAGACTTGTGTAGCTGAGGTTTTGCTGATGTTGCGGAAAGGAAACCTCAATATCCCATGTCTGAAAGTGAAAGCAGAATGTTTCACATTCTATAGGCACAAGAGGAGAGGACACAAAGAGGGTATGGATTCGATCGAAGTGTCTGATTAGGGCCCCCGGAATATCGAACACAGGAGATCAGATTCTCATCGTCTGTTTCAGAAGGTTTCAATGAAAGTGAACCAAAAGAACCTTAGATTCAGACCATGTCCTGTTGGCGTAATGAGGGCTCTCTCTGCTCTTCTGCTCTTGTCTTGTGCTGATTGCATCTCACTTCTCTCAAAGAGACATCCATGTATTATAAGAGCTGTGGTCAGTTTGCTGAAAGGACGGTTTGAAAGGAAGGGACTCCAGTAATGATCTAGGCTTTTCAGGCTGTGTGCTGCCTCCCCCTCCCCCACTCCCCCTCTCTGAATCACCCACAGAATAGTGCTGGGTGATGGTAACTCTGAACTCAGTGGGAATACTCAATTTCAGCCTCTGTTTTAAATAGTATTAAAAATCAGTCAGTGTTCTTTTTCAGAGGTACTCCTTCTAGCAGTTGGGGAAAAAACATCAGAAAGTGTGTAGCATAGTGGTAAGGAGCAGGACAAATAACCAATAGGTTGCTGGTTCAATTCTCTGCTGGGGCACTGCTGCTGTACCCTGGGGTAAGGTACTTAACCCACAATAGCCTAAATAAATATCCAGCTGTATAAATGGATCACATGTAAACAATATAACATGTAACTCACTGTGGATAAGACCGTCTGCTAAATGACAATAATGTAATGTAAAGTAATCAGAATGCTTCTATCTTTGTTTATCAAATTAAAAGAAACAGCTTTGTCCAGAGCTCAGCAAGGGCCTGAATTGTTCATTCTGACCCACGACGTTGCTGTCTCTCCATGCAGTCATTGTGCGTATGATCGGCTGGTAATGACAGTGGAGGAAATGGTTAATGTAGGTCATCACACCGACAACAACACGGTCCTCTTCAGCACTCCTGCGCAAGTACTCTGAAGTGCCAATGCCCCTGCTTCTGTATATTACAGTGTGTGTATCTTTAAGGCCATAAACTTGTATTACATGTGTTTTGTGGTAGGTGGACGATGGTCTCTCTCTCTGTGACTCATCGGGCAATCAAACCAAATTTCTTATCTAACGCGTACAAGCAGAGGAATCGAGGACTTGCAAAACTTCAGTCCTTGAGCTGCTGCAGCCCATACAATTCAAAGGACGTCCCTGTCGGCCCTCAACACGGTCAGGATGTGAAAGAATTGAATGTGTTCTATCCTTGCACATTGTATGCCAGTAGAAAAGAAAGTTGAACGAGAAGTTCTGCCAGTAAAACTGAAAGGGCCCTGAGTGACCATTCAAACTCACAAGCACTTTGCCTGTCAGAAACTTCAACATGGGTCTTGCTTGTTTTTTTTTTTTTTTTTTTTTTTGCAGATGAATTATGTTTAAATGTTCGCATTTAATTTTTCCCAGCCTCATTAATGTCAATATCTTTGGAAAGCTTTGCGCGTGTCCATTTTAAACAAACTCCCTGAGCTGTTTTCCACAGCGTAGTGATGCAGGTTCCACAGGGCATTTCCAGTAAATTGAACTGGACTGCAGTAGTCCCTTTCCAACCACAGGTGTGGTAATAATGGATTTCATTTTACATGATTTATGAACTGCACAGTGTTTAACCAGCAGTGGGTGTCTGCCTTGATTGCTCATGGTTTGAGATGAATTTAAATGGCTGAAATCTTTCTGCTGCTTTCCTGCCACTAGCATGCATTTGTCTGGTGTTCAGTGTCTGTCCCCCTTTTATTGGTCTGTGGAAGCTGTTGAGAGAGAGAGGCATGCATAACATCCGGTAAAGTGCCAAAATTAACTATAATAGGTTTATTGAGGTGTGAGCTGCAGAGCAAAGCTAGAGCCACAGAGATCGAAAAGCAGCTTCATGTGAAACCTGTTTTTAATGGTTTTGTTTTTTTACTTATGATTCAACCACTCTGTCAACTCTGTTTATGTCCCCATAGCACCACGTGTGGCCAGGGAGTTAGCTGCAGGTAGCTATCTGCTTTGCTCAGGGGGGATTGTGTTAGCGTGTCACATAGCCATCAGCACGGAGTGGTGCTGATCAGTGTTCGTCTCACGACTAGTCAGGGTGAGGATGTATCAGTGCTGTCTGGTTGGTCGCTTAGTTTCCTCTGCTATCGTGTGGCACTAGATATTTAGCACGGCTATTCAAAGAAGCTGTAGCTCTGTATTAATGTTGCCTTTCTCCTTGTATGTAATTTTGTACGTATAACATTTTAGCATTTTTCACCTTGATGTCAACATTATAGGAAATTGCTGTAATAAGGCCACAAAGAACAAAAAAAATTGGCAATGCATTGCAGAAGTAATTAAAAAAAGCTTCCGTACTGTGAACAGTGTGCACTCAAAAGCTTTATGTGGCAGTGACAGACAACGCCCAATCTCTGACGAGGCTCAAGCCCTCGGCACATATAGATTCATCATGGTGTATCCAGTTTAAGGGGGTCAGTGTTGCCCTGTTTGGCTGATAGGTTCGAAAGGTGTGCACCTGCACTTTGAGGATGAAAAAGTGGAACAGAAGGCTTTCACAGTGGGGACAGTACACCAGTGTGAAAATTTCAGGTGTAGCCCCGTCATCTTGATAATTTCGTGTCATTCGCCTCCGCCTCCGCCTCTCTCAGAATCCCTCTGGGGAGGAAGGGAAATTGGCAAGCCCTGCCTCGCGAAAAGCGCCAATAAGCCCCACCAGAAGAAACCACATCCTGGTGGCATTTACAGGCACCGCAGGGGCGGGACCGCCCGGCGCTCCGGGACTGGCCCGTCTTTCAGAAGGCGTAGATCGCGCCTGAGTCGGCCGGCTGCCTCAGGTCACCGTGGTAACAGCCCGGAGGATTTCAGCTTTTGACCTCCGTCCGAGGTTACGGGGCTACCCCAAAACAGCACCCGCACTGACAGCGCTTGAGGTGCACTTCTGCAGGCAGCCAGTTGACTAGGCTGGGTAGGCTGCTAACGCTCTCTGCACTCGGTTTTGTTTGTTTAAATCGAACCAGAGAGGAAATCTTGGCAGTGCATGATGAGGTGGGGTCTGACGAGGTGTTATCTATTATTGCAAACCCACAGCACAAAGACGGTTTCGCTTTTGCTGATATCAGTCTGTGGGTCTAGCAAAAGTTCAGCATGCTTTGTAGACTCCTCCTCCCCCCGGTGAAGTGAAGCCTAAAGTGTACTGAATATAACTATTGAATTGAATTCACAAAGCCTGGAATGCATGGTGTACTGAACTTAATTATTGACATTCTTCACAAATCCTGGAATGCTTTTTCACATTTATGATGATGGTGTGAATAGTTGCTTATGAAACTTAAACCTGAGAGACACACCACTGAGTCGCTTAAATTGTCATGTTTGGGACAGCAGCTGCACAAGTTGTGCTGCATCTTACCAAACGCTATTTCCGGGTAATTCTAAATTTGCATATGGTCTTTTTTCATAAATGATATAGTGACTATTATCGCATGCATCTTCATATTCCATTTTGCAAGAATGTGGGTATGATGTGACCATAGTAACAGCTTAAGGGAGCAGCATGTGTTCACCTTTAATCACTCAGCCATTTCATCAGTGAGTCAAGTCATTTAATCAAGTAATCAATAATTTAATCAATTAACCGGTCAATGAGTAATGTTCTGTTTAGTTAAGCACACTTCACAGTGGTATTGTATTACAGTGCCACACAACACAGAGAAGTTTTTGTTGCATTGCAAAGTTTTGTGTTGTTGCAAATATGCCTTAAATTAATCTGTTTAAAAATAAAGAAAATATTTCTTGTCATTCATTGTTTCTGCATGGAGAACAAAGTTCTTTCAGAACATTAGCATATTTTGTGTAGTAATATTATTTATTCAGGCAATCACATCGACAGCAAAAAGTTTAATATGGCCTAGTGGTGTGCAGTTGCAACAACTTGAAGGCACTGATGTTGGTCTGCTTTGGGCACCGTGAACCAAATGTATTACATTATTTGCACTGTCTGCCCCTAAACTTAGGGCAGACCTTGAGCTTTCACGTGCTTGGAGGGCTCCACCACTGAATGCAAAACAGCACACAATTTTCGCTGTGAAAGTAACTAGCTAGCAAGGCGGATCAGGTACTGTATTACTGGTAACTTCTTCAGAAACTAGTGGCAAGCAAAAGCACCCACTTCTGAATGTAGGCTGCAGCATTGGAGTTATATGTTTGATGATGTCATGCCTGTGGTGCAAACCTCAAATTCAGTATCTTTTGTTGTTACTAGTGTGGCGTAAGATCAACATGTTTTGCAAGTGTATAATTGACATTTCGACATAAAATGTCACGCACTGCTCTCTCGGTGTCTGTTCATGAAGCTGCTACCTCTCAGAGAGCGAGACTACACATGCTTACATTTGCAGTTCATTCCAAACACCTGTCTCCTTATCAGCTGCAGACATGAATAGAATATTGACCACAGCATTTGTGTAAACTGCTAATTTGGAATATTCATGTGCCTGAAGGTGCTGTTTTTGTCAAACATCTTTCGACATTATACAACATGATTAAGGAAGATGGCAGCCTTGCCCTGCTGCTACCTCTTAGAGAGTGAGACCACACGTGGTTACATTTGCAGTTCATCCCAAACACCTGTCTTCTTATGAACTGCAAACATGAATAGAATATTGAACACAGTGTGTATGTGTAACAGGCTAATCTGAAATATTCATGTGGGTGAGGGTGCTGTTTTTTGTCAAAATTTTCTACATTTTTAACATGACTAAGAAAGATGGCTGTCTTGCCCTGCTGTCCCGGTTTTGAGACTGATGGCGTCCCTCTGTCCCCCTCGCAGACATCGCCGTCGTGGAGATGACAGACGCATTTCGGCAGCCCTCCCTCTTCTACCACCTGGGTGTGAGGGAGAGCTTCAGCATGGCCAACAACATCATCCTCTACTGCGACTCCAACTCTGACTCACTTCAGTCTCTACAGGCAAGCCTCTTTCCTCCATGCCTTCAGCAAGACACGTGGCTCTTGCATTCCGTTGTACATCACCAGTCAAACGTTTGGACACACCTGGTTACGATCGTGGGAAACATGCGTTCAATGACATTTTGATCTGAAGACTTACGCTTAAATGCTTGAAATGTGTTTCTCAGACAAATATAAATAGTGAAGTTGATGCCTATGTATGCCTATGAATTTCTTTCCAAAAAGAATTATTTAAAAAAAAAAATGTGGCTACTTTGAAGACTCTAAAATATAAGAGAGTTTTGATTTGTTTAACACTTTTTTGGTCACTGCACAATTCCATTTGTGTTATTTCATAGTTGTGATGTCTTTACTGTTATTCTAATAGTAAAGACATCAAAACTATTATTCTTGCCACCGGTACTGTATAACATGAGTTAGTTGTTATCCCTGTAATGCTATTCGCCAGGTTGTGTTCATGGTTATTGGACAGGTTGTATCTGTAATCATGTTCGCACACTGCATGCAATCAAACACGGCAGCACTGAGTCTGCTCATACTGTCAGACCACTGTGACCCGAACGTACATGTTCGCATTAGTGCTACAGCATTTGCTCAGGTGCAAAACATGCTGAAATTAGCCAAGGCCCGTTAAAGGAAACAGGGTTGTTTGCAGCTGTACCTCTCCTCGGTCCTTCAGAATCAATCCGAACTGAACTGGAATTGCAGAGACCGGGGGAATTCTAACATACTGACTCTCTGACTCACAGCCTGGGAACTGAGAGGGAGTTCAGAATGTGCCTCGGACTGTCAGTATTGATACGGCTTAATCCTCCCATGAACCTGCAGGCGCGGTTGTGTGAAAGGTGTAGCATTTGCCTCGTGCTGTTTTTCAAAGTTAGTGACGTGCTTGGAAATGCCAGGGGAATCCCCCCGTGCCGGACCAACCCATGCGGACTGCTGAACGGAGGTAGCTGCAAAGAAAAGTGAGTGAGGTGTTTGAGAGGAACACACGCACACGCACACACACACACACACACACACACCCACACACATACAGACACACCCACACACACACACACACATAGAGACATACACACGTGCACACACAGACACGCGTGCACACAGACACACACACACATGCCCACACACATAGAGACATACACACGCGTGCATACAGACACACACACACGCATACAGACACACACACACACACACACACACACACACACACACACACACACACACACACACAGACACAGACACACACTCTCTGTCAATCAAAGCATTGTTGTCCGACTTTGTCCGTCACGGCAGACACAAGTCCCTCTGATCAGCTGAAGAGGTCATGTCTGTACTGTCGCTGAGAGATGATGTCACAAACAAGCCATTGCTGATAAAAACATGGTTTGGGCTTCTGGCCAAGTCGACCATTACACTAGGACTGTTACTAAACCACAAAGACCCTAATGTTCGTTGTACCGCGTCCATCTGTGGGCCAACCAGGAAGTGAATGTTGAACTGTGCCTTTTCACGGGACGTTAATCCACGTACGCAACATGTGTGTTTTCCTGAGATGGAATGATTGTTTTCGATTACCTGTTTAACAGTGTTGTTCTACTAGGCGCGCTCCAACAAAAATATTATTCTTCTTATCTAGATAAACTTTGACCTCTGCGAGGTTTGCACCACTGTTGCAAAAAGGCCTCCTTTTCTGTGCTGCTTTCATTCACAGATTAGTATCGGGCCACAGTCAGACAGACCTTGGTTTCTTTCTAGTTTCAGTGACTGCTGTACTAACCTTGATGTATGTGGACAGCTCTGTCAGGAATAATCTTTTAATAAACAGACTTAAAGCGCCGGTTGTGTTTTCAGACAGAGCTTTATTTGCTTATATTTAAATGCTGGAGGAACTCTCCATCCAGTTAATATCCTGTTCCCTAACGGTCTAAATTTTATTGAAATGTTCAAATTAAATTTGAAGACAGAGACATGTTGAAAGTATGCCAAATAAATATATAAGTTTTGGTGTGAAAATCTGAAGTGGAGCAACCTAAATTACTTGTTTAATTTAATTTTTTTTTTCTCTTTTAGGAGATCATTTGTCAGAAGAACACTGTAAGTACACATTACTACATTTATTACTGCACAGCTATGCTCTAGAGGATTATAACCCATCCTTCTCCTTTTGAATTTACACCTACCCAGGTTGTATGTGAAGTAAATGACACTACACCATGCTACATTTCTGCTCCAGGTTCTCCAGATGAGATCTCAAGCCCCTACTCTCTATCCAGTCACACACACAGCAGAACATCACTGAGAATTTAACATCTAATCTAAAGCCCCTCTATTTATTAAATAATTTTCTTTTTTCCTTAGTGTAGTACCTCTCCTTCTGCAGCGTATCATATGGCATTGCACACATTCTATTATATGTAGTCAACTTCTGTATGGGTGTATTTGTACATAACAGTTGAGTTGCTGTCAGTCAGGAGCATGGGGGAGGGGAAGGGGGGGGATTTGATTTCCTGCCACTGCTGCTTCTCTCTGCAGACACAGTGCTGGCCTGAGCGCCGTCTGTCTGCCCCTGTGACAGACAGGTTAGGCAGGGAGGCACCGGGGCCGTCTGGTGCACATTCACAGAAGCTCTCTCTCTCTCTCTCTCTCTCTCTCTCTCTTTCTCTCTCCCCCAAAAAATCATCAAAATGAAAAAAAAAAACACTTGGCAGCACCCGACAGACATGTTAATAACATCCGCAACTGCTGCCGAGTGTGCGCGAATCTTTGGCCGGTCGGCCCAAACAAACAGTTTGCTCTGGCTGCAAAGGAAGATGGAGCAAATTTACAGAGAACTCGGTGAAGGGTGTGCGTTTCTTGAGGATTAAAATGCGAGAAAAAGGAGGATAAGTTTAACGGCATTAGAAATTCCAGAGATGGGAAGCCCTTCGCATGTGACCGCGGCGCGCTGTGTCCCTGTAATGACGGCGGGCGCGGGGGGTGGTAGCCGCAGCAGATGGGAGCGGGGTTACCTCACAGCCAAAGGCTTAGCTGGACTAAGTGGCTTTGTGAAGTGGAATAAGGTGGCTTTGTGCGGCGAGAGACAGGCCGTTCTGTGCCCGGCCAGATCATGTGAGGAGAGGCGTCGAGTGCAGAGAAAACTGTGCTGCTCAGAGATTTCTGCTGGAGGCAGCTCGTCTCTCTCTCACTCCCTGCTCGACCTCCTCACACCGCACGGCCAATTCAGCGATCAGAGTGAATAAACTCAGGAGGCTTAACCTTCTGATAAACGGAGAAGTCAATGCTGGAAGCCTTTTTAGTGTGGAGCGCAGCTGCATAGCTTTGGTCATGCAGTGTAGGCAGTGTTGCCAATGCTGAGTGTTTGCTGTGCGTGGATCATAGATACATGTGCAGCAAATAGCACACATCAGCTGTTTCTCTGCTTGGGCTCGAAGTTCTGACGTTATGCAGTCTGCCCGTTCACTTCCTCTTCTTATTGTTTTACAACAGCTGGAAATGCACATAGGAAGTGTAGTCAATTAAAGCAGCCGATGCTTTGGTGATACTGTACGTTCATTGGCATTAGTAAATAACGCTCTTTGTTAGTATTATTGATTGGCTTAAAATTAACATTTAGCCATGTGCCATTTTGTTTTATCTAGAAAGGAGCAAAAATGGAGAGTTTGCAGACAGGGTCAAATTCCATGACAAATTCAGAGGATTTCAAACACAGCATCCTGAATTTGATCTCAGGGTAGATTCAAACCTACCAACTGTTCGTGGAATGGCAACCACAGGAGTGCTTTTTGTTACATGCTGTAGGTAAAGACCCAACAGCCTTTGTTCTTGAAAAGTGTGAATGTATGGGAGGATGCCTTTGAGGTCACCGAGTGGCTTTCAGGTCAGGTCTCTCAGAGGACCTCTGACACCACTGGCCAGGTCAAATCCTGTCTCATTCTCCACCTTAATTATTGCAACTACAGTATCCCACCAACATTGTATTTTCTTTAATCTGCCTCTTACAGTCATTGCTTTAGGGAAGTTCCATTACCTAATAACTAATGAGACCGTGTTGGAAAGGTTTCTCAGGTAAAGGGCAAGAATTGCATGGCACCAGTACAATGAGAAGTTCTGACAGTTCTGTCTTTAATTTTTTTTTGTTATTATTATTTCGAAGTGCTGATATGTGATCTGGGCGAGCATGAATAGCATGCAGGGGATAAAAATAGAAGTGCATTTTGTAACTTGTGCATGCAAGTGACTGTCACGGGGTTATTTTTGTAAAACCCGTCCATGATGTCATCAGCACTGTAATATGAGGAAACCATTCATCTGGAAGGTTACAGGGGTGTTTTTTTTCCCTCATTGGGCTTGTGATCTGCCTGTAAGTGAAACGAAGAGGTTAGAATAGGCCTGCAAATCGCAGGATGCAGGTGGTCAAAACAGCCATTTATTTTCAGAATGGCGTTTTTGGCTGTTGAAGAGGCAGGGTTTTAGAGAACTGCAGATGTTCATTGAAGAAAAAAAAAAACTATGACTATTGAACTCACAAGAATAATAAAAATGTCTATCATGGTGTAGATTTATTGTGCTGCAGATCCTTCCTGTTATATGTCTGGCCACAAATGCCACACGCAAACAAAACCTGACGAGAGGCTAAAGACTTATTTTGAATTGATTATCATCAGTCGCACAGTGTAAGGGCAGTTCTGCCCCTAGGGTGTCATTAAGAGCTCAGAGAAACAGTGCAGGCTGTTCTGATGGGTGTGTTTACCCTCTGGGCCCCATCACCCTGCCCTGTTATTGCATGCGGGTGGAGAGTGTGGAGGCCGCCATCGTTATTTTAGCAGAATGTGTCGCTACAATGGCCTGTGATGTTCGGATGTGTGAAAAGGAATGTGATGGGGTTTAGCGGCTACCTTTGGTCACAGATATTGATTCCCCACCCCCACCCCCTACCCCCACCCCCTCAATCACCAAGGTTTCTTCTCCTGCAAGGTCTGAGTTTTGTTCTGAAAGTGATTTGTTTTGTTTCAGCACATTTCTGTCATTGCAACTTTATAAGGAACAGACATAAGGAACTAACTACATAAGGATACATACATTACTACATAAGGAAGTAACTTTAGTGAACTACGGACTTGTTTCTGTCTGGTTTTTATATTTAAATCCATGATTAAAAATCCATGATTAAAATCTGGGTTACAGAATCACAGCATGGCCAGGCCACCCGTGAGCCCTTTCATGCCGTTGGGTTAGTTGCGTTTTCGTGAAACTCACTCGCCTGATGTCTCTCCAGACGTGCACGGGGAACTACACCTTCATCCCCTACATGGTGACGCCCCACAACAAGGTGTACTGCTGTGAGAGCAGCCTGATGAAGGGCCTGACGGAGCTGATGCAGCCCAGCTTCGAGATGCTGCTGGGCCCCATCTGCCTTCCCCTGGTGGACCGCTTCGTCCAGCTGCTCAAGGTGCCACAGGCCAACTCCTGGTGAGTGCTGCGGTGTACTGGTTTTTAACCAATGATTCTGTATGTGGGGCTGCAGTGTAGCATAGTGGTTAAGGAGCAGGGCTTGTAACCAAAAGGTTGCCAGTTCAATTCCACCCTGGAGAACAGCTGCTGTACCCTTGGGTAAGGTACTTAATCCACAATTGCCTCAGTAAATATTCAGCTGTATAAATGGATAAAATGTAAAAAAAAAATTGTAATCTATGTAAGTTGCTCTGTATAAGAGCGTCTGCTAACTGCCAGTAATGTAATGTAATGTCCCGATTCAAGTTACATATCTTTCTGTGAGTATTTTTCCTTTAACACCTTAAACCAACTGAGTCAGGTTGTTCTTCTCTGGTGTGCTAAATTGTGTCATGACTCACCAGAGTTGTACTGGGTGATTTTTTTACCAATGATTCTGTATGTCCCCATTCAAGTTAGAAATCTTGCAGTGAATATTTTTCCTTTAACACCTTAACCCAATTGCATCAAGTTGTTCTTCCCTGGTGGGTAAAAATGTGACGTGACTCACCAGAGCTGACTAATGTTCTGCTTTATAAATGACCAATATGGCTACTAATTTGAAGAGTAATTAGACAATGATGTTTCAATAGAAAGTCCAAAGAAAGTGTCATCAGGAAGTCCATGATTCCAGACTGCATTTGGCCCCCTACTGTGCCGCTCTGATAAATCGAATATATACCTGTGCTGACATAATGAACAATGTAGCCATACATTTTTATATGTATTGTTGAATGGACATTAAATCTCTAAATTTGGTATCACCAAAAGACACCTTTCTATGAAGCTGTTTAAATCTTTTACAAGTAAATGTTCATTACAATTTAAAAAAACGCCTGTGAAAAATGTAATACCATTTAGCTTATAAACCTGCAACAGCACTTCACTGACACTTGCCAGAGTCAGAACAGCTGGATTAAATGATAAATCATATACCTGCAGTCTTTAAGCCTCGGTCCTCATGAGGATATGTGTTTTGTTTACAGTGTAATACTGATGGTAGTATGCTAGATAGCCACAAATATTTTTGCTATAGTATATGAGTGTATTTTTGCTAAGCTATATGTTCTATTTAACATGCAGCACATTATTGAAACCTTCCAGAAATATTCTCCCCCTAAAGCTGAGTATGTCAGCTAAATTTTACCTGTTTCTGCCATAGCTGTGTGGTGCCCAGCAGAATGGATGATTTCAAAACTGGCCTGCTGTCATTGTATAGCAGCTTGTGTTCCTCATGAAACATTAATTAGGCTACTTTATGTGTTTGTGCATGTTTTTTTTATTTGACTCTGTCTTTGGTTTTCATTTTTAGCCTATTAAATTATACAGTTTTGACCTGTGGTGAAGACATATTTTTATACACTGGACATCCTGTGACTAATATTTTTCCTGTTCATTGCTTATTAAATGCTTTAAATGCATATTGGATTTTGTTTTTGTCTTTTTAAATATTGTCTGTAACTGCTCATAGATGATATTGTTCTTTAGCTTGTTCTTTTTAAATCTAGAAATGTACTGAATTGCTGTCTTATTGATTTAGTCTCCATGTGCAATATATTCTTTAGCTGTTCCAAAATACGGTAGTTGTTATTGTAATTACCGCATGCAGTGGGGGTTGGACTGGATAAAGTCAAATGCTGTTATAAATGGTGTTCTGAATCACCTCACTGTTCTTGTGAAATATGCATGTTCTCCAGCCTAAACCACCAAACAAGATCCAATGTGTGGCTTGGGCTCCTTACGCAGAAACAGAAGTCGTATTTAGAATACATTTTGGCAAGATATTTTTAGCCCAATAAGTGTATTTAAAATATGTGAATTATTGCCGTTTGGTACATTGCAATATATTTCTGGTTTGGCGTACTATATTTGAATTGTACTTGCAGTATTTTCTTGGGCCAAACAGCATATTTCTCAATATATTGCAATACATTTCAATTTCGTATGGGTCTATTCAGTCTGTATTAGTTAGATGAAGCCTGGACTACCATGCCATAAGCAGCACTGCATCACTTCTAAGAAATGTGAGTCACAACCGAAAATTTGGGTGAATTTGGCTTTTGGGCTGAATTCTGTGGTTTTTGGAACCCTACTGCAAAGTGGTAGCGTGAGAGTAATGTTTACAGTATGTTGCTGCTGTTTCAGTGCAGAGGTATCACAGTGTTCAGAGCACTCAAGTAGTCATTCAGAAACAAATGTTCCAAGGCATTCACATGGCTTTCCATATTCATATTTTAAATACAGATTTAAATATACATTTTCCTCATTTGGCAGAAGCTCTCATCAAGTGACTTGCAAAGTGTGAGTACAGAGTGCATCCGATTAAGCGGCATAAAAAGGTGTACAAACAGGACACTGTTAACCGTGACCAAACATGTGTCAGTGCCAAACACAGTACTGAGATCACAAGTGCACACATGGTTCAAAGATGCTTTGGAAATTCACATGTTCATCAGAGTTTGCAATTTATGTCAGGAAATAGTTTGGCAGTTTGTCAGAGATTCTTTATACCAGCTTGTAAAGGGAATTCCGTAGCTGTGTGAATTTGAAATGAACAATGGACATTGACTCTCTCCACACGTATTTCCTCTCTGGCCAGGCTACAAAGCTTTATTTGAGGTTATCGGTCCTTCCTTGGGAAGATAAGGAGCTACAATGTACAGCTTTGACATTGTTCGGCTGACTCACCCGTTTCCCTCTCCAGCCAGTACTTTCGCGAGACCATGCTGAACGAGATTCGGAAAGCCAGGGAGCTGTACACGGGGGTGGAGCTAGCGGCGGAGCTGGGCCGGATCCAGCAGCGATTGGACAACGTGGAGTGTCTGTCAGCCGACATCGTCATCAACCTGCTTTTGTCCTACAGGGATATCCAGGTATGCTGCACAGTCCAATGTTTTTCTCTGTTTTATTTAGATAATATTTCATTAGCTTTCATTCATATTCAGCATCGCAGGGGGTTGTTTGACTTTTTAGTATGTTTCTTGCTTGGTCGCAAAGAGCAGCAAGAGACTACAGTAATATTTGTGGATTTATTATTTGTTTTCAGGCACTTTTATCCAGGACAAAATAAAAGGTTTATGATTTTAAATTTAATATATTCTGTTACAAATTTAAAGTGCTGGAACTGGAGCAGTTAAGGTAAAGTGTCTTACCTCAAGGGCATGATATGCAAATCAACAGCCCTGAGGGTCTGAGTTCAGTGCCCACCACATGCTGTCATTACGCAGTCTGCAAAACGCATGATCTGATCTTCGATTGATCATTTCCTTTTTAATTTCCGTTTTCCCCCGATGCCGCAGTGTCGGGTCCTCAGTGCCAGCTGGACTGAGCAGGCAGTGTTTCCAGGCCTCCCATAGTCTGTTACTGTATCTCAGAGGGAGTCTGGCTCAACAGTATTAATTTTTAAAAGTGTTATCCCTCATATCGCTGCTAATCTCAGCAGGACCGCCTCAGTGTGCTCATGGGAGTCTGTGGCCATGATTGAGGGTTCAATTGTCCATGCCACACCCACCACAGTCCCCCCCCCATTCCCTCTCATCCCTTATCCTCATGAATAAGTAATCATTTTCAGGGGGCGGGCTAAATTATTCAACGCATTTTGTATAAATTTATCATTGAACAAAAAATTGTGATGTAAGCGGGAACTTTCCATTATTAATGGAGTTTGATATGAATAAGTGTTCACTCACCAGAAGGGCTTGTGAGATGAAGTTATTCATATGACGTTATACTTACTGTGCCCAGACTGTAACTCAAAACCGCTTCTGTTTCCGTTTTTGCGCCTGTCGTTCGTGCTCGGAAGGACTACGAGTCCATCGTGAAGCTGGTGGAGACTCTGGAGAAGCTTCCGACGTTTGATCCCTTCGCGCACCCCCACGTGAAATTCCACTACGCCTTCGCTCTGAATCGGTAAGATCCGCACCGGCTCCGTTTGCATGCGGCCCCTGCCGGAGCATGTGCAGAGCACGTGTTATGACTGTGCCACAATGATGGAGTAAACCCACAATGGCGGCCGTGAGGTTTCCAGCACTTGTTTTTTTTTTTTTTTTTCTCATAACATTTTCCACCTCTTGTACACTTGCACAAGCTCTGTGGGTGACTGACTCAAGCAGTAGTAAACCAATACACTCTTTATGTCTAGCCACTCGGTGGTGGAATGAACTCCCCACGGGGGTCAGGACAGTGGAATCACTGGCCATCTTCCGACGCAGGCTGAAGACTCACTTTTGCATTTCAGTTCCACCTCAGTCCCCACCCCCTAACACCTGCTACTTGTAATACTTGCTGTTTAATTTATGTGTAGTATCGCAGTGTGTTTTGGATTCTGTGAGCTAGTGACTGTATGGTACCGTGTGTACTTGGCTTGCCATAGTTTCTAGGCTGTTCAGTTAGGTTAGCACTTGTAAGTTAACTTGTGGTAGTGCTTGAGTGGTGTTGTTTTCACACTCACTGGTCTGGGAGTGTTGTTAGCCTGGTCTGACACTGTTACTCATTCAGCTTGAATTCAGCTGTTCTCTTGTGCAGGAAGTCACTCTGGATAAGAATGAATGTAATGTAATGTAATGTAATGTAACGTGTAGGCTTTTTGGGAAAAACAGACTAAGAAACATTTTACTACATGCTTGCGCTTGATGAAAGTGTGAAGAGATTCAGGGCTGAAATGATTCTGTGAAGGTTTCAAAAGAAAATTCAAGGTGTTTAAGTGGCGCTTGTACATTACTGTGTGCTTCTGAGACCAATGCTCCCTGTTAAACACAAAGCTGGTGACCTTGGAGTCGAATCTGAAAATCTCAGATGACTCAGCTCTCTTCTATTTTAAATTTGAAGGTTGGAATGTTTGCGTCGTGCAAAAAATAATGTTACACATTCTGAAATTCCTTTAATTATTGCTTAATAATTAAAAGGCCTTCATTAAAGTTGTATGTGATCATTTGGCTCAGACAGTATTTTTAAAAACAACATCAACGGGGGTCTGAATTCATTGCCTGCGGTGGGGCTGCTTCTTCTGCTACTGACTGCATGACTAATTTTGCTTAGTCATGTGCTTTGCCCAATCCAGCCATGCTTTTAAATTCTGTCTCAAGTGAGAGCTAGCGATGCAGTTGTTTGGCTTCCCTGACTGAGTCACTGAAGACAGAACGATTTTTGGGCTCCCGCTCCCTTTGAATAGGAGTCTCAAGAGCTTCCATGGAAACGGAGGAGTTGCCGTTTTTATGGGTTTAATTAGCATAACTTTGTCAACCTACAGTTAAAGGTCCACGTGACCCGCATCCAAGATGAGGGAGCCTTTCCAAGCACAGTGTCTGAAAATGTGGCTGGTTCATCCCTTTCTGGCAACCTGCTTTTTCTTACTGAGCTTGTGGTATTAATACAATGTACTCAGTTACCAAGGAGTCACATGCTGTGAAACCAGAAGGATCTTCCAGTCTTTCAAGGGTTATAGAAAGGGTATACATTCAGTGGAAGTATCACCAGTGTCTGGATATTATACACAATATAATATCTACAATATTTTGTACATTTAAATACTGCAGCCATTCCTGAAGTTCACTTAAAACAGCTGGATTTTCTCTGTTGAGCGACAGGTTAGGTATCTAAGAAAAATGTAATCTAATGGCTTAACACACTCGTCATCTCTACCAGCTAGCTTGTACCTTGTCTTGAAACCTGGTCATGCAGCACTTCTAGTATTGTTTTTTTGCTTGTGTTGTACTCTAGCTCACTTGTAAGTTGCTTTGGATAAAAGCGTCTGCCGAATGAATAAATGTAAATGTAAATCTTGTTCAAATGGGGCAGGATAAATGTCCATTCAATGCTAAACTGGTACTCTTGGACAGCTTTATTCATAAAACATGTTAAATCTGATAAGGCCTGACTTTGTCCTGTGAAAAATGCAAGATGAGGTGAATGCTGCATGAATGCTTCCTCCTGTGACCGTTATTCAGGAGGAACCTGCCCGGGGACAGACAGAAGGCCCTGGACATCATGCTACCTCTGGTGGAGTCAGAGAAGCAGGTGGCCTCAGACATATACTGCCTGGTGGGACGCATCTACAAGGACATGTTTCTGGACTCGCATTTCACCGACACCGAGAGCCGGGACAGCGGCACGTACTGGTGAGAAAATAACGGCAGTCTGAATCATGGCAGAATCTGGTATAAAAAAAAAAAAAACTGTTAAAAACTGTGATTTTGATCAATCAGTTAATTCCCTTACAGTGCTGTATTTTGAAAGGGATGTTGCTTGAACGAATAGGTTTTTAATTAGCGAAAATCATGGCAAGGATAGCTGACTTACAGCAGAAAATCAGCAGAGTAAAATGAACGTTTTCCTCTGGATGAAATCATGCATAATTCCCAGCTAAGATGAATAAAAAGTGTCACCTCATTAACTCTTATTGCACTGTGTTCACCCCGCACTCCAGATCGCATCTTTGCATGGTGCGAAGTCGCAATGTTTCACGCTTACTCTTGCGAGGGAACAAAAACCTCATTAAGCAAATGAGCTTGTTTAGAGGAGACAAAGCTTTTCAATATGCGCTTCTGTGTCACTCGCTAATTTTGCTGTAATTGTTATTGCTTTATAAGAGAAACGCTGAGGAATTGAGGGGCAATTATGTAAGAACAGAGGCTGCATTAGCAAATGGGGCATGCTTTTTTCCCTCTCACAGGCAATGTTTTGTTTCTTTTTTCACAGGCTGAAAGGGGGGGATTTGAATTTGAGCTTTGTGAACTTATGTGCCCGCTCAGACGCGAAGTGCCCTTACCGAGTCTCGCTCTTCCGACAGGTTCAAGAAGGGGTTTGAGTCAGAGCCAACGCTTCATTCGGGGATCAACTACGCTGTCCTGCTCCTGGCGGCAGGCCACCAGTTTGACACCTCCTTCGAGCTCCGCAAAGTTGGTGCGTGTCCAGCGCCTGCTGTCTCAGCGAGACTGCTGACTAATTGTTGGGCAATTGACCGTGTTCTGTGGATCTGTAGACGCAGCTGCAATCCCTCCAGAAGTTTGGGATCGATACCTCCACAGATGAAAGAGGTTGCTGGAATAACCCGCCCGTGCATTTCTCGATTAGGAAATCTGTCCACAAACTGGGGGGAAGGTGGAGCTGCGTTGTGTTTTGTCACAAGGGTCAATATTAAAGCAGATTATGCATTGTGACATCATCCCTTGTCAGTGAGTTCCATGCCTCATGCTATTGGCTCTAAGTCCAAGGTTGGTTTTTTTTTTTGAAATCTGATCCTTGGAGTAACTGTCATGGATGTGAGAAAATGAATGGCCTCAGGCTTTGTTGCGTTGTTGTGCTTTGCTCTACCGAGGCCTTGCAGGACGTGTAGATGCATGCCTCTTCAGACTGCAAACCAACAGTTTCACATTTTTTGTGTATTACCCCAGCAGATGTCCTCATCTAGGGCAACCTGCATTGGTCATGATTGTGACTAAGAGTTTTACCCTTTATGTAATCCATTTACATCGCTGGATTTTAATTGGAGCAGTCAGTGAAATACCTTCGCAACAGAACGGCTTTGTCCTACATATGATCCATTTATGCAGCTCAATTTTAACTGAAGCAATTCAGGTTAAGCTCCTTGCTTACAGCAATGGTTGCGGGGGGGGGTGGGAAGTGTGGGTTGGGGGGGGATGTGGGTTGGATGGGGGGCTTTACAACAGCAGTGCTCTCGGGCTGCTTAGCAGAAGACTGTTACCCTGCCCAGGACTTTCCTTCATAGCCGTCTGATCCAAGTGCAGTGTCCAGTGCTGTGGACCATCCTCTGCTGCTTTGCATCTCCTCTGTCTGTTAAAATTGTGAAATCTCTGCCATCTGCACCCTCTGTGCGTCAGCCTGTAGCTAAGCACCTTCTGCGAGGATCCTCTGCTGACTAAATGTTTGTGGGGTAAACGCGAGATCGGTAACGCCGGTCAGCGGAGGCCTGAGTTTGAGGATGAAGTGTTTACCCACAGTGACCCCCGCTCTCCCCCGCAGGAGTGAAGCTGAGCAGCCTTCTGGGAAAAAAGGGCAGCCTGGATAAACTGCAGAGTTACTGGGACGTGGGCTTCTTCCTGGGGGCCAGCATCCTGGCCTGTGACAACATGAGGGTCATTCAGGCGTCTGAGAAGCTCTTCAAACTCAAGGCCCCTGTCTGGTGAGGACCCCCAAAATCATGCATCACTCAGAACTCCAGTGTTTGATGGCATCTGTAAAACTCCTCTCTGGAACAGTATTGATCAGTGGTGTGGTATGAACTACTGCACAACAGTGTGAGCAATAGTGAAGTATATTGAATGAAAAGACCTGGTTTATGCAGAATGTTTTCTTCCTCAGAAATAGGTCAGACTTTAAATGAAAAATCCGCCAGTCTTTCAGATAGAAACATGAAACACGGCGACCCTTGAAACGTTTTTTTATTTCCTGGGTCATCTGTATTTGTCTCTGTACCTACGGAAATGCAGGTATTTGCGTTCCCTTGTGGAGACCATACTGATTTACCAGCAGTTCAAAAAGCCGTCTGGAGAGCAGCAGGCCCCGAAGCAGGAGCTGGTGGACTTCTGGATGGACTTCCTGGTGGAAGCGACAAAGAAGGATGTCTCCTCAGTGCGCTTCCCAGTGAGTTCCCCCCCTGCTCTCATCCCCACAATCTCAGTTCCACCCCCACACATATCCCGTCATTCTTGCTTATATAACACCAGTACCTTCCACTCATTTACCACACATACTGTTTATTTTCCTCCTCACAGTAGCAGCTTACAGTACCCATCAAAAGTTTGGGCACACCTGCTCATAGAAGGGTTTTTCTTTATTTTTACTATTTTCCACATTTTAGGAAAGTAGTAAAGGCATCAAAACTATGAAATAACACAAATGGAATTATGCAGTGACCAAGAAAGTGTTAAACAATTCAAAACTATTCTATATTTTAGATTCTTCAAAGTAGCCAAAAAATATTTTTTAAAATTAAATTTTTTGGGGAAATTCATACATAGGCATCAACTTCACTATTTATATTTATCTGAGAAACAAATTTCAAGCGTTTAAGCATCAGTCTTTAGATCAAAATGTCTTTGGATGTATGTTTCCCATTATCTTAATCAGGCATGTCCAAACTTGTGACTGATACTGTGTATATGTGATTTATGTGTGGCTCAGTTTACTGTATAAAACAGGTTCTTGCATATCTCCGCTTTCACAGGTTTTGATATTGGAGCCCACTAAAGTCTATCAGCCTTCGTATTTGTCCATCAACAATGACGTGGAGGAGAAGACCGTTTCCATCTGGCACGTGGCTCCGGATGACAAGGTATTCTGCACAGCAGGAGCCAGTAATGCAATGCAGCAGTTCGCTTCCTCATTTTGCCTTTTTAAATAATGAGTTAAGCAGCCGGTCAAAAAGCAATAGAGTCGGGAGTAAATCCTCTTTGTTTCTGCGATCAAAAAAAGCTCTTAAGAGAATTTACTCTCGATGTCTGGCAAAATGTCAATTTTGGCCTCGTGCAGTCTACCCTCTGTCTGCCTCAGAAAGCAGGCCAGCTGGAAGAAGCAGACCAGGCAGTGGTACAGTAAGTTTTGTGATCGTGGACGGCAGGAGGGAACATGTTCTTTGCATATCAGTGTCGAGCACTTCCCCTCAAGACAGAGCCCCAGCTGAGCGTGCTGCCATGGCAACCGCAGTCTCACACAAGTGTAATGTGTGTCAGTCTCGTTCCGCGATCCTCAGAGATCCTGAGGGCGGGAGGGGAGCGGGACGCAACTTCTTCCTCGCTTGAGCACAGCACTTGAGCCGCACTAGCGAATGTCAGGCTGTGTAAACCAATATTACGTTACATTACATTATTGTCATTTAGCGGATACGCTTATCCAGAGCCGCTTACGCAGGTTACAGTTTGCCCATGTTGTCCATTTGTACAGCTGGATATTTACTGAGGCAATTCTGGGTTGAGTACCTTGCCCAAGGGTACAGCAGCAGTGCCCCAGCGGGGAATCGAACCGACAACCTTTCGGTTACACGCCCTGCTCTTAACCACTACTCCACACTGATAATACACACCGCTAAAATAGCGTTTCAGTTTCAGTTTGCCATGGATGACTGTGGGTAAACACTGTGAAACGTTATGTTGTTGTCTCCCCAACAGCAGAAGGGGATTCACGAGTGGAACTTCCCGGCCATGTCGGTACGGGGTGTGAGGTCAGTGTAACGTCTGGACACCATGCTGCATGTGTAACACCTTACGGCTCTCGTTACATTACATTCATTCAGCAGACACTCTTATCCAGAGCGACTTCCAGCACAAAAGAACAGAAGTGTATCTATTCAAGTTGAATGTGCAACAGTGTCAGATCAGGCTAACAACACTCCCAGACCAGTGAGTGTGAGCATAAGACAATACTAGGCCTACCACAAGTTAACTTGTGCAACCTGACTAGACAGCCTAGAAACTATGGGAAGCCAAATACGCACTCTACATTTACATTTACATTTATATTTAAATGTATTCCTTTGGCAGACACTTTTATTCAAAGAGACCTACAAGTGACCACCAGACAGCCATTCTCCTCTCTCTCCAACATAAAATATCCCTGAACAACAGTAACAAAGGAGCTGGGAGTTGTTAGCTGGTCAGCTGGAATGCACAAATGCACTCACTGCTACCAAAGGCATCTGTTGCATTTTGCCGCTCGAGTCACAAAGCCACGGCAGTGGCCGTTTAGCCCCGGGCGAGCCCTTTGTCAGCCGGACTGTAACGCCAGCTCCAAAGAATGTGTCGCGGGTCTGATTTTACAAGGAGGTGTTTGTCAGCGGGCTGCCAGATTTGCACCCTCTCCGGCAGACTGATCCCACACTCCAGTGGGCCTTGCTGAAATGTTGCTAGGGAACGTCTCACTCCTCGTGCCCACTCTCCCTTCAGACGCTCCGAGAACCAATAGCGGATCCAGCTTGCCTCGGTAGGCTGAATACAGCTGCTGCTGCCTCGTTCCCACGCAGCAACATTAGCCTTGCCTAACTGACAAAGCATTTGCAAGAGCCCCAGACCTCCTTGCTTAAATTAACACTGGGGAGTGTTTGCTCAGTGCACAGAAACCCTAGAGAGAGGAGTGTGTGTGACTAACAGTGTTGTGTTTTGAGTATGTACAAGAATGGATAGCAGTATTACCTGCCTTTGTATTCATGGACGGAAGTATTAGCTGTCTTTGTATTGTTTGGATAGCAGTATTAGCTGCGTCTTTATCTGCAATTAAAGTTAGGGCCAAAGAATCACGTGGGTCTTAAATTAAACCCTCTTATTTCCAAGGTGTGAACATTTGACAGATTTTGCTAACTATGAAAGGATGAAAAGGGAGGACACAGGTGACAGCAGACAGCCCGCGATTAAAGTTAAGCCCATATACAGTGACTCAGTCTCAGTATTGGAGTTAATCCAGTGTCAGAGGAGAAGTGAGCAGGAAAACCACACAACTTCACAACATCCTCAGTTACACCAGTGGCCGGAGAACGTCTTCTGCACCTTTGTCACTCAAAAACAAATGCCCCCTCTTGTTGCAGCATCTCCAAGTTCGATGAGCGCAGCTCCTTTCTCTATGTGCTGCACAACTCTGAGGACTTCCAGATCTACTTTTGTACAGAGATGCACTGCAAAAGGTACGATACACTTCTTCTCTTTTCATCTCCCGAACCTGAGCTTGTTAAAAGTGATTTCGTAAAGGGTCACGACCACACATTTTTCTTACATTTTCTTGCAAGCCAGGGATTTTGATATCCCCTCCTCCACATCAGAAACTCAGAGCGCATCCTCTAGCAGCTGTGTAATAAATGTGTTATGGACTTTAGCATGTGGGATAGTGGTGTTGTGATGTTTTGCAAGATACAGATTCTGATGTTAAATCGGTGTGAGTGGGTCAATCTGAATGTGATGCACAGTAAGTGTGTTTAAAAGTGTGTCTGTCAAGGCCGATGAGGTGCACTGTGTGTGTAAAAGTTTTGTGACATGGCTCTGGACTGCAGGTTCTGTGACCTGGTGAACAGCATCACAGAGGAGGCGTGGAAGGGTCCGGAAGAAGGGGAGTGTGACACGGAAGCTCTGGAGGTCAGGGGTCATCTCTATGGCTACCACCCAATAATTCCTTTTATTTGCATCTACATCCTCCTACATCCTGTCTCCCGACGCAGGGCTTCTTTCACGTGAAGTGTAGCTCAAAGGTGAAGCAGGTGTTTTTGATGTAAAAGTGTAAACGCTCGTGTCTTTAGGCGTGTTTGAGACAATGGGCCTCGCTCACCTGTCTGAGAGAGGAAGTGGCGTGCGGGGGAAGCACCTATTCCGTGATTCACCTGCTTCGCCGCAGAATCAATCAAAGCAGCGGCAGCACGCCCATTGAAACTGCAGAACCGGTTTTGATTCTGTTTGATCTGCGCCACGCCCTCACAAACCCCACCTGACCAGTTCCCGTGCCCTCATTTCCAATTACTCTTGCATCACTCCGCCTGCCCTGATGTTATCCTGTGTCTACACCTATCTCTTAGATTGCACCTCACCTACCCACCTCACCTGTCTGTGTCCTTACCTGACTCCATGTAATAGGCCACTGGTCTCCTGTGGTTTAGCCATGTTCAGTGTACCTGTTTCCACCTACCTCTCCCAGCACCACACACTTGTGTGGAAATTATTCTCTGTCACGCACTTGCTTCTCCTGTTACATGTGGCAGACAGACAGGTTGTTGAGATGCATTTGATACTTTTCTCCCCTGTATATTACACCTCCTCTGTCCTGGAGTGACCCTGTGGGTCTAACGCCTGTTCGTCCTCTCGCTGTTGCTTGCTCACCTGCGTGTGTCCTGCAATTGACTCCTCAGTACGACTACGAGTACGACGAGCACGGGGAGAGGGTGGTGCTGGGAAAGGGCACGTTCGGAGTGGTGTACGCGGGCCGGGACCTTAGCAACCAGGTGCGACTGGCCATCAAGGAGATCCCGGAGAGGGACAGCAGGTGAGGAGCCTGATCTCTCCGCCGTTGAGAGTCAGCACCGCATGAGCACGCAGCACTGAGGTGGGCCTTGTGAAGTCTGCATGCAAATACACCAACTGACTTAACTGCTCGCCTGCTGGTCTGGAGATCAGTTTGAAGATCAGCTTGATGGTAACAAACTTCAGCGATTCTAGATGGTACATTTGTGTGAGGTTTGTCCATGATGCAGTTCTTTTCTTCCAGGAAATTGAATGTGTGATCGATTATACAGGTTCTGGACCTACATCATTACATGAGTTAAAATCTTTGCCCTTGCCTGTCAGCAGGGTTGCTGGAAGTATGAGCCTTTAACTGCTTGTGACTGCTTGCTTTGCTTTGTGGCTTTCACAGCTGGTAAATTTGCAATTGTGTAGCACTCTTACATCTTGCATCTGAGTCTCAGTTTCGATTGCCATTCTGTAGTTCTCTGGTTAGTCAAAAAGAAAGCAATTTGCTGTTGAGGTATCAATTCTGTTGCCATCAGGGGAGAAGAAGGAAGGGGAATTTGTCATTTCTTTGGATAATCTGAGATTAATGACAGTGGGGGTTATACTTGTTTTTTGTCCTCACCAGCATAAATATTATCATTGTAATGCATCAGAGGATCCCATTGCTTACAAATCATTTAGCTCAAATAGACTGCTCCCTGCTGTGACCATAACAGGTTTCAAGGGTTTCAAAGTTTCAATGTTTTTGCAGCTTCTTGCAACATTTGCTAATTTAATGCATGAATCCAAATACTAATATGTTTTAATTATTTTCTTGCACTATGGTTTCTAAATGAATGGGCCACATCTGTACAGTCTGTGTTAGTTCAGTGACATAGCAAAAGAATGTGTTGGATATTTCTGTGTACACATAAATCCAGTATCAACAGTGTAAAAGGTAACCTACTTAAAATCAAAGGGGGGGGATAATGCATTGCTAATTGATTTATTGCAAGGGATGTCCAGAAGGATTTTGATTTGAATAATTGCCCGGTAGTTGAGTAATTAGTCACAAATACTGTTACCTTCAAGCAAAGTAATACTCAAAATTGCAGTCTGACTGGCTGACCTGTGCTGTAACCAAGATTTGGTAGAAATTTGACCATGGTGCCTTAGGGAGGGGACTCCTCCAAATCTCTGTGTTGGTCGCTTCTTTTCTCATATGCATATATGACCTCGACAAGGACATTGGGTGCAAAATAGTGAAACTGTCCAAGTGACACTAAACTTTGGGGAGCAGCAGGCTCTCCAGAAGGAAACACACTAAAATTAAACACACTAGAACTAGAAGTTGTACAAATCGGCAAACTTAGGGAAGAGTATTTTGTAGCGGCATACAGTTTGAGCATGTGTACAATGGGAAAAAGAAACTGCTGTAGGTTCAAGCCTGTGGCGCCACCATCCCTGAGGGTATCAACTGATCGTGTCTTACACATACAGTAGACGCAGCTCAGATGAGGAACGTGGTATCCTCTCTGCTCGAATGTGAGCAAAGGACTCATATTAAGGACAAATGTTAATTGAATCCAGGGGTGTGTTTTAGCCAGAGAATCATCTGGAAGTTGTTTTTTAATTAAAAGGTCTGCGTTTTTCTCCATTAGTTGTACTTCCTCTTCTTCACACAGCAAGCTGTGTGGTAACTCTCTCAACAGTGTTGGCTGATATTAACGATTCATATTGAAAAAAATGAGGAACTTACAATTACAAAACTTGTGTGTTTAAAAACAACACGGGCCAGAGTTCCCTCATCGTGCAACTGTTGCCACTGTGCAAGTTGTTAAGTGCCCATGAGTCATTCAGATGACATCAGGGAGATCAGGCACCTGCCAGTTTACTCTCCTGGTGCATTGTGGAAAATGTAGTGCGGAAAAATAGCTGCTGTCATGTAACTGTGTTGGAGGGTTAGATTTGCTGTGCCTCAGCATTCATGCCCAGGCACAGCAGAAGGTTGGCATGGTAATATGAGCCTAATGTACAATTGCTGGCTCAAATAAAGGAGGAAAAGAAGGGAAAAGCTTGAAAAACTATAAAAAACATTGGCAGCCAAACTGAGAACTGGATTAATAAAGCACTAATGTCAAGGTCACACAGGCAATCATAAATGCCATAACAGGGCCCAAGCCTGGTTTTATCATTGTACTTTGATCTGCTTGTACCCTTAAATTCACCAGATTTTGACCAAATAATGACTGCATGGCCCTCCAGGTTTTATCCACTGAACCAGAATCAGTGAAATGTTTCTCAGTGACTGGAGGCACTCAATTCAACTAAGAAATATGCAGTAATGGGCTATTTCATTTGAATTGTCACTCGTTAGAACAGAGACATGACGGTTAAAAGTAATTGCATGTCTGCTTTTATGATTTGGATAAGCATTAGGCAATAATGGAAAAGTATGTTCTATCTCAGATGGTTTTTACTGCAAAATATGTGTAATTTTCTCCTTAGAGATGACAGCTCTAATGTAACCTCCTGCAGCTGTAGCTGATAGATTACAGGAGAATCACTGTTGGCTTAGCCCCTCTCTAATTACACCAATACTCTAAAAGATTATATTGTTTCACTAAAGAGCAATCATAGAATGAGTGCTTCTTTTACGAATTGTATGATGTCAGTTCATTTTTATCGTGGTGCATTTACATGACTGAAGATTAAATACGGCAGAGAACATTGTTTATAATAAACTGCACATTAGTGTCTTAATTGTAGATTTAGTAAAGCATGTTGTCAGCACGTCTCCGATCAATAACATTTATTAACTAATTCTAGATTAACTCTAGAATAAGATCAGTATAAAGCTTGTTCATGCACCTGGCCCATCCTGGCATTCAATCCCACTGATGTCCTGACATCAGTCATTATGTTCAGCTACCTCCCTTATGAGCACATCACAGCGCGTGTCTTGGCAGTCGTAGGAGTGCCTGACATTCCCTCTGATTAATGCATTTGCAGTGTCAGGAAATTGTTGTTGATAACTGCGTGATCCTGATCCAGCACTTTGGTATGAATCATACGCTTGAGAGAGGCCACGACCTCATCCAGTTCCTGACACTGTCCTGAACTGATCATAAGGGATTTGTTTTTTGGAAGAACTAGAGTGCGTTATGGAAGCAGGCACACATGAGGGCGGTATGGTTTTGGACCGTTACCTGTAGGGGGGGTTGGACACTTACAGGGGTAGCTGTTAGCATGAGAGATGAATTGGCGTGTTGTATATGTGCGCTGTTGAACGGTCCGCGGGAATTGCTCTCTCGTTCAGGGGCGCACTTGAATGCGCTGTGTAGAGCCTTACACGCGGGCCTGAGTGCTGGTTACCGAGGAGGGAAGTGTCGCTTAGCAACAGCAACTCTGCCTTGTACTTCCCCAACTTGTCTGCCCAGAATAATTGTCAACTCATTGTTCCACCTACACGATATTAATTATCTGACTCCTTCAAACCTGCAGCAACTGGGCTGCCACGCATTGTTTAAGCAATCAAATCACAAGCCGTCGGGGGGTTCTCGTGGAGTAGCCAAAGGCCCCCAGGCCTTTTAATGAATAATTAAGTTGAAGCAGTAAAGGCTCTTCTCAGAAAAGCTGCACGCGTGCCTGTTTTACAAAAAAAAAAAAATGACCTGGATTTGATGTTGGCATGGGGTGTGCTTTGCATTTCATCTGGTGAGGATTTTCGTTTGTTTTTGTTGCCGTCTGTGAATGCATTAAGTGAGACCTCGGGTTCATCTCAAATGTACGCTGACTCACATGCGGCCCCTGGTTCTTATCTGCCGCCAGCTGTTCCCTGTCTTCCTGTGTTTTCTGGTGTAACGTGTCACTGAGACACTCAGAGCGAGATAAGTCATAGACAGCTTGTGGACTGGGAGTCAAGAGCCAGCCCTCCAGTTCTGTGTGTTCTCTTTCCTCCAACAGTTTGTGGAAAAGTCCCTTGTACTTATCTTTGGAATGCATTATAGGGAAGTTCAGAAATAAAAATTGGGCTTACGTGGCTTTTGGGTGAAGTCACATGTGCACATATTTTGTCAAAACCACAAAGATCTAGTTACCCATCTCACAGCTGAAGTTGTACAATACAATTATCCCTGTCGACATGCACTTGTTGAATGTCCCAACCAACACGTTGCCACCTGAGGTTTCAGTATTTAAAGAAACTGTGTCAATATCACAACCTGCATACTGTCCCTGTAATGTAAGCACAGATGTGGGGTAATTTGTGGAATTCACAATGTATGTCTGTCTTTAAACCTAAATGAGTTTATGAATTACCCTGTGAAAGTGCTAGCCATCGCCTGTCCACCTGCTTACGATTCCTCCTGCTGTCTCCAGGTACTCTCAGCCTCTGCATGAGGAGATTGCCCTTCACAAGCACCTGAAGCACAAAAACATCGTGCAGTACCTGGGCTCCATCAGCGAGAATGGCTTCATCAAGATCTTCATGGAGCAGGTTCCTGGAGGTGAGAGTCTCTGAACCCCTGCACGTCAGAGCACCGTGATGTGGAACCCCCCCCAGTGCCTGGGATTCTCCCAAAAACCTGCACACCAGACAGCTGCCCTCTTCCTTAGACTCTTGGGAAACTCAGATGCCCCCTCGGAAGACTCACGTTATGTTCAAAGATCACAAAAACCACAAACTGTGACCTTTAAAGAGTCATATTTAACAAATGTGCCCTTTCTGAATCATGGCCTGCTTCAGCTAAACGCATGATAAACAGCTGTCACAAATAAGTCCCTGTCATGAAACAGTGAATCCTGCTCTGATCGTGTCCGCCGTCATGTTTATCCCTGCGGTACCATCTGTCTCTCATTCCTCAGGAAGCCTCTCTGCTCTCCTGAGGTCTAAGTGGGGTCCCCTCAAGAACAACGAGCCCACCATCGGCTTCTACACCAAACAGATCCTGGAGGGCCTCAAATACCTGCATGACAATCAGATCGCCCACCGAGACATAAAGGTGTGGTCTCGTTTTGTGCTGCCCTAACCATGCCTTTAGGCAGCTTCTTGTTAACCGTTGCATTCGCCCTGACTAATGAAGGGAGGAATTACGTCAGTCGTGGTGGAAGAAGTATGTTTTTAATCATGTGCTATGTTTTGTAAATGACACCAAGCCTGCGGATGGTGTTTTCCTGCTGACATTACCAAAGAGAGAGTCCCAAAAAAACATTGCAGTCGTCTAAACACAAACCAACCAAGCTACTAGCGTAGAAAGCCATTTAGGTCACTGTACACTTATCATACACCTGCAGCAAAGCTTTAAGCTCTGCCTCATTGCACATTAGTGCTACGTAAATCATTTTGGACAGCCATTTGGTTAAATGTTAATCATCTTGTTTTGTTTTGCAAGATATATTTTCTGCCAGTGCGTGCTTTTTTTTTTTTTTTTAATCAGTCCTCTGATTTTAACTTTCTAGGAAATCTCATTCGCTGCAGTAAATTAAATCTGCTTCCCGAGCTTGTAAATCGTGGAGTTACAGAGGGTTTGGCACAGAGCGTTCACTGAGAACCTAAGCATTATCTGTCTTTGTCCTGATGAGAACACAGTTCCAAAGAGTGTCCTTCTCCGCCCACAGGGGGACAACGTCTTGATAAACACATACAGCGGGGTGCTGAAGATTTCAGATTTTGGAACCTCCAAAAGGCTGGCTGGCATCAACCCTTGCACAGAAACTTTCACTGGTATGTGCTGTCAGTCTACACTCACGGGCAGGGAGTTTCTTCTGTAGAGAAAACAAATGGCTTTAAATGAATCACTGTATTTAGGAACGAACTACAAAATGGTTTAGTAATATTTCTAATATGTTTTGCTCTCCTTTGAGTTGAACTGTAAAATGCAGATAGTGTCTTTGGAATTTTTCCAGTTTAAATTTTTATTGGAATTTTTTACATATACAAAGGGATAAAAACTATTTTGTAGTCCGTTCTGGGATTTTTCTTGACTGAAACCTAATACCACACTGTGTCGTGTCTCAGAGAAGCTGCTCCAAGGCCTGTTGCCTGTTGCGTGTTTTATGTGTCAGAGCAGTATTTTCACCCTGCAGGCTCGCGAAGAACTGGGCTGTGTCCCTGTTGACAAAGCGGCAGCCAACGGCTACGCAGTTCAGCCCTGTTTGTAAAGATCAGCTGATTATCTGCAGGCTCCAATCAGGCGGCACCTCCAGCAGCGACTGGGAAAGCTTCCAGCTGCTCTCTTGGCCACTAGAAAGCAAGGATAGCGGGGCCTCTCATGGTGTCTTAGTAGCTCTTGAGGCACTGTCTGAGCCTGTCAGACTACTGCTTCCTCAATAGAACATAGCCCATGATCAAAGACAGTGAATTTATCTGCTACTATTTTAAAGTGCCATTTTTTTATTTACATAGCAGGCTGCCTCATCCAAGATGAATTACCGTGCTTGTGCTTCATTGACTGATGAGATTAGTCAGTGCTGTAAAGCACACTCAGGGTGAATTTCACAGACCCTGATTATTACTCCTGGTCGAGGGCTAAATGGTTCATCTTGGTGCAGCGTTACGATTGCCTCCTAGACGAGAGCTAATAAACAGTGTCTGTGAAACGGCCACGTGCTGTAAAAAGGCCACTTGTTGTCAATGCTGAGCGCTGATGTGTGTCTGTCTCGTGGGCACAGGGACGCTGCAGTACATGGCTCCAGAAATCATTGACAAGGGCCCCAGGGGCTACGGCAAGCCGGCGGACATCTGGTCTCTGGGCTGCACCATCATCGAGATGGCCACGGGCAAGCCCCCCTTCTACGAGCTGGGGGAGCCACAGGCCGCCATGTTTAAGGTGGGTGTTCAAAGAGGCCAAAGTTTGCGTACCCTCTGCCTGCGATAAGTAGAGGCAAACAGCTATGTATTCTATAACAAATGTACATTAACTTGTATGCAGTGTGGTCATTTGAGCACAAACCAAAAAAAGGTTTGCAGGTTTGTGTTTATTTTTCTGAGTTGTTTCATATTAGAAACCTCCTGACTGAGGCATAATAGTAAAAACTGAAGCCTGTTTTTGTCACCAACCCCACAGCTCTATCATACACAGTATCCAAAGCACTGCATTGTGCTGGACTCCCGGGCGTTCAGAAAACAACTGTAAACAGTGGAAAATGACTAAACTGCAGAATAAAAGGTCTTTCAGAACGCAGAGGCTGAACGTACACATTTAAAGCTTCTTTCATCCCAACACATTAGCTGTTGTTTCTTGTAAATGGTTGTCAATCCAGCTAGAAGTGTTTTTTTATAAATTGGATTATATGCTTATTGAGCCGTGGTTCATTAATGTGTGTTTGCAGTTCACTTCACTGTCAGTGTGTGCGATACAAGCTTCGACTGCTCATGTCCGCTGTCTTAAACTGGCTTTTGATGGATGGGGTTTCTCTGGGGTTTAGTGTTTTGCTTGGGTTTTTTTATTTTTTCACAAGACACCACTATCAATTTCAAACATCTCTCGAATAACTTCTGTGTGTTTGAAAGCCCTTGTAAGCATTCAGATCTTGAGCAGTGGGTGGTCCATCCAAAAACTGTAAGACTCATTGGTGCAAACATCATGGAACAAAGTAAGGGGGAATTCATAGTATGTTTGGCATCAAATCATGAATGTGAATCACGTCTCTGCTGGCTTCCTCTCAGTGTGTGTTGTCACCGTGCCTATTATAGTTTTGGATGTGTCACCTGCATGTTCAGTTCCAACAAAGGAGGCAGGTGAAAAAAAAAAACAGCAGAAAATGTATCAAATAGCACCTAGTGTAGTTCTCTGTGTAAACACCAGAAAAATGTTTGGACTTAAACTCCAACCAAGTACTTTCCCTGGGTTTTATATTGAAATGCTGATCTGGATTATTACAGAAAAACAGACACTGATGATACGCCCTAGTTACTGGATACATCATACAGGACAAATACAAGATATATGCTACATAATAATATGTCATTATAAGGCAATATTAGCATATTTAGTAATAGTGATGATATCAAGTTGTGACAGTTTTTTACTGAAAGATCAGATGCGTTTTAAGAATATACAACCAGGAAACGGGCAAGAAAAAATTTTTATCTCATTACATTACATTACATTACATCATTTAGCAGACGCCCTTACCCAGGCGGCTTCCAAATAAGTGCATCACTATGCTAAGAGTAGTTATCGCGAAGTATTACAAGCGGTCAGTGAGATACTGAGTTAAGCGCTAAACTAATCTCAGTATTGCTCTAGATTTGTATTTTAGTTTTTGTTTTTTTTACATGTGATTCAACTGTATTAAATAGAAAGAATTAAGTGATGAGTGATGAAAAGGCAGGATATCTTAAACATAACCAGAGGTTCTATCATATGCGCACAAGGCCGACAGTATAAAAAGCATTCCCAAGTACTGTGCCACAAATAGACACCCCTTCTGCGCTATCGTTAGATCGCCAGACCTTTCCGTCTGTTTGCATTGCTCTAATCTTTTTCTTCTGTAGTGCAGCTAAAATTTCATAGGAACCTGTCATTCACTGGAATGTACAGTGCTCCCACCTCCAAGGAATTTCACAGCAACTTCCCTGCCTGTTGTCCTTTGTGATTCTAGAAGTGCAATCTTGGTTGCTGATCAAGCATTTGACAGTGTCTTCTTTGTGACTGTTTTCGATGTCCTCCAAATATAGGCTGAAATCATGTCACTGTGAGCTACCTCATATGGACGTACCTTATCTGTGTACCTTAAATGTACCATTGCACGTCTCAGTGCTTCTGTTAGGAAATTTTTGTTGTAAAAGAATTATTTGTTCAGTTATTTTAAACTATAGATGGAAGCCGTGACCTCAGCCATTCCAGTACCATTATGTGGAAATGCATCTGAGACATCGTGTTTGTCTCTGGCCCGCATTCCAGTTCTATAAAAGGAATTCCTTGAATTCCATCCCACTGTAAGATAAACTTATGCTTGCAGAAGAAGGAAAGTGAGTGTTTCTAGATGAACTCGGAGGGCCGCTTCCAGCAGTTGGAAAGCTGGTGTCTCTGGATGTTTCTGGAATATGTGAGGCTGCCTGTGTGACATCACCAGGGAGCAGATGGAACGCCGGTAACGCTTACATCACCACTCATTCCACACTGTTCATTCCCAGTGACAGCTGTCAGTCAGCTCAGCGTGTGTCCAGGCTACACCAGTAGTATATAATGGTAAGGAGCAGCGTTCATAAACGAAAAGTGGCTGGTTCAATTCCCCGCTGGGCAACTGCTGTTTTACCCCTGGGCAAGGTACTTAACCCAGAATTGCATCAGTAAATGTCCAGCTGCATAAATGGATAACATGTAAAACTGTAACCTTTGTAGGTCGCTCTGAATGAAAGCGTCTGCAAATGACAATAATGTAATGTAATGTAACGTGTCCCATTTTGACTGCAGGTGGGGATGTTTAAAATCCACCCAGAGATCCCAGAGTCCATGTCCCTGGAGGCTAAGGCCTTCATCCTGCGATGCTTCGAGCCAGACCCCGACCGACGGGCCACCGCCCTCGACCTGCTCACTGACGAGTTCCTCACCGTCACCAGCCGCAAGAAAAGGAACAAGAGCAACTTCACAGGTGTGCTGACGTGTCACCTGTGTGTGTGCTGCCCTGTTACTTGTGTGCTAGTTACCCTGTTACCTGTATGACTTTCATAACTACCTGAGCTCAGGTCATGAACAGCAATCTTGTGTTTGGCCTTTTTGTAACAATAGAACAAACGTCACAGAGTTACTTGTTTGCTGCATCTGTTTACATCTGGCCTTGAGCCAGTGGTGTAATATGTCCTCAGGATTTCATTTCTCTGGATTTTAAAGAGAATGCCTTTGACGATGTGTTCTTGTTTTGTGTTTGTAGCTCTGACACCAGGATCAGGTGAGTCTGATTCAGTTTTGTTCTTTAACAGTATGCTCCACACATTTCACACACTGGTGGAGTCATTCCGCACCTCATCTCTGCATTTATCTGTCTGTATCCAGTTGAGCATATGCGTACATTTAAGGCTGACTTAAACTTAGAATGATTATTGAACTCTTAAAAAGGGAAGAGGCAAGGCCTGATTCACTCCTGATGCATGGTCATTTATCCATTTTGTCAATATTGCCATGTCAGGCTATAAGGTCAGTTCTTGTAAGTGTGAGTGAGTGTGAGTAAGTGTGAGTGAGTGTGAATATAAGTGTGAGTGTGAGTAAGTATGAGTGAGTGTGAGTGAGTGTGAATAAGTGTGAGTGTGAGTGAGTGTGAGTAAATGTGAGTGAGTGTGAGTAAGTGTGAGTGTGAGTGTGAATAAGTGTGAGTGAGTGTGGTGCAGTCCCGTGTGACCGTGCCCGCGCCGTGCCCCTCAGAGTACCTGCGCAGCATCTCCCTGCCCGTGCCCGTCGTGGTGGAGGACACGAGCAGCAGCAGCGAGTACGGCTCCGTCTCCCCCGACAACGAGCTCAACACCAACCCCTTCGTCTTCAAGCCCAGCACCAAGTGCTACAGCGAGCGGGACGTGAAGGGACACAGGTCCCTGTTCCTGAGGTACAGCTTCCTGAGGCTGACTCACTGTGCTGCCTTTCCCATTGCAGGTCGCCCTTGCTTTCCTGTTTATTTGTCACAGCTCAGTTTATTTTGTTAATCGGAGACAGTTGTCTGGGAGGGCTACAGTCAGGGCAGCAGTGTAGGATAGTGGCAAGGAGCAGGTGGGGCACTGCTGCTGTACCCTTGGGCAAGGTACTTAATCCAGAATTGCCTCAGTAAATATCCAGCTGTATAAATGGATAGCATGTAAAAAAATGCAGCCTATGTAATTTACTCTGGATAAGAGTGTTGGCTAAATGACAGTAATGTAATATACTGTTATGTAGAGGATGTATATAAGGAGGAAAAGCGTTCAGTTGTCCAGTTGAAAGTGAAGGACAACGTTTTTTTTTTTGTCAAAATCTGTGATTTTTGGTTCTTGGATTGTTTGATTGAAGATCCTCCATTTCAGCATGTCACCATTTTTTTTTCCCAGCATTCCTGTGGAGAATTTCGAGGACCACAGCGCTCCCCCGTCCCCTGAGGAGAAGGACTCGGGCTTCTTCATGCTGAGAAAGGACAGCGAGAGGAGGGCCACTCTACACCGCATCCTGACCGAGGACCGCGACAAGGTGGTGACCAACCTCATGGAGGCGCTGACCCAGGTGAGGAGGCGGACAGGCCCGCCGGAGGAAGGGAGGTGTCACCCGAGTGGCCTCCGAAATCCCTCCGCTCTGCTCTAAACCTCCCATTCCCCCCGCAGGGCGCCGAGGAGACCAAGCTCCAGCGGCAGCACATCTCCACGCTGGTAGTCAGCCTGGGAGAGTTTGTGCGCATGGCCGACCGCAAGATCATCGCCAGCACCCTCTCCCAGCTCAAGCTCGAGCTGGACTTCGACAGCACCGCCATCAGCCAGCTGCAGGTGGCGCTGTTCGGCTTCCAGGACGCGGTGAGTCTCTCAACGTAGCTTGAACGTTGACCGAATGTCACTTGTGATGCATGCAAAATAGTGTGAATTGAACAAATAAATTAGAACTGGTCTGCATATCACATCTGAAAATCGTTTTTATTACATTTAATACCTTGTACCTGTTGTTATTGTTGCTGTTAGTAGAAGGTAGAGAAGAGTTAACCGAGTTAAAAGCACCTGACCTTTAAGGGTAGATGATAACTGGGAACTTTGTCAGCTTAATTGCGCTTCATGAAAGGAGACTGACTCTGTTCTTTGTCTGACAGTCTCATGCAAATTACACTCAAATGGCTGACCTGTTTGCAGGTCCTGGGGCTTGTTATGTGACTTATATAATTCTTTTGACGTTGCACTCTGGTGCCCCCTTGTGGGAATACTGTGCACACACATTGCATTGCATTGCAAGTCTCTTAACCTGCCTTTCTGTCTTTTTTATTCAACATTTTACGCATACATGTTTGTAGTCCTTTGTATTTACTTATGTTCCATAATCACGGCAGACGATTCCTCTGGCTCTGACAACAGTCTGCCATATAAACTCTGGTTAGACGGTGTGGGGTGTGTTACTCAGAACACTGTAGCAAAGTTCATACAGGTGAGGAAGCCATCACCAGCTGGAGGTGATGAGGTCTCTGGAGGCCGCTCCGTTAATTAGCACAAATAAGGACTGGGGACACATACAGCACACTGGGTTCTATAATCAGAAGAGGCACACATCATGTCACAGTACACACAGTTCCCTCGTGTTTCTTCCCTCCACAAACTGTCAGTCATAAGTTAGTTCTGACCACACCCACACAGGTATGTCATCACTGTTACAGTGTGTGTGACTGAAGGCTGACGGAGGTGTGTTCATATGGCTCCCTCATCAGGTGAACAAGGTGCTGCGGAATCACAACATTAAGCCCCACTGGATGTTCGCCCTGGACAACATCATCCGCAAAGCCGTGCAGACTGCCATCACCATCCTGGTACCAGGTAATAATATGAGTACACCTCTGACACACACACACACACACAGACATGAACACGCACGCACGCACACACACACACACACACACACACACACACACACAGACATGAACACATGTGCACGCACACATACACACACACATACACTGACATACTTTTATAGTTTAAGCTTTTTCGTGTGTTTCTTAAATGTGATGGAAGAGTACATTCTGATGCCTGAATGTTTACAAAAATATCAAAGGAATTCCAACTGGTTACAGCAGGCAGTAGATTTTCTCTTAATGTTTGGTCATGGAATGTGACTTTCCTCTAGTGTGTTGCTGGTGGAGTGTCTTGGCGGTCTTTGGTGTGTTGTGCTGTTGTAGAGGGCGATTCTTCTGTTTGCTGTAGTCCTGAAATGGTGAATTTTCTGTGTTGTGTTGCTGTGTGAAATGGTGAATTTTCTGTGTTGTGATGTTGTGTGAAATGGTGAATTGTCTGTGTTGTTTCTGTATGAAATGCTGAATTTTCTGTGTTGTGATGTTGTGTGAAATGGTGAATTGTCTGTGTTGTGATGTGTGAAATGGTGAATTTTCTGTGTTGTGTTGCTGTGTGAAATGGTGAATTTTCTGTGTTGTGATGTTGTGTGTGGTGAAATGTTGTGAAATTCTCTGTGTTGATGTGTGAAATGTGAATTGTCTGTGATGTGTGAAATGGTGAATTGTCTGTGTTGATGTTGTGTGAAATGGTGAATTGTCTGTGTTGTGATGTGTGAAATGGTGAATTGTCTGTGTTGTGATGTGTGAAATGGTGAATTGTCTGTGTTGTGTTGCTGTGGGCAGAGGCGTTTCTGTGTGAAACGGTGAAGTGTCTCTTGTTGTCTTGTTGTGGGTGGTGACCTTGCTGGGTTTCTCCGCCCACAGAGCTGAGGCCCCACTTCAGCTTGGCGTCCGAGAGCGACCCGGCCGACCAGGAGGACGTGGACGACGAAATGGAGCCCGAGGGCAGCCCCGCCCACCAGAGCAGGGCGGCGGCCAGCGCCCCGCACGACGACACGGTGGCCACCTCCGGAGTGAGCACGCTCAGTTCCACCGTCTCGCACGAGTCTCACGCCGCCCAGCGCCCCGTCAGCATGGAGCTGGGGAGGATGAAGCTGGAGACCAACAGGTGGGCAGGGAAGCTGTCGCCATGACGATGGTTCATATGGCAACCATGCGCAGCAAGTGTCTGCCGTGCCAATGAAGCGAGCGCTTTGCTCTCACATCTTATTATCTTTGCATTTTAACTAATATGCCATAATATCCTACGATAAACATGATTAATAAACAGCCATCGCTGTCAATAAATTCAGGAACACTATGCATTAATAAACTTAAACGAAGGGTAGTATGCCTGATTCCATTGTAAGTGATGAGTGAAAGTGATCTCTTAATCCCTTAATAGGTGGATCTATCATATGCTGTCAATTATTGGTTTATTAATGGTTTATCTGAACCAGTCTGCATACTTCACTTTCGGCACTTTGGTGGGTTCAGGATCCACAAGTCATTAAAAATTCATGATTCCTCCATTTTAGAGGAGTAACTGAAGCCTCGCTCATCTGTCACGAATTGCTGCACAGTTCATATTGGGCCAAGTGATTCTGAGATCACATCACATGCATCATCTGATTGGTGTCTGGGATGCTGGCAGGTTCCCAGTCATGTGGCCCTGCATTCTGCTGCATTAAAGTGGCAGGTTGCAGATGGATGATCAGGAGGAAGAACAGAACACAGCATTCTCTTCCTTTATGTGTAGTAATTTCCCCTTTTTCTCTGTAATTATAAAATCCTGTTTGTGCACAAATAGTATATATCCTAATGATTTTTCCTGTAAGTCTGATGTTAAGTATTTTAAGACTGAAACAAACTTTGCAGGACTGTAGCAATGAATGTTACATCAAACTTTTCCTTTGCTGCGTGCGGACTACATAGTGACATTAGCCCATACATGATGTGCTTTAGCAGAGTGTCACCTGTCCTTGCCACACCTACCACAGCTAAGCTGTTGAATGCACAGTGATCGCAGCTGCCCTGTACCCTTGTGGCGTTGACATCAGACCTGTGCCCTTTTTTGTGGTGACCACGTGAGACCCATACTCTCTCTGCTGACCTCAGCCCTCTGCCCTCTCTTCTCCAGGTTGCTGGAGGAGCTGCTGGCCAAGGAGAGGGAGTACCAGGCCATCCTGCAGCAGGTGCTGGAAGAGAGGGAGCAGGAGATCAAACTACTGAGGGCTAGGTCTGAGCCCATAGGTGAGCGCTCATCCCAGAATCCATAGCAACATGCATCAGCATCCCCGAATCCATAGCAACAGCATCACTCATATCACCTGAGTGCATAGCACATAGGTAGGTGTTCACACATGAGCCAATCAGAAGACACACCTGAGCCTATAGCCAAGTGTTCACGCGTGAGCCAATCAGAAGACACACCTGAGCACAAGGGTAAGTGTTCTCCACTGGGCCTCTGCTTGGTCAGACGTCCCAGTAATGTCAGGGGCTCACGAAAGGGACAGTAAGCCAACAGCCCAGGGGACACAGTGGAGTGTAAATCAGCTCAGTGTTTATGTGAAGGTGCCAGAGTCCCTGACTGTTGCTCACTTAACTTGAATGGATACACTTATGTTCTGTTGTGCTGGAAGTCGCTCTGGATAAGAGCATCTGCTAAATGCATGTAATGTAATGTAATGTAGTGAGTGACAGGAGAGAGGTGAGGATTTGGCCAGCATAGTCCTGATCTTTCCCAAACTCGCCCTGTCCCACAGATACCCCAGCACCCTCAGTGAGCCTCCGCACCCCCTTGTCAGCAGATCAGGGTGACACGGAGCTGGCCAACTGGCTGAGAGTCCACGGTGCTGATGAAGACTCCGTGGAGATGGTAAGGTCACCTCCGTCACCCGGGCAACCCGCCGATGGGCTGTGTGCGGCAGAAATCACTGCTTATACATCACTAACCTCCCCACTTTTAAGCTCACTTGGGTCTTGTGTATTGCTTAATTTAAGGAGCAGGTACAGGAAGTTACACATGAGTCATTTCTGCACATCTGAGAGGGCATATAGGACAGGACTGAAATAATATCAGTAGAATCCAGGTTAAAGTAAATAAGTAAATAAATAAAATTCAGAAAATGAGCCACAAGAAGCGTATGGAGTTGGGCATGCCAAACACATACCATGTCAGTGGCCTTTACAGTGCAGATTCATAAATGTTTGTTAGGTTCAAAAAAAACTATACTGTAAGACAGTGCAGTTAATCAAACATAATTTGAGTCAGTAAATTGTATTTTACTAAATGAGCTGCACCAGTTCTGTGTTTCTTTGTCTGTAACTGCATACCAAGATGTCTAATCTCTCCACCCACCTCCTTCTCTTTAAAGATTCTGGCTGAAGATTATACACTGTCTGACATGCTTCACTATGTGACAAGAGATGACCTGAAGAGTTTGCGATTAAGGTAACGTCACCTCACTCTGCCCCCATCCCGGAGTCATAACAGGCAGTTATGTTTATGGTTCGAACAGTCGAGACAACAGCAGTGGCCTGAACTAAATAAAATTTTTAAATGGAAAGGTCAACAGCAGTGGCCTGAACTAAATAAAATTTTTGAATGGAAAGGTCAACAGCAGTGGCCTGAACTAAATAAAATTTTTGAATGGAAAGGTCAACAGCAGTGGCCTGAACTAAATAAAATTTTTGAATGGAAAGGTCAACAGCAGTGGCCTGAACTAAATAAAATTTTTGAATGGAAAGGTCAACAGCAGTGGCCTGAACTAAATAAAATTTTTAAATGGAAAGGTCAACAGCAGTGGCCTGAACTAAATAAAATTTTTAAATGGAAAGGTCAACAGCAGTGGCCTGAACTAAATAAAATTTTTAAATGGAAAGGTCAACAGCAGTGGTGTTTACGCGCTGGTTGTTTGTATAATGCTTCATGTTTCCTTGTGTTTTACAGAGGTGGAATTCTGTGCAAGCTGTGGAAAGCAATCACAGACTACAGAGAGAAACCTTCCTGAATCCCGCAGAGAGCGGAGGACTTTGACCGGGAATGAACTAGTGCTCTCTCTGCATCACTGCACTTTGCTCTCACTATTTATTAGACCAAAGCGCTGACGTTCACTCCCCAGTGCTGTTAATGTTATGTCATCAGATGATGAAGAAAGCATTCCAGTTAAGTGCATATTGTACATATATTTAGCTGAGAAATTTGCATAACATACCACGTGTCCTTATTTTTGTTGAGTATTTAATTCCTTTGGAGTATGCTCCATTAGTGAAGCAAATTATTGGAGTTATGGGTACATATTATTTCAACATGAAGTTGGTTTTATTGTTCCTGTAAATGGTAATATTATATGTGAAGGTGAATTAATGCAACTGCTATTGGAGTATAGATATTCACAGTTACGACACCATTTAGCTGGTACTTCAAAAAGAAAATTGTAGTAATTTACCAAAATAAATATTTTTACTTTTTTATTCACAGAATTCCATCTGGTGAGTCATAGTAAATATGCATAGATTGTAAAAATTTATATTTAATGTTTTAACAAAATCTGAGACTGAAATTTTTGACAAACCTGAGAACCACAATTCAATGTTTCAAGTTGAACTATGATTGAACTACAGTATCTAATGCTACACCTGCAAAATGCAAGGTCAGTAGTCAGATACGTTTTTGAATACTGTAATATTATGTCAAAATCTACTATCATAAATAGGACAAACATTTCCTGTAATTGTTTTTTGCTTACCATTAATACTACATTTTATTTAAATGTATATAAAAATGAATTTTCTTTGGGCCTTAGCCAAACAATCACATGCCTGCCTGTATTCTTGCGTATCTTTCTGTGTAGCCTTTGTGCTATGAAGTGGAGATGCTTTTAGTTCTAACGTTGTTTTTTTTTTTCCTATTGACAATGTTTAACCAACATTAATTTGTTTCATATTCTGTTTAATGTGAAAAGCAACTTATTTCTCTACTGAAATATTGCTAAATGATGATAATTATCATGATTGCAAACTGATCCAGGATATTATATCAAATAATGGATCAAAGAAGAACTGTGTTTTTCAGTGATGTCAGTACAAACAGTGGATCAAAAGTCGCAGGATACGTTTACACGCCACTTTTTATAATACGATACTCAGTGCAACTTAATGACATTCTGTCTCTGTTTCATACACAAATAACATGTGGAGAGTGTTTATTGGCAAACAATTGTATTTCTGCTGTACATTATGCACAGTTATGTAGTCTTGGCATGGTGTTTTCTGTGCATGGTCTGTATACCCTAAAATATGTAAATACTTACCTAAAATTTGAATAATTATTTCATATTGAATTTTCATGCACATTTCTGTTTAAGCACATGAAAAGGTGTGTCTAAATGCAAATCAACATACTGACTAATTCCAAACTCCTATGCTATGAAACTCTACTGTTTAAATGCATTGTTAAGAAATGTTCACTTTGCTCTTATTCAAAATTTCACCTATGATTAACTAATGAGAGTATTTGTACAGATATAATATTATTATATAATAATCTAAGTGTCTTCAAAATTAACTGTGAAATAAAAGTGTGAATTATGAAACATAAAGTTGGTGACGTGGCCGCTTTCTCGTGGATTTCGTCTCTCCAGACAGCTGTATATTCTTCAGTAGAATGGCCTGAAAGCATAAAGGGTACTTATGCCAGATATTCTATACAATTTATAGACTATCCATTCAGACCAGTTTTTTTGTTTCATATGGTTATTAATTATGCTGAATAATTATTTGTTGAACTTGTATGTCTGAGCTGACATGGCTTTGAACGGTCTAGGAATGCATACACGATGCAAATTGCCATTTTGAAATGAAAGCAACCCTCGCTGTTGCTTTGATGTGGGAATAGGGACATCACTGGAGAACAGAAATGTATATTAGACCAATCCATCTTCATAAAACAGCAACAGGCATATTCGTTATGTGATGAATGCATGAAAACTGAGCAATGGTTGTGAAAAGACCAGTTTTATCCCAATAATAAAATTATCCCAATCTAGGAATGTATTATAGGATGATGAATGTATTCATACCCCAAGAAATATCGTTAATTGTATAGCAAACATCCCCACATTTAAGGCCTTTTGTGTTACAATTGTGTCAGATCGTTTTCACACCAAGTACTGCTACAACACGGCATTTCTGTTTATTATGGGGAAATACAGATCGTCATTTCAGATCGCGATGAAATCGCTACGCATCTACGCAGCCAGCGACAGGTGGCCGCGCGGAGAGGGACCCTGCATCCTCGACGCGCGGATGACGTCAGGTTGGCTGCGTGGATTTCCAATCGCTGGATGGAGCTGTCACTCCCTGCCAGTGCTGCTGAGCTGTCCTCGGTGCGGTACCACCATATTGCTAATCAAGGCTCTGCTTACATCACTGCGGAGGACAAAGGCGCTCACCTGCGACAGGGGAGAACACGGAATCCGAATTATTTTTTATTTAGAGTGTTATATTTTATCCGATGCAGTAACTGTAGACTACGTGTTCGAATATGAGAGGAATTTGATTCGGCACAGTTTATTATAGCAGAGTAAATGAACTGCGTAAATATGCTGTCTTGGGCTCCGCATCACCAGCGACTCCTTGTCTGCGTTGCCCTGTTGTGGGGGATAAACACGGTTTTGGCCAAGTCTTCGCAGATTTCGGATATAAAATCCAAGATCTCCGGGGTGGAGGAGCTCCTAGAGGAATTCCGCAAACAGCTCCAGCAGGACCAGGCGCTGCGGAGGGAAGACGGGCTCCGGGACGCGTGCCTGAACGGCTTCAGCGCCATCGAGGAGCACATCATCCGGGCGAAGGACTCCATCGAGCAGGGCGCTACCTTTCTGACGGCGCCCACTCGGGTGTACAGCTGGAGGGACTGCCTGCACGCCTGCTGCGCCGACCCACGGTGCACCGTGGCCGTGGTGCAGGAAGACCTGGAGCAGTCGGAAGACAGCCTGAGCTGCTTTCTCTTCAACTGCACGTACAGGAATAAAAACGTCTGTACGTTCTCTATGCAACAAGGGTACAGCACCTACAGTCGAGTCCACAACACCAGTGGATACACCAGCCCGGCAAGTTCCCACGCAGATTTCACTAAACAGACAAACTCGGTAAAGATGCCCCAGGGTGCGCTTTCGGATGACCAAACATCACAAGGTATGTAATTGGAACGAATGATGCTGATAATGATTGTGGCAACCCGTTAGGGTCAATTACGGTGTCGGTTCCTGTTGCCACTTACTGCGAAAAGTATTTCTATTTAACTGTTGAGACGTCAGAAAATGTTTTGCTTTGGACACCTGCTGTTTCCAGACAAGCATGTGTCATACTCTTTGAAGCCTGACTGCTCTGTAAGTTAACTGAGTGTGCTGTAGGACGTTTCCGTTGATTTCCTGTTTTACACCTGAAGAACAGTCATTAATATGAATTCATTTGACACCAGAACATTTGAATTAATGTGCGCCATGTTTTGAATACCGAATGGTTTGGATGTTCAAAGCTAAAACATCTACAGAGGCATAAAACAAATCCGGTTATTAAGCCCCACAGGATGAATGTTTACACAAGGTTAATGATTGCCTCATTGTATTTAAATTTAGATTCAGTCTGGCCTAAGGTGTGTGGGAGGCGTCAGGGGTGTTTAACGGCGATTGCTTTTCCCCCGAACACAGAGGTGGACGAGCCTCCCCGTAGCAATGCCGGTCAGGACGTGGTGATCCAGCTTCCCACCGACTGGGCCGTGTTGGACGGTCGGGACAGCGTGGATGACCACAGAGTCACCCGCTATGAGTGGGCCTTGATCAAGGGAGACCCCTCAGTCGCCATGAAGGTAAATGCAACTTCTGTTCATGTTGAACCTGTTGATGAGGTTAAAACCCTACATCAGTGAATAGGATGAAAAGAAAAATATATTAAGAGATGCACTTCAAACCTTAAAGACAATTGCCGTTGGGAAAAAAATAAGACTGTAACTATCTGCTGTCATTGTGAAACATACTGAAGCCATCATCAGCTGTTGTTTTTTGTACCATAAATAGACTTGATGCTTGCGTCTTTACAGAGTAATAGAGCTCTGAACTGTTCACACAGAGAAGCAGGTCTGTGTGTTTGTATTGGCCTGCATTTAGCAGCCTTCCAGATGGAGCCTGAATACATTTGAAGAGTGAGAGAGCTGGACTCGTTTAGAAAGTGCTGTGCTGATGAAGATAAGAGGCTATTATGCATTCGCCCTCAGAACAAAAGCCTCATTGTGGGTCACTGTCTCCCGGCAGGTGCAAAGGGTTGTAACCGTGCCTTTTTCGTTAACACGGAGGACTCTTTTGCTTTTAGAAGGGCCATGTTATCCTTTTCCCGCCCCCACACCGACGTGAAACATGGGACTGACAAAGGGGTTTTTAGAAAGAAAACACTCACACTCTCCTTTTGTGAATTGAATGCTTACCTCCAGCGATTTCTCTCTTATAAATTTCCCTCAAAGCCTCTCTGTTATGGTAGCTGCACTATAGGCATACACAATGCATGTTTACGTAATTGAAAATTGCCAGGAGCAAAGAGCTCATCCCTTGCTCGTAGAAAATAACATATGTTTTTATTTGCCGTAATCCATTGATGTTTCAGCGATATTGGGGCCTTCAGTTTGTCATGAGCAGAGGCAGTTGAGCTTGCATGTACCAAACTGTATAAAAGCAACGTTAAACTGCAAAATAAGTATACTTTAAGTTGTTCCTTACCTTATAATTTCGGTGCCTAAAAAGGTTTTTTTTGGGTACTAGCGTACTTTTGGGTACTTAGGATCACTAAAGAGAAAGGTGTTCCAATCTTCCAATATATTTTCATGCACTCAACATGTTTTCACATTTTTCATATTTTTCACACTACAAGTCCCACAATGCAGTACAGCAAAGTAAGTGCCAATTGGAGGATGGGGTGTGACTCCACTGATATCATCTTATGTCACAGGTGTCTGACAAGTCACAGGCTACCAGAGTACGGAGGGATGTCAAAAGCGGTCTTAGGACCATCACCCTACTCCATCATTACTTTTAATGCTGACAGCCAAACAGAAAGAGATATTTTTAAAAGCCTTTGAAAAAAATAAAGTTGGTGATTCAACCCACAATCTTGGTCAATGAGGTCAGGGCAAACGCTACAACCACAAGGTGACTGAACCAGTTAAATTATGCTTGCAGCACGTACGAATCTTGGCTGCATGGCTGCATTGTTGTATGACAGAATCCATGTTAAATGCATGCTGTGTGGGGTGGGTATCTGAAGCGCCGGTGCCTCTCGCTCCATGCAGGTGACCCAGCCTGGGATTCTGAAGGTTAGTGGGCTGCAGGAGGGCTCATACTCCTTCCAGATGACTGTCACAGACACCATGGGACAGAAGAGCTCAGACAATGTCACCATCACAGTACTGCCACCTGAACATCAAGCGGAAGGTAAAGTAAAGCTTACATCGTAATGTTTACATTATAAAGTACTCCCCATATCTTAAAGTAATCTGTATATTGTAATGTAATCTTTACATTGTACAGTAATCATTACATGGTAAAGTAATCCTTAGACTGTAATCTTTATGTTGTAAAGTAATCCTTACAACATAAAGTAATCCTCATATTGTACACTAAGCCTTACACTCTAAAGTATTCATTATATTGTAAAGTAATGTAAAAGTAAAGTTATGTTGTTCTACACTGATTAATCCCTCATAATTATTATTCCTTGAATTAAAATCAAGACAGTGTGTTTTGTGATGTGTCATGTTTCAGTGGTTATTTACTAGACTTTATCATACAGAATTGAGTCTCTGGATATTATTAAAATGTGATTCCCAAGTAGATACTCATTACTTTGTAATTGAAGTCAAATTGGGGTTGATTTTCCAAATGTAATATAATAATACAACAAAATGTTATGTTACAATGTAATTACTGCAGCTTTTTTCCAATGCATGTGAAAATAGATACTCAGCGAAACAGGTAAAGTGGCTGAGGTTTATCTCAGGGGTTGCATGGCTATTTCTCTGTATTCCTCCAGGGAGATATGAAAAATTAAATCCTCATGGTCTTTTTACAGATTAATTACAGAATAATTAATGGATGAAGATCATGGACATTGTCCATTCAGCTTGAAGGTCACTCCAACAGAGTGACAAGATGTTCTACCCGTGGGTCTCTGTTAATGAAAATTAAACCCCCAGAGGAGGATTTTATTGCAAAAATGGAAAGTTAATGTGATTTCTGATTAATCTCCCTTCTTCTCTGCATGGGATTGTGGCGACAGATCTATGCACTGGAAACAACAGTGATGTTGAAGGCCATGCTCTGAATAACTGAAAATGCCATCTCTAAGGCAGTCCCACAGTTTCTTTTATATTGTTATATTTTTTGCAAATGTGGAATTCTACTGCGTTGACAAAACTTTGTACTATTATTAGACTACCAAGGTTTGGACATCCACTGAAAATTAAGAACTAGCCATAGGAAATATGGTAATGATTGAGGGTTTTTTTAAACATGGATCAGCTGTGTGGTACTGGGGGTCATGGGGTCTCAGAGTCTGTGTAGTGTTGCGTGAGTTTACCACACCTGGTGGAATTCTGAGCCCAGGTGTCTCCCCCCTCCCCACAGTCTGCATGGGCCGCTGTTCCCGCTACCAGTTCATGTGTGACGACGGCTGCTGCATCGACATCACCTACGCCTGCGACGGGAAGCAGCAGTGCCCCGACCGCTCCGACGAGGCCTTCTGCCAGAACTGTGAGTTAGCAAACGCCAGGGCTAAAACCCCCGCTCCTGCGTTTAGCCGAAACCTGAGAGTATACTGTGGCCTTGTTCTCCTCGGCTGCCTTATGAAGCCGCTTACCTTGCATCTCGCTTACAGTTTCTGTGATTTTGTTTCAGTGATTTCATGTTCCCTATACGGAATCCTTCTACTGCTTTCACAAAATTTCATTAGACTACTTTCATTATACTACTAAGGTTTGAACATCCACTGAACATTAAGCACTAGCTATAGGAAAAGCCTTTAAGGTAATTATTGAGGGTTTTTTACCTTGGGGTCATCAGGTCATCACGTGTAGTCAAAACCTGATAGTATAGCATGTGCCTGCGTTCATTAGCTGTCTAATTAGCTGCTTGCCTTGGATCTCGCTTATGGTTTATGTTGGTGTTTCTTCACTCTTTTGGAAGTTTGTCTTGGTCGTGTAAGCAGAAGTACAAAGAGAACTCGTGTTTTTGTATCTGAGCATCCTGTGCTTGTCAGCTTTTGATGTGGTAAAATTACCTTGCTAATGAGCAATATTTACTTCGTATCTGAAGGAAATTCGTAATGAGGCCCATGGTATACTTTTACATTACATTGCATTACAATCATTTAGCAGACACTCTTATCGAGAGTGACGTCCAGCACAAGTGTATCCGTTTAAGTTGAATGAACAATGAATGATAACTCTGAGATCCCATCAGCAAGGGATGCATTGCTGGTGTTTATGCACATGTGTGTGTGCGTGCATATGTGTGTGTGTGTGTGTGTGTGTGTGTGTGTGTGTCCTCATTGGCATCCTCTCCCTCCTGCTTCTCCAGTTGATGGGAACCGGAAAGCTGTGACACACTCCTCCAGGTTGCAAAGTGTGGCGAGACCCGCGACCCACCGCAAGGAGGAGGAAGAGGACCGCGCAATGTACGCGGATGGGGGCAGGAAGGGTATGGAGGACCCCGATCTTCTCACCGAATCCCAGGAAAGGGGAAACCCCCGCCCCCTGCCTCACGCCCCCAGCAGTCCGGACGGCAGAGCGAGCCCAGGTACCACGCGTTGATAAGGAAGACGCATGTGGGGCTGCAATGGAGTTGCTCCAGCTGGCTTCAAAGTCCTCATCAGACATTGACTGCCATATGAGTATAATTTAGGTTTTTAGAAGAAATTTATGTCAGGGTGTCGCTTTTATTTAGGGCTTACTGCATTTGTGGACTTATTATAGACTGTCATTGATATAATCTATATATGAGTTAACCTTTCTTGTGAACATATACTTTTGGGGGGGGATCTTTTAGGACTGGTTAGGTGTATATTTGGGTTTGGTGTAGAGTTATGGTGTGGATAAGGTTTAGGATTAAGTCTAAGGCTTTCTTTATAGGGTTTTCTGATGGATAAACACATTAAGCACCTTTACAATGTATTCACAAAATAAATTGGATCGTTATCTAAAAATAACTAAATGTTAACTACCCAAGTGAAGTGTGACTCATTTCAGAGTCATGCTCTCTTTACTCCCAGCTAAGGGAAGAGATACTCTCCACAGGGGGCTAAAGACTGGTATTATTATTCAGCGTGTCTTAGCGCAGCGGTAGATTAGCCTCTGAATGAGGGAAACAGTGAGGGGTTGTTCTGTAATCCGAGAGCAAAGCGCTACACTCCTGTTCCCCGGAGTCTGTGAACAAAGTCCCTCTGTCTCCCACCATCAGCTCTTCTTACTCTTTAGAAAGGGAGGGGCCGGGGGAAACTTTTTCCTTTTACCCGATTTCTGTCCTTATCAGATCACTGCTTAGCGCCCCCTGCTGTCGGACCCTGCAAAGGCATTTTCCCACGGTGGTACTATGACCAGGTGGCTGGGGTGTGCAAGCACTTCATCTACGGGGGCTGCAAGGGCAACGACAATAACTTCCTGCAGGAGGCAGACTGCAACGCGGAATGCATACAGAAACCAGGTGGGGTTTCTCTCTTTTTCCTTTCCCCTATTGAAATTATAATGGAATAGTGTTCTATTATATGTGTGAAATGAAATCTGTGGAAATTGGATTCATTATTCTTTTCTTAAATGCTGGTTTGAAATTTTACATAATTATGCTGGTTAACAACAAGCTATTACACTGTAATTAACAGTATACATGACAGATAATCTGTAAACACGTATGTTGATTCATTTCAGTTCCTGTCAAACAGAAGCCCACCACCGCTCCTCCACCCAGCGTACACACGCGTAAGTTCCCACCTCACTGCCTGCTGTTCTGTGCCAACACTCTTACAGTGTCATCATGCACACGCTCAGAAAACTGGCCACGAATCCTTTTACACCTTAGTTGAATGTTTAAATCACATTTATTTATTTTTAGTATTATTATTATTATTATTAGTAGTAGCAGCAGCAGCAGTAGTACTAGTAGTAGGAAGACAGATATGAGTAGTACCAGTTAAGTCTATACCAGTAGTAATAGTTAAAGTAACACTACTAATAATAATATTGATAAATATATCATTTATACATTGACTCCTTTATGCAGATTCTCACAATGTATGATATAAATACAATAAATTATTAAACAAATTCTGTTATTTTAAAATATTAATACCTCAAGAAACTATTACACTTTTAGCTATATTGATTGCACACATTTCTCGTTAGCTGATGTAATAATTCTCTTTTTTTTTTAAAATTTTCGAACTGTATCTGTAGCCGAACCTCCCCGGGTGGCCATTTCCAAGGAGAAAGCGGAGAGCGACGTTCCAGTGTCTAAACCCTATCCTGTTTTAGGAGGACATCCTGTCCCCGAGTCAGGTCTGAAACGCAGGATATTGCACTTCACATAATCAATACACTAATGTATGCATAATGCTCTGAGCACCACCTCAGGGTACGGTTCCACACACAACAAGCAATAGACAGCAAGAGCAACATTAATGACCATACAGCACAAACGAAGATAACCACCATTTAATGTAACAAGAATGAGAACAGTGTAGGGAGAATAATGTATCAAGAACAGTCACTATTCAGTGGCTGCAGCTACTTTAGTATTATTAGCAGTATTAATCTTTCTACCATTCAGATGAAGGTGCTGTCATTTGTTAGTTAATAGGTGCCAAGCACCCAACAACTGTGTAACAGAGGGCTAAAGCAGGCATCACATGTAGCAACATTTTCACAGAACCGAAGGCTTAGAAAGAGAAAACTTTAAAAAATTAGGCATTTCAGGTTGTTAACCTCTTGTTAGTGAAGTCTCTTCCCTATGCACATTACAGATTGTTTATGCAAGTCATTAGCAAATACAGGTTGTAGCTGCACCTACTGTGCTTGAACTCCTTTACTTAGAATTCAGATGAAAAATGGTGGATGGACATATCCATCTTTGAAAAAACATGCAAAATCCTGATATACACAGCATGGAAAATCTATTTTCAAAGTTTTCCACTTAAATTCCAACCTTCTGATTATTTTCAGTTTTAGTTTTCCCAGTGTAGGCTTTATGGAGACACTTCATACTATTATTACCATTATCAAAAGAAACTAACAATTACTGCGTATGAACTCTGAATATTCACATTAATAAACTGATATTTGATGGAATGTTCAAAGGTGGTCTTACTCTCTGTTGCCCACTGTAGGTGCAATCCTTCCACTGGCCCTGGGCCTGATAATCACTGCCCTGCTGCTTCTCATGGTTGGCTGCCGCCTGCGTTTGGTGCGGCACAAACTGAAAAAGGCTCGGCCAATCACCTCCGAGGAGTCAGACTACCTCATCAACGGAATGTACTTGTAGCGGACGGGCAGGGACGCCAGCTTCTGTTCTGAATTCCCAGGGTTCAATGAAATTACCAACACGTCACCTGCCACTCACAGAGCCAATCATAAATCAGCTGCTTCTGTATCCTCTCTGCTGGCTGTAGTGGGGAGTGTCCAAGGAACTCTCTGCTTTGGTGGACCGATACCCCTCTTTTCCAATGTTGACTGACCATCTCTTCAGACAGGATCACCACAAACCTGACAGGGGGCAGGCTGTAGTCATACGGACCCTGTAGGAGGAGGAAGGGTCCCTTACCACCTCTTCCTGTTAATATCTCTGTGTATGTTTCAGTGTGCCTGTTTTGGGTGTGCCTTTTCTGTGCCTCCAGCCCCACCCCACCTCCCACTCCCATTTCTCCTCTGAAATTTAAATATTATTACCCACAAATGTCACTGGGTGGTGCTGTTGTTCCCTTGTACCATACACCCAACCCTACAAATGGAAGAGGCAGAAGTCTCTGAACAATTAGCCAATGTACAAATCTATTTTCGTGATAAGGGATAATTCACTCCATATCAGATGTGCTGATCTGACTTTACTCTAAATTTCAGAGTGAATATTTCAGTTGTTAGCCTTGTGAATAACAGAAACAGAAAGCTTCACTCCATACTGCTGCTAAAGGTTCCTGCCCCTCAGGGATATCAAGTACATTACACAGGCCTGTTTTTTACTTTGAAGAAACAGGAGTAGTTCCAGGGTATATACATTTCATCTAACCACCATCTAGAAGGAATTTGTGATCATGTAGCTCTTCATTTTTCAGCTTTTTGAAGAATGAATGAACCTACAACAGTAGAAGTTACCAAATCAGGCTTTCCTATGTGGCGATGTTGGTCTTGTTTCCCTAACTGCTATATTTTACATTGTACAGTTGTTGACAAGACAAGTAAACCCATCAACCCTGACTTGATCCCAGACAAGTCTTCTAGCCTTGGTATCATGCTCTGCTGTTTTTTTTTTTTTGCATTTTCTATTGTTGAAATTGCCAATGATGTTACCGTAGTAACAGTTGTTGCTCTCTATTCTCTATAAATATACCTATAAATTATAACATGTAAATGTATGTAGATCTACAAATTGTGAAGTCTGTACGCACATCTATTTAAAAAAATAAAATTCCTTATCCTGTTATGCATCAGTTTATTACAACATTGTGGAAAACTGAGATCCTCTGAAAGTGGAAAGGCAGCATGATCGATCATGCTGCCTGAGTTATTACAGCCAATACCCATTCTAAGAATGCTGCTCCTGCCAGTGTTATAGGTTTCTCAACACTCTCCTCCTGCTCCTTCACTTTTGACATATTCCCTTACATGAAGGTCACTGGAAGCTTACAAACTCAAATCACAGCAATCTGACATTCACCAATGACAGCATGAAGCGCTGGCAAAATAAGTGGTGATTCTGGCTTAAAAATTGTAGGTGACAGTACCCAAAAACTCTACATACTGCATGACATGAGATCAACTGAGAAGAATCCTCAAGCATTTTCTTTATTTACATAAATTATATGTACAACCAGAAAATCTCTAATCAGCAACCTGTCTGTGTGTGTGAAACGCCACACAGCTGACATAACCATTGAAGAACAGAGGCTTAGTAAAACCAAGTGCTCAAAGCACTAACACTCCGTGACACACCGAAGAAGAAAAAAAAAATAAGATATGCTTTTATTTATTTCAATTTGCCATTCCATAAACAGTGAACTCTTCTGAAGCGACACGTCCTCTAAGATGTGTTCTAGAACTCACATACAAAAAAAAAGAATAACAGAAGACATACGCTTTGCACCGAGGTTTATTTTTTTTGCAAAGCAGTACTTCATTTTAGTGTCAGTCACTAGTTGGAAAAGCCTGCACAGAATGCTGTCATGGAAACCAGAGACGGTGGGCAATTCAATACACCACAGGAGAGAGTAAGCGCTGCCGTGTGGGGCGTGTGCGTGTAGCCTGCTGTTGGGGGTCTGCCTGCATGTCCAACTGTGCGAGAGACTAGGCGAGATATCTACAACGCCACCGCAAACACAGGGTCGTTATGTGCCGCGTTTTCAAGCAATTAGATACGGAACCGAGAAACCGGACCTTTTTGTGCTGCTCTTTTTCTTTTTTTTTTTAAATACTGTTAGCTGAGAAAAAGCAGGAAAACGTTTAAATATTAGCGCAGATCAATACAGATATCTACATACTGAGATCTCAGGATGCAGCTGTGGCTATGTGGACATCTATTAAGTATCAGAAAGGCTTAACACACCAAAACAGTCTGGCAATAAGAAAACAAGGTTTCTCTCACCCTTAGCTTTATGGAACTAATAATGCATGAAAATGTGGTTATGATTATTTTTCATTCATATAACCACAAGTAACTGTACCCTGCATCCAATTCAAAAATAACAAAAAAAAAAAATAGCTCACAACAAAAAAAAATGCAGGCATGACAAAAAATCTCAATCTCCAAACATTTTTTGTTAAATACTATCTTTCTTGAATCTACATTCCTGAACTCAGGGTTTTCCCTCAGCATGGTACTTAACAATAATGCATGAAAATTTCCCCCACCAAACACACACACACTCACACACACACACACACAAATTCCAATGTGTTGGTAATCGATGTTTTTGTTTTGAAATCTGCTGCTGAGACTTGAGAAGTCCATTGCGGGCGCACGCTGAAATGCAGGAAACTGATGCTCTGAAACTTCACAGTTCATCCCTGCGGAGAAGAGAATCACAGCTTTTAGAGGAAGCCCAGGCCTCTAGTTCACCTCACCATTTTAATCTAACATGCATATCTAACTGAGGCTTAACATTCATTTGAAATTTTATGGAGGAAGGGGAAAAAAAAAAACAATGAGTACTTCAAAGTAAACCACCAAAGAGAATAAAGCCGAGGCAAAGCTGAACATACCAAGTATGCTGCCTATGATTGGCTGGAACAAGGCTGACATTATAAATGTTTGGTATGTCCAGCTCTGGATTTTATTCTCTTCACAGAGTAACCCTGGGTGTTTTTAGACATGCAGAGTTCTTGTCATGCACCACTCCCCCGTATCTAGGATCATTCACCATGCTCTCAGAGAATGTGCTAACAACCCAAATAAAATCAAATAAAGTAAAATAATAAATATATTGCTGAAAGCAGCAATGACTGTTTGCACAGAACTGATGTGCAACCTACTGACATAAAGGGCTGACTATATTTCATACAAAATAACCTGCCTCTAATGGGAGAAAAATTAAGGAAAAGACTATGAAAAGAAGAAGAATATGCATTATGGTGTGGAAAATATAGGTTTAACAATATCCAAGTGGGTCTTGCACTGTATGCCGCGACTGACGTACCACAAAGAATCCAACTAACATTAGTGCTTGCTGGCTAGCTCATTTCCCATTTGGAATTTCAGACATTTTCATACATTAATAACAGCACAGTATAAGAGTAAGTTAAATAATGTAGTAATAATCCAAATTTGATCCAATTATGAATTTTACACGTCTTGAACTTTAAGTGTGCGAAATCTTTCTAGGGGCATGTCTTGGCCATTTTTGGCCACGTGTGAACTAAGATATGCATCCTTACTTGTACTGAAAATAACAACTGCTGTTGAACTTTTTCTTCATTACTGACTCAACCTCAGTAAAAGATCCTGTTTGTGAGGGGTACTCTCTGGCTGAAAACATGCTATAGTCTAAATCTGCTGCCAGCCTGATTCCTTAGGGAAACAAGCAAAGTTAAATTTCTGCAAAATAATGTCATTTTAAATTACGAGGTACAATCAGTGCATTAACTAATTGCATCGTTTAACGTAAAACGCATGCCTCGCATATAATAATCAGAATGATCATTTTACCAACTAGGTCCACAAGAGGGCGCTAGATGCCCACCTGTCTACAGTGCAAGATTTAAGGACCAAAAACCTGAATATTCTATCACTGGTGGCATCCATTTGATTGCATTCACACTCAAAGCACTATTAGAATATGGCCAAAGAACGACTGTTTCATTTGCATATTCTTATGTAAAATGCCACAAATTCATTGGCTTCCAGAGGGCATGTTTTTCCATATAGGAACTACTCCCTGACAGTTTACCTGCCACAAGAATTCAATATAGCAACTTTCATACTGATAGGTCCCACAGTGTGGGCAAGTTGACATTTAAGCACTACACACAAACTATATCCAGAGCTTTTGGGTCCTTGAAGCAGAATTGTTCCTTTTGCCCTGAATAACCTAGGTATAAACTCCAATAATGATATGATTGCTATTGTTTTTGTTATTATTATGACTACTGCACTGATGGTTTGCACTGAGATTGTAGCACAAGGGGTGCCCAGCCCTGGCCAGGCACTAAATCGTTTACTATCGGGTGCAAGAGAATTCAAGTCTGCCTGGACCGCAACCAACCACAAACGCTCATCTCTAACATGCAGGGGAATTAGAAGTCTGATTAGGATTATTGGCACACGTCAAACACACATATGCATATGCACTTTAAAGCCCTTCATTTTTTTTTTTTTTTACCAGTCCCCACCTCACTCTGTACCCGACAAGTTTAATTTTAGCGCAAGACAGAGACACGCTGCCCCTGTGGCCCCCTGGTTATTCCAACGAGACAGTCTGATTTCTTCATCTCCCCTGGAGATGTCACATTTTTGGAGTGAAAGATCAGTCATGTCAGACAGTGTCTACATTAATACAGATACATTTCTTCCACTGCTTTCAGATAACATGTTCCTAATGCACTTCTTGGGGGCTTTGTTAATACAGTGGTGATAATACAGTGACGTTTTCGTATTAATGTGGTTCCACAGACGCTGCAGTAACACTCATTACATTATTGTCATTTAGCAGACACTGTTACCCAGACTCATCTACATAGGTTACAATTTTACACGCTGTCCATTTCTACAGTTGGATATTTACTGAGGCAATTCTGGGTTAAGTACCTTGCCCGAGGGTACGACAGCAGTGCCGCAGTGGGGAACCGAACCAGCAACCTTCCGGTTACAAGCCCTGTTCCGCACCACGACGTCACACCGTCACCCCACTGGACAGCGATGCCAAAAGTAACGCCCACGGAACGTGCGAAGCTGTTGCGCAGTGTTAATGAACACCTCACTGCACACCTGGGCTACCTAGCAGATCGGTCACTACAGTGTCAGTCCGCGGCTCGCTCTGGGGTTACGATCACACATGCAGCCCGCTGCCAAGGCATGGAGAGGCAAATAATGAGGACAAGCGGCGAACGGCAAGCCCCTGCCATCTACTGTCTCGCTTCTAGCCACACCCTTTCACCTTTGCCACCCTGGAAAGGAGGGGAGAGAGGGAGTAGGGAAGTCACTTCCACCTGGACCACTGCTTGTCTTTGTCTGTTAAAGGCACGTAAATCACCCCCATCAGGGGCTTCATTTTGGTGCTCCCGTCCTCCATTTTGTCGTACTGCTCGAGCATCTGGTTCCCGCCGGCCGGGCCCACGGGCAGGATCAGTCTGCCTCCGGGCTTCAGCTGGTCCAGGAGCTGAGGGGGACGGAGAGCACAGACAGAACCGGGTCAGAACCCGGGGCCGCCAACACCACAGGCAGAACCGCACCGCAGTGTGGCCTTCAATAAGAATGTAAATACACATATTATATTCAGTAAATGTAAAATTTGGTTATTGGTTAACCACTTTCAAGTCTTACAAATTAAATAAAAAGATCCTTGATGAGTTCAGCACTAAAAATAACTCCCACCACCAATGGCAACATTGCCTTGGTGAATGTAGCACACTTAAGCAACATCAACGAGTTTGCTGGTATTTTGACAATACATTTTTATGCGTATATTACTATGATTCTAACAGAATTCATAACCAAGGAAAAGAAGGAAACAAAAAGATTTTGCACCCTTGACCTTTCTTATCAGAGTTTCTGTCGCTCATAAAAACAAGATGTCAGACAAAACCTCCAGGCAATGTCACAGTGATAACAGTGATCTTTTGTTCATCTGTGTTTCTAACAATCATTTTTTAAGAAATGAAAATAAGTCATACAGCTGCACTCAAGGTTGACATATGAATTGCCCTGCCAGGCATGCTAATGATTAATGCTCTGAATAACTGTGTTGTAAATGCTTTAAATGACTGATGCCAGAATTCCCCTGAGAAGTGTTGCCTATCTTATTACTTGTAAATGAAAAGAGTGTAATTTGATTAAACAAAGATTATTTGCCATAAGGCTATATCCTTCAAAAAGTCCAATTACAGTCAGCTGCAGCTGAATTTTAAGCAAATGAAAAAATAAACAAACCATCATAGCTAAAAATGAAGACTAAAATACCATACTGCTAATTTCTACTTAAGCTGTCAACCATGTCAAACAGGTGCAGCAGCCTGTTAACTGATACTGGGGGCAAAGAAGACCTGTTAAGTGGCCACAGATTCTACCGTGACTGTCTTTTTGTCTTCTCAAAGTACTTATCTCATCTTACAGGCACACAATTTGTACAAATCTCACTTCTGCAGAAAACTGGAGAGGCGGAAAAGTAAACTGCAAATGCTAGGGGCACTGCCAGATGTAATGAGGTCTGAAGATGATATCAAGATCAAGGTTCTGCACACAGCTTGCCATTTTGATACAAGCTTGCTTGTCCTGATATTCAATACCTGCCATTGTTCTCTTTTTATAGTTTACGTAAATCACTCTTATCATCAAGAGTAAACTGCTAGGACAGCCCTTCATGGTTGCAACGCAAGCTGTTCACTCTCAGATTTAAACCCAGTCATGGTAGAGAGGGCACATTCACACACTGTTATCTGCCAGAACTGCAAAGAGGGCACATTCTTGGTGTTTAGCCCCTCCCACAAACAGTGTGATGGATTAGCATTCTGCTCAAGCATCTATGGGTAGCCATCACAGTTCAGGGGCATATGAGGTTACATTAGCGCCAATTTCAAAGGCTTTTCAAAAATACTAGCTTTCTGAAAAAAACTTCTCAAAAAAATCTATTTTTAAAATTTTTATCAGCACTAGCAGTTTCAGCACACTCCACAAGTGGGTTGAGACCAAGTCAATAAAGAGTTAAAGGTGTGACAGTGTCTGGCAGTATCTGTGTACAGATGCATACATTCAATCATCTTCTTCAGCAAATCCAATTTATACCGTTGGATTTATATAATTCAACAAATATTTCTCACAATTGACCTGTCAAGTGTTCTGTTATTACACACACCATTTAGGTGGAGGACCTGCAGAACCATTTAAATACCTCTGCCTCCTATGTTAGTATTAATTCACACCCCAAAATAAATGTTCACAAGCCTGTCACCCCCCCCCCCAGCAGAAGTACTAAAAAAAAAATCCTGGAGGAAAATAGCAAAGAGAAAGTGGGAATTTTTATGCCATCTGCACCACCCTAAAATACCAGTACTGCACGAGCTGCATGTTCCTTCTCTCCTCATGTTGTCTTTTTTTTTTTTAAACGCATTCTAAACTGGAGTCCCTCTTTCTGGATCGCCTTTCACTCAGACTGAGAGGAGAAACAAACAAGAGCCTCATTCTGTGAGACAGGGCTGAGGTCCTGAGAGGCACGCTAACGCTAACGCTAACTCCAACGCTAACGCGCTGCGCGGGCACTTACCGCCTGTGGCACACTGGGCGCCGCCGCTCCCACGTGGATGGCATCATAGGGCGCCTCCTCCGCGTACCCCAACCGCCCGTCCCCCACTGCAACAAACACACACACACACACACACACACACACAGCGGGGATCAGTCACGCAGGCTGCCAGCCGCTTTGAGATGCCAACCTCGCCCACAGGGGCTGGCAGACAGAGGAGGCTGGGGGGGTGACGTCATGGTCAGAGGGGAGCTGGCATCGCGCAGCACCGAGGACTGCAGCGGGGCCCGGGCGCAGGCAGCCGCAGTCCCCTCAATAATTCAACACCGTGGCCCACAATCCTCTTTCCGGAACAATCTCTCTCTTTAAATAAAAAAAAAATATATATATATATATAAACGCACTCACACACCCGCGCTCGCTCACCGATTAGCTTCACTCTGCCTGAAGTTATCAGGCTGGGGTCGTCTTTTTTCACGTTGTTTATCGAGTCGTCTACCAGCTCCTTGATGTGATCGATTCCTATTACTTTTCCCTTGGGACCCACCTGCAAAACAACAGAAACAGGGGAGAAGCTGCAGGGCGTTTACTTTATATGCAAGATGTGAACCGCTCCTGATTGAGCGCAGGGGCTGTCGTGCTGAGACGAGCCTAGAATACGATCAGCGATTCCAAAATGGGGACGCATAAACAAGGGGAGAAAAAAGCATTAAAGAGAGGCAGGAGAATTTGCAGACTGCCATCATCTTTCGTAACGGACAACAGTTCACTGGAGCACATTGTTCAAAAGTTTAAAGAAAATAAATAAATAAGACTCAGAAAGAGGAACAATGAGAATCCGTGATTGTTTCACATGTATAAAATATCACGCTTCCTCTATGCAGAAGCTCTCATATCTTTCGTCCCAAAAGGAAATGTCTGCAGAACCCCCGGGTGTGAAGGAGGGACCACATTTAAAGGTGTAAATGCTGGCTGAGAGGCGAGAATTTAACGTGGAATCTGCGAGCAGAATGAAATCACCGACGCCATTCTGAGAGTAGGACTCCTAACCCAAAGGTTGCTGGTTCAAATCCCCATTGGGGCACTTCTGTTGTACTCTTGGGCAAGGTACTTAACCCACGATTGCCTCAGTAAATATCCAGCTGTATAAATGGATAACGTTGTAAAGAACTGCAACCGTAAGTCAACTGTAATGTTAGTTGCTCTGGATAAGAGCGTCGCTAAATGCCAACAGTGTAACGCAATGTAATGCAATGCAATGTAATGTAATGCAATGTAATGTAATGAGAGGGCCTCACCATTCGCGCGAAGCACACAGAGAGGATTCCGCTGCCCGACCCCACATCCAGAGCCTTGGCCCCCTCATGGAGCTGGTCGTGCAGCAACTCCAACGCATAGGCATGCTGCAATACATCACACAAGCGCATTAACAGCATCACCTGCCAGACACGGCACCCTCCGCAAGCCCCGGCTACATTACCAACACGTACACGCGCACTGACACGGTGACCTCAACTGCATATCAGTCCTGAAAAAGACTCGGTTTACGTGTAATCTGAGAGCCCTCGTAAACTTTAACAAGTCCGCTGCTAGTTGCTATTGTTGATATTTATTTCATAAATAAATGAGAAATAAAAGAAAACTGTCTTTGAGAACCACGGGATGTTTTGATAAATACTGCAGAAGATGTTTGTGTGAATTGATGGGCAGCCGTTTTGCCATTCAAGGAGTAATTATCAGAGCTTACCATGTGAGGAGCACTGATAGTTGCTTGATATCCTGTTGATATAAAAAAAAAAAAAAACATATGTTATGTACTACAAACCTCTCCTTACATGCCTTTACACTTTCTCACATATAAGGCATCACATGACATTAAACTGTCAACACCGATTAATGTGGACAGTTATTATGAAAATTGTATGAAGTGTACCTATTGACTGGGGGGAGTCCATGTAAGGGTTGCATCTGGAGAAATGGGCTCGGTCAGTGGCCAGCATGACCTCGTAGACCTTGTCTGACTTGATGATCCCATTTTCTGAAGGAGAGAGAAAGCCAGAGTTACAGCCCACAGCCATACGCCCACATGCACAGCCTGACAGACCTCTGCGTGTCTGTCACCGTCGGGTTAATCCCGAACATGAGGTCCCATGGACAGGTGGTGCCTACAACAGGCAGGGTCACTCTGAGCCGCCTCCTCAACGCCAGAGTACAACTGCATCCCTAACCAGCTGCATAAAGACCTAAGCTACTGTGACATCATTCCCACAGAAAGAAAGACAGCAACGCCTACCTACCATTTTTCGGTGGAATGGAAAGCGAGCCTTAACCCGTTGAAGGTTTCCAGACCCTATGTAATGCACCGACTGGAATCTGAAACGTCTCTAGAGTGCCTACTGTTCTGTAATCCACTGAAGGCTAACAGACAAAAGCCAAATCACAAGTCAAGCGTTAACAGGCACCCAGACTTTGGCGGGTTTAATCTGGCTAAGGCTAACGTAAAGATTGCAGATGGTAGGCGAAGTGGGTCAGTGCAGGTGTAGGAAGGAGGGGGGGGAGGGAGGAGGGTGGATCTGCTCAGCGCTCGGGTTCTTGAGATGAAACTTTCATATGCTCCAGCGCCACATGTTACCCAGAATGGCCTCTCCAGGCGTGACAGCATTGTGCCGGTGCATATTTTAAACGCTGGCCTCAATATTTTATCATGCGGAGTAAAAATGCCCTCTCACCGTCATGGGATATTTCCCAGCGGTCTCTGCAATGACACAATCTACATAAAGTGCACCGAAATAAAATGCTCATGTAAAGTGAGAAGAACGGATAATACCAATCAAAACTGTAAAAAAACAAATAAATTTTTATTTTTCATTTAAACGATGTGTTGCCATATTGACACTGTCCACGTTTGCATACACAGTATCAGTGTCTCCGCCCAAAGACAGCATCCGTATCTCTACAAACCGAGCATCCATATGCCCCCTCATAACACACCCACTGCGACCACTCCCTCGCAGACGCGAGTAACCTTTGGCAACAAAAGCTCACACCGAGCCCCATCTGCAGAATGCTTAGCCGAGCATTTAAATATAGCCCGCTAGCGACCGGCGGCCTAATCGTGTTGGACACGGACGCGGGGGTATGAGTTACACTCTGTGCCGGACTTCACAGAGAGCGGTGCACGGATGACCGCCCCAATGCTGCCACTGCAGGGCTACAGGGTGGAGAGAGGGGCACACAGGCCAGGGAGGGGCTCGGATCTCAAATCTCAAACACTGGAGACCTGACAAGACTCCACAGCTCCGACCGGCTGAGCATAAGGCCGACTTCTCCTCACCCAACACGATTCCTGCGCTTATACATTTTCACTGAGGAGCGTTACAGGGGCAACTCAACCCGCGCCCGGAGTACACAAAATCGGCTCGCAAAACAAAGCTGGCTGGACAAGTACGGGACCTGAGGCGTTCAGCAATTGGTGACTAAACTGGGAAGGGCTGAATCTCACTCTCTCACCCCCACACTGTAACTCTATACCTGTACCCATGTTTAGCATTCTTGCTGCTGGGTCCAAGGGTAGGGTCCAGCAACAGAATGCTTTCAAGAGTAGATGTACCATAATACCACAGCCAGTTGCTCCATAAAAGCATCCCACAGTAATACAATGAACTACAGAATCTACACAAATGGTATTTGCTATTAATTGTTTTTTTTCCACCAGCAAGTATGCTATTGTATTGAAAACATTGTCTGAAATGATATGATTAACCTGAGTTATAAAGATCCTGTGTCCAATCAAACCTTCCCCTACCTCTATTCATTTTCATTTTAATATTCATTTTCCAGACAAAGAGAGAGGCAGAGGCCATTTTCCAAAATGCCTTTGTAGGTGGCATTCAATTCCATTCCGATGATGCTAGGAGTGACCCAACATTTTGTTGGTAAGTGTGTGGCTGGTGACAACAATCAAGTAACCTTAAGCAGGAATCTAGCAAGCTAGCAAGCTGTTCAGGAGATTGCTCAAACTATTCTACAGTCTCACAATTCTTGAGGCGTCTCATCAATATTTATGCATTCCAACTGATCTGACTCGTCAGAATTGGCATTTCAGTCTATGAAAAAGCAAGTAGCCTTTGTTATGGTGTTGTATCGAACAACAAAAACATATTGTGTTATCCTCATATATATTACAATAAATACCATGAAGACAACATCACTGGTAATATGTTATTAGTCTGGCAGGAAATGTTATGAGTTCTTTTATTATAGCTAACGGGAAACATCTTAATCATGGTGCATACGTTGCTATATTGGTTACTGTAACACAAAACCTCTCCCACTCATCCAGCTCCTTTGAGATTAGCACTGCTTCAACCCTGAGACTGCAATTTGCAAGGGACCCGGCTGGGGACGAGATTTCATTTCTGAATAAAAGATAGGAAAGGAGTGCCACCAACGTTACCTAGCTTTATAAATAACTGATGCGCCGAGTTGTTTTCACAAGGACAATACAGCAAATGACTTTTACTCAGAGATCAGGGCGTAGACAGCTGTTTATACTGCCACCGTGCAAAGGAAAAAGTAGCTAGTGAAAACATACACTGTGAAATTGAGAACTCTGAATCTAACATTTCAGTTCTTAACTGAACATTAAAATGTAATTCCTGAGGAGACACGGAATATGCAATATTTACTTGTTACTTATCTGTCTAGTTCAATGTTTTAGAAATACATTAAAACATAAGAGCTATGTTTGAAAAGGAAAAGATACTTCATTACTGTGTACAATGAAGCCTCTTTATTACAAATGAGGGCCTACCGGGAATTTCAGGACATATAGGTATGATTTTGAAATCAATTTTGCATAGACAACTTACTTAACAACCTGATCAAATATGTTAATAGACAACAGACAGGGGCTCTTTGAAAATATAGTGCTTGATTGTGTACACATACTTCGAAGTATTCACCATGCAGCTATTACCTAGATATAATATAAATTCACTGCTTGTTCACGGAATGCGTTCTTGCGCAGATCCGCCGATCTTTGTGTCATCTGGCTAGGCTCATCGCGGTCACCGACTTTTAGATTGAGCCAATCAAGAATAACAGAACTACATCTTCTCTGAATTGATCCCTGTGAACAGGCAGCAAGTTACCCTGTTAGTCGATGACAAAAATCTATACCAATGGAAAATGTGCCACTTGTTTGGCGCTTGTCAACGGTGCTCGGCGACCCCGCCCTCCTCATTGACCGGAGACAGTCGGGCACTCGTAATACACGCCAGAACAATCTGCTTCTGCGTTATAAAGTTATTTAGCATTGTTATTACTTAATTTGGATTGCAGTGTCCTTAGATAGCTAACTAGTTAGCATATTCAGTGACACTTCCGTACCTTACACACGAAAAGGGTCCGAAAATTATTCAGTCAACAATAGCTAGGGCGAGCTAGCCAGCTAACGTTAGCTAGTCTGTTTGAATTCAAGTTTGCTAGCAAATTTTCCCATTACACTTGACAACAAAATAGCAGCTTCCTGTTCGGACTCTGCCTTTCGATGTAGCCTTTCTAACAATATCGTTGCTCGTCGTGGCAGCATGATCGCTGCAAAATGCATTGTTTTCGCTATCAACTTAGCTTGGCTATGCTACGGCTGGGGCCGTGTCGTCTGCCAGACAGTGGCGTCTCATACGTAAAATATGCTGACAATTTCGCGTCATTTCAAGACACCGATGACTAGCCAGAAAGAATAACGCCGGCTAGCTAGCTACGTTAGGGCCACGATTCCGCTTCAATTAGCCACATCCAAATGAGAGCAAGCATTTGGAAGTGGGGTACAGGGCCGCTTACACTGCCGTTTGCTGCAAGACCACCCAAGTCGCATGACAGCGTCCTAGCACAGATCGAGCGACAAGGTCTGGCCGCAAACACAGCCTTGCACGCAGCATGCACACACAAATAGCATAGTTCGTTAAAAGCCTGCGTCAGGTGGGCTGGGCTGCTTTGTGGACCCTTAGCAGCTTGCAGCAGGGGGGTTGCCAGTGCAACGTTACTCGCAACGCTAGCACTAAGCTGGCTACAATTTTTTAAGGTTACGTCATTATCTGACATGACTCCCCAATATGACAGGCATAAGTCACAACGAGAGCAACGGAACAGTCATGATTTTCAAGGATAGAATAATAAAGGTCCCCTCCTTCAGAGTTCATAAAAACCCCTTTGCAAACAGCAAGTCGTTTCCCCCTGCTAGCAACTTACCATCACCAACGGCGCGAGATACGTTAACGCTCGCGAGCTATGGAGAGCACAGCCGTTCTACATTGCTACCAAGCCGAGATCCTTATTCAAATGATTTGGCATTTCCACAAGAAAAAAAAACCGTGTCATTACCAAAATGCAATTTTTTTGATCTGGTAAACCCACAGGAAGGATCAGAGGAAGGTAAAACTTACTGCGGAGGTTGTTGACGAGCTCGGCGTGGCTGGCTCCTCCTGATTTCCAGGCCATCATTAAACACACTCTGCGGATCAAGTAGAGAGCGGCTGTCAGTGCCGCGCCTGCGCAAACCGCTTTGCCCACGACGCTGACAACTTCCAGCGCAGAAGGAGGCGATACGTCACTCGACATAGCGCTTTCCCGCGTAACCCTGCAACTTGCCCTGCAAACAGACAGGCGTAATAACACAATGCACACAATTTAAAATATATTTAAATACATAGCGTCTTTATTTCAGGCATTTGGCCGATGTGCCGGTGGAGTATTTTTGCACGCGTATCTCCTACGAACGATTACGGTTAAGTGTTTGCTAAGATTTAGCTCTGCAGCTGTCTTCCACCAGGCGGAGAACTTGAGCTTATTATGTGGAACACGTGACGCATGCGCAAATTGGATCGCTGCAAGCCTTACTACGTTGCTGGTTTAGACAATAACAAAAAATCTCCTCCTTGGCCATGTGTTTCGTTTAAGTATTTGTGGGAGATAAAATTGCAATAAATGTGCATTGCAATGTCTCTGTGTAATGTTTTTTCTAGTAAGGGGTGATATACTACTCTTGTCACTGTTCTGTTGCTGGTGCTCGGCTATCATTGTAATTTAGAGCCTCTCTCTGTCAGGAATGCTTAGATGAACCCTGCAGTTCTTAAATTCTTAAAATCTTGTTAGATTGTATGTTTGCATTAATTCAATGAAAATTTCTGTCTGGGTTTTTGGGTAGAGTGTTTCTTGGTCAAACGGATTATTCAGCCCTGGCGGTTTCCAAACCAATAATAGATGTCACCATCTGTCATTACTGACAGTACAAATGATGGTTCAAATATGTTTTGGGAAAATATTATCACAATGGTATACTGAACCCGTGAATCAAATAATCGTTTTCAAACATTACTGATATATTTCCCATTAAATATAAAAGAAATCCTTTAAATCCCAGACAAGCATACAGTGCAGTCATACAAGTATGTACCCCGAATACATGTTCTTACTCTTCACGTAAGGTTTGGCCAAGTAGGGCCACCGTATTGGATTGACCAATCACATCTAAGGTGCTCAACGGAAGAGGTGGGGCTGGCGGGATCCAGGGAAATAGAAACCCGCAAGCTAAACTTTCTCACCGACCTGACAGTATTAACAGGCAGAGAGGTGACGTTAGAATTACAAAAGAACAATGGAGTGTATTAATGCCAAATTCGTCTCTCAGAAGGTTAGCAAAACAAGATGGAGACCGGTGCCTACGGGGTCCCTACATCCACCAGATGTGTTCGCCACAGGGTCGTGGGACAACGAGGTAGGTGACGTTAGCTGGCTACCGGTGGCTAACTAGTTTCCATTCGTTCACATTGGATAGTCAGGCTAGCTTACCTAGCAAGCACAAGTTAACAAGACAAACGCGTGACAGGTTTAGGATCTGACTAATGTACTGCGTAGGAAGATATCTAGTACTGGCTAACGTTAACTGTTGTTTTGTTTTAGGACAACAAAGTTTCTCTATGGTCTATTGGGGAGCATGGAGTTTCTCATATGGAAGACGAGTTCGAAGGAGATCCACAACTGCTTTGCGAGTACAAGCATAACGGAGATGTTTTGGACCTGCATGTAAGTGTTGTGTACATTGGACACACCCAATCGTTTTATGAAATGATTAAGCCGGTATACTTGCTCATTTCAAACCGGTTTATATAAATGGCTAATTTTCTTGAACAGAATTGAACATGCAAAGGTAGCCATAGCTAACTGTCTTGCTAACATTACTTTGTTTCTGAATGTTAGGGAAAAATCCAATTCGCGAGGTTGACATAATGTCTTTTCCTCATGCACCGGATGTTAAGATCGTGTAAATGTTGTTAATTCCCTAACCTAACATACCCTTTAAGCGCAACACAACTTCATCTTCTTTGATATTCGCTTTGTCTTTCAGTTGTTAGAAGCGTGAGCAAATGACAGCGTGTTTTTCTTTTAGTTTCTGGACCAAGAGAGAATCGTTACAGCCTCATCAACCGGAGCAGTGACCATCTTCCGGCACCATCCCAACAGCCAGGTTAGGTGTTCCTGATTTTATGTTATGTTGCTTCACCTTCAAGTTAAGATATAAGCGGACGTAATCGACATGACTGTAGATAGAAAGAATCTTTATCCAATGGAATAGCATTTTCAACAATATGTGTGTTGTTACCACCTTGCACAAGCTTTGTTCAAAGGGCAGCTCTCCCAGAGGCAAATATTGATGAGGAATGCATGTACGACAATTCCCTCCGTAAACTTATATTTTTAGCCTGATGTCAGTTTACATTCCATCAACTTTCTTTGCCTTTTTATTAGTGTGTTTTTTTTGCAATATTTGCAGTAAAACTCAATGAAATGCTCTTAACAGTCATAGGCTTAATACTATAAAGCATGATATTCACTGAAGACAGGTATTTATCTTACACAGCAGCAGTAACCCAGCAGGGAATCGAACCTGCAACCTTGCCCTGCTCCTCACCTCTACACTACACTACTGTGCATGAAACATACATGCTGTTCACAGAACATTTTCCTAAATTGACAATATCACTGCAGAGGGAGTGCTATCCAGGTAATTGCCGCTCAGTAATGGAGTCTTCTTTGCCTTTGTCCCTGTAGACTTTGTCTGTGGCACAAGCGTGGGACAAAGCTCACCGCTTCCCTTGTGACAACGCGCCGTGCACGGGACTGGTGTGCAACAGCCCAGAGATCGTGACAGTGGGGGAAGATGGGAGGGTGATTCTCTTCAGAGCGGACCACAAAGTACCCCTGCGCACCATAGGTGTGTGACATGCACAGGTTATGCCTGCTATACTGCACCTGCTGTCACCACCACAGATAGGGCTGCACTTATACACTTTTAATGCTGGAGAAATGGTACTGAAGAAGCCAGGCATGTTAATACCATCAGGTTTTCTGGAACAGTGTAATAAGTGTTCAACAGCACAGTTTTGGGGAAAGTGAATGACCATAACAGGTATCCATGAGTGGATGGCATTTGCAAGTTGGAATTGTATGTGTTTGCTGCAGCTAGCCAAACACTTTCCCTGGGTTTTTAGCATTGGCTGTAAACAGTAAGGGGCTCCACCTTAGCTTATGTACCTTAGCTTTACTACTGGAACCCTGCATGCCCATTTAGTCCTACATGTGTCATTTTGTTTTAAAGTTATAAGCATAATCAATATGCAATTTATGCTTGAGGTTCATTCATCTTTTCAGTGTCAATATGACTAACTCCTGTTGGTATTTCATATCCAGACAACGCTGACAGCAGCACAATCCACGCTGTGACCTTCCTGCGAACAACAGAGGTCCTCACAGTCAACTCTATAGGCCAGCTGAAACTGTGGGACTTCAGGCAACAGGGCAGCGATCCCTCACAGATCCTGTCCCTGTGAGTTCACCCCTTCTTTTGACACGTACCATTTTTATTTGGAGAGCTGTGGCATGATAACATTTTTTTTTATCTGTACTGTTGTGTAACGCAGATGTCTTCTGTCACATGTGATTTGTTCTTGTGTATGACTGTATTTTCTTTTGCCTCACAGAACTGGAGAGAGAGTTCCTCTGCACTGTGTGGACAGGCACCCCAACCAGCAGCACATTGTGGCCACCGGAGGGCAGGATGGCATGCTATGCATGTGGGACGTGAGACAGGGCAGCATGCCTTTGTCTTTGATGGAGGCCCATTCTGCGGAAAGTGAGGGCTTTATGTCACACCAGGCATCTAAATAACCTGCAGCCCCATACAGTGCGGTCAACACTGCTCTGTCTCTCTTCAACCTTGTTTCATACGGCTTGAATTGCAGACCTGAAGGTTTGATGTTTGCGCTGTTGTGAATGTTTTTTCTATGTTTTTCCTTAGTGTGGGAAGTTCATTTTCATCCAACAAACACAGACCACTTGTTCACGTGCTCAGAAGATGGCTCATTGTTGCACTGGGAGAGCTCTACAAATTCCTCCATGCCATCCTTCCTACAGGGTAAGATGTCAGGTGTGAGAATTGGTGGCAGTGTTAAATCAGCAAGTTATTTATAGTCAGTATTTAACGCTCATCACTGTAGCCTAGGAGGTGCTGCATTCGGGTTTGGCTTGGTGTGGCTGCTCCTCAGTCTACACCTTTCCCCTCCTTTACCAAAGGCCCTCTCTGCCTGGCGCTTTGCCAACATCACAGAGTGGACCTCATGAGTCAGCAGAACTGGGAGGAAGGATGAAGGCATGATGTTTAAACCTATGGGACACCTTGTTTAATGAGCACCTTGCAGCAGCATTCTGTGACACAATTGTTAGAGAGATTGATCGTAGCTCAGTATATTTGCGTGTATTGTTTGCCCCCGCAAAATATATAGAGGGAAAATATTTATCAAAGATATCAATAACTGTACACCTGCCAAAAACACCTGGTCAGCATCTATTGCTAGCATTGCAAGCTAGCAGCTTGCATTGCTAAGTTATCCAAAGGCATGAATAGCCAGCTAATCATTCATATTTAGATACCAAGCTAGCTATATAGCAGCATGATTAACTCTAATAGTTGTTAAATATGTGTCTATGTCATTATTTCCACTCCCTTGGTGTGAGGCCAGTTCCTTTGCCAATTTGGGCACAAGGGGACAGTTGAGGGCACAGCATGCCTTCTCCCTTTACTTGGATTCACCCCCTGCAGTATTTTCACTTGGCTCAATATGGCTGGTGGTGTCCTTGCAGTGAGGCTAAATCAACCAACAAGGGTGCAGGGGGAAAATCAGGGGACGGACTGATTCTGTGATTGTTCACATGAAAGGGGAACAGTAATGACCTTTCATCACTGGAGGCTGAGTCAGGGGCTAGCATTTGCACTCTGACTGCATTTGTTTTCAAATTAGTCATGAACCCAAAAAGCAACTTGTGATGTTTTCAAATATGTGAGCAAACAAAGCACAGAATAAATAAAAGGTACTTAATAATGAGCAAATGCCTTTTTCATGATGACGCTTGACAGTGGCATTTAGGTTTGTAAAAACTGCTGTGTCATGACAAGGCAATTCATCAGTCAAGCCCTGGATGCTTGTGATTGCTGTTGCTTATCAGTGTGGCAATCAGTGCTCATTTTTTCTTGTCATCACTTGTGGCAGCATATTAAGCTTGTTGATTTTCAGATTATTTCAGCAGGTTTGGTCCTCACGTCTTTCATGAATAAATTCAGATATTGCATTTGGTTTCCAGTATTTGTTTTCTATTTTCAAATAATTTTAGTCAGATAGTAAGTCTAATGTTAACACATTAAAGAACATTATTTTGTAATAATTGTGTTTGCTTTATTTCTGAATTGCTACATCAGTATAACCGTGGTTTTGATGTTTTCTTTTCAAAGGCGGTCGGAACACCAGCGTGATGTCTCGCAGTGCGGTCCACCCGGCTGGCGGGAACCAGTCCCTGATGAGCGCCTGGCTGGGCGGAGACTCCAGTAAGGGTCACCTGGAGACCACGCACATGCTGCCCAGCCAGACCCTTTCCGTAAACAGCCTGGATGTGATAGGGCAGTGTTTGGTCTGTGGAACTGACGGAGAGGCCATTTACATCAACAGACAGGTCCCTGTATAGAGCGAAGAACATCATTAAGCGCTGCGGACTTTTCACTTTGGCTTATTTACTATCTGTGTTACTCTGAGTGTGGTTATGTTTTTTGTATTCAAGAATAGTTTGATTAAAAATTATGAAGCTGTTTGTTAGGTATTGGATGTGAGTTCACCTGAAGGGATTCATCTAAGAGACTCCCCTTCACCTCCCTCACTCGTGAAGGAGGGAGGTGCCATTATGCCATTGTGTTACGTAATGTTTGACGTACACTGGAAGACTTGGATCGATTATAGAGATTTCAGTAATATACTATTGTTGTACAAGTCAAAAATGGTTAGAGGTACCTTAAGGAAAAAGACATTGATGAAAAAATGTTTTAAAACTCTGTCGACGACAAGTTCTGTCCTAATCTAAGTAATATGGAAATTGATGGCATCTTTTAAGGATAAAAGTATAAAATGAAGCAATGGAAAAATACTGAAATACCACTTTTTATTTTATTTTGAGCTACCCATACTGTTTTTTCTATAATAAGCACTGTAACTCATGTCTTTGTAAATGAATTATCTTTTCAAAATGAATATTCATTTCATGCATTTATTTAATTTCATTTATCATCTAATTAGACAGGGGGACAAAACATTTAACATCAATACGTTGTGCATAACCATATTTAGTATTTTATTCTAGACTAGTTTCTGTCCCTAGGTTGGCTTTCAAGAAGAAAAAACTGCTTAACAAACATAGTGATGAACATAATAAAGCCTGCAGACGCATAGCAGGTACTCACTTTACAGTTTCGTGATGTTATGGATATTGATGACCAGAGGGAATATGACCTCAGTTTCTTTTAGTATGTTAGAGCTAATGCCACAAAACAGAATTATTCAATAATCCAGTATATATTCAGCATGACTGCCAGAAAAATTTAAATGTATATTAATTTAAAAAAAGACTACAGGGAGTTTTGACCAGAAGTTCATGTGAAAATTATGTTGATTAAATATGAACATGTTAGATGTATAAAACTAATTTAAACTTAATTTAAACTGGCAAAGTGGAAATAGAAATGTTTTGCTCTGAATACGTTTAATATTCAAGGTACTTGGAGGAAAAAAAACAAGTACAAAGTATTCATATAAATCCCCCAATGACACAGGCAGTAAGTAAAAAAAATTATCATTAGTTTTACCCACATTCACTCTATGCTCCCTCCCTGTTATACTCATCTGCCTTGCAAAAACCACATTTGTCCTGAGCTCATTCCTTTGGTCACCACAGTATCTTGCTGTTGCCTCCATTGTAAGCGTTTTTGCCACCTGGTGGTTAAGTCAGAACTACATTTCTATAATAATAAGGGGCCTTAAGCAACAGCAAGTAACAACAGTAAATGACAAAGGAAGGGAGGGAAATATGAATTTTCAATCATATCTCTAAAACCACCATGCCTCATTATATCGTATTATGATGTTAGATTTTGGTGTAGTACCTGTTTCATGCCATGATATACCACCACCTCCAACTTCACTGCTGCAACCACACTCTGGTAAGAGTTGTTCTCCAGGCATCCTGCATACCATCAGACTGAAAGAGTGTGTAACATAACTCGTTGCTCCACAGGAACGATTGCCATTGACCCAAGGTACAGGCTTGGTGTGACTTGTCCCATGCCAATCAACAGTGTGCAATTGTTTTTGTTAATAACTGATTGTGGGCTGCACCTACCCCCTCGAAAATTCATGGCATGCAGCTCTGGAAATGGGAAACACTTACAGGTTTGCCTGTGGCTTCATGCATCTCTTGACATTTTGTAGGGTCTGACAGTAAGATGAAGTAACCAGCCTTCTTAAGGCACATTGGCTCCTGTCAGTCAGTATTTTGTGCCTACCTAATTGTTCTTTGAGCTCAGTATTACTGACTTCCAGTTCCAAAAAACTTAAGCATGTTACCAGTTGTCGATCTGGGAATGTTTAATTGTTTTGCAGTAGAATTTACAGACATTTTTTTCCCAAATGACATCCGTGCATCATTCCTTCTGAAAAATTAAAACGGAAATTCTCTCTTAACCTAGAATTAATCGTTTGGCGTACAGGTTCAAAAGGGCATGATACACTGCTGGTCAAAAACACGCTGCATATTTCACACAAAGTCACACAAATTTCCCCCCAATCAGATGGGTATCCATTGACTTTTGGTGGGATGGTGTGACGTCATTGGACTAGAGGCTGGGATTGGGACGCCGCCATGCTGTTTTTGTGTCGCTGAGGCTGATGGGAAATGGGGGAAAAGATCCCTCACATCCGGGCAACCAGTCTGACAGACTTCAATATCCAAGCCACACGGGAAAAGAATGCTAAAGAGGAGTGTGAACAGCAAAATAACTCTTTGCGGTTAAGCTGTACGATACGAAACAATTAATACACAAGATTCACAACCCCTCTCGGTGACTCGAGGCTGGAAATGAAATAGGATCCCTTGCGGGTAAGGTTTGTTTAAGTATCCTTAGCTAACTAGCTAGGTGGCTAGCCACCGCAGGCCCTTCGTATCGGTTGGAAACTTCAGTCGGGACTGATGTCAGGGTCTGGACCTGGAAATCCGAGAGACTTCCACAACAAAACAAAGTGACCGAAAGCTAATTTCGTTGAAATATTGCTCGTTACTAATGTTAACACAGCTAGGTAGTTCGATATGTACTTTATTCATACATAACTTTAGTTGGCGTGGCAGATCGCTAACTAAATATTTGGGAATTTCTGACCGCACCTAGCTATGTAGCTAAACTAGGCCCGTAGCTAGCTGGGGATCGGGCATAACATTATCTGCAGCGGCCTTGGACAAGATGGAGAAGCCTGGTTTTGTCGGCTAGCAGCTAGCAATCCAGCCAGCTAATGTAATACTGTGGATGGGAAGCGACTCTGATAACAAGTGAATGAAGAGTGAATAGCAGCATTCTTTTGATGCAGCCGTTTCAAATCCTTTTATAGAGTTTGCTTGTTATTTAGCAATTGAAATTGGCGAATATTTGTGTAAATGACGTTTTTGGCCAGCTAACTACACAGTGGCTAATTTACGATGCATTTCCAGCCTCTTCTAGTAAATTCAGAGTAGTTAGCGAGCTAGCTAGGTATATGCCGTAGTCTTCGTTTTTAGTAGATTTACCTTTTTTGCAGATTTGCCAATAGGGGTAATAACACTCAAAAAGCAAGGATTGCAAGCTAACGTTAGCTAAGTAACTGTTATTGTTACAAACTAACTAACCGATCAGTTAACGTAGTCAATGAGTCGTTTTAAACTATGCTATCTAACTCGGCTTATTTTCCTTACAATCAAGGGTTATAGACGAATATACTGGCAAACACGGATAATTTTAATTATAAACATTCTCTTGGTTTTGAAAAATACCCTTCCTGCAACAGTCGTTTTTATATTACAATTGTCATAAATTCCTCACTTTGTAAAAAGACTGAATATCTGCAACTTTAGGAACAAACCTGTTGGCTATTGTTAGCGCTATAGCTAGATTCAAATGCATACATTTGTCATCCAAGAATAGATGCGGTCCGTGGTCACTCTTAAGTGTTGCATTTATTGGACCGCAGGGCCAGCACACGGTGATGTTCTGTCATTCGGAATGGAGCTTATCAGTGCGTTTGAACTTATTTTCCTTTATCTTCCCTTAGATGTGCCGGTGTGATTCTTGCACGCAGAACTGAAGACTCGATCGACACAGGCGCTCCTCCGGCTCGATCCTTCACCCAGTGCCCGGAGACGGCTCTTGCCGCTGTGCGAAGCTACAGCCCTTTCACCCCAGGCTGTACCACATTAATGTTCTTACATGAAGAGGGGGGAGAAACCCGAAGGATACCGACAGATGCGACCCAAGACCTTTCCCGCGAGTAACTACAGCGGCAGCAGCCACCAGATGCTACAGGAGATTCGGGAGAGCCTGCGGAACCTCTCCCGGCCCTCCGAAGCCGCCAAGATGGACATGACCGCCGGCGCAGGGAAGGTGGTGGCGGACGACCTCCGGCAGCAGGGTCGGACCAGCAACCCCAAGAACCCGTACCACAAAGCCCTGCAGGAGATACGCAAGTCGCTGATGCCCTTCGCTAACGAGCCCAGCTCCTCCAACAGGGGTGCAGAGGTCAACAAGCAGATGCTGCTGGAGCTGCAAACCGCTGGCTTTGAGGAGGTAGGGAAAGTTCCGACGGTGAGCGTCTGCTACACTACATTATTACATTACATTTTGGCATTTAGCAGATACTCTTATCCAGAGCGAGTTACATAGGTTACACTTTTTACATGTTATCTATTTATACAGCTGGATATTTACTGTGGCAATTCTAGATTAAGTGCCTTGCCCAAGCGTCCAGCAGCAGTGCCCCAGTGGGGAACTGAGCGGACAACCTTTCAGTTACGAATACTGCTCCTGTGGATGTTTTGTTGTGTTCAGGGTTTGGAATTTGATTTTTCATGAAAACAGTAATCATTTGCGCTGAGTCTATGGTATTTAGCTAACTGGGTCCAGAGGGCTGGCCTGTCCCCATGTCTATGCATCAGAACAGGAATTTTTTGTGAAAATGTGCATACTGCTGGATAGATATTTTTCTCCAAACAACTAGCTAGAAATATCCTGTGGTAACTGAGGTAGAGGGTACAACTAGTCACTGCTCACCATGGACATTGCCAGAACGTTAAGAATCTACAAAACCTAGGTGGTTTTGTTGGTGGTTCATAGTTTTTAATTCATGTTTTGCATTGGATACCATTTTAGGCAGGCTTGGGAGACGGGGACAGGTGTACAAGTGTTGCAAGACGTTCTCAACACCTTGTTTTGTGAGATTGATTTGAAATATGTAAGCACTGGTATGTGGACTGGTTAGCTTTGGCATTGTTACCATGCTCAGGATGTCATAGCCACATTGTGAGGATGTTTATGGCTACAGTCACGAGATTGTTTCCTTTATTTCAGTTTAGTTTTGTCATCCACTCGAATAAAGCAGTTTACGTTTACACCCGCTCCCAAGTGAAGTCATCATTCAAATCATAATTTAAGGTAGTGCAAGTTTAGAAACGAACTCTGTGCTTTTTATTTTAAGGGCGGGACTGCATGTTTATCTGTCCTGTCATTGCAGAGCTTTTATTGTTTGTACAGATTTTGTCCAGTTATGTGAAATAACGTAATTATGTTCTCTGTGCTGTATATCAGTGTTACTGAGTTATGTTACTGAGGGGTGGCAGTGTAGCATAGTGGTTAAGGAACAGGACTCGTAATCAAAAGGTTGCTGGTTCGATTCCCTACTGGGACCCTGCTTCTGAACCCTTCAGCAAGGTACTTAACCCAAAATTGCCTTGATAAATATCCTGCTGTATAAATAGGTAACATGTAAATACTGTAACCTATGTAAGTTGATCTGGATAAAGTCATCTGCCAAATGACAACAGTGTAATGTAATGTGTCTGGAAAGAGTTTGCTTGTAGTTCAGCCTCCACTCATCTCATTGTCATTTGTTTATACCTGAAAGAGTTCACAAGAAAAGTGTTTGAAGTGAATGCTTGTGAGCTTACGATGTGTCAGAGGTAATATCATCCCCCCTGTTTTTCCTGTCCTCATCTGGGATTGTCGTTAGCCTGGTCTGACACTGTTGCTCATTTATCTTAAATTGGTACACTTGTGTTCTATTATGCTAGAAGTCGCTCTGGATGAAATGGAGTGTCTGCTAAATCAATGTGATGTGATGTGATGTCGTGACTGAGACGGGGAATGCTGTCTGCGCAGGAGATGGTGATCCGCGCCCTGAAGCAGACGAACAGCTAAATGAATGTGATGTTATGTTATGTGATGTGATGTTGTGACTGTGAAACGGGGAACGCTGTCTGCGCAGGAGATGGTGATCCGCGCCCTGAAGCAGACGAACAGCCGCAGCGTGGAGGCCGCCATCGAGTACATCAGTAAGATGAGCTACCAGGACCCGTGGAGGGAGCAGATGGTGGCAGTGGCCGCGGCCGCCCGCCCTGTCAACGCCGGCATGAAAACGCCCAGTAGGTGTCTGTCCTCCGGAACCCGCCGCTTGGCTAACTGTCCCTTACCCGGGGTGTCCATGGAGACCTGCTGTTGTGCGGGCCAGAGGAACCGGGCCATCTGCTTCTGAAGTTAGGCTGCCCTCGTTTTTTAGGAACGTCACCCTGAACAGCTCCTCTGTCTGACAATTCTCCTGTTTATCTTGATTTTTCTGCCCCCATGTAGAAACGTGTGTTTATAAACATAACTTTGTTAATTCAGATTTCTGCAGTGTATCGGCCTGTTGGGTCTGAGAGCTTGTGCATGTCTGAGCGACTGCGACTGCGTGTAGGGCCTGAGAGCTTGTGCGTGTTGGGTCTGAGTGACTGTGTTGCCTCTCAGTGCTTGTGCGTGTTGGGTCTGAGTGACTGTGTGTGTCGCGTCTGAGTGATGGTGTGCATTGCCTCTGAGAGACGGTGTGTTTGTTGTGCGTTACCTGTGCTCCAGGTGCAGCTCACATCCAGCAGCCCGTGCTGAGGAAGCAGAGCTGGAAGGGCTCCAAGGAGTCCCTGGTCCCCCAGAGGCACGGGCCCCTCCTAGTGGACGGGATGATGTACCACTCCGACAGTCCTGGCCCCCAGGCGGACATGGCGGGTCGCCCGCCCCCGGCCTTCACGCAGGGTCACCCCGGAAACAGCCAGAGGGTCAACCCGCCCCTGCCACCCCAGGTGCGCAGCGTCACTCCTCCCCCGAACAGGGGCACCACCCCGCCCCCGCCCTCCTGGGATGCCAACCCCTCCACCAAGCGCTTCTCGGGAAACATGGATTACCTGGTGCCGCGCATCTCACCTGTCCCGCAAGGCGCCTGGCCCGACGGGTACTCCGCCCCCTCCTCCCAGAACCAGAGAGGCATCAGCCCGGTGCCGGTCGGCCGGCAGCCAATCATCATGCAGAGTTCGGGGGGGAATAAGTTCAACTTCCCCTCCGGCTGGCCTCAGAACAGCTCGGGGCAGCCCGACTACCTGGGACACCAGAACGTAGCCCTGAGCGGGGGCGGGCGGCAGCCCCCCCCTCCGTACCCCCTGAACCAGGGCAGCAGACAGAGCCCCACGGCCCTGCAGATGCAGGCGGGCGGACCCGCCTCCTCCCCCACCTACGTCAACGGCGGGAACCTCCCCCAGTCCGTGCTGGCGCCCAACCGCAACAGCCACAACCTGGACCTGTACAACCTGAGCGTCCCCGGCCTGCCCCCGTCCTGGCCCCAGACCCAGTCCTCCCCTGGGGGCAGCGGGGGCCACGACATGCCCCCCTCCTGGCCCCACAGCATCCCCGTCCGCTCCAACTCCTTCAACAGCCACCAGCTGGGCGGCCGGCAGGGCCACCCGGCCAGCTCCCAGCCCTCCGCCACCACGGTGACCGCCATCACCCAGGCACCCATCCTGCAGCCCGTCAAGAGCATGCGCGTGCAGAAGCCGGAGCTTCACACGGCCGTGGCACCCACGCACCCGCCCTGGATGCAGCAGCAGCAGCAGCAGCAGCAGGCCCCTCCCCCGGGCCCCTACCCGGAGGGCCCCGCGCCCATGTCGCAGATGGGCGTGGTGGCGGAGGTCCCCAGCTACCAGGGCCCCCGGCCCCCGTACCCAAAACACCTCCTGCAGCAGCCCGCCGCCCCCTGCCCCGCCTACGACTCGGGCAGCAAGCCCGGCAGCGGGAAGGAGGAGCCGGCGTCCACGGCGACGGAGGAGGAGGGAGGGGGCGGGGGTAGCGGCGGCGGCGGTGCTGGCGACCGGGCTGACGGCCCCGAGGGCGCCGCGGCGACCGACCGGGAGAAGAAGCAGATCACCACGTCCCCGGTGCCCGTGCGCCGGAACAAGAAGGACGAGGAGCGGCGGGGGGAGTCCCGCGTCCCCATCTACTCCCCGCAGGCCTTCAAGTTCTTCATGGAGCAGCACGTGGAGAACATCCTCAAGAACCACCAGCAGAGGCTGCGGCGCAGGAAGCAGCTGGAGAGCGAGATGCAAAGGGTGAGGGTTCTCTGTCCTGCCAGCGCCACCCTGTGGCGGAGGTAGATCTTACACGCGTAGGGAAAGCCCCTGTGAACTCTGTCAGTTCTTTTAAGAGTAAACGTATGTTCTCGTCATCTCCTCTCCCATGGCACTGTTTTTGATGTGACGACAAGTAGTCAAGTCTTAATTGGGTAGTGGGGCTGGTTTAAGTGTGACACTCAGCTGTTCTCTCAGGGAATCTGTCCTTCATCTTTCTTGAGCTGTTTCAGTTCTTTCTATCAACTTGTTCTGTAAAAAAATGCTTTCTGCTGTAGCTTTGTTTTCTTCTTTTTTCCTGAGCTGTTTTTCCCCTCTCTTCACTCTCACTAACAGCTGGTATAGAAGGTAAAGGTATCTGAGGCGCTGTGACCTGAATAGTCTCCACAGTTCAGTGACCAAGTAAGCTACTGTTGACAGAAAGTCCATCTTAAATTAACTGCATGAAGCCGTCTCTTGTTTTTCAGCATGGTTACAAACCCCCCTCCATCGTTTTTGCTGTTTTCCACCAATGACCAAGTGCTACTGGTGTTAATGAATGCATGTTTTTTCAGTCACCATAGAATTCAACCCACCAGCAAACCAGCGTCTGTTGTTCACCAGTGAGATATTAGGCCTGTGGGATTTCACAAGAATTCTGCCTGCCAAGTTTAACCCTAAAGCATTATGTAGGTGTTTCCAACCGATCAGATTCTTATTACTATTTATATGTGCCAAGAATTCTGGCAACCACAAGTCGTTCAGAAGTGAATATATAGAATATTCATGAGTACAGAATCATGGAACACCTTTCCAGCGAACTCATATTCATGAGTACAGAATCATGGAACACCTTTCTGGTGAACTCAAACTAAAAGGAATGTTCTGTGGTGAATGGTCTCTCCCTGCTACTCAAATCAAGGCAGAAGATGGTGCATAGTTGTCTGACAACATTCTCGTGTGAAATGGAAGCCGTTTAATGATCACCCGCTGCTGGCTTTCCGCCTGACCGCTTCTGCTTCGTGGTCCCCCTAGAGGAGGCCAGATTTCACTGGTGACGCAGTGCTGTGTGAGCTCGGTGCGGTCTGTTGGGCCAGAGGGCCCGGGTTTGAGCAGCGGGGAGGTTCAGCCTAACTGTGTGTGTGTGTGTGTGTGTGTGTGTGTGTGTGTGTTGTTTGTGTGTGTGTGTGTTTGTTGTGTGTGTGTGTGTGTTTGTGCGTGCGTGCGTGCGGTGTGCAGGTGGGCCTCTCGGGGGAGGCGCAGGAGCAGATGCGCATGATGCTGTGCCAGAAGGAGTCCAACTACATCCGGCTGAAGCGCGCCAAGATGGACAAGTCCATGTTTGTCAAGATCAAGACGCTGGGCGTGGGGGCCTTCGGCGAGGTGTGCCTGGCCCGCAAGGTGGACACCAACGCGCTCTACGCCATGAAGACGCTGCGCAAGAAGGACGTGCTGCTGAGGAACCAGGTGGCGCACGTCAAGGCCGAGAGGGACATCCTGGCGGAGGCCGACAACGAGTGGGTGGTGCGCCTCTACTACTCCTTCCAGGACAAGGACAGCCTGTACTTCGTCATGGACTACATCCCCGGGGGGGACATGATGAGTCTGCTGATCCGCATGGGCATCTTCCGGGAGGAGCTGGCGCAGTTCTACATCGCCGAGCTCACCTGCGCAGTGGAGAGCGTGCACAAGATGGGCTTCATCCACCGCGACATCAAGCCCGACAACATCCTCATCGACCGCGACGGCCACATCAAGCTCACCGACTTCGGCCTCTGCACCGGCTTCCGCTGGACGCACGACTCCAAGTACTACCAGAGTGGTGAGTGCCCGTCCGCGTTTGCCTGGCTGATTTTGTCTCTCTCTGGATGCAAGTTTCACCCTAGGATTGTCATTATACGTTACATTACATTATTGTCATTTACCAGACGCTCTAATCCAGCGCAAATTACAGTTTTTACATGTTATCGATTTATACAGCTGGGTATTTAGTGAGAGAATTCTGGGTTAAGCACCTTGCCCAAGGGTACAGCAGCAGTGCCCCAGCTGCTTTCGGTTTCAGCTTTCGGTTACAAGCCCTGCTCCTTATCACTATGCTACACTGCCGCCCTATACCATGTAAGGGGAAAAATGCAACAACCGGATCCTTGAGGTATTAATTTAATATAGTGAATTAATCTACTTCTTTTAATTCAGTATTTAGAACTGAATTTGCACAATTAATAAATTCTAAATTTCATTGATTACTGCTACATACAACTGCACAATTTTTTTGTGTAGAGAAATGAAGTGTATTAAGATATAATTAACGATCAAACATAATCTGGCACGTGAACATAGCCAAAGAATGTCTTGCTTTATCAGTTTGACCTTGCGTCCAGCATGAGGAATGCCATATGATTGCTGTGTATGTGTATCGGCCCGTACGAGAGCAGTGAAGGTATGGTGGTAATAAAAGACGACATTGTTCTCCTTCCATCTATCAAAGGGATTAGCTAACGGTCCCAAGGTCAAGTGACTGCACGCAGGAATCTAGGTATTGCTGAAAAGGCTTCTTTGTTTCCCCCCTCTTCTTTCCCTGTCACAAAACATCTGGCCAGATGGATGTACAGGAAAACACACATGTACGAGTATTTTCTAAGCTGTAAAAATGACTGAAAACCAAAATAAGACCCCACAGAAACATGTTGAGATTGAAGTCTCCTCACCTTTAATCAGTTATTCCTGATGCATGATGACTCAGATGCTGTGATGTTGACATACGCAGCAATAGCAGTGAAACATAAATGGTTTTGTCTGTTTAAAGGACATCAATAGTTGTTCTCAAAAGTATCATGTGAATGACTAACTAGGGCTTGAAACGTTTGTTAAGCTTTCTGGAAAAGTCAACAAGTATATAAAAATGAACCCTGGACACAGTAGGACAAAGCACTTGTGTGCTGTAAGTCTTCTGTCTTTAAAAGGTTGCTTTATTAGTGCTCGGTATTTCCAACCACTTTCCTTTGGTCTTATCTACTGCCCTTTTAATGTCCCTCATCTTATCAGTTTATCATCCCCATGAAATGGTGATACAGGCATTCGTTTATTACATTATATTACATTTATTAAAGTCGATCCTTGTGACAGCCATCGTGTGTGCAGTGACCGTCATACCCTGACCCCCAGGTGACCACATCCGGCAGGACAGCATGGACTTCAGCAAGGAGTGGGAAGACCCGGCCAACTGTCGCTGTGGAGACCGGCTCAAGCCCCTGGAGCGACGGGCGGCCCGGCAGCACCAGCGCTGCCTGGCTCACTCACTCGTCGGCACGCCCAACTACATCGCTCCCGAGGTCCTGCTCCGCACAGGTGAGCCTCTCTCTCCACGGCCTGGGGCGAGACCTGGGTCCACAGAGTGCCTACCCTTGTTTTAAAAATCCATTTTAAATGGATTCTGTGACCATTAAAAGTGGTAAAAATCCAATGACCATTGCCTGAATGATTCCACTAATGCCATGAACCTTTTTTTTTCCCCCTAGGTTATACCCAGCTCTGTGACTGGTGGAGCGTTGGTGTCATTTTGTATGAAATGTTAGTAGGACAGCCCCCATTCTTAGCAACAACACCCCTGGAAACACAGCTCAAGGTACTGAACATGGCTACTGTAATACTGCTTCCCAGTCCTTTCATTCATGGGCAGGTCTGTGTTGTTTCTCTCTTGTTACCTCGCTGACTGTTTCCTTGTTACCTGGTGTGTGTGTCCCAGGTCATAAACTGGCAGACAACCCTGCACATACCTCCGCAAGCCAAGCTGAGCCCCGAGGCGTCCGACCTGATCGTCAAGCTGTGCCGGGGCCCGGAGGACCGCCTGGGCAAGAACGGGGCGGACGAGATCAAGGTGCAGCCCTTCTTCAAGACCGTCGACTTCTCCAGCGACCTGCGGCAGCAGCAGCCCGCCCCTTACATCCCCAAGATCGCCCACTGCACGGACACCTCCAACTTCGACCCCGTCGACCCGGACAAGCTGTGGAGCAGCGACGACGACGGCGAGGGCAACCACAACGACACACTCAACGGCTGGTACAAGAACGGCAAGCACCCCGAGCACGCCTTCTACGAGTTCACCTTCCGCCGCTTCTTCGACGACAACGGACACCCCTACAGCAGCCCCAAGCCCATCGAGTACGAGGGCTACGAGGACCCAGACGCGGAGCCCCCCAGGGAAGAGGGGCCAGTGCAGGAGGGGGCCGCCCGGGGGGCGCAGGGCCGAGACCTGGTGTACGTGTAGACTGTCCGCGTGTTCCGCCGGCTGCCAGCTTTCTCCTGCGTCACTGCTGATCTGTGATGCGGCAGATGTATATCGTGAGGTTATTATAGGAAAGGAGGAGGATAAGAAGGCCATTTTTCAGCCTCAAGTGGTGGGTGCATGGTCTCTCTGGCCGTGTTCCAACAGGGAAAGGCTAGTGAGGCGTGACTGTGTTCGAGATTACGGTGTCAGTTCAAGAGGAGGCAGGAAAGAGTCTGGCTCTGACCACACTACTGGTGTATTTATTATAGGATGTACATTGTACGTTTCAACTGTGTGGTCTGAACAGATGTAAAAAAAAAAAAAAAAAAAAAAAGTTTATTTTGTGTGGGTGTTCTTCGTTTGGAAAGAAGTCTCTTCCAGAAAAGTAACCCCCCCCAATTACGCCTTAATTTATTTTAAATATTGTAAACTTGGTGATAATAGTAACACTCAACATACACTATGAAACTTGTTTTTGTAGTTGGATCTTAATTTCATTGCAAATGTGTCTTAATTTATATTTGAATAGATGTTGTGTAAAGTTGCAAAGGGGAATTAGAATTACTGGTCTGGATAGAATTTGCAGGGATGGAAAAATGAAAAACTCTTGAAATGTTGCAGTGCCTTTGAGATGATCTGTTTTCTTTTACCAAATGCATAAGAAGAAAAAAAACTTAATCAGTCTGGCATTTTTAATGAAAACACTAGTGTAAGGAAGATTTAGAGGTTTGTGTATTTCTTTCTAATTTATACATATAAATGTATTTATAAATTATGCTGTATAAATTTGATGTAAATAATGTTCTCTATCCTGTTGGTTTCAGTGATAAACCTCTTAGGGCAGGCCCTGTGTTTGTTCATTACTCCATTTAGGCCTTGTTTCCTCTGTAAGGTTGTTGATCACTCTTGGCCTTCAACAATTTTTTTTTTTCCTTTTTTTTTTCCATTTCCAAAAGAAATAAATGTATGGCATACCAATTGTATTGCAAGTACTCGAAAGCAGAGAGGTGTAATTTGGGATGGCCTTATCCCTGTGTTTGTTTTCTCAAGTGCTCTCTTCTGTCCTGTCTGTGCTCTCGATCTTTAGCAACTGTGCCTCTAGCGCTACACCACCACCCAACCAAAGTACCAAGCAACACTACAGATACTTCCCAGACAGGGCTGGTGGCTCATGAGGGATCGATGCTACATGCGAAAAAGAGTCTAAAAGATGTGTGGGACAGCACCACATTATGCTGCTTGGAAAGCCAGCCATTAAGGCCTGACCCAAAGGGTCTCCTCCTGGCTGCGCACACCTGATTACGTGCATTTCTGAACTGAGGGTAGTTTTTTCCCTTTTGCTCTTATTTCTACATATCTTGGAGAGGTCTGAATGTAGTTCTGGGGTATGACCGTTGATATTCCTGCACTGTTCCTGTTTTTTGTTTTGTTTTTTTACTGTAATCATGTTAACATGATATCCAAATTCGGTTATTTTGTGTTAAATGTATTATGGGGTGGATGCAGGGAGAGGAGGGTGATGAATAAAAAATGTAAAGCACAATGTTTTTCTTGTGTTCCTTTATGAAATCCTTCATTCAGAAAACTATATATACATCATACACACACACAAACACACATGTATATATACATACTGAATGTTCTTTAAAATAAGATTCATTACAGTAGTACTAGCAATTATTAACCAGCATGACTTAAGCTCAAGAGTTGTTCATTCCTATTTGCTCATTTGTAGAGTCAATACTTTGTTTAGGAATTGATGTGAACTAACAAACCTTTGCAGTGTCAGACATGGAGCTCAAATCACTTTTTAAAGGCGCTGCATTGCTATGTACTGCCTCATTTGAAGCTAAAATAATGTGCTGTGAAAGAGACACCACTAAATTGTATATGTTGGAGGTTAAGCCCTTCCTTTTCTTTTGAAATCAAGACAGGGTGTAGCATTTTGTGGTTACTGGTCTGGACTGCGAGGGAAAGATAAAGATAGGTGTGAAAAGCCCAATATTATAGGCACAGATGTATGAGTTGGCAAGCAGAATGAATTTAAGCTCCATTAACACCTGTCGTATTGCTATGATATTTCTAATACTTCGGGATGTAGTGAATTGTGCTCACTAATCATTTGTCACTCGAGTAAAGGTAAAGATAGATAAGATACAGGGATGCAAATTAACTAAAATTAGCTAAGTTTATATATCCAACAGGGCTAACTTGAGGCATGAGTTGACCTTGGGTTTTTATACCCCCTATTGACGAAAAGAAATAATGTAAATTTGAAAAAGGAAAAAAAACATGCTTTGAAAAAGTATGAAGACATTGACTTGGTTTCTTTCTTGTTAGAACTAATATCAATAAATAACAATAATCTGGTTAGTTAGGAACTTGTTCTCTTTTTAATTGTGTCAGCTTTTTTTTTGTTTGAAAGAAGGCTCCTGGTCTCCTTCGGCCGCTCCGTACAGTCACTTCAGCCCAGGAAATGACGCCCTTCGCTTGACTTCAAACTTCCAGAGGCGGGTGCTGCCGGACGGGTTGGGAAGAAAGCTCTACTCGAAAACAAGCAAACAAAACCTGTTCTTAGATTAGCTCTTTTTTTAATAACATGTTTTGTTGATGCGTAAAGAAATGTATTTTTAGTTACACGCCATTCTCCGCTTTTTTCGAATGGTGTTTTGCACTTTGAATATTGCAACAGGTGAGTGAGCAACTGGCTAGCTTAGTTAGCTCGCTAATGCTAGCTAAGTAACTAACTTCTAGGGAGCTCCCTGGCTAACGTTAGCTGAATTTTTAGCTAGATATAAAGTTCTGCTTCCTTCAAAGCCTTCTGTGATTTGAAACAACTCAACAGTTTCAGTCAGTCTGTCTGTCCTTATCATGAAATTCATGTTTTTAGAAAGTTTCAAACGTTAGTTGTAACTGCCTTCAGCTAGCCAAGGGTGTTTTCATACTCAACATGGCAGTCTTTGTGGAGGGCTAGCTAGCGGGCTTAGTTAGCCTGTTCGCTCCGTGCGGTCTTGCTGCTAACTCCGCCCGAGCACACAGTTGCACCGCTAAGTCAGCTAGGGGAGGCAGGAAGTTTACCGGTACTCTTTTCAGTTGCTGTTGTAAAGCAAACTTGTAAAACAATCTTCATCTCATCCTGAAGTTGTCAGGAAAAGCTGTCACCCACCCCGTGAGGTTTTTGGACCTAACATTTAGTTTTCCATACAAAGTTTGTGCCTACACTTGCAGTTTAAGCCGATCACACTAAACTTTCTTTGTAATTTTTTTTATTTTTGCTAAATATTTAAGTGTATGGATTCTAGGATCTGTGTAAAACGGGAAAATATTTTCGCTCAGGTGTGAATGCCGCCAGCTGTTTTCAGCGTCCGATGGAAACATCGCCATTGAGTTGTATGAATGCGTGGATGTTTGTGTTGACAGTGACAAAAGAGAAACATGCTACGTAGCCGGTAAAATGCGTTATCTTTTTTTTTTTTTTTTAAGCGCAGTAACTTCGTTAATTATTACGGATGTTACTTTTTACTGCCAGTTTCTGTGTTCGTTTTCCACTGATCTCCGCTTTTTCACCTAGAATGAGTCTACTTGAAATAAGTGAAAACGTCAAACTTGCCCGAGAATACGCCTTACTTGGAAACTACAGTTCTGCTATAGTGTGCTACCAAGGGGTACTTGAGCAGATCAAGAAATATCTCTACTCTGTCCGAGATGCTGCTTTACAACATAAATGGCAACAGGTATTTATTTCTTTTACAATGGCCCTTGTCCTTTTTCATTGCATAATGTGTAAATACAATTAACTTATTTTGTTTTTTTTGACTGAGAAACATGTTACCCTGTTGCTATCCAGTATTGCTTAAATACTGTGTTACTGCTCTTGATATTTGATATTGGAAAGGAAGGTACTGTAAGGGGAAAATTGTATCTCTAAAAACAACAGTGTTGAAATGTTACATTTGGATGTAAATACTTGACTTGTCTCACCACTTGACAGGTTTGGCAAGAAATCCATGAAGAAAACAAACATGTGCAAGACATTATGACAACACTGGAGAGCTTTCAGCTGGAGACCACCCCTTCCAAACCAAGCTGCCACGATGGAGACATCTGGCCCGTGCAGGTGGAACGGAGGTATGTCTTTCCTACACTGCACTTCTGTTGCCCTAAGATTTCTGTTGCAGAGTTTGTGGAGCTGTTTGTAGAGGCATGTTTACATCTTATTTAGAGGTAACAGCATTTAATCCAATTCAATAAAAGTCTTAAAATTTAGTTTGCTGTTAACAAGTTTTGAACAGCTTCAACTTTGTGAGTATAGTACAAGGAAATAATTGTTTAGTGTGTACCTCGGTCATACAGACCTACGTGTAACGATGACAGTTTCACTTCTGCAAGACAGAGGTGATTTGTTTTTTGTTATGCCACTATGTTATGTGATGCTGGCCACACCTGAGGCATGGTAAAGGAAAAAAAACATAGCATCATAGCTACTCCAGCCTGGAGTCTTTTGCACTAAACGACACTGGTTCATATGAGGGGTAATTACAACATCTGTGTGAACCTGGTTACATAGCCTGTGATGTCCATACCATGAGTTCTAAGCATGATCTGGTTATTTATGGTCAATAGAGCTGTTTACCTGAATTTAATGTTACGTTGGTAGTCATCCAAGTTTTTTTTTTTTTTTTATATCTGTGAGTTTACCTTGAAGAATGAGATCTTTGAAATTGCTGTATTGGCTTTGTGTGCCATACATCGCTCTAGGGCAGTAGTGATCATTTTTGCATTCTGCTTTTATGGGAAAATAACATACTTGCTTCTCCCACCTCTCTGCAGTAAATACCTAAAAATAAAGTGCTTTGAATATTTGTGCATCCAAGACTGTTTGGGAGTGTGGTTAGGTAAATAAGTGAGCAGGAAGAAAGGGCTGTTTGTCTGGGGGGAAAAAAGCTTCATAATTAAGTCATATGAGTGGGATTAGGGCTTGGGCCCTTGGCTAGTGGCCTGCTCTGTTTCTTATTTTTTTGGTCTCATCACAGCATGTTCGACAAAATTACGCAACCGTTTGATGCGTTAAAAGGAAACAGGAAAAAAAAAAATTCCTGTAACCTCTACAAGCCAGGAGTTTAATGCAAATCTTTCTGGGTGCTGTGGTAAATATGGTAACAGCTTGGGCTTTGTGCGTATGCGGGCTGATGTTCTGATGTCTCGCCGTAAAGGTCCTCACCCTGTCCGGTGCGGCGGCCGCAGGTCCCCTATAAAGAAGGCAAACCGCACAACAACCGCCTGAGCGCCGCCGCCCGGGCCCAGCACCGGCAGTCCCCGCGCGTGCCCAACGGCGACCGCGCCAAACCCGCCAAAGGCAAGGAGAAGAAGGAGGCGCCGGGCAAGCCCAAGGAGGACAAGGTAATATCCACACACAGGACAACTGCAGTCACCAGACTCTGAGGCACCATGGGCAGGATGCCTTTCTCTCTAACCTTTTTTTTTTTTTTTTTTTTGGGGGATTCCTTCTTTTTGTACCTGATGTTTTCGTATGATTCCATGTGAACGGTTGCATTTAGACACTGAACATTCATTGGTAAATATTTGTATGCTGGAGCGTTTGGCCTAAAACCAATCAAGGTAGCCCTGAGGTCATTGAACATAGCAATATATTATGTATGCGTGTATACGCATATGTATATAATGTAAAAGTATTCTCTTTCAGCCAAATATCCTTGAGGTTCAGAAATGCCTGAAACCCAGCTGTTTCTCCACCTGTTGCATAACCTGAGGAAATATTTGTCCTGTTGACCAAATACCTCTTCTTCACCATGTGTACATAGAGCCACTACTATCCTGTTAGTCCAGTTTCTGAGTATCAGGCAGCCACGACCACACTCAACAGCTCATCCCGAATGTTTGCGATGCAGAGCAAAGCTGACGCGTCCGAGACGGAAGTGAAGAAGTTTGACGGGACAGGATATGACAAAGACCTCGTGGAGGCCCTGGAACGAGACATTATATCACAAAACCCGAATGTCAAGTGGTGCGTGAAACGATACCATTTTTTTTTCATTTATTTTTCCAATAATAAAAACGCCCACACCCTGGATCTTTTAAAGACAATACCAGCATGTTTATTTATAAAACGGTTTCCAGTATACTTATGATCTGATGGAGGTCAGACTGAAACATAGGCAACTTTGTTTTAACAGTAAGGATGCAGTGTGCAGGAATCTGTGCTTCTTTCCTCAACACACCTACAAAAGACACAGCCAGTTGCAACTGCCTTTTTTCCCTCAATATTTCATTGCACTTTTAAATGTATTATAATGACTGCGGTTTACCTTCCACATTATTAATTATGATCACTTTTGTAATATTTGCTGGTTTGCCATGTTTTTTCAATCATTTTTTATAGGTTCCTTGTACTTAGTAGTAATCTGTACTTAATCTGTTAATGGTTAATGATTTGTGTATGTGTAGGGATGATATTGCAGACTTGGAGGAAGCTAAAAAGCTGTTGAAGGAAGCCGTGGTGTTGCCTATGTGGATGCCTGAGTTTTTCAAAGGAATTCGAAGACCTTGGAAGGTATTACAGCTGTATCAGTTGTCTACAAGCATGAGGAGAATTTTTTAAAGTATGATGCGTAGTGCTTCTAGCATTCGTACCTCCTGGAGTGTTTTGGTTTTTCAGAGAAAGTACTTGATGTCGGTTGTTTAGCTCTTGACCTCACCCCCTTATTAGTCAGGCCATGCAGCAGACCATCAAAGTGGATCTAAATTACATTTTTGATTGGCTGCCAAAATGTGAATTGTGAGGCTCTTCCATTCTCCAGGAAGTGTAGCAGTGCATTTTTTTTCACTTCCTTTCCCAGGGAGTGCTGATGGTCGGTCCACCTGGTACGGGGAAGACCCTGCTGGCCAAAGCCGTGGCGACAGAGTGCAGAACCACCTTCTTCAACGTGTCCTCGTCGACGCTCACCTCCAAGTACAGAGGGGAGTCTGAGAAGCTGGTCCGGCTCCTTTTTGAAATGGTGAGCGTCTTCCTCTGGACCTCCACGTCAGTGCAGTCCCCTAATTAAGGAGTTAACCTTCCCCCAGAATTACATTACACTCATTTAGCAGACGTTCTTACCCAGAGCGAATTCCAGCACAAGAGAACAGAAGTGTATCCATTCAAGTTGAATGAGCAACAGTGTTAGACCAGGCCAACGACACTCCCAGAGCAGTCAGTGTGAGCATAACACTGTCCAAGCCCTAACACAAGTTAGGCGTGGACAACGGAATGTCACGTTTAATGTGGTATCAAAATGCCTGTAACGATTTTTGTTTGCATGGATGGATCTGGTTTTTGTTGTTGGTGGTGGTGTTGTGAGGCAACCCTGAGCCCTATTCAGATTGTTGTGTCTTTTCCGTTGAAAGGCCAGGTTCTACGCCCCAACCACGATATTCATCGATGAGATCGACTCCATGTGCAGCCGGAGGGGCACGTCGGAGGAACACGAGGCCAGCAGGAGGGTGAAGGCCGAGCTGCTGGTGCAGATGGACGGTAATCTGTCTTCATTGACATTGGTGACATTCAAACTATCCAAATGATCCAAACTGGAATTCCACAAAACTGTCCATGGCCAAAAACAACAATTTACCGAGATGAAACGTCACTTTATTCATTGCGGTCATTCTCATTCTAGCTTGTTCCCATGCTCCCATGAAATTGTAACATTTATTAATAAACATTCCTGAATTTTTACATTGTTAAGATGTGGTTACCAAGTAGGGGGAGCACAGCTGCATGCCACATTGTTATCAGAACTGGGAATCATGGTTAAACAAGCCCATTGAGTCTATTACAATTGCTGCAGGTAAGTGTAATTTACATTTGAATAAACGGTGAAATTGATTTGTCCCATTAAGGTGTTGGAGGTGCATCAGAAAATGATGACCCCTCTAAGATGGTGATGGTTTTGGCGGCCACTAACTTCCCCTGGGACATTGATGAGGCTCTGAGACGCCGCCTGGAGAAGAGGATTTACATCCCTCTGCCCTCAGGTACACACACACACACACACACACACAAAATGCATCCCAGCTGAGGAGCACTGAGCAGCATCCTCAAGCAGTCAGTACTCAATAAATACAGCCAGTATCCAGCGAATGTAAAATAAATGAGCCATACCCAGAAAGAACATTGCTGTTTCCAAACAAGCAAGATAGTTTGCATAGAGTATCAGGTCAGAAAGTGAGCTGCTGAGAGCACCTCTCAGCTTGATGAGCTGTGTCTGAGATATGATGTTTACACTCCAAAAACAATCCTTGTTAAGGTGTAGCTGCAACCGGGTTAATGTGAGCACAGTACTACTGCACTTCAGCTGGTTTACTTACACACTTGAATCCAGCATGTTTTTGAGGAGATACAGCAACCTTTTATATCACTTCATTATTATTTATTATTGTTTTTATTAGTAAAGATGTTTTTATATTAACAACCCTGTGTTATGTGTGTGTGACTGGCTTAAATGTGTTTTTCAGCCAAGGGCAGAGAGGAGCTGCTGAAGATTAACTTGAAGGAGCTGGAGCTGGCCAGCGATGTGGACATGTCCAAGATAGCCGAGCAGATGGAGGGCTACTCTGGAGCAGACATCACCAACGTGTGCAGGTGGGTCCTTTCACTTCAACTTTCACTCATCTGACAGTATTATTGTTGTTATTTTATTATGTTTATCGCACTGCAGATGCTCTAAATAAGGGCAAGTATACCTACATGACTCTCACTGAGGAGTCATTCTATAGAATGAGGTCTTGTGAGAAATATGTAACAATTACCAGCTAAGAAAGGTAACTGCGCGTATGTTTATGGTGAGTCTTTGTAGTCCTTTAACTTGGTGTATGTGATTGTGCAGTTTTTCTTTTGAAGGACCAGCAGACAGCTTAAATGTGTTAATCATTGAGTCTCCTTGAAACTCTTTCGCCTCCTTTCACCAGCAGAGGCTCAGAGAGAATTTGAAACAATGAAACAAACAATCAAACGATTCCAAAACACTATAATGGAATTGAACTGCAGAATACAGAGCTCTTGCAGGCTCTTGGATTGTTTCATAAGTATTTCAAAAGCCCTCATGAGAAAATACTTCACACTTTCACTTCCATTGACTCAGCTCTTTGTACTTAACTGCTTTGAAAAGAGTCTGTAAGATAATTGTAAAATCTGGTGCTGAAGTGATTTTAAGGGAAGCTTAGTCGTGTCTGCAAAGTATCACTGAAATTGAACATCAGTGTTGTTAAAACTGTTTTCATGGGACGGTGTAGAAGAGCATACACTGACAATCAGAGCTACCCAACCCAGTCACTGAAGTAGGCGGGGCAGTGGTATTGCATAGTAGTAAGGAGCAGGGCTCGTAACTGAAAGGTTGTCACTTGTGTTCATATCACAGGGGTAAAATGTTTAAATTTAGATGCTCCCGTTAATGTGCATTGTATGTACAGAGTAGCAGAGTGGTCAGGAGCAGGGCTCGTAACCAAAAGGTTTCTGGTTCGATTCCCTGTAGGAGCACTGCTGCTGTATCCTTGGGCAAGGTACTTAACCCATAGTTGCCTCAGTAAATATCCATCTGTATCAATGGGTAACATGTAAAAATTGTAACCTATGCAAGTCCCCCTGGATAAGAGCATCTGCTAAATGACAATGATGTCAAGCTGTATGTGTAGCCTACCTTCCCCCCTATCTATGTCCATCTATCCTATCGATTGCTATTTTCATTAAAAAAAAAAAGACACTAGCCTAGCACTTAACTTTGTATCTTATTAACGTCTTGTAATACCTTGCAGTAACCACTGTTAGCATAGTGATGCAGTTACTTGTAAGTTGCCCTTCAATGTGGGTAATAGTACGTTTGTGAGTGCGTTTCCCGGGACGCTGATGTTTCGCCTCTCTCCACAACCCCCCCTGCAGGGACGCCTCTCTGATGGCAATGCGCCGGCGCATAGAGGGCCTGAGCCCAGAGGAGATCCGCAACATCTCCCGGGACGAGATGCACATGCCCACCACCATGGACGACTTCGAGTCCGCGCTGAGGAAGGTGTCCAAGTCCGTGTCCGCGGCCGACCTGGAGAAGTACGAGAAGTGGATCGCCGAGTTCGGGTCCTGCTGAGGGCGCGGGCACGACCGGTCTGCCTCTGCACGGGACCGGCGGTGCAGTCCTCTGTGGGGAGGGATCTGTAGCCACCTATTAAAATTCACACTCTGGCAGGTTTTTTTTTTTTTTTTTCGTTTGTTTGTATTTTCATTCAGCGCGGTCCTACAGTATGCTTCATAGTGTGATGATCTGGAGCACTTTTGACAAACACTACGTCTTTTATTGAATTTTGACTGCATGGGCTGGAAGCCACGAAACAAGGCAAAAGAGGTGAGGAGGATGTCCAAACGGTCACATTGCGTCGGGTAATGCTTGCATTTGGAGTCCACCTCTTAAACTGGAGCTAAAACTTAATTCAATGGGAATCAAATGTTTGTGTTGCGTGGCTTTTAGCCCCTGCCCTGGTTGCCACTAGTACCAAAGCATCCACTTTGTGTCTGTATGCCAGGGTTTTAGCCTATGTGCCAGCTGTGTGTCTCAATCGAAGAGTTATAATGCATTTGAAATGTTTTATGCACTCGATTTTATAGGGGGACCACCTTACTCTTCCCAGAATCACCACAGAGACATTGGACTGTGGGAGGTTAACTGAAATCCGACCACAGCAAAGTCTAAACTTAAAGTTAATAAAGCTATTTAAAAGTGAAAGAGGAAATCATCTTGTATTTTTCAGATCATTTTTTATAGGAGTAGAGGTGGTAGTGCTGCAATAAAATGTGAAGTTTATTTTGACGTGTGAACTCTTAATGCTTCCAGGAACTAACTTTTTTGTTGAAGGAGTAACCCATTACATGAGAGAAGTCAACACTTTAAGGACATTTTACAGAAACATTGTTTTTATTTGTCGAATAGAATTTCAGCATGAAATAATGAGAGAGTGGAAGGGTTTGAAATAAAACTTGGAAAAATAAAAATTTAGCACACAGTCATGCTTCCATGCTTCAAGCAACGACAAAGCCTAGAGATTGGAAAATCGAGAAGGCACAACAGAAGCACCGTTGAGGGCCCGCTGTTTTGAGGGCAGCCGGCCCGACCTGGTTCAGCTACCTGTGACACAAACCCCATCCGCTGTGTGCCTTTCCCCAGCAGGCAACGGTTCCCTGTCTGACTGATGCTGCTACCGTGCAAAAGAGCGACTTACCGAATGATTTTTTTGACATCAACACGAAACAATAAGCATTAAGTGTCATGAATCACATTCCCAAGTAACTCTTTTAACCTAACACCTACATCTGACCATAGAGGAGGAGGAAAAAATACATGTAACAAACACAAAATCTCATAGGGGGCAGTAGTGAGCACTGTCCCCAATAACTTGAAATTGGAGGTGTCTCACACCTCTGATTTCAGCGCTGCTCTAGTCTTATGTAATGGAATTAACTGCCTGTTTTTTCATTTAAGTGCAAGGACCAAAGGGTGTCCAGTCTATTTTACTGACAAAGTAAGTTTCTAAGTAATTAATGCTTTCAGAGGTAAAAATACAACATTCAGCTAAATGACAGCTTGTGTTCAATGTACATTTGCATTGTTAGCGTTACTGCCTTTCCTTTGTCAGGCATGCTCTTTGTCATCTTATACTTTTTTTAAGTCACACTTAAAAGTTTTTAAGTGACACACCTTAGAGGTGAAATCTGAATTGTTTTAAGGAACTTTGAAGTATATATTAACTTAGGCAAAGAGAACTCTTGAGCTCTTCAGTGTTGAACTCTCTGAAAGAGTGCTCTGTACAAGTCCACTTTGCACAAGGTCAACCGATACAAAAACAAGACATGTCATCTTAAAGAAAATAACATCTATAATTGGCCTTAACTATACAAACTACAGTCATGGAGCCACAGTGAAGTGACAGAACCATTTAATACACAAAAATACAGTCAGAATCCTTTTCACAAAGCTTACCCCTGTCCATTTAGTATTTTGTAGATTCTCATATGTTCTGTGGTGGGTTATCTTTTTTTTTTCCAATAAAAGAAATAAAGGCATCATCACTATATATTTATGTATGAAAGTGCTACACTTAGGAAAAGATAATTGGTTTCCCTGACCACACAAATGCCTCTGGCCCCACGGTTGTGTCTGTCCTCTCCATCCCAGGACCTTTGCTCAGGGCTGTTTCTCTTCCTGTGGCTGTGTCTCCATGTTCTCCAGCAGAGAATGCTTCTCCTCTTCCGGCATCAGAGTCACAGGGTTTAGAGTGAGGATTCCCCTGGGAAAAACAAACAAACACCCAGTCTCCCATCTGTTTTGCTTCAAAGGCAAATTTTAATTTTAGCAACTTTTTAAATTGTTGTTTATTCTACAAGGTGAAATAATTCACAACTAAGAACCAATTTTCTTTGGCAACGGCCGGGGGTTCATAAGTTCACCAATAGGATTATTTATATGGCCAGTTTGAAAGAGCCTGCCTGAGAATTTGGCCCGGACACCTGGAAACCCCCTGCTGTTTGTGAAAAGTGTCTTTAATGACCACAGAAAATCAGGATGCCGGTTTAACATCTCATCCTTGGCATCTCCTACAGCATAGTGTCCCTATAACTGCAAGGGAGCATTCTGACCAACCAACACCACTTTCAGCGGAAATCTAGTTTTCCTGCGAGGGCTCCCATCCAAGTACTAGCTCCAACCCTGCATATCTTGCATCTGTCAGGCAGGACAGAGTAGCAGGGTGGCATGGCCTTTCTCAGGGTAATCAAATTCAGAGAGGAGGAGCAACTGTAACAAGGGTGTGTCAACCGTAATGAATTGGTCTTGGATCTGGATGGTCTCACGTCAACAGCTTACAGCAGTCATACCCAGATTGACTCTGAGCATGAGAACAAACATAGCAAAGAACACACAAGCTAAAGGTGCACAGGTTACTGTCCGTGTCACTTCCAGCACAGGGGACCAGGTCACAATCACGCAGGTACTTACTTGTGCTCACAGGATGGGAAGAACACGTCCAGGATCTTGACGATGACCGCTGACCCCACGACCCCCACCACCACTACCCACATGATCAGGAAGAAGAGGGGCAGGGATTCGGTCCAGAAGCGTCTCAGACGTTCCCTCAGCTCCTCAACCCACCGACACATGGCCTGCAGGGGGCAGTCAAGAGTTCACAATGCATTCTGGGAACTAAAACAATACAACACTGACGACTGGCTCCGATTCGGCAGACCAGCAACCCTGCTCACGTTGTAAGAGGACATGGGCTCTGATCTGAGCGGGGTCTCAGGGAGCAGTTTGTCTGGAAGCCCCTCCTCCTCGGCTGTGGTGTCCTCCTCATACATTGGGGCGGGGTCCATGCGCAGGGGAGTCTCTGGGAGCTTTCCGGGGGCAGCCGTCTCCTCCTGAGTGGTCTCCGCTTGTTTTAAGGGGTAGTGACTGGTAGTGTGCAAGATGTCTTGGTCCTCAACTAAACAAAAAGAGATAGTGAGCGGGACAGTATTAGTGCACTTTATTAAGACTCAGGAAAAGAAGCGCTTCCACACCCTTGGGTTTCAGACAGAACTTCAGTTTGTTGGGTTCTTGAGTAGCTTGGTCAGTTAAGTCGACCCTACAGCCCAGTCAAAAGTTTACATTCAAGTTTGAGCTATGGGATTTGCCAACAATGACCGGGAGTCCCTAGAGGCAGAACACAACTGACTTCATTCCACCAGGGTTGAGTAGATTTCATCAGCCATTGTCCCCTCAACATGTCCACCCATTCAGTATTCATGTGCGAGTATAGGGGGTGCTACAAAGAGGCAAGCTTAATGTAGTAGTATTGGTGATTTCAAAAAAAAAGTGGGAAAAAGCATTAAGAAAATACCACAAAAAATAGTCTGCTGACAGTCTGCCCTAGCTTCCTGAATACCCTTTGGCTTTTACCTTACACTACATGCATTTACCAAACGCTGTGATCCAAAGCAACCTCCAATGCAAGAAAACAGAACTGTAGCCACCTACTTGTATGAGCAACAGTGTCAGACCTAGTTAACAACACTCCCTGACCAGTGAGTGCATGCACCACGCTATTCAAGCATCACCACAACTTAACTTAAGCGGATCTAAAACTAAGACAAATTAGAAACAGTGGGAGGAAGTCGAACAGATACAATACTTGGAACAAATGTAGTCTTACTACTTAAAAACACAGACCCCAAGTGAGCAACAGTCTTTACTGCCTTTCCATTTCAAGAACAGATCCTCTCATTTGCTGAGAGGTGACTGAGGAACAAACAGTGATTTTATATCTACTGTCACCAGCTTGGGGGCTGACAAGTTTCTGTTAATGCCATCGATGCTTAAAGCCCACTCAAAAAATGAATCTGCTTTCTTATTTTTGCACCCAGCCCCAGAGCCCCATTCTGCAGAAGCAGTCTGTGCTGCATGACACCCACATCCTAATCTGCTGCCTTGAGTTCTTAAGTAATACTTGCACATGCCTGGTCTAAGAGAGTCAAGGATGCATAACAATGGATCAATGAAACTTGCAATTAAAGTGCATGCGCTGTAATGAGTAAAAAGCAATGTGGGTGATGTGGGAAGATGTAAAATATTGATAAGCACATTTTGTTAATAATTTGATATAGTCTCAACCTTATATGGAATACCATTTTATTGTTTTGCAATCCATCCACATAAAACATGGAGTGTGGACTTCCTGAGAATCTGAGTAGTTCTGTACAGTGAACAGGTTCTGTAAAATGTACCTTTTCTTGGTAGGTTGGGGTCTGTGACAACCACATCATTTTCTCTGGGGATACTGAAGAGCATGCTCTCTGAAATGGGGTAGGAATACGTGGACTGTCTGAGCTTCTGGAAATTCTGGTTCATCAATATATTGACTTCATACATCTCTGGCTGCTGGACCTGAAATGAGGCAGACATATGGAAAAAGGCAGTTACACACTCAACACAATGTTCTCATTCACCAAACACAGAGCAAATCAGATGTGTCACCATCTTTGCACTTCACTTCCTCTCAGAATTTGAATGGCCTCTTACTGCATATTCACTGCAGTTAACTTCAATGTAAATTCAGGCACACAAAAAAACAGACCGTATTACAATTCAACAACACCAGTGTCAGTCCTTTTCTTGACCCTTCTTGTACACACTGTGGATATTGGTTTACCTTCCTCCCCTCCACCTCGATGACTTCCTCATTGAATACAAGCAGCTCCACCACTGGATCGCTCTCCAGGGGCCACTGGCGCACCAGAACCCGGGTCACAGTGCTCACGAAGGCACCAGGCCCAGACCCACTGCTTCCACTGCTGCCATCCACTGAAACCGGGGAGCACAGAGCCTTCAGCTTACAATATTCACAAAGCTCACGGTAGCAAACTGGTCCATGAAGACTTAGAATGAGAAATTCAATCCCTCACACACAGGCCAGTGCCAGGAGAAAATACAGAGGGGTGCGATTGCAATCCACAGGGGGGCACAAAAAGTCATATTGTAAAAAAAAAATAATAATAATAAAAAAAAATAAATAAATCCTATATAGACATTGGGAAATAAGGAGACAACTGGGGGAGCACTGAGGTCTGTCTGGGGGTGCAACACACCCCTAAGCACCCCCATAGCACCGGGCCTGCACGCAAGCACACACACACACACACACACACACACACACACACACACACACACACACACACACACACACACAAACAGTGGTAACCCCACATGAAAGTTATTAGTAGAACATGACTGATTTCAGCTGGTAGGGCTACATTAAAAACCGGATGAGATCAAACACGCTGCAGTATACTTTATAGATACTCACAAAGCAAGGCTTGGCAGGTTAATCTCGTTACTCCCGACAACTTCACAGGGATATCATTGACAAAGAACTGCTCTCCAACCACCGAGATGTTAAAATTAATCTGGAAAAAGGGATAAAAAGTAACTTAAACGTTTAGGAATTAAAAATTCCACAGCAACTACTCTAGGACTGACAATATTGCTAAATACTTGAAGGAGAAAAAGTAAATAAAACCAAATAACTCTGGATTCCAGGGTCCTTGGCATTCTCCAAGCTATTTCTAATCATGAACCAAAACAAGATCTCGCCATACCTGAAGATTGTGTGTCTCTTGTGTGTCACCGACTGCCGTTACGTTGATGAGGATTCTTTCCTATAAAGACCAATAACATGACAATGACCAGAGGAAGGTGTCATCTGAGAAATGAGAAGGATTGGCCGGGAAATGTACTACCTCTAAGAAACACATTATGATAATACGCAGGGTAATGTTACGCATTGGTATTTTCAACTTCATTCACTCAGTATGTCTACATACAACTTTCAAACTCGATGTAATTTAGCAGGCAAACTAACTAGTTGCGCTAGCAGGATAACTAACTAGTGGCGTTATCTGTGAGATGAAAAACACATTTTAAATGAGGGCATCGATAAATTTTAGGACAAATTCTGTTGATCCGTGATGAGCGACAACGAGCGATCCTGGAAAGCAACACTTCAGTGCCTCAGTTTTCCTGGGGTTTTCCAGGGTTGCCCAGTTTCCAGTATGCCAAAGTAACACGTTACAGCGACAAAACGCAAATGTTACACATTCACAATTTCAAGTTTATTACATTCGTCCGGCCTGTCCCTATGCAGCCAGCTAACTCCAGCTAACTTAGCAAGCCAACTAGCTGGCGTTAGTTATCTGTGAAATTAATTGTAAAAAATACATTTTAAATGAGGGCGTCGATTAATTTTGGGACAAATTCAGCTGTTGGTAGTTATGTTCCGTCGTCAACGACATTAAACACATTTGCCTTTTGAAATTGTGCAATCCTGGAAAGTAGCTCGCCACTCTACATTCCCTTAATTCACCACTTGTCTCCTACTTAGCTAGCTGGCTGGCTATCCAGCTAGCTGGGAAGCTGCTACTCACAGCTAGGAAAATAAATTACATAACGTTTTTAATAAAGTGAGCCGGTACGCTACTGTAAATGTCACAGCAGTTGCTGACCTTGTCCAGTTGTCGTGTGGTCGCGTCAGTTAAAATAAACCAAACAAACAGTAAAAACAGGGCAAACGGCGACGTCCGTGAGATGGCCATCTTTGCCTGCTAACTGTTTACATCCCGGAAGTGATGCATTCTGGGTATTAAAGGAAACAGGTCTATTTGCAGGACGCAGGACGCTTTCTGCCGTTAATAGCTGATCCAGGATCGGAATTTAAAAATGTACATACTTTCTAGGAAACGATTTGAGTCGGGCACGCTGATCGTAGATCTGTTGACATTTGCAGAAAGCTGCTGGACCCTTGCGCTGATTAGTTAATGTACGCCGTAGTTGCTCAACAACTTTTCCCGTAAATGCAGCGCAAATTCCCATAGATGGACCACTCGGATGTGACCAGTTATGAAATTCTGGATTCTGATATGACAACACAAGCTCACTCAAGCTCAGTAGCTAGCTTTTTTTTCCACCGCCGGCTTTCACGCCAGCAGTAGCGCCTGGACAAAATATATAATTTGTATGTTAACATCATGTTTAATTCACGTACTTTTAATTTGTAATTGTTTAAATATTTGAAAAAAATTGGTGTATGTTGTGTCACCGCCTTTTTAGTTGAGAATAAAGTGGGTTTTTTTTGTTCCTTCGTACAAGACGTGCTATTTCCGAGCAGTGATGCACAAACTGCACGAGTCTATGCATCTCAACGGCTTCCAAGGTAGATAAATCGGTGCATTCTTACAAGTTGAAAAGTGCAGACTTCCTGCAATCTTGGTGTGGATGATTTGGCACAATGTTCTGTATGTATATGCAATGGCGCAATGAAACACAGCCACTGCCAATGCCAAACATGCAACAAACTAACATTTTATAATATGTTAGGGAACATAATCTCCTAACAATACCCAGCGTTGCAATTGCATTACATTTACATTTACAATGACCATATATACCTCTTATCTACCGCAATCAAAAATGAGAAAACTATAATTTTCGTTGCATACTGTTTCTTCAAGATTATAATCGATAATAACCATCCAAACAGCTCTACGCCGTGCATGTTTACTGTTACTGTCAACACACACACTCCGCTCATCCGACTACGTCACCAGTATGTCGCCAGTCTGTGACGTCATATTTAAGTTCGGCCATTTGGCGTGCAAGCAAGAATGGCAGTACTACTGGAAACAACATTAGGGGACATCGTAATTGATTTATACACAGAGGAAAGACCGAAAAGTAAGATAACAATGTCCTCTTTTTGCATTAAAGATCGCCAGTCTCCTGGTTATAGCATTTTCACAGACATTTTCACAGCAGTAAAGAAAGTGTCTAGGTCAATAGCTAGCTGAGAAATCATCATAAACATTTAAGTTTGACTTGAATGAAAGTATCGTGAGCAAATACAGCTAGAGAGCATCTAGTGTCGTTGTGATATATTGAGAATTATTTCTACGCAAGCCAGCTACGCCCCGACCATGTGTATGTGTATAGCTAGCTATTCTAGCTCTGGATAAGAGCGTCTGCTAAATGACAAGGATAGGATGTATTCTAGCTCGGTAAGCTGTTATTATGTTGATTTTTTTTATTGACGTGAACCGTATTTGTTTGTTTTTCTTTTTGCGTAGCTTCCCTGAACTTTCTGAAGTTATGTAAAACCAAATTTTATAACTACTGCCTCTTTCACAATGTTCAGGTAAGGGCAATTTTTCATTCTTAACAAAACGTGCAGGACGCACGTAACCTGGCATTGCACACGTATATGCATATTACAGACTTCGAATAGTCTGAAGTGTTTAGCAGACATGTGCTTGGCGTTTGAGCTGTTGCGCTGTTGTCCTCCTAGAGAGACTTCATCATACAAACTGGAGACCCTACAGGGACAGGCCGGGGCGGCGAGTCTGTGTTCTGGTTCGTATTTTATCGCTTCGGTATTGCAACCATGCCATTTTAATGTTTCACGTGAATTCTGCAATTTTATTCTTAACCTTTGCACAACAGCAACAATAACGGCAATGAGTAGAGCTTATTGTCTCCTCTCCAGCAAACTCTATGGAGATCAGGCCCGCTTTTTTGACGCTGAGAAAGTACCGAGGATAAAACATAAGAAGAAAGGGACGGTCTCCATGGTGAACAATGGCAGTGACCAGCATGGATCTCAGGTTGGAGACAAATACACTTGTCATAGCCTCAGATGTTTGCATGCCACATGTCTGAATATTTTAAGTTTTATATGAGGATATGTAAATGATGGTGTGCGTGCAATTCTGATTTGGTTCTGTCATATTGAAATGCAGAGATTGCCCGGTGAACAGGAATGTGGTTATCTGTTGGGTTTGTAGACAGACACCACAGCGGTACATTTATTAGTGCTTTTCCTGTTTGCTGGCCAGTTCCTGATCACCACAGGAGAGAACCTGGACTACCTGGACGGGGTTCACACCGTGTTTGGAGAGGTGACCGAGGGAATGGATGTCTTAGCTAAAATCAACGAGGTTTTCGTGGATAAGGATTTCGTACCTTATCAGGACATCAGGTGAGACAGGAGAGGGGCCGAGACACCCATGGTAAAAGCAGTAAGTAGGAGAGGCATTGTTTATTCTGCCCTGTACCGTCATGCATGTAGCTGTAGAGAATGAGATCATATTTCTACTGCCTCCACCTTTGATCTGCTCCTATGCTTGTCTACATGTAGCAGAGGTGACATTAGTAGCTTGTGTGAGTCCAGTGTAGGACTGGTAGGGAAACAGGTCACAGAGCAGTTTCAGCGGTGACATCAATGAGACATGGTTAGCTAGTGTTGCCTATAGAGCTAGGGGCAAATTGCCTTAAGCTCTACTGGTAGTGACGTTGGCCATTAGAATTTTGTTGTGTGACGAAAACAGGGATTCAGGGCTCAGTGGCAGAGATGTGGACCTCATTTCATGTATGTTACATTGGTGCCATTACCCGGATAACTGACTCAATCTCAGCTTGACCACCAGAGGTTGCTGTGGAGAAAGGAGGTCAAAGGGCGCAGAGTGTGACTAAACTGAAATTAGTAGCTTGTGTGAGTCCTGCATAAAGCCAGTAGGGTAGCAGAGTAGTTTCAGCGGTAATGTCACACTCTAAGACTTGGTTAGCTGGTATTGTTGCCGATAGAGCTATTGCCTGTAGGTCTAGTGGTGACGATGTTAGTCATTATAATGAAGTTGTGTGATGAGAACAGGGGTTTGGAGCTCACTCACAGAATTGCAGACCTCTATCACATCCATTACATATACATTACCGTGTGGTGGTGTCTTGATGGAGGTATTTGACTCCTTGTCATTGAACTTCTGCACTGCATGGCCATCCCTCTGAGGGTACAGTGTTTCCTGCTGCTGGTTCTCTGTACTGTCTGCAGTAAGAACATGAGAAAGTTGTGTGCCGCCGTAGAATTAACCACACTGTGATCCTGGATGACCCTTTCGATGACCCAGCTGATCTGCCTGTCCCGGACCGTTCCCCTGAGCCAACCAAGGAGCAGCTAGATGTGAGTGACCCCACCTCACCCATCTCGATTCTACTTAAGCAAGACGGGTACCTTCATTTCCACAGGAACTGCTCAGTGTTTCGGAACATTCATAAACTTTGGTTCTGGGTAACAGCAATGTGATCTTCACCTCAGTATGTGAACCCAATAACAAGGGACAAGGAGGCATCAAGGATGATAAAATTATAGTGATCACAGAGAGCTTTCATTCATGAATGATGCTTAGTTTACACAATCTAAACGAGACAATGTTGACAATAATGTTGTATTAAATCTTATGTTTAAAAAAAACAAATATTAGACACAAGTATGTGGTAGTGCAGTTACCTCAAATGTTTATTCTTCCTCAGTAAGCTTTGTGTGACGCTAACTGTGCTGCCTGCGCTGTTCAGAGCGGCCGGATCGGAGCCGACGAGGACATAGACGACCTGCAGGGGAAGGACGAGGCGGAGATAGACGAGCAGCTGAAGGAGAAGGAGGCGAAGACTCAGGCCATCCTGCTGGAGATGGTGAGGGGGGGCTGTCCCCGGGAGGGAGGCTGAAGTGTGTGAGCGTGTGATTATGAAGGGAGCAGCGAAAAAGGTTACTGGTGCAGCGGTGTAGCATAGTGGTAAGGAGCAGGGCTCATAACTGAAAGGTTGCTGGTTCGATTCCCCTCTGGGCACTGCTGCGCTACACTTGGGCAAGGTACTTAACGCAGAATCACCCCAGTAAATACCCAGGTGTATAAATTGATAACGTGTAGAACTGTAACATGTGTAAGGTGCTCTGTATAAGGGCGTCTGCTAAATGCCAATAATGTAATGTAACGATGTTGTACTCTGCCTCATTTGCAAGTTGCTTTGGATAAAAGTGTCTGCCAAATGAATAAATGTAAATGTAAATGATGACTTACAGTTCTGTACTGTGTCGCTAATGGAGGCCATGTATAGGAAAAGTGAATCTAAATGGTGGACATGGTTCAGATGCATGTCATAGTTACGAAGAGGCTGTGGTCTTGAGAGGGATTTCGAACAGAAGAGTGATCGTAATATAGCAGTGTTTGCAGATTATTTGTGGTACTAACAAGGCTGCAATGCTGGTATGTATTTGTAGTGAAAATGACCTTACAGCGTTCTGAAGAGTGAAGCACCCGTGTGTGTGACGTCTGTTCCAGGTGGGTGACCTGCCTGACGCGGATGTGAAACCTCCGGAGAATGTGCTCTTCGTGTGTAAGCTGAATCCAGTGACCACAGACGAGGACCTGGAGGTCATCTTCTCTCGGTTCGGCCCCATCAAGAGGTGAGAGGGGCCTGCCTGTCAGCTGGAGGGCAGAGTCTGTTCCACAGGGGTGATAAAATGAGGGAACTGACAGCTGTCCCCTGGAGAGTGAAAAGTCTCATCTGTCGATTATCTTGTACCATGTATATGTCACCGTTGCAGGGAAAGTTAACAGGGAAAGTTTTGTGATTTACAATAATAAAAATGACAGCAGGATGTGAAAGAAAGGATTGTCCTTTACGTAATAGCTTTAAGACAGAAAGTGTCTCACATTTGGAAATGTTTTTTATGGTCTATTTACAGCTGTGAGATCATCAGAGACTGGAAAACTGGAGAATCCCTCTGTTACGCCTTCATTGAGTTTGAAAAGGTATGGCTGGGTTTCCCCCACAGACCCTGTGACCCTGAAACTCTCTAACACTGCATATGCAATACAACAGCTTAGTGCTTGTGTGGAAAGCAAGCCTTTTATTTCTGCAAGCAGCACAAAAGTGATTGTTTAACTCAAATATTGTGTACATAGATTTTTCAACTCATGCTGAAGAAGTGTGACTTCCAGATTTGAAAAGGCTGTTTGTGATGATTTAAGTTGATTTTTGCTCAATATTCAAAAATATTTTTTTTGGTGAAAGAATCTCCAAAAGATTAACTGTAGCTCAAAACCAAAAACCATTGACTGTAACTTTATGGAAATGAATTCACATGTAGTTTTTTCTTGTTTTGTCAGGCCTTGTGTGCAGACCTTGACACGTTTTCTTATGCTAAATTTAATAAGTAGATAATTGTGTACCCGCTCAATACATTTTATTTTCTCTAGAGGAAGGGATTGGACATTTCAGTACATGAGGCCATTTGAGCTTGGTCACAATGGGAGCTTGGTCTTACATTTGTTAGCAAAACATAACTATTTTACCAGCTCTGAAGGAAGCAGCAACACCAGCAGGACATTAAGCCAAAAGCCTCCCACAGCATCCCCATGTTTGAGACATCCCCAGATTGCTTTTCTGAAGAAAAAAAAACACAAAGGAATCCATTTGATTAATGTAAAATTTTCTATGCTTAACATTGCTCTGTAAGTATAAAAACTAACACAATTTCTCTCTAGCAAATAAATTGTTTCTTAGACTACATGCCTGTAGTAAGCCATTATAACCAGCAGAGGGCAGCAGTCATACAGTTGTTACCAGTCACTGCTGGAGGCACCTTTTTTGATCTGGGTCTTTGCTTTTTTGCATGAATTTCATTGGGTGTATATTTAAGGGTACGTTTGAACAAATGAATGTGATTGTAGATTAAACCTGTACCTTCAGGGAATTTCCTCAAATGAAACTAAAGTAATGTGTCAAGAAGAAAATAGGGAATGATCACTTTTTTATGTAAAATGAGTCTAATACACTTTGTGATCTGAACACTGTTCCCAACAATTGTCTGCCCACTCTCAGTGGTTTTGCATTTTAAACAGGAAGAGGACTGTGAAAAGGCCTATTTCAAAATGGACAACGTACTGATCGATGACCGAAGGATCCATGTGGACTTCAGTCAGTCAGTGTCCAAGATCAAGTGGAAGGGAAAAGGTACACTCTTCACATCCTTGTTTTCTCAACAGCGATTTTTACCCATTAAATTAACAGGAATTACTTACCCGAAAACCGTTTTGCCGTGTCACTGAAAAGTTGGTTTCATTGGTGATACCATACATGCAACAGTTCACAAGTTTATTATCTCCTAGATCTCATTGTATCTTAAAGATGACTTCACACCCCCAGGGCATGTAGTCTAACAAGGTCTGCAGACGCTGCTGTGGTGTGTTTACCACCAGCCCAGAGCTCTGGGTTCATGGACCTCATCTTTTTATGTCACATGGTGCTGTCTAGTTAACCTGTGCTTCCACAATTTTCAACCTACAGTACCAGTGAAAAATTTGGGCGCACCTAATTAAGATAATGGGAAACATGCATTCAGAGACATTTTGATCTAAAGACTTATGCTTAAATGCACTGCATAATTCCAGTTATGTTAATTCATAGTTTTGTCTTATTCTAAAATGTGGAAAATAATAAAAATAAAGAAAAACCCTTCTATGAGTAGGTGTGTCCAAACTTTTGACTGGTACTGTATAAACATTTCAAGAAATCTCAACAGTGCAAGAAATATCCAGCTGCACATCTGTGTACTTCTGTACATGGTGAGAACCATTTTGGACTCTAGGTTTGGTGGAGTGTCCCTTTAAGCTCTGAAAACTGTGGTGGCTCACTGTGGCTGGGATCCCTGCAGGTTGTGTAAGCTCTCTTTTGGACACTGACATCCAAACAATGACTTCAGTTTTGTTCCCAGAATTTGCATCTGTCCTACATGTGACATCCATTCTTAAGTGAAATTTGATTTGTATTTGTATTTTGATATGTATTTTGATATTACTATCTCTCATACATCATGTCACCATAGTTATCGTAACTATTATTATCAGTCAGTGCAAGTTTGGTGATATGATGCTAGTTGTATGCTACCCTAAAATGCTGTGATTGAAGATAATGTTGCTGTCACAGATGATTGTTAGGCTTTAGGTTCACATCAGTATGATAAAAAACTGTTCCTCTTCAAGATCATTGCCAGGCATTGTGTTTGTTTGTTTTATTATTTAAGCACCTCTTTACAACTGGATACATATTTATTGTAGCTGTATCTGCTGTCATTGTCATTCTTATTGCTCCTGTGATAAGTGTTTAATGTATCCAGTCAGCAAATTGTTCTGCTATCAAGGATAAGATTTGTTTATCCCTGTTGTGAATACTGTTATTTTTTTAGGTGGGAAGTACACCAAGGATGACTTCAAGGCCTATGAGAAAGACGTGGACAACCGATCTAAACTGGCTCTTAAAGACAAAGTAAAACCAAGGCAGGAGTATCCTTCCTACCTGATCAAAGGTGCAGGCTGTTGATGCAGCCGTAGTTTTATCTTTTGGAAGACGGTAGTGTATGAATTGTTATTCAGGTCGGTACTTCTCGTGGGTGGTGGATGAGGCTTTCAGGAAGTACAGCTGCAGCTGCAGATATGTTCGATCAGTAATGCATCTGCTTGCCAAGAGCGTTTATTATTTCCTTTACAAAGTACAAAAGCACAAAAGGTGCCACAGGAGCATGTAAATAGCTTATTTATTTTCAAATGTTTGGGCATCCTACCATCCAGGAACAAAATGCATTCCACTTCCCCCCATGGTGTGCCATGGTTTGCTTATGTCAATATGCCCCACAGCAGTTTGGTTTGGCCTTAACATTCCCCCCCCCCACCGCAGCTCAAACTACGACCTCCTTTTAGACGAAGGGGAAGAGGAAGACAGCACTCACCATCGGCATTCTGGGAAAAAGCACAAAGAGAAGAAGCGGCATTATTCTGACAACGAGGACACCAGGAAGTCAAAGAAATCCAAGGTTTCGAATGTCGGCTGCGTTCCGCATGTTGACCCTGGAGGCTCCAGGGGGGGGGGGAGGGGTGGGGTTGTTTGCGGTTGTGCAATATCTGCTCATTGTGAGCTGCGAGCGGGAAGCCGCGGCACCAGTGACTCACGCAGAGCTGGAATCATTGGGAGCCTGTCAGAAAATAACGCATTTCGAAACACCTTGAGAGTGAGTGAGTGTGTGAGCGTGTGTGTGCGTGTGTGTGGTCCGTGCCTGTCGCTAACGCCGTGCGCTCTTCCACAGGACGGCGAGGAGGGCAGGCGCGACAGGAGGGCCGGCCGGCGGCGTTCCCGCTCGCGGTCGAGATCGCGCTCTCGCTCCCGGGACAGGGGGCGGGACAGCCACCGCAAACGCAGCCGGTCCCGGGACAGGCACCGGCAGGGGAGCAGGGAGCGGGACCACGGCCGACGGGAGCACAGCGCCAGTCCCAGGAAGGCCAGGGAGAAGGAGCGCAGCAGGCTCCGGTGAGGAGCGACGCCCCGGGCCCACTCCAGAGAGGGGGGGCCTCCCTCGTCCCCGCCCCACCCCCATGAGGAGAAGCCTCCTGCATCCTACCCCCACACCCATGCGGAGGGGCCTCCCTCATCCTACCCCCGCACCCATGCGGAGGGGCCTTCCTTGTCCCAGCCCCACCCCCCAGAGCACCCTCGGCTGCCTTGGATGATCTCCCACAGGGCAGTTCTTCCCATCTTCATGTAGACTCATGCAGCCGCATACACATTCAGCGTGTGTTCAACTCAAATTTGTTTCAAGGTAGAATTTATACGTGCAGGTTTTTCACCATTTTTATCAAGCGCTACATGTTATATCTGTAAGGATTGAAAGATGTTCATGTTTAATAAAAGGAAGTGATAGTTATCATTCGTGTTTATGTAGTTGGATCATTTCCAAGGTGTTTGTAGAGCTCTGTTTTACCTTCAGTGGTTTTGAGTGGATTTGTTCGGTTTTTCTCATTTTTCACTCTTTATCAGAGAACATGATGTCCTCTTTTCTCCTGTGATCTTGTTTCTTTTACTTTTTTTTTTTTTTTTTTTTTACCTGTTACACCCCCTTCTGGAATTGTTGCAATGCTTTTGTCTGTCCGCCTTGCGTGAGTTTGAAAGTTGCTTTTCTGAAGTGATCTGATCCTGTGAGTCGAGATGGGGCCAGCTCAAGGACACAAGAAAGGCCAGATTCCACAGCTTCTGCTCAAATGTCACAGTTCAGTTATGCACCTGTAACCGAAAGCACAGTCTTTACTAATGGTGCTGTAGGAGCACTGGATAGAAATTATTTTCATTATTTAAAAGATTTTTTGAAAAGATGGGAATGGGATAACCTTTTTTTAATTATTGTACAAACACAAACACACTAGGTGTGGGGGGAAATAAATGAGTCACCTGTTGCAGATGGAAGAGGGAATTCCCTGTATCTGCAAATTCCATAGTGTGCAGAAATCTGTGATCAGATAACCAGGAGACATGAAGGGGTAGTATTTGATTAGGGAAGTTTGGTGTACATATGTTACTCTTGAACAGTGGCATGGTGTTTAGGATATAAATACATTTGATACTCAGCATAAAATCGTGTTTTTTTACACAAGTTTTATACATGACCAAGGAGATGGAGGGAGTAAATGTCACAGTTTTTAATTTCTGCTTCAAACTAGAAGATAACAAAGCCCCGTGAATGTAAATAAATCAAATTAAGTACAATAAATTAAAAATCAAAATTTGTAAAATTTTAACCCTGATACACAAATGAATACCACCACATCCTGGGACATTAATAATGTTTCAAGATATTGTGCAACTGTGGATTTATTTAAAAAATGGGTCACATGCTTATCTTATAGATTCTCTTACCACACAGTACACCGACAAGTGAATGCTTTCACTTCCTGTGAGTGTCGATGACATTAATAATCCATCACTGTTATTTATTGCGTGTAAAATGGGGAAAGTTGAAATAGTGGGGAGATGTACTTCCTCATGGAGGTTAAGACAAAGGTGTCCGGGGGACGGGAACGGGAACGTAATTGAGCGCAGTGCTCACATAATGGGCTTGCTGTATGGTTTCCAGCAGATAGCAGCAGAATTACTGGTACTTGTGTCATTTTACTCTCTGCTTTTCTGTCACGGTGCAGATGGCGAAAGACGAAAGCTCTCCTCAGCCCCCTCCTCCTTTCCCGTGAGCTCGCGGTACATGGCATGACTCTGGCGCAGATGTGAACTACTTGTGGGCCTTTGGCCTTTTCGGTTGTCACACCTTGCTACTTTCTCAGCGGGGTTGCTTTTCCAGACTCTAAGAATAGGACAGGGTGTTGTTTTTTTTTTGACGTACGGACAAGTAAGTGTGTGGGTTGGGCCCGCAGGGAAGGGGGGGGGGGTAAAACATTGTGGGCGGGAGGCTTGGTAAGCACTTGATTGTTGATCATGAAAAGAGACTGTCTGTGGTGAAAGAGCGAGAGAGAGACCTAATTTTACACCTACACGTCTAACCACTGAGTGAGACAGAGAGTAGAGAGACATTTTGGAGAGACTGGATGGTTAACTGTCTCTGCTGTATTTTGAATCAGTAACCAGTAAGGCATTATTGAAATGAATTTTGATGAATTAAAAAAGAATAATCAATTCATTAAATATATATTCAAAACACCCTGTTCAGGAAAGGCCTAGGAGCTGCATACATGGTTATTGATTATCAGCATGACTGAGAGCTGCAGTTCTCTATACACACACACACACACACACATTTGACATATATACATATATATATATACACACACACACACACATTATATATATATATATACACACACACACATTTTATATATGTATGTATATATATAAAATGTGTGTGTATATATATATAAAATGTGTGTGTATATATATATATATATAAAATGTGTGTGCATATATATATGTATATATATAAAATGTGTGTGTGTGTGTATATAGTATATATAAAATGTGTGTGTATATATATATATGTATATATATAAAGTGTGTGTATGTATATATATATGTATATATATAATTGTGTGTGTGTGTGTATATATATATATACACACACACACACACACACATATATCTATATATATATATATATATATGTATATATATATATATATATATATACACACATACATACATATATGCAGGAATGGCAGTGTTCTGTGCCGGTATCTGAGCACCTGACAATACAGGAGGCAGATGTGCTGTCCTGTTGTGTTCCTGTCAAACCCCTGATTTTCCCAAGTGGCTTTCTGTTGGGTTTGGTGCATTACCTCCCTGACAGTGCTCAAGAGTATATGAAGAGTAGGCTTTCATTAATAACAGTCCACGAGACAGTCATGCAGTTAGATATCATTTGCAGTACTGCATGCGTTTGTGTTTTTTTTTTTTCTGTCTAGGGGACTTTTTTGGAGGTGTGCAATTACGTGCAATCGTATCTGTTATTAGGGATGGAAACATGCCGTGAGGATTGTCTGGCAGAGTAAACAGCCCATATCAGTGTCCCTTTGCATTGGGTCTTTGGAAAACATGGACACCGATGGCAGTGAACAGTATTCATATTAATGTCATAAACAGTGGCGATGGAGCACAATGAATAGAAGAAAGACAGAGTCTGGCAAAGAAGAATGTTGGTTTCACACTAAAAACAATGCCACTACTAACCTCTCAAATTTACATGAAATTATATGATGTAGTGTGGGTACTGGACCGTAGACAAATTTGCTTTTATTCCGGAAAGGACATTTGTTTACTATGCTAATGACTTCCAGTGAATAATGGGAAATTAACGGCCTACGCAAAACAGTAAATGTATTTCTAACAGAATTTATACAAGGGTATACTTGTTTACTACTAAAAATGAACAGTTGATTTTCTTTTTTTTAATATAAGGACAACACCTGGCCAAACTCACTGTGTCCTGTAGAACAGTGAATCAGGAGAACCGTTGGGTTCTACCTGTGCTGAACTACCATTAAGGTGTGTTATTAATGTTGAGGTGTCTGCTGTTCTGTTTTGGTCACTTTACCTGAAGTTGTCCTGCGGGGGGGACTTTCTCGTGTTCAGACTGATGTGTTAAAATTCCATCTGTTTTTCTTTCTAGAAACACGAGCATGTGACACTGGAGTTAACACCTCATGTGTCCTGTTACTGCTGTGTTTGTGATATGAATTCTGACATGAGACCAAGTGATAAAAAGCCCAATACGAACACTTATTCACTCTCTGTCTATATTCAGACACACCAGTAGTGTCACACATTGAGGTATTGTACATACAGTGCCAAATATACAGGTTATTACTGGATTTGAGCCACTGTTGATGTGATTGTGCAACATTAATGTTTTATACATGACCAAGAAGATGGAGGGAGTAAATGTCACAGTTTTTAATTTCTGCTTCAAACTAGAAGATAACAAAGCCCCGTGAATGTAAATAAATCAAATTAAGTACAATAAATTAAAAATCAAAATTTGTAAAATTTTAACCCTGATACACAAATGAATACCACCACATCCTGGGACATTAATAATGTTTCAAGATATTGTGCAACTGTGGATTTATTTAAAAAATGGGTCACATGCTTATCTTATAGATTCAAGGCATTGGCAGCAGTCTTTTGTAAACTGTTGATCAGTAACAGTTTTAGAACAAACCGGGAACCAGGTACAAACCAGGAAGTGTTCTTGTTATCATATCTGTTGTTTGTGTTTTCCCTAATTTAGCTTTTTTTATCATCATATTTCCAAGATAAGCATGTGTTGGAGTTTTTCATTTCCTGGTTACTTGAAAGTTTGTTTTTTGAAGTTCATAATTTCCTTTTGATCAACTACTAGGCTTCTCCAGGGGTTCTTCAGCGGTGATTATTATATTTACCTTATACTGGTTGATGTCAATAGATAGATTTCTCTCTAAAAATGTATTCTATTGGAAAAACCAACAAGTTTTAATTAAAGTGAATGTTTTTCAGTGGTACAATCAAGAACTGATAACTTAATAACATAACGTAAAAACACACTACTCTTATGAAAAGGATTAATACAGTGAAAAAGATAATGTCAATCTGAAAAGCGAATCTTTCTTTTTACATCAGCTCAACTCAACCCAACTTAGACTTGTTTTACAGCATAATATTTCAGAGCACGTCCTTCCTGCAAGTGCAGGTATTCTGTGAAGTACGAAAGTGAGTGAGTGTGTGGGCTGGGGCTTGCACAATTAACTAGTAACGGAAACTTTGCAAATGCAAGTGGCAACAACCCCATAAAAAAAAAAAAACAGACACATAAAAGGCAGTTACAGGGAATCCTAACATGGAACATAATCTAAAACCACTGTTGTTCTCTGATTGGTATTCTGCATATGTCAAATTTTAATCTTAGCTAAATATCAAACCGCGGAGCGGAGGAGGCGAGGGCGGGTTCCCCCTTGTCATTTCAGGGACAAAGTCTGAGTGAGTTGGCGTGCCGGTGGAGCATCGTTGTTTTTGGAAACTTCTACTACTGTTGTGGGATCTCCCTCCGGCAGCGCACGCTGGGTGTCTTTGTGCGGCGGCGTGGGCAGGCGGGACGGGAAGCCCTTCTGCTCTGCCAAGAGCCCTCTTCTCGGGCCACCCAGAACCAGTTCCAGACCGTGTCCCACTCGGGAGAGTCACATGTGAGGATCATGTGATGTTCAGGCAGTCATGTACCATTTATTACACTTGGTTATGGTTTCACTGCCCCCAAATTCCTCTATTACATGGAGTCCATGTCACATTTTGGGAACTGAAAGTGGTCCTATTTTCCTCTCTGACAGACATGTTGAGACAGATGATCCTACATGCATGGGGTACTGTGACAGACACTGGTGTTTCACCATGGAGTATTTTCCCTTAACCATAAATTGACTCAGCACAGCAGTGTATTTGACGGTAATAAATCCTATGGATTGAATGTGTGTTTTATTTCAGTTACATGATACTTATTTACATTTATTCATTCAGCAGATGCTCTTCTTGTATAATAAGGTACATAGGTGAATATAATAAGGACATATTATTAAAATTTATACACAGAAAACACTAATACCACACTTGAACAAAGTTTAGAGGGCTGTGGTAAAACGGCTTCAGCAGCACACTGGCTTAGTCAGCAACCTTGCTGTCCCAATCAGTGTGGGAAGGTCATTCCACCACAAAGGGGCCAGGACAGATAGGGAGAACGACCAGGATAGGCAACAGAAGAACGTGGAGCCAAGCGGTCTGTCTGGTATGTACGGCTGGATGATTGTAGATACGCAGAAGCCACTCCCTTCACCGTCCAAGAAGCAAGAGCTAATGTTTTGAAATGAATGCAAGTCCCTGCCAGGAGCAGGTGGAGGGAGATAAGCAGAGATAAGGCATGGGAATATTTAGGGAGGCCTTGGGCCAGCCAAGGAGTAGCATTCTAAATGAGCTGCTGGGGTCTGATTGCGCATGTAGGGAGACAAGTGACAAGGGGGTTGCAGTAGTCCTGGGAGGAGACGGCCAGGGCTCAAACCAGAAACTGAGTTTGGTGAGTGGGGAGGTATGGGAAGATTCCTCTTATGTTGTATGGGGTATAATCTACAGGTCATGGCCGCTTTCGCCACATTTTCCACAAAGATCAGCTCGTCGTTTAGTTTCACGCGATCCTCAGTTAGACACCACAGTAATGTGGAGGGTGATGGAATGGTCTTGGGAGGAAGAGGACACCACTGGAATGTATCTCCATTTCGGTCAGGCGGAGCGACAGGTGATGGTTAGGTATACACGATGCCACATCAGCAAAGCAGGCTGTGAAGCGGGATGTGACCCGTGTGTCAGAGAGGGGAAAACGGTAAGAAACAGCTGAGAGTCATCAGTGTGAATATGATGGGAACACCCACAGGGAAAAATAACAGAGAGAAAAGAATGGGGCCGAGTACAGAGCCTTGGGGCACTCCAGTTGAAAGGCCTTGACAGGTTGGCGCCAGCCTCTACACTTCAGCTAGTAGAAACATTCAGAAATGGAAAGTGTAAACCAGCTGAGAGCACTGATGAAGATTGTCATCACTGACAGGGCCTGCAGGAGTATGTGATGGCCAGCTAGCAGTGTGGCATAGTGGTAAGGAGCAGGGCTTGTAACCAAAAGGTTGCTGGTTTGATCCCCCACTGGGGCACTGCTGTGCTATCCCTGGGCAAGGTACTTAACCCAGAACTGCCTCAGTAAATATCCAGCTGTATAAACAGATAACATGCAAAACTTGTTACCTATGTAAGTCGCGCTGGATAAAACTGTCTGCTAAATGAATGTAATGTAAAGTAACTGCGTCAACAGCAGCAGTTGGTTCCAGAATGATCCGGACAGAAGAGATAGATAGATCACTCTTACAGAGCAGAGACGTCTAAGCTGAACTACCAGACCTGAAGGCATGTTGGTTGGGAATGAGCAGATTGTTCTGACAGAGTAAATTTGACAGTTGGTTACAAACAGCACAACCCTAAGAGGGAAAGCTCGGATGGACAACAGTTCACAGGAGGCTGGACGACTGCAGCCCAATATGTACAAAAAAAGCTGGACAAAGAAGCAGATGACACAATCAAGGAAGAACCCTTGTCTGGTGACTGATTTGAATGATGACATGGCATATAGCACTGTTGACTAAATCGTAGAGAAAAATCCCATGACAAATACATCGGCCTTCCACCTCAACAGTTGTGCAGATGTTAGCGGGGCACTACAGCTGGTTGCAGTTGTTCAGTACAGGGATACTATCGACATTAGCAAGCCTGTACCACAGGGAGTCATGTTTAACATGGCTTTCAGCAAGCAGTTAGCACAGTTAGAGCTGGAATTCTTGTCTATGTTTGTACTGATTGCAAAAATTATGATTCATGACTGTAGCGAAGGGCGAGAGCAGTCACCCCAACCGGCCTTGAACCCGGGTCTACGGGGTACCAAACATGCGACTTTGACCGCGACGCCAAAGAGCCAGGCTTGTTGGTATGGCAGTCAAAGCACATACTCAACCGTAGTGACGGCACTCCGTCACACTGCCCTCCCCTTCGGGAAGCGCACCCATGCGCTTCACTCACAGAGGCGTCCCTCACGCATTCCCCCACCGTACTTCTCCCATCCCAGGGTGCCCCACTCACTCGTGCTTCACCCATCTCTGGGGTCCCTCACACCGTGCTTCACCCATCTCTGGGGTCCCTCACACCAGGGTCAACCTAACCTGGGGGTCCCTCATACGACTCACACACCGGGCACGCCTCCGATGGCCTCGTGGCCAGCCATCCCACTGATGACACCATATGTAGTGAAGGGCGAGAGCAGTCACCCCACCCAGCCTCGAACCCGGGTCTACAGGGTACCAAACATGCGACTTTGACCGCGACGCCAAAGAGCCAGGCTCGTTGGTATGGCAGTCAAAGCACATACTCAACCGTAGTGACGGCACTCTGTCACAATGACTAAGAGGGACAAACTTTCCTCCTCAGGGAAGAAAATCCCTCTCCAGGGACACACCCTTGCACAGCACAGCACAATGAGTGCCTCACACAGAGGTGCATAGAGGATACTGCAAGGCCTACAGAAAACACAGAGAGAGAGAGAGAAAATATATGTGTGATTTTAATTGCTTCCCTTAGCTCATTGCATAGCTTTCCACGGCAAAAACTAAAATACAAACAGGAGAGGGAAATTCTGCTAAACCAGGTCAGAGGTTCATGTCATTCTTACCAGACACTGAGGAACTGCTAAACTGGACTAGGCTGAGTTTAAAAACCCTTCCCTTTTTCAGACAACAGTGATCCCTCCTGCCTGTGGGAAAATCTTTTGGAGGTCTATGAACACTGTGACTTCCAGGACAAGTTTGATGGTTCTACACTATGACAATTCTGTTTTTTTTTTTCTCCAGAAGGAATACCTAGATTTGGGGAAACGTGCATTGTATCGTCTGCTACTGTCTGAATGCAATTCCAAGTATCATTTTCAGCAATGACCCAAGCCAAGACGAATCAACACAGGAACTGCCCCTCAGGGTGAACAAAATTCATCAGAGGAACAAAGGTCAAGTTTCAATTTGAAATGTAAGTGCAGTGTCTTTGTGGCAGTTGCACAAGGGTATCATTAGTATTATTTATTATATGTCAGTTGAAAAAAATTTATAAATATATGGAATATCTTACAGTTTTTGTGCAACAGTGCATACGTTTGAATTACTAACGTTTTAATGGTGGTAAAGGCAACAGAAATTTTCTGGCACCTGTGGCTGTAGGGGTAGATTAGAGGGTACCAGAGGTGAACCAGACAACAACGAAGGGCACAGTAATCAAAAGTCACCACTTCTTTAGAATAAACCAGATGACATTTATGATGTTTTGTTGCATCACTGCACACATGTAAATCAACTGCACAGTAGGATGTATTATGTTACCTACCATGCCCGCATTGTGATTGCCAAGCCACCCCGTGGAGTCAAAGGTTTAGGGAGGAGGTGGCTGAAGAGGTGGTACGGCATCCAATCATCTGCCGCAGAAGTCATGTGACATACAGATAACTGTGGCAGACCAACAGAACAAAGCTCAGTTAGCTGAAAAGCTGAAGTTAATTCAGTCAGTGGTGTAATGTCACAGCCTGTTGCTTTTTTTAAAATAAAAATTATATAACAGATATCACCATGCCATTTTCCTACAGGTATAATGACACCCAGATTACATCAGATGTACATTTTTAGAACGCATATCTTAAATTACTGCAGCAACCAAAGGCATTCACAAGCACAGATGCAGTGAATATCTTGTTTTCAACAGGGCCTGGTGTGTTGTTTTACTGACAGGAATGGGGAAGCACCAGATCACCACAAAGGAGGAGAAAGATATAGGTCTATATCAAATACCATGTATGTGTTACATAACATATGATACGGAACTGATACACTCGGATTCTAACTGAGCACTTTTCAGAGGCAGCTGCCTAATTCTATTCCCAAGAGATCTACTGTATATCAATTGTTTGATTGAGTCATTTCTTTAAGTATAGTACATACGCCATTCATATCTCTGTTCTAACTCCTAATTCACTAGATGAAGCAGTATATTACCCAACAATATAAATGGCAAAAAACAATTAAAAAGCACTAAAACTCTGCACAGAGACAAAAGACCTTTGTGTGGTGTTACAGTTAAAGGATGTGCAAGTTTCGGGAAAAATATCCCAAGATATCACTCCTGAATGCAGAAGAGAGAGAACTGCAGACAGTTCAGGTGCCAACCACAAAAAGAGTGCTGCCACAAATTACAGACTTGTACTATTTTTCAAAAGATTATTTTACGTCACATCTGAAAATCTCATATTAACTTAATATAACACATAAACACGTGTGACAACAAATATAATTCAATAACTATGATTTTTTATTTGATCTTATTTGATTTGCTTGTAGTTGTCTATTTAAATAACATTTATTCAAAAAAAGAGGACAAAAGACAAAGCATAACCCTTAGAGGCTTACTATAGTCCACAGGGGCATAGTTTCTGATGGCAATGTACAGAGATTAAGTTTTCACTTCAAAAAGAGAAGAGAGGCCACAGCAAGGCCTCCAGCAACGTCACACAAGGAAGAAAGGAGCTGGGAAGAAAAAAACACCCAGAGCCTGAAAAGGCACTTCTAAAAAAGCCTCCATGAGGGTTTGAATAAGGAAGTCTGATGAGTACATGAGAAACAACTTGGCTTCCTGGCCTTTATGGTCTGAATAAATGCTTGGCTTACTTCCTCATATGACTAAGTGAACGCACAAGTCAGGCTTTCAAAGTGACAAAAGTGCTTCACACAGCAGGAGAAGTCTGGTCAGCACGATAATGCTCCTGAATTCCAATAACTAACTGGTAAGAAATGCTTTTCTCCTCAGTAATATCTGCCTTGATTAAGCATGTTTCTTTTTCTTGCGGAAGATAATGTTGTTGGCCAGTTTTAACTGCTACTTACTCTATGCTGAGATTTGTTATAGTTTTCCTTCATCCTCATTATTTCACTGATTTTTGTTTATGTGTGAAGAAAGTATTATGTATGTGCGTGTTGGGGTGATTCTCAAAAATCAGAGCAGCTAGTATGAATCAGAAACAACTCATTTGGTGTCAGAAAAACAAGGACAAACATATGCAGTTGACCAGGAAAGGAAAAGTAGCTCTCCTGTCTGACAGAAACACACACCCCTGGCATTTATCCATCCCTATAGAGACTTCTATACTGAGCGTGAGCAGACGTCTGTGGGCCCCTGTGGAAAAATAAGACAGCTGTATATGCTTCAGTAGTAATGCAGTGCATTGTGGAGACAACCTTGGTAGCTGTTTCCATATGCGGAATATGTCTTTATTCTCTAGTAAATTTAAGGTCTAAATGGAGTTTATATCAGTCGCAAATGCTCTTTGTCTTTTTATGTGTCTTCATTTGTTAATTTTACGTGTACTATTACGATGTATTATAATTTGTGTTCTAGGGACTGTTGTATAGCAGTATACTTGGCTATTGTCAGAGTGCACAAGTTAACCTGTGGTAGGGCTTGAATAGTGTTATGCTCACACTCACTGGTCTGGGAGTGCTGTGAGCCTGGTCTGACACTGTTGCTCATTTAAATGGAATGGTTACACTTATGTTTTATTTTGATGGAAGTCGCTCTGGATAAGAGCGTCTGCTAAATGCATGTAATGTAATGTAATGTCTTTCTCTGTTGTATACTTGGTAGTGCAGGTACTTAGGTAACTGGTGTTCAGTGCTGATACAAATTTATAAAAATGCAGCTATACTGCTATGCTGCTTTCTGTTGTTCATGTTCAAAATCAGATGATGCATTTATTTTTTCCTGAAAGTGTGAGATAAACTCTATTAAATTCCACATAATGTGGATGGTAAAATGAGTCCTTCAGATGTGTGGCGTAAGGATGAAGGGTGAGGTGGGTTAAATTCAGGAGCACAGTGGGCGGACTGCATTTCTCATTCGGTCATATGAGTTGACACAGTACATGTTAAATATAGAACAAAGAAAGTCAAGCAGGGGAAACCACTGGAAAGAATAACACAGGCATGTCACCTGTCAAATGAGAAAAAAGCTGATAAGAAATAAGGGAGTTGTACTCAGCTAATGACTGAAAAGACAAAGTATCATATAAATCCAAAACAGAAAATATTTGTAATATTTGTATATATACATACACACATACATACATACATACACACACACATATAAATATGTATATATATATATATATATATATATATACACTCATATATATATACTCACATATATATGAGAGAGAGAAAGTGAGATAGGGAGACAGGGAGAGAGACTATAGATATATAGATTATAGATTTTTATATAGATTATAGATTTTTTACAGTCAATATGTGTGTTTGTGTAACACGGGACACCTCTATTTTTAGAGAAATTGAATATTCAGAATAGACTACCACTCCCTGTGGGAGTGAGAAGGTGTGAGTGTGGGAGGGGGAAGGGTGGGGAGTCAGGTGATAGTTAAGGGGCAGCATGACACATGACAGTGGGTTTAACTTCTTTAGCATGATCGGATTTCCTGAGGGGGGATTTTTCTAGGCCCCTCTCCCCGAGTGATAAGGTTGCCCAGTCAGAGTGATTCCTGGCATCAAGAAATCCACTGAACAAACCTTTGAGAATGGCACCCTTTAGTAACTGATCACACAAACACAGAGAACATCACAGATTACATGCACTGGGAAATTCTCTCTCTGTGTGTTATTTTTATTCCTTCTGGTGTTTATTGGTTATGATTCCAGACATCGATTACATCAGCAGCAGTGTCAGAACAATCCAGTCAGCTGCGCTGGGGTCGTATCTGGACCCTTAAGTTTCCACTGAGAGGTCTGAGGCAGGGGCTTTACAGTGGTGACGTGCGCCAGTCTTGCACGCGTGCGTGTTTGCGCGGAGTCTTCAAGCTGCAGAATTGTAGAAGGAGAAATGTGCAGATCGTATCGCCGAGCGCAAAACCGCATTCAAAGTGTCTGAAAACCCCTTGTGACACCAGCGTCGGGGCTTCCTGTGTTTACAGTGCTTAGAGGATGCCTCACCCTCTGCCCTCTCAGCACCTGTCAACTTTTCCAAAACTGCGGCCGTCACTGCGGAAACTCTCCGCGGCCGGGATAGAAAAGAGCGTCGGGGCGGGTTCCCCTCCGACAGAACCCTGAGAGAGGACCGAGGCGCCGCTACCGCTGCTGCACTGAGTACCGCGGACACGCTCAAACGCGAGGGCAGCATGGACCGACAGCAGAGCAACCTGGAGCGCTTCCTCAAACTGGGATACTCCCATGAGGACATCGTGCGGGTTCTGGAGAGCCTCCGCTACGACGCCCAGACCAACGACATCCTGGAGGAGCTGATCAAGACCTGCCGCGGCGCCGGGTCACCGCTGAACCCCCGGCCGGGCCGCTCCAGCCCCCAGCTCCAGCTGATCCCCCGGGGGTGCAGCCCCCCGCAGCCTCCCAAAGCCAGCCCCACCCTACAGGAGGAGGAAAAGGACCCCGGCGGGGGGTTCAGACCCATCGTGATCGACGGGAGTAACGTGGCCATGAGGTGAGTCTTCAGGCACAGGTGTGCACAAAAACTAAGCCTCAGATAATTCACAGACGCAGATTGCATGGTGCAGCACGCGCATTCATTGGTCTCTTCAGACAGGAATAAGACACTTATAATGCCACCATAATAATAATAATAATAATTACAATAACAATAATTAAAATGACACCATAAGATAATAACAAGACTACAGCTTCCTCGTAGAGCAAAACAAGCTATTGTACTCTTGTTTTTAGGAGGTTAAATAGTTCTTCGTTGGACAGGTAAATCTGGAAAAGTGTGCGAGGAAAGCCCATGAATAGAAAGGGAATTCCACCCCTGAGTGGTTTAGCCGTTCTTCCTACTCTGCCTGCTTTAATTACTCCCTCCGCCAGGAGCAAGTTTTACAATCACCTGTAAACGTGTCCTAAACCTCAAGCAAAACAACCGCAGATCTCTGAAACTTCCTCTTAAGTGCAACAAGATGTGAAAGACTCCATGGAGGTTTTCTTGTTTATCTGGGCATTTTGTGTTATAACTGGCTGGTGACGGTTGGGTAGACGCGATGTAGGCTATATGCGAACACGTTTGCAACTAAGGGACCCGCTAGTTTGAACGCTCTTGCTCCCCATTCGTAATCAGACAGCTTCTGAAACGCGGTCTCAAGACACCCCAACCATCCCGGTACAGCTTCTTACCTTGCTGCTGCGCCTTGTGGGTGCTGACAAGCAAGACGTGTTTTTCACATTATTTTCGATTTTCGTACTTGGTCAGCGCACAAGTTCAAAAACGCTGCAAACAAGTCAGCGTGGTGGAACATTCAAATTAAGTGACGAATATGAAACTGAAAAAAGGGTAAAACAGAAGTTCAATTTCTCATAATTCTGGTGTTTGTCAAGAAAGATTAATTATCAAGAACAAGAACCATATTTAATGTCTGCAAACTCTAACCCTGGACGAAAAAAAAAATCTCAGCTGTGGTTTTGTCAAATAAACGTTTTGCTTAGACGTCACTAGACGCTAACCTTCAACTGCGTGACCTGACTCTTGATTTTGCGCTACGTCCACGCTTGAGGAAAGAAATCTGTCAAACAGTCGACGCTTTTGACATTACGCATGGCTGGGTTTGCGTTGTCCTCTTGCACCCCGTGCTCCACACGGCCACCAGACGCTGCTATCTGCTATCGTCAGTTGCTTGCCAAGCAGTATGTTACTTCCTGTTGGACTTTGTTGAGCAGAGAGGGAAAACCCCGACGATCGGCTTACAGCTGCTTGAAGGCAAATAAAACTCTCACCAGGCGGCCGATGACGGGGAACGTGCGGGTCCATCACGAGGGCCCGGCCCGTCTAAAATAACGTTCCGGAAAAATAACCAGGTTCAGTTCCCTCTCACACGCCGCTGCAGGACGTCTGTCTTACCGCAAATATTTATGTCATTAACAGGCGGATAGCAGTGCGATTCGCACTTAGATATCTCTCGCTAAGGTTTTGAAATCCCCATGAATAGGCTACGTCACAAGAATACGCATATTCACAAGGGGTCCGCCTTTTCTGTTCCTAGGTCTACTTGAATTCCGTAGTTTACTACTACTACTACTATTACTATTATTATTATTATTATGCTGTGTGCCCATGCGTCTGTGCCAAAAGAGTGTTGTAGGCCTACTTCAGGGTTTGGCCGTTTCGAAAACCTCAAACAGGGAGGTGACCTTTTGTTATGCTCGTTTTTATCATTGCAGCCACGGTAACAAGCAGGTGTTTTCGTGCCGCGGGCTGCAGCTGGCGGTGAGATGGTTTTGGGAAAGGGGTCACCGCGACATAACGGTGTTCGTGCCCCTGTGGAGGAAGGAGCAGCCGCGACCTGAGGCCCCCATTACAGGTAAGGCATGTTGCGCCGCCTGTCCACCACTAGAGGGCGCTGTGAAGCTCGAAACTCAAAACAACACTTCGCAGCGTGCCGTTTTTTTCCATTGTAACTGACGATATGACTGTGACACAGTGTTTATGGGCTGCATCAGATAATATTTTAGAAAACTGAGACATGAAAACAACGCACTGACCTTTGCATACTACGTTCACTCAGACCAACACATTCTCAGCGAGCTGGAGGAGAGAAAGATCCTGGTGTTCACTCCTTCGCGATGTGTGAAAGGGAAGAGGGTGGTTTGCTACGACGACCGCTACATCGTGAAGCTGGCCTACGAGTCTGACGGCATCATCGTCTCCAACGACAATTACCGTGACCTGCAAAACGAGAAACCGCAGTGGAAGAAGTTCATTGAGGAACGGCTGCTGATGTACACCTTCGCCAATGACAAGTAGGTCCTGTCAGACATGGTTCAAATAGCAATCTAGTGTTAATAAAGCATGCTGTTTTCTGTACCACGTGATCAACCTGTAATTATATTAGTGATCAGGCAAAATGGACTTTACCAAGTTTTAGTCTAAAACATTCATGAATTCCACCCTACTGTTAGAACACTTAAAGAAACAACATATAACCAACCAGAACATATAGACTCCTTTTCTCCAGTTCCCCCTTATGATTTCCTCATTAAAATAAATGTGTATATCCTTTTTTCAGGTTTATGCCTCCAGATGATCCACTGGGAAGGAATGGCCCAACAATTGACAACTTCCTGAGAAAAAACCCCAAGATTCCTGCACACAGACGCCAACACTGCCCCTATGGTAAGGTCCTTTTAGAGAAAGATCAGACGCCTGAATGCCTGCAAAACACAAAACATGGATCACCTACAGCACAGAAATCACATTTCATGTTATATAATGTCAGTCAAACGCTTCTGCTGGCTTATAACAATTGTCCTGAACTGTCAAAGGGTTAAGATTCAGGCAGGGGTTCATGCTCAGTTTTTGCTCTGTTACAGTTCAAGTTAACTGCAATGAACAAGAGTGACAGACATTTTAACTGGTTTTAAATGAGGCAGTGCTGCAGTTTTTGAAGATGCAGGGTACTCCACATTAAATTCTAAATCAAATGTCACAGCTAAATGTCAGGTTTTTGTCAGCACTCATTTGGAGGGCTACCTGTTGCACTCACCCAGGCTGTAATTGCTGAATTGAATCTGTAATTTCTAATAAGGAGGAGGGATGAAAATTTAACCTAATTTAGCTGCTTGTCAGGCTTCTCTTGACACTGAAAGCAGGGCTCCACGCCAAGGCTACAGCCGGCCACTCGTGATCAAATCCTCTCTGTTCTCCAACAGGGAGCATAATGGGGACTTCAGGGCCAGTGTTAGGCCTGTAATTACTTCTGTGAAAGGAGTACAAAGGGCCTACACAACAAACTACCGCGTAACTAGGGAACAACAGACAAGAGACTAGAGCTGATTTGTTTGCCTTGCTAAGTGTGTTTACAGTGCGGTGAGAGGAAGAGAGCACACAGTGTCATTGGCAGCCGATTTTAAGCGACGTGAGGCTGAATCTGTGGACTGTGACTTGAAAGCGTGCGAGTAACGCCCACTTCGTTTCTTCCAGGAAAGAAGTGCACCTACGGGGTAAAGTGCAAATTCTACCACCCGGAGCGCAGCCAGTCTCAGCTGTCTGTCGCCGACGAGCTCCGCGCCAAGAACAAGCTGGCGTCCGGCCGGGACCAGCTGGCGGAGGCGCGGTCCCGTTCCCCCGCCCACGGCAGCCCCCCCCGGATACTCATCACCGCGGCGCCGTTCGGCGAGCAGAGACAGAGCAGCCCCTCGTACGGCTCCCTCCCGCCTGCCACCGCCCCCCCTCAGCAGGACGACCCCCCCAGGAGGTTCTCCCCGGGGCTCGACAGCCCGAGGGAAACGGGGAGCCCGACTCACCTGCGGAAATCCCCCACCTGCCCGAGCCCCGAGCTCGACGAGGCCTTCGGGTCGCTGGAGGCCTCCATGTCCCGGCTGAGCGTTCAGGACGCGGGACACACGCAGGGGCTCTCGTACCCCTACAGCAGCAGGGTGGTGCACAACGGCAGCGGCGACTACTTCCTGCCCGCCTCTCGCTGCTGCTACCCTCCGCGGTCGGGCGGGAGCGGGTTCGGCTCTCACCGGCCGAGCAGCTGCGAGCCCCTCCAGCACTCGGACTGTTCGGCCTCCAGCCTCCAGGAGGCGCACTGTCACTGCCGGCGCCACCACGCACAAAGCGCCTACAGAGCCACGTCGTACGACGGCGACGAGCCCTGCCTCCGCCAGCCCAACACAGACATTTACACCCTGGGCTGGGGGCAGAGGCAGCCCGTGGCGGGGGGGATCATTAGCGGCACCGCGGGCTTGCTGGGGGAGCGGAGAGGCTCCGTCAGGACCCAGCTCTGCACCATCTTCCCCCAGGCCACCGTCGACCACGTCATGGGGCTGTACCCGCACACGCTGGACACGGCCGAGCTGGTCTCGCTCATCCACAAGCACAGAACCAACCACATGCGCTTCTAGCTTATCTGAGCCACCCTTTCAGCATTATCGCCTGGTCTCCCCGGCTCCGTAGAGGGCGAGCCGGCATTAGAATGTAGCAGACGATAGAGTGCTTTTTGGCAAATTTCGTAGTGCAGTGCAATATTACCTCAGGTAGTGATGGCTGAGTGTTTCAGTGTGTCACCTGAGCACGCTGAAACGGCCTGCATTTCAGGGTCTCTGGCTCAGAGGGGTGAATGTAAAGCTCCCTGCTGTCACTCCTGGTGAGCGAGCAGCAGGATATCCATTGAATTTAGTCTGAGAATTAAAAATTAAAAAAAAAAAAAAAACTAAATTCTTAAAGCAGCATGTGTTGTTTTACTGTGTAGCCTCAAATGAGGACCGTTTTATATCTGAAATCATTTTGTATTAATTACTGACATGAGTGGATGTAAGATGACATTTGATAAGTGTCTGTACAGGATGTGAACTGTATTGACAGTAACCCTGTCATATCAACCACATCCTTAACTGTAATAAAAAATTAAACTCGCTACAAAGTGTGTTGGTCCTTATTTAAACAACCATTCCATTATTGTTCTTGTTTGTTTGTAATATTTTTAAGACCCGGTTTTTCCCCACATACATAGACTTTCAGTATCCAACCATGTGTCATGTACTGTAATTTGCATGAAAAGACCCAGATGTTCAAAAGTTCCCAAATGACCTTTTATCAAATTTAAGTTTTTCCATTATTAGAGATGTTCAGCGTTTTGCTGCCCCCTGCTGGATGACGGGAAAATGTGAGAAATGTCACCTGTTGATTCTACCACAAAAAAATTTCCCAGATGTCTAGAGCAACCAGTTTATGAAAAAGGGAGGGAATAAAGTATATTTAAAAAGCAAAATTTCAGAATAGATTTTTTTTATTTTTACAAATAACTTATCTGTTACAAAGTTTCCCCCAACTAAAATCAAAAAACAACTTTAGATATCCAAATTAGTTTTTTTTAACAAAAAGTATGAACCGACTCAATCTTCACACAGAGCTGCAGATGAAGCTGAAAGCTGGGTTTCTTCTGGGTTTTCTGTGTTTTTTAATGTGAAAAGAACTTTGTAAGTGCTTCAGAGATACAACTGGGATTAAGCCTCTTTCAAATTGATGTCCCATGATTTTAAGCCTTTAGGTTTTTTTTTTTAAAGACATTTTGACTTGCAACTGCATAGAAATTTATACAAATTACAATTATTCTAAAAGAAAAATGTGCGGCAGCATATCACAACGCGTGACAAACTTCACAAATCTCTGAAAAAATGGCTATTCCAAAATACAGGAAAAAAATAAAATGGTAAACGTTCAAATCATCCTCATCAAACTGTTATTCAGATCAAAGCTTCATGGGACACTTCAAATCTTATGAGGGATTGCAAATTTTTTTTTAAAAAAGTGTCACTGTCCTCTTTGTCTCGTTCCTTTTCGACGAGAAACACAATATTTTTAACATTTAATGGCAGAAAGAAATAAGGCACGTAGTGAAATATCTGTTGTCCCGAATGGCTTTCGGATTCCTGATTTCCTTTGGTAAAATCTAACTGAATTTATGCTGCTGCATAGTAAATGTTCTGATTAATGAAGGCCCTTCGGAATGGGCTTCTTCCGCTGAGCCGAGAGCGGACACCATGATGCAATTCCCCATGCCAAGTCCTCCAACCTCGACCCTTTGCAGATTACGCAAAAAAAAACAAAAAAACAAAACAATAATGCATCATAAAAAGGCACGCGTCTCTCAACATGGAAGTTTAAAGATCCCCAAACATTACACCTACATTCCAGTTGTCAGATAAGATGGCAGTTTGTCGTTCGCTAACGGGCTTTTTGCCAGTCCAAAGACCTCTGGCATCTCGAGAGAAAACTCCCATCTTTCCACATGGCTGCATCTGCAGATGGCACAGCATTTTTACAGGAGCGATGAACAGACCGAGCGGGGAAAAAAAAACAAAAAAAAAAAAAAAAAAGCTTCATGTGTGCATAGATTCATATTATTGCTCTTCCTTTACGTAAGGCTTCACTTCTCACAGATATCAAGTAAAAAGCTTAAAAGGGACACCGTGCTTATTTGCTTACAAGAAAAACAAAAAAAAAAAAAAAAAGTTTATCAAGTCGACTACGCTATACTCACAGGAAATACAAGTGATTCATAGTGCGAGGAAATAAGCATTTAAAGCACATTCTACAACTATGTACAGTAAGAAGCTGGGGGGGTAATTTTCCACTGTATTCTGTACATACAAAGCATGCAGTTTATTTCTCATTCTTTTTTCTTTTTTCTTTTTTTACTGTGGGTTGAAGATGGGCTGGAGGGGAAAGGTTACAGAGAGGATGAAAGGCAAGTTTTGCTGGCAGTAACACTGCTGATTTTCCCTCTCCATCATCCTCTGGAAACAGCAACCAGATAGTCAGAGTAGTCTGTCTGTTGGTTTTCCTCTTCAGATGCGTTTGTGACGGCTGGGTTTTTTTTCCCTCTTTTCTTCTCCTCCCTCTCTCCACCCCGGACTTCACAGGAGAGCCGGGCAGACACCCCCGGCGGGGGTGCGGGCGTCGGCTGCCACGCTGAAGGGCAGCTCTCTGATAATACTGCGTACGGACGAAGCGAGGCCCCTCAGGGCAGAGCCTGCCCATGCGGGCGCCCGACTCCAAGGCGAGGTATTATCAGCTCTGCTGGTTTCTTAAGTAACACAACCTGTAAACACTATCCAGTCAGGCCTTCAATGGACAGCAATCTACCCCAAAAAAAAAAGATTTTATAAAATCTTGGAAAAAACAAAAACAAAACAAAAAAAAAAAAAAAAACAATTAAAAACCCTGTCCATATTTTATTGCAGGAAAAGAAAAAAAAATCCCCTTTCCTAATCTAGAGTTGGATTGTGGTAGATAAAAAAAGAGAGAAGCGTTTTTTCTTTGGAGCGCCCTGTGGCTCAGAAGTGTCGCGGGAACTCGCACTGTTCACAGCGGTTGAGGGCAGGGTGGTTGAGGAAGGTGCAGGCCGTGCAGTTCCACTGCGCCCCCTCATCCTCCTCCGCCTCCCCTACAGTCTTCGGGTTCTTCGAACTCGAGTCTGCCGGGAGAGAGGGAAACGACACGGGGCGGTTACAGGCAGCAGTGGCGGCGGCAGCGGCGGCACGCTCTCGCTTTCACACGCACACACACACGCTCGCTCGCTCGCACGCTCAGGGCACGGTCGCACGCCGGCTTCGTCTTCCTGTGTTTCATCTGAAGGGCAGTGGCAGATACGCATCGCTTCTTTCACCTTCGATTCGTAAGGGTATTGGTGGTGTGAGAACACTGGCTCAACAGCAGATCACACAACTACATTCAAAGGCATCAATCAGCTGCTTGTAACGTACTTTTTTCCTGTGGCTTTTGCTGGTGATGCTAGCTCTCTGTCTGCCTGTACGTATCAGCATGTTTGATACAGATCTCCACATTTCAAACCATCTCATCAAACTCATTCTCGCCAAGACTGACGTAATGTACTTACTGGCAAGACGTACACCTTTCAAAGACTTCCCAAAATCTCTGGATGGTTCTACACAGTTTCCTTCCAACACGGCACACAACCTCAGTGATACTTCTAAAGCAGTACTCTGCTTTACAGGGAAGAGGGTTTATTAACCTTTCCATATAGCATTGATAGCCTTCCTTTTCTCACTGCCCTCGGTTCCCACTCTTAGTGCAAGCCTCTGTACCATCGCACTTCAACTGCCACTTTGTGCTGACTCTCCCCCCACTGTCTGTGCCACCAGGCAACTCATTCAGAACCCTTCCGCTAGGCTGGTCTTCAGTCTATCAATATACGCCCTTGTCTTGCCTGTCCTTTCACTCTCTTGAATAGATTCCAACCACCGCTTGTTAAATTCAAGACGCTGCCGATAGCCTGGAGTAATCAAGATCATGTCTCCCTGCTACACTACATCAGACGTTATACCCCAAACCATATTTCTGCTCACACATCTATGGGCATCCTCTCCACAAGCCCACATATAAAACTCACCTTTTTTCCCCTCACTCACTGTCTGCCCCCTAGAGGTGGAATGAGGTAACTGCTATTTGCCAGTGCTGCATAAGCACTTATCTTCAGATTATAAACCATACCTATTCAGATTTCACTTTAGTCCCCAGAATCCCACATCCCATGTTCTGTGCTTAGTTTCCAGAACAAGACCTCCCTAATCCTTCTACTGTATAAAAACTGAGATAGCATAATGTAGCTTGTGTGTTTTTAATCTACAATTATTCCTCATCTGTCATACATTTTAAATTTCACCATAAACATCTATAAACTAACAGTTTAGGACAACAGATAAATGTTCATTCTACACATGTTAGATCCAAAAGAATATAAATTGTCATCAGTGTAAATGAAGAAAATCAAATACATAAAATGAAAAACAAGCTTGCTAAATGGGAAAATGACTTGTCATGCTTGTAATGACAAAAAGTGGAGGGATCTCTGACATTTCTAACCACTTGGAAGAATCTGCCTGCTCATGAAATCGACCATTGTGTTAATATGAATAGTAACATTCATCTAACTCTATATTCATGTGCAGCTTTTGGGGAATTTAATTACCAGAGCAAAGCATAACAGCAATTCATGACAAACGATAGACATGTGGAACTTTCTGAATGGCAAATCATTGTGCATTAATTGGGCCCCATAAAAGAAAGAGCACAGCAAGCTAGATTCCCTTCTATCAGAGGCAGAGGGCTGAACAGTGCTTGCAAAACCACAGACTGGGAAAAGATCGTTCAAAAAGGGTGCGCGGTACTCATGGACAGAGGACAGACCCAGGACAGAGACAGAGCGGAGATGAAGGAGAGAGACGGATAAGGACAGAACTACCAACCCAAAGGGAGAGCAGCAGGGGGAACGGAGGGGTCCATCTTTAACTTGGAGGTCACATTAATTTTCCTTCCCCTCCTGTCTACTGACCCCCTGCACTCTGGCCCTGAGGGGTTTGGAGCGGAAGACGGAGGAGCGACAGGCGGGATGGAGGGGGGAAGAAGAGACGACAGCACAGGGATGAGCAGCAGGACAGAGGCAATGATCCAAACTCATGAAAGATGGAAAGCCTTGGAGTGATTGGAAACACCTGAAACAGACTACTGCATTATCGTTATTATATTACATATAATTACATCAGGCTTGTTTGCTTTTTCTAAGTTTGAAATGTGGGTTTTTATAAACAAGTTAAATACTGTAACACCAACACTCAGTGTTAGTACATCTGTCCCCGCTGTTTACAAATTGGAGACATCATCTCATTATCTCATCTCAATTAGTGAGCTGATTAGCTGACCAGCTGGCTTGTGAGCAGGCTATCTACGTTTCTCTTTTGCCGTTTAGCTCTTCACTTCTTTTGCTGGCCAGCAGTTCGTTCGTTTTGCTTTTGTCAGGGTTTACAGCTGTAACTTGCTGTGTGATTCTGACAGTTCCTGTTTAGCTGTGTGTTCATTTTATTCATTTATGTTACATTATTCATATTTATTCATTTTCTAATCAGTTTTGTAGTACAGAGTTTTTTTTTAGTGTTAATAGCCAGCTAACTAACATTAACAATTTGGAAATTGTGTATACGTGTTGTGTAGCTGACCTTTTGAAATTGATTTTCCATTTTTGATGACAGCTGGTCATTTCAAAATGGAATCAAGCTTTTATGGCCACATAATTCATTGCACAGAAACTACTGCAACACACTGAGCAGCCTTAAGTTGTTTTAAATAACAGATTAAGGGGGAAGAGGTGTGCATAGTGATTGGCATCTTGCTACACCACCCTGGAAGCATGGATTAATTAACAGACACACAGTCTGTACGCTGGGTGAGTAATCTCCTCAGTCCTGATGCAACCACGGCGTTTTTTAAGGAAAAACACGCACGCTAGAATGCGCGTGACTTTCATTTTCCGAACGGCTGACAGGCTTGCGGCAGCGACAGGAAGCCTCCCAGAACAGTCCTGCTGAGCGTCTGTCAAGAGCCCTTCAGCTGCTTCTGTCACTTCTTTTCAATTTGCTTTTGTCCCTGAAAACGTGTCTCACTGCAAGCTCATGAGGCATGTGGTTGTGTTTCCTCATACGTTAGTAGACGTGGGAAAGTGGTTAAATGAACACATGGGGACAGTAACTGAAAGTGAAAAAGGGAAATGTGAACTTAAAGGAAATGGAAAAACAGAATTTTCCCTGATTAACAATGAAAATGTGGTATGCGCACACATTCACAGACTTCAACGGCTTTGACAATCATCTGTCAATATGTCTGCCTGTCTTTAAGAAATAGTTGAAATACCCCCATTTTTAAAAGCATTTTCTACTTTGGTCCTAGCACATGGGCCCTTTGGCGTTACGGAGCACACAGTAACTGAGGATAGGGGGGAAAAAGGCTGTCCAGGCACAAACATGCAACTTTTTAAGACTTACCAACAGTTAAAGTACCTTTAGGTTTGGGTGGGACAGGACCTAGGAATCCAATGTTGTCATAGAAATTATGAATTGCACTGGGATTAAAGTTTGGTCCTGGAACAAATTAAAACAATTGATTACACAACATGTTCTACACACGGCTGGAACAAGTGCACATAATCATCGGCAATGAAAAATGAGTTAGGCCTCACGCTCAGCCTGTAAAACATAGCTAAGAGGATACGCGGACAAATGCACAGGAAATGACAGACTGCATAATACATTACAAATTTCATAGTTTTTATGTCTTTACTATTATTCAAAAATGTGGAAAAGAAGCACCCGTCTATGAGTAGGTGTGTCCGAACATTCGACTGGTGCTGTATGTATTTTTCACACGTCTCTCCGGCGGGGCCTTCCTGTGAGCCCGTCGGGCCGGCGAACGCGGCCAGCCCGCTCACGCTCAGTAAGGCTGAGAGCAGAAAGGCGCCATGGGAGCCGTAAATCGCTCCGCTACCAACCAGCAACAGGATGCAATTCAGGAAACAACCGCTTGTTAACATTACAATGGCAGCACCTTGGCGGAGTGTGAGCAGCGGGCCCGGGATCGAGGGGGGCTGGCAGAGCCAGATTACAGCCATCCTACTACACTCTCTCTGTATATAAAAGGGATGGGATCTCACAGGCCTGCTACACTCACATAGAGCATTTACAAACTCTTCGTATAAAAGCCGGAGAGTAAAACTGAAGTAAAGTAAAATGTGAAGTAAAATTGGCAAATCCAGTCATTTAAAAGGGTCCAGGACTATTGCCTTTGAGACCCAATAAGCAATCAATCCTCTGCTCTTCATGACTTGAATGAGCTGGTTAGAATCGTGTAAGCAATTCTGTACTCATGCTTGCATTGAGGCTGACCCATTTCCTCCAGACATCTGAACAGGTCCAGATTACAGTAAAACCTGTAACGCTGACCCCCACAGAGAGCTGAAGCAGTAGAGTTTGTGTACCTCTTGTTTGAAGGAGATCGATTTCTTTGGTTAAGCAGTCAATGTCGATTTGCAGGCTCCTGTTTTTGCTTCTCAGCTGCTTCATTTCCTCAATCTGATAAAAGAGAAATGAAACAAGATCATAAGTTAACATCAGGAGCTGAGAGAGAAGGGGGTAGAGGAAGAGAATTTCTACAGAAGTGTTTCAACAGAGTACCACTGGCATCGAAATGATCGGCACTGCAACTTGAAATTCAACAGAAGCCAGGAAGCATTCCGAGCCCTCGTGCGAGTCCAATGAGATGGTAGAATGGGGCAGCAGTGTAGCTTAGTGGTTACGGAGCCGGACCCACAATGCCTCAGTAAATATCCAGCTGCACAAATGGATAATATTGTAAAAAAAACCACTGTAACACTGTAATGTCATTCGCTCAGGATAAGAGCACCTGCTAAATGTCAATAATGTAACGTAATGTAATGTAATGGTGGAAGTTTCCCCCCACGCTGTGCACCGCACAGCGCTGACTGCCCCAGCAGAGGAACACCACGCTTTCACTGCAAGGACACACTTCATCCCGCCGTACAGAAAACCAGCTGCAGAAAGCAGCCGGCTCAACGGCTCAAAGCATGCCCCGGGTCTCTGCCTGCATGGCCTCAACAGACTCACAGCTGCGGCTTCAATATAAACAAGACATTCATTTAAGATAATGTGAGGGGAGGCTTCTGTTATTTCAGAACATTGCGCTTGCGAGAATCACAGCTTCCTTTAGGAAAAGCAGTGTACGTCTCCATGGTTGTCTAAGTGAGCTTTGCTGGACACTTTCAAAAAATGATTTACATTTTTATGATTCATTGATTATTAAATATTTTATACATGTATGAGCAAATAAAAGATTTATGTAATGCTACTTTAGACATGTTTAAATAATAACACATGCACTTTTACTGATTTGCTGCTCGTAGCAGAGTAGTGACTGTTTCACTGTAAATTCTAACACAATTCCCTCAGGAGGTTTTCCAGTGTTAAGACATTTAAAGGCAGAATCAGTAGAACGCCAAACTCTAAATCATATATAAACATAACAATCAGAACAGATGATTCTAAGGGCCCTGTGGGTCATGTGAACTGAGAAAGGCAGAGTTCATTTAACCTCCTCAGACAGAGAGGACCCTTCCACACAACCTGCTTCCACTCTACAAGCAGTTTTCATTTTTGCACCACAGAAGTTCATACTTAGAGTTACCACTGTATACAGGAAAAAAAACCTAACACAAATCTAAAGCACTTGAATGTCTAAAACCAACAATAAAAGATTTCAAACAGCAGCTCTACAACAGCCTAAATTAGCAACAAATATTAAAAGGTTTTAGACCAGGGGTGGGCAACTCCAGTCCTGGAGGGCCATGGTCCTGCTGTTTTTCTTGTTGACCAACTAAATACAATCTCTGATTGGCTGAAGAGCAAGCACACCTGTTTTCAAGGTGAAAATCAACAGGTAACTAAGAGATGAAAACAAAAACCAGCAGGACACTGGCCCTCCAGGAACGGAATTGCCCACCCCTGTTTTAGACCAATGGCAGGTTGCTAATTATGAGTCAGTTATCCATTCAAAACTTACATCGGCCATGTTGGTGACAGGTGTCATGGGGTTTGATGTCAGTTTACAGCAGAGCTGCTCATTAGGAATAATCAAAAACTGCATTTGAACAGAAGCCAAAAGGGATTCATTCACTTTTAATAAAAGTTAAATCAGGTGACAATGCAGAACATGCATCTCCCAAGAGGCCCTGGCTGCCGGTGTGTGAGAGTCAGGGCCACCACTGGTGGGAAAGCAGGGAAGCAGAGCGCGGGTGTGAGGGACTTACAGAGGGGATTTGGGAGACGGAGTTGGATCTCTGTAGCCGTCTCCGGGTGAGGTCGTTCTCCATCTCGTTGACCTCCTCTTTTAGTTTTTCCAGCTTCCTCTTCTTCAGTTCCAGCTCATGATACAGTCTCTCCATGCGGGCCTTCTGGTGTATCAACAGGGCTGCGGGGGTGGTGGTGGTGGTGGTGGGGGGGGACCACACAGAGACACACTGAGCACGCTCTCCTCAGGGCTGAGCTGCGACCTCAAACACCGCTCCCCACACTCAATGCCTCCTCCATTCAGCACCCCCTCCATTCTCCCATCTTTCACAGACCACCCCGGTGTCTCTACCTCCCCTTGCCTCTGGCTGGCTCCCAGTGCACAGCCCCTGGGCAATAACCCTCTTCCCACCCTTCTCCTCCCTCTGTTAGCGCCGCTCTGATGGAGTTTAATCTGCTCATCATCGCTCTCTCACTGCCCTCTGCACTGCACTTCTGCACTAAATGACTGCCTTCCCCTGCATTCCATCTCGCTCTCAGACTCCTCTACCTTCTGAGCTCACCTGCCCAAGCTGAACACCTCTGTCTTGGAGTAAGTCCAGTGTCTCTGAGGGTTGCATCATTTTTATCAATATTCTTAAGTACTTCTTGTTACTCTTATCGCATCTGCAGATATATGCCTCTCTTAATTAATCAAGATTAAAAATTACATCTAATACACACTGATGATATGCAGAGGGCTTTCTCAGAAAATTCTGAAACTAACCAATCTGTTTCCACTGAACCTGATTTGGAAGAGGAAATCATCTTAACATAAAACTATTTTAGTATATACGGGAATGTGAAACCTGAAAATGTGATAACCAGTATTTATTCATTCACACACAAAAGCATTTATCTTCTACTTAACAAGACTTCTGCACATTCAACAGTTTGACTCAGAAGTTAAATCTGGTATTACTCATTGCTTATCAGCTGGAGTAAAACCAGCAAACTTGCAACATCAGTAGATTGTTCCAAGCATTTTAATTCACCATCTTGTTTTGCTTGTGGGCTGTGGACCAGAGGCAAGCCAGGTTATAATCTAGGAAGTGCATATACCTGTCATCACTGTGTGCTTATGTGTCTGAAGGAGCCTCTTGCTGCAGGTAAAAAGGCAGGAGTAACAGCAAACAGGCTGAATTACATGGCTGTGCCCCAAACCACATTTTTGCTGACTTGCTCCAAGCACTTCCACTCAAAATGGCAGTCACATGGTTGACTGTGTCCCAAACAAGAAAGAGGGACTTTTACTTGCCCTCGATTGCTCCCTCTGACCAACTGTACATGCAGTCAGACTGGTCACATATCCCAGAATTCCGTTCCTCTAATAGCCCAAGGTACGCATTTTACAGGAGTTCCACTCAACCACAGAGGCACAGAAAAAAAAAAAAAAAAACATTTTCAACCAAATTTACCACAGATGGTACTGAATCTTACTGCATGAATGAGCCTTTCACATACACAGGCACTGAACTGTGGGGTAAAAAGAATCTAGTGCATCAGACATGAAACAGAAATCGTAACCAACTACTTCAACTACAGGCTGGATTTCAATGCTCAAACTAATCTGAATCACCCTGCAAGTCATCTGGTTTTCAAGTAGCATTTGTCAGTTTAGAAAAATGAAATTTTATATCAACAGCAGAAGCCTTTTTTTCCCCAATAAAGCCAGATTTGTAAAGCAGATTTTTTAAATGTGCAGTGTTAAAAACCCACATTCAGATTTGTGTTTACGTGAAGATAAACAGCATAGCTGAAATACTCCCAATTTCAAATGTGCTCCTCAATTAGATTTTAATGTGACTTTAAACAAATGTGATTTTTTGACTGACCTGACTGATACCATATCCCATATCTGTACTTAAAAGGTCTGAGGAAATGGTGTGTGAATGAAAGCAAACACACAGTAATGCATATGGCATTAACACTGTCAGCACTGTGATTCAGACATGATTTCCAGTCAGCACTACACTGTCTGTTTTCACAGATCCATGCAGTCTCATATATACACATACGTTTTATATATAAATATATGCGGGACTACAATGAGGTTTTTTAGTGTCTCTCTCCGAATTTCACTATATCCCTCCATCACCAACTACATACTTATTTAGTTATTGGACTCGCTCACTTGTACTTCCCACACTCCCCTGGAGTTGGTGAGGAGAGAGACGTGCGCAAAACAGGGAGGTACTTTTCCCAGGTGCAGAAAATTAAAGTAATATTTAAGCCTGCAAACTAACAAAGAATTGGCCCGCTTGTTGCTAGATTCATAAACGAAACTGTACAAAGCTTGTTAGCTACCTACCAAACCTGGACAACAGCCAGGTTCAGGCTGTAGCAGCAAACTTGTTCCCATGTGATTAAAAAGGAAAAAAAAAAATCACTAACTTGACTGTCTCTGTTAGTTTCCCCTTCTCTCTTTTGGCTGTGCAAGCATGAGTTTGCACACAAAAACAGAAAGTGAGTTTTACTGGGGAAAAGCCTGAAATTCATAATCATGCTGCAAAATCACAACATGGGCAAAGAAGCTTGCTTAGCGCAGCTCTAAGCGTTTTCCCAGGACGGCCATCAAATGGAACTACAGAATAAAAACCGCTGGAGTAAGAGGTCTGGGAGGAAGTGTCACACAGTAGTCACTGGAGCACCAGGGGTGTGGGATCAGCCAGTCACACATTATTCACCCAGAATTCCTAAAAAGGAAGCACCGTGCTTACACATCTTTGACTCAGACCGCTGTCAGCGTGGTGCAGCGGCAGACACCCCACGTCTGCTAAAATCTTACAAAGTGTTTACACCTTCACTGACAAATCTCACGCCCCTCCCTAATTCACGTACATTTAACGTAATGTCTTCCCTCCCACGTCTTTAAGGATTAGAGCGGACGCAGCATGGAGAAAAAGGAGGGCATAACGAGGCCGTGAGTATATACAATTTGGCTGAGACTGCATTAGTGTCAACATTATGGAAATCTAAGTTAAAAACAGGCATAAACATTACTCCTTGGTTAAGTTTCCCTCTTGGCAAGACGCAGTGGAAAAATCATTTACTACCAGTGGATAAAAAAAAAAAGTATACCATCCCTCATTCTCACATAATGAGGTGGAGGAAGGCCTCTTAAAGGATCCTACTGCTAGTCTGCCACTGTAAAAAAAATAGCTATCCTTTCTTTTCAAATGATGTGGTGCTACACTCGTGTTACTCAACAGATACTTCCACCTTTATACAGTAAAAGAAAATTTTTCATCCACGTGTTGTGTGTATATTAAAGTACCGCATTCATAACCGTGTCTCTCATTTGCTCTGTGTAGATACATATCTGTGACAAAAAAAGCTTTCCACGAGCCACAAGGCAACTTAATCACATTTACAAATCATAAGTCAGCCCATATGCAACTGCAAGCACAGATCAACTGAAATTGCATTCAGCAAGCTGATGGTAAAACCCTTTGATACTGAGGCCTTACCTTTACATCTATAGTGGCTGCACATGTACTGTGACCCAAAATGCCTTGCAATTTGAAAGGGGCAGCAAACTTGCGATTGGCTGCAATGAACAGATGCAGCTGTGGACTGAATGTGAAAAATAAGCACTTCAGATAGGAATGACCAACGGTAACAAGTAGTATTAAGGGTACTGGAGTGGCAGTGTAGCGTAGTGGTAAGGAGAAGGACTCATAACTTAAAGGTTGCCAGTTCAACTCCCCGCTGAGGCACTGCTGCTGTACCCTTGGGACAGGTACTAAACCCAGAATTGCCTCAGTAAATATCCAACTGTATAAGGGGGTGCCTTGTTAAAAAAATAACCTATGTAAGTCAGCTCTGGATAAGAGTGTCTGCTAAATGCTTATCATGTAATGTAGTGTAAGGTAACAATAAAGCAGAATCTACATATCTAAATTAGCTAAGGTAGCGCAGGTAGGAGTACCAATACCAATCTATCCACCCGCGCTCTGAGGCAGGTCTGATTGTCGCCCACAGATGACCTGATGAGCCGCACCTGGGCAGGGCCGGGCGGGGCTCACCTTGCGTGTAGGCGGCGTCGTCGGAGCCCATGCTGGGCCTGCGGGGCTCGCTGGGCCGGTCCCTGTGCGCCGTCAGCGGGTCGGAGAGGTGATGCGGGTCGGGATCGACGAAGTGCTCCGAGGGCAGGCTGAGGAGGTTGGTGGGCTCGAAGGTGGGGGACACCACGCCGGGGGACACGGCCGGAGGCTTGTTGGGGGACACGGTGATTTTGAAAGTGTACTTGGTGTTGGGCTGGGTGACCACCACGCGGGGGGAGGTGACGGCGCTGGCTCCGCCCACCGAGGCGCGGGACTTGGGCGGGTGGTGGTGGATGTAAGCGGGGCCCATGCTCACCTGGCCTGACATGTTGCGGGCCCCCGGGGGCCCCTGCAGCGGCGGGTTGGCCGAGATGTAGACGGTCGGGGGGTTGCGGCCGCCGCTGTCGTCCCCCGCGGCGTTGGCGGAAATGTAGAACTTGGGCTGGGAGCGGGAGCCGGAGGGCGCCATGGCGGTGTCGTCGGAGGAGGCGGTAGCAGCAGAGGGCGGGCTGGCCGAGATGTAAACCGTGGGCTGGCTGCGGCTCAGGCTGGCCCCGCCGATGGACAGGGGCGCCGTGGAGCCGGCGGAGGCCCCGCCCACCGAGGAGGAGGAGGAGGGGCAGGAGGAGGAGGCGCAGGACGAGCGGGGCCCGCCGCCCGAGCGCAGCAGGGCGCTGGTGCCGGAGTTGCACCGCTGGGGGGACTCCAGCTTGATCTCGATCTGGTTCTTGCGTGGGCCGGTGGAGATGTTCTGGATGTTGTACTGGCTGAAGGAGGCGGAGGGGGCGGGCGTGCCGGAGGCGGGGCCGGAGGAGGACCCGCCCCCGGGCGGGGCCTGCAGGATGGAGGGCGCCTGCGGGTTGGTGGGCGAGCTGATGGGCATGTAGACGTGCGAGGTCTGGTGGCCCTGCGACTGGTGCGGTGAGGTATGTGAGGAAGAGCTGTGCTGGGAGGGCAGAGCCCAGGAGCCGGGCAGCGCCGACGGGTGGGGCGAGATCTGGTACACCTGCGGGCCCTGGGACGTGGGGCTGTACTGGGCCCAGCCTGCCTGCTGCTGCTGCTGCTGCTGCTGCTGCTGCTGCTGCTGCTGCTGCCGACTCGTACCGGGCTGAGTGACGTAAGGCCGGATGTAGATAGAGTTACCCTGTGGACTGTTGAGGCCGGACTGGGGCCCGCCGTGTATGTGCAAAGAGGTGGGGGTGTTGCGGCCCGTCTGGATGTTGGGCGCCAGGGTGACGGTGATGGGGTTGAAGCGGGGGGCCTGCTGGGCCCCCGCGAGTGGCCCTTGCCGCCCAGCTGGTAGAGTCCCAGGTGCTGGGGGGGCTGCGGTTTGCGGGCGGCCGCGTCCATGGCGCCGAAAATGCCGAGGCTGGGCGAGGCCTGCGCCGGGGCAGACTGCGGCTCCGCCGGGAAGAACTCGCTGTTGGGCTGGCCCGTCTGCAGGGGCCCGTCGCTCAGGCTGTGGGACAGAGTCCGGCTGCCATTCATCCTCAGGCCGTCCCGCAGGGGGGGCGCATGCACATTCTGAGACTGCAGGCCCAGGTTCAGCTGGGTCATGTGATTGCGCAATCTGGACAAGCCCGGGTCGTCCGAGAAGCTGAGGTTTCCCTCGCCGTACAGGTACCCCGTGCTCACCTGAGACAGGTACTCGCAGCAGGCATCCAAATTGTTGTTGTTCTGGAGGAGGAAGTGAAACACCTGGTAAACAGCTGGACAGGAAACACGCAATAAAAAAAAATCATGACAAACACTGGTGTTGAATAGTTTTCCCCCTTTTCGAATGTGTTCTGAATCCCAGTCTGGCCTTACTTTCACCAGCATTGAAAGGTAGGTCAGTCATAAATAATTCAGTAGCCAATGGTAAATGCATTTCTGGATCAATTTCACTTGAAGAGACACGGCACTTTGCAGTATGTACACAATCGTGTAAACAGTGTAATTGAGCCCAAATAATGCAGCCAAAGTGCTGAAATACACTACTATTAGCTCTGCTGTATGTGTGTAGAGTATCTTTACTGTTCTAGTTTCAAAGTTTCAAAACGACATATGTTCGGAAAGGACCTTGTACTCATCCAAGATAAAAGGGAAAAGTTTTACTCAGATGACCCAACTAGAGGGGAAACTCGGTGCTTTCCTTGTTTATTTTACAACGAAACAGGGAACTCACACAGTAGAATAAGTGCTCTTATGTCGGCCACCAGTGATGGAAAACATTAAGGACAACTTTCATTTTTGCAAAAAAGCATCTCGTCTGGAGTGTTTGAAGCACCGAGCTGCATTCAGTGGTCATGCTCACCTGCAGAACACACTGGGACACGACACCCTCTGGCACCTCAGGGAACTTCTGGCGCAGGTCATGCAAAACCTGGATGTCAATCTGGTGGCTTCCCTGGGCCATTCGTGTACCGCCGGCTCAGAACTGATGGCTCCTTCAGCAGACTCTGCACCCCGCCCACAGATTCAGCATCTTCTGCAGGCAGACAGCGCCGAGACACACGTCAGGCCCAGCTGAGCTTTCCACATGAAGCCCACGCGCCCATCCAACCTGTGCATATACAGCATACGCATGCACATGCACACACGAACACACGCATGCACACACGCATGCACACACGTGTGTGTACACACACACACCCACCCGCACATGCACACACTCACACACACGCACACACGTATAGACACATGCACGCCTGTACGCACATACAGGCACGCACGCATGCACACGCAAGCACGCGCTCACATACACACACACATGCACACACACGCACATACGTATAGACACATGCACGCACGTACGCACATACACGCATGCACGTACGCACATACACGCATGCACACATGCACACACAGACATGCACGCATGCGCACACACACGCGCACACACACACACGCGCACACACACACGCGCACACACACGCGCACACACACACACACACACACACACGTATAGACACGTGCACGCACACGCACACACATACACACACACACGCACGCTCCCAGACACACAAACACACAGACACTGCATAGCCTGTGCTTGTGAAGGCACCCCATGGCACACAGAAAGAATCACAAACTGCCGCCTCCCGCTCCATTCCCTTCACTGTACAAAAACCACAAACCTTATATTTGAGGCCGCCCATTTTTTCCATTATGGCAAAAGCTTTCAAAACTATTTTTCAAAAAAATCTTCCAAATATCTGATGGGCGCGTATTACGCAAGACTTCCCTTCCCCGAAAAACACTTTAATAAAAGAGCAGAGGCTACCTCAGGCTACTGTGGAGGAACAGTCTCTGCAGCACATGCTACACCCCTCTCTCATGCGAGTCCCACATTGCCCCTGAGAGGAAGTCACAGCAACACAACCACCACACGCCATCAACAGGTAAAGCTCTGTTTGTGGATGCTGATAGCGGTGCGCAGCTTTGACACACAATGAAAACTACGTTATTCCTGATGCCCGCTGGTCTGGATCACTGCTCTGCAACAAAACCTCAGCTCAGTAAACAAAGCTCGGTTTGCAGCACGGTGGTTTTTCTGTAGAAAACAACACCGCCACACCCCCACGCTTGCAAACCTGCCTGCGAGGTATGAGCAGATCAAAGAACATTTCCACTGCAGCGCATCAGCAACCCTGACCTGTTTTCCAGCAGTTTCACACTGTCACCCACCTTCCAGGACATCAACACAGAGCATTCAGATTATACATACAGTGTAATTATTATACCTGCTCCATCTACCCCCTCTTAATACATCATACCCAATCCATGCACCCCCCCTTTATACAGTACACCCAATCAATTTATACCTCTCTCATATTTGCGTTTGAGAGATGATGTGGGTCACCCCTTATTGGAGGACCTCTCTCTTTCCTATACTGGGAGGCTGAGTCTGCTGGAACCTTAACACAGAACAGCTGGAAACGGCAAAAGCAAAGGGTACAGGACTGAACAAAAACAGGACGACAAGCTAGCTGTGAAAACCCTGTTTGTGATACGAGCATCCCTACCCTTCAGTCACATTAAGCTTGAGTTTTACCTGAACTGAGCATTGATAAGTATGTGCCCTGATTTTGACAATCAGCCAGTGTACAGGTTAGGGTCATCTTCCCGCGGCACAGGAGCAGCGAATGGTGCGTAATCCTCCAATACACTCGCATGCAGCCAATGGCAATGTCCCACACAACAAGTCCCAGAGTGCACCAGGAGAGCAGACACCAAACAGGACAGGCGCATCTCTGTGATGTCAACTGAGCAACTCACAGGCACCCGGTAAGTTGCAAGGTGTGACAGTGACGAAACAAGGGGACCCCACCCACATACCTGCTCCGGCCCCTGTGGAATAACGCCAATTCACCCCACTGGGTAAACTACAGTAAAACAACATTTCAAAACTACAGAGAAAAGAGACGGGAGAACTGAGGGTCAGCCTGACTGAGAAAAATGGGTCAGTGCTGTGCAGAAAATGCCTAATACAGGGCCAGGGCTTCTTATTTTCATACGCTCTATTTTAAAACTTCCTTTGGAAGGAGGGAGTGAAGCCAAAACCTGCCATTCAAAACAGTGTGACAGAGCGATCCCTTTTCTCTGCTGACTGGAAAGCCATAGAGGAGCAGTGTGTGAGACAGAGGCCTCTCCCCCCGGTGGGGCTCCAGGCAGACAGCCTGCACAGTGCCCAGCAAAAACAGCATCCTGCTTCTTCTCAAACTACAGTGTACAGATGTTACCACAATCTACCCGATACCGAGGTCAGGCCAAATGCACACCAAGCCGATCTTAAAGGATGGCAAACATAATGTGCGATCTGTTGATAAGGAGAGTAAGAGCTGGCACTCATAACGCGTTGTTTTGTTTGTGCAGAACAGATGACACACCAAGTAGCCATTTCTTATCGGAAACCATGAGTGCGTCTACTGTCGTGACAGTACCATCATAAATCTCCGCTGTAAAACGTTCCAAGACCTGAAGAGGAGCGCTGTACAGCAACTGTAAGAAGGGAGCCCAGCAGCAAGACTGATTCAGCTCCGTTCTAACCAACCCACACACTCTCCAACCCCAGACCACATACATTAAGTACAAGCACATTTACATGGTCACAGCAGGAATTAATACAAATCACAAAACAGTCAACAAAGATGGGACACCGAGTCGAAAACCACACAGGTTTGGGTTTCCAAGAGCACTCAAGAAAACAAAGGCACCTCCACATGTATGTGCATGTATTTTATTATTCTACAATAAAGCAGCAATTTCTGCAATCATCCGCACCGAGCTGCAGAATTAATTTTGTTTGTCAAACGAGAGGAGAACAAGCAGCACGGCAGAACTGGTAAATGGGAAACAGAGGAAGAGTGTTTGCCGTATCTCAGATTACATGTTTAGAGCAAACCTTGCAGCCTCGGGGGGAAAGAGCGCCTTGCTCCACAAGCATTCCTCAAGTGCTCACGCATAAGGGCCCAACACGGACAAAGGAGGCTGCCCTTACTGTACCAGTGCACAGTGTAGCACTGGGCCTTTATTTCAGTTATTCAAAGACAGGCAGCGTGGCTCTGCAGTACAGAGAGGTGCGCGTGTGGACCCATCCTGCACTGCGCACTGACTGCGTCCACTCCGGCCCTTCAGTAACTGTGGGAAAGGAAATACCCCACTTGGCAGAGGAGCGAACAGCAGGTCAGCAGCAGCCCCTGGGAGAGAAGCATGCTGCACAACATCAAGTGCCATTTGGCGTTTTTTTCTGCTCCAGAGAGAGAGAGGGGGAGAAAAAAAAGAGCAGAAACAGAAGTCGGGCCTTCGTTACTGCACACGACGGCGATCAAAACCCCCACACACACACACACACACACACACACACGCACCCCGCGACCCCCCGCCCGGCGCACGCCGGGGGACAGATTACGGGTGTAACGGGCCCGCTGAGGGGGGCGGCTGAAATGAGGCAGAGAGGAGCACACAGGCGCACAAAGGGCCCCATTGCTGCACTGCTGTTCGCAGCGCTGGAGGGGCGACCCGCGACTCAGACCCCGTCACCGGGCCGCTCTCCCTCAATGAACTCATTCACACGGCGGGACCACGTGCCACAGGGCCGTCCGATCCAATCACAACGCACACACAGGCGGGTAAACAGGGCCCTGCAGCTGCAGCTACCGCTTGTTACGATGATCTCCTTTAACGGCTCCTTGCTGTGTGTGCTCCGCCGAAGCAACGGCATAAAAAACGTTAGCTGGAATTCCACACAACGCAGCAAAACCGTGACAGCTGATCTGGGGGGTGTAAGCGTGTTCTTCCTTCTTCTGCGCTGAGCTGCAGTAAGGTTTACAGCCTTTTTAGCGAGGCCCTTGAGAGCAAAGATTCAAGGTGTTTGAGTACTGGCGTGCAGTGGATATCACTGTAAGTAGCCACCACATTTTCCCTCAATTGTTATAAAAAGAAGCCCCCTCCCTCCGCACAGTATCCCTCCCACCCACACCAGTTTCCAAAAACAAGGCGCCTTCAGGCAGGGATGCTGCTACACCCACAGCGGCGACCCCTGACCTCCTTCCACGTCCCCCGTTCTTCAATCAGAGGTTTCCTCCTCGGTGTCAGGCACCAGTCACACTGGGAGGACTGTCTAACTGCCTCGCAGGCCGGGGAAATTTAAACAAATAAAGGGACTAATTGGCAGTGGACCCTCTGAAGCCTGCTGGCAGGAGCCCCAGTTATCCTGCGTGGCCTCTCTCTCTCTCGCTCTCTCTCTCACACACACACACACACACACACACACACACACACACACACACACACACACACACACACACACACACAGACCGCAGCAGGAAAGCAGGGAGTGGGGGTTGGGGGTACAAGCACATTGGCGTAAAGGTACACCGCACAAAACTACACACTGGAGCCAAGCAGCATGGACTAGGAGCTACGGCGCTAACCTTGCGCTCTGAGTATACAGGTTCAAACCTCAGATAGAAAACAAAGATTGCTAGGTGTATGAGCTTGAGACTTTTTCTAGGGACCTTCAGTAAAAACACCACTGAAATGAACGCCAGTCTGGTTACTTTGAAGGCCTGAAAGAGGGCGAACGCACAGACCGGAAAAGTGCCTTTCCAAAACAACAGAAGACAAGAGAACCCCGCGAACCCTCTCTGCCATATTCCTTCATGGTGAAAATATTTACGAATTGGTTTGATTTCCCTGCACTGAGGCTCAGACCACCTTGGGCCACAGGGCCGGCAGCTATGCGTGGTGTACCTCAGATTACAGGCCTGAGAGAGGCGAGCAGAGCCCCCGCGGGTCTACAGGGGTGCGCCGCTTCGCCTCCTCCCGCGCCTCCTCCTGCGCCTCCTCCTGCGCCTCCTCCCGCGCCTCCTCCCGCGCCTCCTCCTGCGCCTCCTCCCGCGCCTCCTCCCGCGCCTACACTGCGGGGAGAGCGGCGAAACTCAGCGAGGGGCTCCTTGCCTGGGCAGGGCAGGTACCGTGTACGCACACGGCGAGGACGCGCTCCGCGCACACTGCGTGTTTTCACGGCCTCCCGCTCGCTCTCGCCCTCGGCGGACACCTCGTTTGGGAAAATCGGCGAGGCCGTTAGCGAGCTGACATTCCTGCTAGGGTTTAGAAGCTTGGATATAAGCTATGGAAACTTTACCGAGGGCCCGGTCCGAGCGCAGAAATATTCACACAGCCTGCGTGTCGCGACCGCCATTTCAGCACGTCATCAAAGCGGCCCATCACCGTGTTAATGTCACACCATCGCAGTGTCACCGTCAGCGTCACCGAGGCCCAAACGCTAAACACGCAGACAGTCACACCGACTCCAGCCCAGCCCTCTTTCCCTTTCTTTATTTATATTTTTTTAAAGCATTAGTCAAGTACCCACAGATGCAGCCAGCTGGTCGACTTTCCCCGTAAAGCGCTTGGATCAGTCAGATCAGACAAAGCATCCCATGACTAACTGTAAATCGGCACAAAGAAACAGGATTTGATAAATCATAGCAGAGGCTTTTGTTTCCTTTTCTGCGCGAGTTCAGTGGCCAGATCTCCTCCGAGTGCTTTCTCCCCCTGCAAACCGTCGCACCACAGCCATTCACAGAGCCCGTCTGTACACACAGCAAGACATTTACGAGAACGTTTAATCCTCTGGCTTTATCTGGGCTTTAATTTCCTTTTTGGCTCGCAATATATGTGGAAATGTGGGGTCAGGAAAACCTGTACCTTCAAGTCAAAGTCAGTGTGGTTCAAAGAACAGTAGTTACCGTGTCACTGCGGCCTTCCAGGGCAGTCTCTGAAACCATTAAAATCTGGAGACAAGACGAGCTACAGACACATCTGGTGCATTACGCATGTCTTTTTCAACACATCGTACTTCCTACACTGTACTGACTGAATGGTACAGGTTTAATCTCTTTCTGCAGGGAAGGAAATCTGTCCACATGTTAATGACTGTGGCTCATTCTACTTGTCCCGGCAACGTCCATAAAACCACATTTCAAGACTTTCAGCTTGACACTCCATCATGGAATTAAACATGGACTGCACAAAAGCTGACAGTGGAAACAGGGCCTGAATTCTTCCATTCAACATTCTGTTTTATATTGGCTTGTTCTTGCTTTAGAAGTGAATTGGCAGGGAAACCTTGAGCAGGGAAGTACAGCACAGTCTATGGTTCGATAGGCCTCTTCTCGCCACGGCAACAACAGACTTTCGACACCTTCATCGTGGAGGGGGATTTTACATGGAGTGGAGGGGGATGAATCATTGGCTGGCTGTGTTATGAACATGCAGTGTTTTCGGGGAAATCTTCTCTTCTGTTAAACATGCGACAGTACAGCTGATTGAGCAGCTGCTTTCTTTAAATCCAAAACCCGAAATCCAAACCTGAGCTTCACACCAACTGTGTGCATATGTGTGTGTGTATGTAGCATGTGGAGCATGTGTGCATATGTGTGCCTGTGTGTGTGTGCATACGTGCGTGTGTGTGTGTGGGGGGGTGGTCAGGAAATCAAAAATTCTTGAGTGCGGCAGCACACAGCTGGTGGCTGATTGGAAGCAGGCTGGGCCAGTGGCTCCCTGGGTCGCCCCACCTCTCCCAGGGCACTGCGGGACACTGGGAGGTCTCACTGCAGGGAGAACCCACTGCAGGGGGAACTCAGGGGGAACTCACTGCAGGGAGATCTCAGGAGGAACTCACTGCAGGGAGATCTCAGGGAGAAGCCACTGCAGGGAGATCTCAGGGAGAAGCCACTGCAGGGAGATCTCAGGGAGAAGCCACTGCAGGGAGAACTCAGGGAGAAGCCACTGCAGGGAGATCTCAGGGAGAAGCCACTGCAGGGAGATCTCAGGGAGAAGCCACTGCAGGGAGAACTCACCCTGAGCTCACAAAACCACCAAACACACCTAACCCCCCGCCTCAGTCTACTCTCGAGCAAGAACCCAAAGGCTGGTGGGTTTCTGATTTTTATTTCCCTCCGCAAACACTGTAAATAACTGGCTGAAAGCCGCCCGGCAGGTTCGGTCTGTCCTTACCGTATAAGGCTGTGGCAGAGGGGGGGAATGTAAGGAGTGTTCTCTCAGCTTGCTGCAGCTTGCTTACACACTCCTCCCCTCGGCCCCCCCCCCCCCCAGGTCTGTAACACTACATTTCTGTGGGCAACAAAACGCTGAGTTCACCTAGAAGCCACCGGGAAATGGAAGTCAAGCACCGATGCATTCCACTGGAGAGAACGACAACCGGACTCAACCTGCAGCCATCTCCTGCAGGCTGCACGGGGTAACTTCAGGTCCTGCCTGCTGCGCGACAGTTACCGCAGTAACGGCTAATCAACCAGCCTGAACTAACGAACAAAACAAGTAACTCGCCGCTTGTAACTTGCACCTTTACCAAATGTGAAACCAGTCGTTTCACAGTTGTACTACTTCTGTGCTTTTATCTGTAATTTAGAGGCGAGTGCTGAAAGCCGAACGCTGGAAAACAAGCCCGTGGAGCGAGGCGCCTGTCTCCTCTCCGGCCTGCGGGGGACTGTGAATGCTCAGGTCACAGACTCATTCTACAGCTGGGGGGTGACTCAGTTTCCAGGCAGGGTAAGTACAACAACAACAGTGGCTGGAGCCTCTGGGTTTAGAGTTAAACCTCCCTGCTAAAGACTGAGAGGCAGAGTCACACAGCACGGCATTTCATTAACTATAATAATTTTAAACAAATATCCTTTGCTGGGGAAGGGGGGGGGGAGGTGCAGATCTCCATGGTGACATGAGGGCTCCGTGCCCCCCACCCCCAATTAACTACCAAGCATTTGAATGGATCAGGCTTTTAATTGGACCAGCTGAACACCTCTGTTGCGGTCCAGAGAGAGAGAGGAAATCGGGAGTTCATTAAAAGCAGCTGGACTGAGGCCAGCGTTGCTCTCCTCACTGTCTGCTCTGCAGGGCACGCCTCGCACCTCGATTTGGGGCACCAGAGCCCCCGCCACTGCGCCCCTCTCAGCTAAACCGCCCCTCTTAACACCCACTTCGCAGGAACAGCAAGGCCCGTTACTCCAGACGCAGCATTCAAAACAAACAAATACAAGCCCTCCGGTAAATTTCCCCATGCACTGTCCACAGGATGCATCTGCTCCAGGTTAGTGGAACTACTGACTGAAAAAAAATGAAATTAACATCTAACACCAGCGGTGACACGTCCAAACGGCTTTGCCAGGGAGGTCGTAAATAAGGCATCGCTTCACATCATCTGGTGGTTTCCACACCGCGCGTCTGCTGAGAATGTTCTCTGCTGCTTCTGAATCACAAAAAAAAAACGCTCCTGCACGCTGAAGTTACATGCGAGCTGTTCCCCAACCGGCTTCGGAAAATGAGGACGTGAAGAGGATGTGAAATTCTGGGAAGGACACAGAAGGCCTTATCCTTGGGACAACATGCCAGAGTATCTCCTTCTTTAGAGGAAATGCCTTCCTCTGCTGCCATCCCTCAAATAACAACTTAGAAGATGGAAAAATGCAAAATCACCTTTGGGTGATACAATGATCACATGCGAAAACTACTGCATCCACCTTTTAAGAGAAAGTAATAAAATAATGCAAGTTCCAATTTTACATTCTAAATAATTATGCATGGTATATGCAATTGACATGTTTTGCTAACAGAATGTTAGAGTTGGTTCTTCAAAGTACTTTCTTTTATTTTCATCCCTTCACGTTAGAAAGCGATCCATGCTATCCAAGAGTTCCACTTCAAAAACTGCCTTCCAGCGAAAGGGCTACTTGCCATCAAAATATCCTGCTGGCATGCAAAAAGGCAGGTCACTGAGTGCATGTTGCAGAAGAGCAGACATACAGCATAAGGTGTAGAGTCTATACATAACCTTTCGAAAGACTAAAACTACCATTCTTACACTTTTGTAATCTTCACTCTTCCTACCATGGAAATTAGGATGGAATTAGGGTAACTGTCCTCAAAACCTTCTCAAATTAACATGACTAACTAAAAACAGTTTTACATGCTATGTAAATGTGCCAAGTTTATACTGAAGCCTCTACATAAAGCAAAACAAACTTGTGGAAAAAGAATATCGATAAAGTTACTGAATTCAAAAAGGCCTTGGCTTTACACTCACGCTGTCTCTACCAAATCAGTGCATCTGCTGTAGTCGTTGGTTTCTCCAGACTGCTGAAACGTTTCACTGTTAATTTCAGAAACTGCAGGAGATTCAGCGCAGCAGCCCTGACCTCTGCCATCCTGACATGGAGGACACGGTGCTATGGATGCTCCAGATCTGAAGCAGCATCTGCAGCTCGGTGCTGGATTTGATTTAGTATCAATTAATATCAATGAAACGGCGCTCACCAGCTGCTGCCCTGCTAGGCGGCCCAGCCACACTCGGCACTGGTTCATGTCAGGGCCCCAGTCTACCCCCAAGTCTGCAGAAATTCAGCCTGTGGAAACTGGGCTATTGTACTCCGGTCTGAGATACATTACCGCTTTGTATGTTTCATGTTGTATTTGTAGGAGGAACGGTCGGAGCAGGCTGCCACATGGTACTGACACACAGACCCACTGCCTGCAGCCAATACAGAGCAATGGAAGCAAGCAGAGATGGATGGAGAAACCCACCTGAGCCAGGAACACCCGCTGTGCAGCACAGACCTCAGTCTGTGAGCTGAGACACACACATAATACGTGCATGACTGCCAGCATGAGCTCTCTGCAGCCTCTGTGTTCATCTAAAGAGATCTCAAATCCCCACTGACAAATTCAGAAATCTGTGACTAACCACTGGGACACTGTCAGTGCCTCATATTTACTGTAACATGCACTAAAGCTGCTTTTCATTCACTGGACTCCAGGAAGGAGGGGAATCTGCTCTCTGCTCTCCTCGAATTTCTGTGAATCATTTCAAAGCAAGGGCGAGAGTGAAACTGATAGCTAACCTCAGGTGAGCGGTTGAGTAATGTCCACCCACCTCTGCAAGCCCTCTCAGAGCTTCCCCTTCCTGGGGAACCTTCCCCCCCACACACACTTCCCCTCCTCCTTCCCCTCTCACTACAAGCATTCTACGTCGAGACCACAGCCTATGCTTAAAATAGAAACTTCAAGAAAAATGTTCACCTAAACCACTAATCATTCTGTTTTCCTGCTGCCAAGAACTTGATGTTTGAATTAAGAAAAAGAGGGGGAGAAAATATTCAGAGCAAGAAAATAAATAATTTTTAAAATCTGCAAAAACTGCCTGCAGCGCAAATGGCTTCAAAGTAACCAGCAGTGAATGCTTTTAAATGTGATGTGACTCTACCCTGCTGAGTGTTCTAATAAGTACTGGATGTGTTTTTGGGGTTCTTTGGCAAAAACCGGAGTAAAAGTTCCTACTTTATTCCGTTGCTATACACAATCTGACTCCAAGGTCACCCCAGCAGTTCTGAAAATCCCTCGCCCTTTTGAACGCCAAAGCTTTATCAGGAAAATCTACTCTTTAACCTTCAGTTTCATCACGGATAAGCGTGGTTACAGAGGAAAGGTACCAAGATGGATTACTGCATGGGAAATGGTTGATGTTTTAAGTCATTTAAGCAAACATATGGAAATTCCTGTGAGAAAGTCTGGAGCTGAAGGCATTTTCCAATGCGCTGCATCCAGTTCATGCAATTGCCGTGTTCCATTTGCCACATGAAGCTCATCGTAACAGTCGAGCTGTCAGCAAAATCGCCACGGCGTTCACTGCACAAGAGTCCCGGCGTAATTACAGATCCGATGCCCCGAGCACAGGCCGTAACAGCAGAGTGTGTGCTGAAGGCAGCGTCCACCAGCCGTCTCAGACAGGACCGGTGAACTGCAACAGTCCTGAACTCCACATGCACCCAATTAACCCTTCGGACACCCGGTAACTCCAGAAACATGTAGTATGGCAGGAATGTGCAATATGGAACCCACAGGAGCACCCCGTGTGCGCGCGCACACACACACACACACACACACACACACACACACACAATATCAAACACAGAGGAGCTGCTCCGCACACAGTTATTTATTATTTCCTCCACAGCGAGGCAGAGCAGGCCCTGTTGTATTTGGACGGGTCCTCGGATTCGGTCCGTTTTTTCATCATGGGAAAAGGCTGCACTGTCACATCCAAAACAATTTATCGAGAGGCAGAACAATACAGGGTTCAGAGCTCAGACGATGAGCAGCCGAGTGGAGGGGGCTCGCTGGAGCGTCCCGGAAGGGGGCCAGATAGACGTGACGGGCTTCCGGCCCCTCAGACGGAACAGAGAGACACAGCGGGGGGTGGGGGGAGTAAGGGGGTGTTCTCCTTCCCTTTCCCCAGGCCTTCCCTTCTCCACGACTGCAGCAGCACTCTCAGCTGCCCTGACTGACGTGTCTTATCTGGGTCTCCCGGGGAGAGGGATGGGGGTGAAGGGGGGGGGTTTTACAAAGTGCTGCTAAAACAGCCGCTGCATGTCTGTTTCCCACCAGCGCCCCCAATCCCCCCCAAGCCGTCGCCCCACCGTAATCCCCAGGCCAGCAGACACCGAGAGAGGGAGACCGCACAGCGAGACGGACGGAGCCGAGGGCCCACCGACAGCACAGACACTCCGCCTGACAGCAGCAATGCAGAGGGAGCATGGGAACGCACACACTCAGAAACTGCCACCATATTACAGTCCACTCAGTCTCTGCGCTCCGCACAGTGTGACCGACATAACCAGGGATTTACTGCAAACAGATGTTAATGAATTAAAAACATGTCTGATTAATTCGGAGGGCCCTTCATAAACACTTCGTATTGCTTGCTCTAATGAAAGAAATAACACTTTACAAGGAAAGGTGCGAAACTAGTGGCAGAGCGTTGGGATGTTTATGTCGTGTGTTAAACAGTCAGGGCCGTCTGCACTCTGCGGAAGTCCTTAGCATGCTTATCAGCCACGGGTGCGCTGGTCCTAAAAACACAAATAAAAAAAGCGACTGGCACAGGAGAAGGAAGAGCCACACAAAGCCTTTCTGCGAATCTTCCTCCTTTCTCTCCAAGTATGCAAGTTGCTTTTGTTCGGCCTACGTTGTGTGTTAATCACAAAGTGCCAAGTGCTTGACAGTTCATACCAGTAAATTACTAACAAAGTTATGGTGAACTGTGTGTATCAGAAGCACTGGGAGGTTTCCAGAAATGCTCCAGTACCCTTTCAGTGGCCTGCTGGGCGGTAGAAACATGAAGTTTCATAACTCTTGTTTTTAAAACCACACAGCAGAGCATGACCACAAGGAAGTACAATGCGAATGCCTGCGAGTTACCCCAGAAAGACGGTCGCCAAGCGAAGGAGATGCAAGCAGGGGAAAAGGGATCTGATAGCTGTGAAAGCTGGAGTTGCTGGAGGGGGGCGGGAGGGGGGCTAAAAAAGGTTCAGAAACAGTTGGTTCTGATAGATTTTCCGACAGGGGCTGCACAGGCTGCTCGGCTTCGCTGGCTCTTTGCCTAGCAACAGATTCCTGCACTACATGACTCACGATTGGATTATTTGTCGGCTCCGGCCCCATGGAAACGACCCCCTGGTTGACCACTTCCGGGTCGAGAGAGCAGAGCGGATTCTCTCGCTGGTAGTTAAGATCCCTCTGGTTACTGGTTATGAACCGAAAGTGACAGTCTAAGCTCAGCCTGTGGACAGCGAGGCAGAGACAACGCAGTATTGGGGCAGCAGTGTAGCACAGTGGTTAAGGAGCAGGACTTGTAACTGAAAGGTTGCCGGTTCAATTCCCCACTTGGGCACTGCTGCTGTACCCTTGGGCAAAGGTACTTAACCCAAAACTGCCTAAGTAAATATCCAGCTGCATAAAAGGATAAAAAAAAAAAACACAACTGTAACCCATGCAAGTCGCTCTGGATAAGAGTGTCTGCTAAATGCCTATAATGTAATGTAATGTAATGTTATGTTATTGGCTGTCCTCGGTTAAGCGCAGCGATCAGCGGGAGATCCGCGCGTGTGGAAAACAGGGCAGCGCGGGTCGCTCCTTCCGCCTGTGGGGGTGCGTGTTCTGCGCTGCACTGAGCCACACGCCCTGTCCTTGGGATACTGAGCGCAGCGCGGGAGCCGTGAATACCGGACATACCTTTCACGTCAACCTCGCACCACAGCCACACCTTGGAGGAGAAGCCTGACACCTCTCAGCGGCGCAGCCAAACGGGCGCGCCTGCGGAGATCCCCAACGCGCTCCCCACGGAACAGCAGCATTTCAGCTCCTCCATGCATTCCCAAACTTCCTTCAAGCTGGAGGCCCCGCATGCACGGAGCAAATCCGCTCCCCGAGCGTGTGCTGAAAGCTGCCAGCGTTTGCAGCCAGCAGAGCGGGCAGAGGGACATTCGGCTGATAAGCAGGGTATGCACGGACACACCTTCAGCCATTACCTCCTTGCAGTTACAGCACACATACAGCATGTCACAGCCCTCTTTGGTGAACATTCATTTGGCAGACACTTTAATACAAAGCGACTCACAAATGAGGCAGAGTACTACATGATTACATTACATTGTTGTCATTTAGCAGATGCACTTATTCACAGCACCTTACACAGGTTACAATGTTATCCACTTACACAGCTGGATATTTACTGAGGCAATTGTGGGTTAAGTACCTTGTCCAAGGGTATGGCAGCAGTGCCCCAGAAGGGAATCGAACCAGCAACCTTTACGTTACGAGCCCTGCTCCTTACCACTATGCAACTCTGCTGCCTCGATACAGTACAGAACACAGAATACAGTTTTCAGGCAGAGTATCTTCAGGTAGTGCCCCCTGTTGTTCATTCTCCTCCTACCACTGCGCACAGTGGGGCTCTGAATGAGAAACCCTCCGGCCCCAGAATGCTATCTCCCGTTTATATTAGCGCAGGAGCGTTTCAGTACATCTCAGGACCTCCGCACGCTCCGCTAAGGAGAAAACCCTCCGCCGGAAATGCTTTCAGCAGCTGCTAGGAGAATTATTCCCCACCTTGAGGCCAACCAAAAGACAAATGGCAGCCAAGTCACATGACAGCTCCACGGCGGAACCCCATTGGTGGGAAAACCTCTCCATTCCATCACTCCGCAGCAGTAACGCAGCGCCATACGTGGGTTGCAGTGTCTGTCACTCACTTTCTGCTCTGCTACAACGCAGCGGCTACCATCAGAAAGGATGTTTGTTTTAAATTCTGCTCAGAAGCTAAAGCATGAATTATGGCTCAGTTGATCCGCTCCTGGGTGTTAAGACGAGTAGGCTGAGAGCAGCAGGCCGTACAGACAGAAGGCCGAGGTGTGGGTGTGAGTGCTGAATCACTGATGCGTGCGTGTTTTGTTGTCTTTAAACAAACAGAGCGACGCTGCTGGGTGCTGCCGGGGGGCCCAGGGGACGGGGGGGGTGACACCGCTGCCGATGGCCAGACTGGCACTGACAGGTGTGGCACAGACGGTGCCAGCGGCCACAAGGCCTGATCCAAACCGCACACCAGCAGGTCTGATGGCAGCGCATTCCCGCGCGCCTCACACACTCCGACAGAGCTCGTTACCGGGGGTAACGAGCCCATAGTTACACACTCCTCACACCCCCTGCCCCGTTTGGAGAGGGCTCAGCGTGAGCGAGGGGGGGCACGGCGGAGGGGGGGTGGGGTTAGGAGGAGAGGGGGATGTGTGTGCGTGTGTGTCCTCCACCCCACCCTGCCCCCCCACACCGTCTACCCCAACCCATCTCCGTCCGCCTGCTTCAAAGCAAAGGAAACTTTCCACAGAGCAGAGACAAGGAAACTGACAAAAAGACCAAAGAAAAGAGGCCTGGGGGGGTCGCTGGGAAAAAAAAAAAAAAAGACACGACCGCACAGTCACACAGCAGTGCACTCAGCACCCGGGTCTGGCATCGGCCTCTCCATCCACACAGCCCCCGGGAGGCAGGGGGGCTAATTATTCAGTTAGTGATTTTGGAGAAATACATTTACTGCTACTGCTAGTTCTGCAAATAGTACTCATTAAAACAAAATTTAAAAATGCAAACTGAAACAAAAAGCAAATCAAGTTTTTCCACATTTAATGCTCCTCCTGATTTTACAGCTAATAGGAGAATAGAACAGAACAGATTTTCAGCTTTTATGTTCATCTGCTGGTATTTTACTCTCATGCACTTGGGCAAAATGGAAGCAAGCAATACAGTTCCCCCTTGTGCTGAATGGAAAAAATGTGGCTTATTGTCATCCATGGGGCTCAAAAGACTGCCTTAGACATGCAAGAGCAGCAAAACATCACCAAATGTCATTTTAATAAACTGCTACTGCTGCAGGAATTTCAGAGAGATAGACCCACACAGTCAGTTGCCCTTGGCAAAGTCACTCCGAACCACAACAAACAAAAGCATTTACAAGAATCCAACTGTGGACTTCACTGTCCACCACACCCAGACAATGTGTTTTCAGAGAGCGAGAGAGAGAGAGAGAGAGAGAGAGAGAGAGAGAGAGAGAGAGAGAGAGAGAGAGAGAGAGAGAGAGAGAGAGAGGCAGGCCTTGCAGAAAAAGGACTGCACAGCATTTGCTCCGATAGCGCTGCAGGACGTTAGATCAAAGGCGGCGGGAGTGGCACTGGTGGCCCTTTGACATTATTAGTGTGTAAAACCTGAGTGAAAGATAAAAGGGGATCAGCAGAAGGTGGGAGACGTGATGAAGGACAGACCCCCTCAGACAGGGAGTTGCGCCGAAACCACCAGAAAACAACTGAAACGGGGCGAGAGCGTCTGAGAGGGAAGCAGCGAGGAGCCTGAGAGGAGCCTGCAACAAAGAAAAACTTCCAACAGGATAACGCGGAGCGATAAGATAACTGGGCTCTCAGAAGATTCATACGCCAACAGCATGCACATGTTCAAACATTTATAAACAAGATCCTTCATCAAAAGTAAGGGCAAGCGTGGCGGTTTTCAGATGTTCCACCCAACATTGTCTCTCGAGCTGAAACGGCCACCAAACAAGCTCTGCAACAGACGTTTTGATCTGATCTGAGTATATGGCTCCACTGTCCAAACAAATCGGGACATCGTGGTCCTGACGCATTAATGCCCCCTGATAGCGTGTAAACAAGCTCTGGGCCGCGTGTCGTGCCGTCACACGGTGGAATTGTGGGGGATAAGGCCTCCGGAGCTCCCTTCAGTGCCTAGCTTTCCATTCTACATTTGTACTTTCCACTGTTTCGCGTTCACATTCTTTCTGGGGGTTTGGAGAGGTGCCTGCGTCAATACGGCCGGGACAAATATTAGTAAATCATGACTGACTTCCCATCTCACCAACAGTAGCTGCCTGGAAGGAGTGCCAGAGCCGAGCTGAGCAGGACAGACCCAGGCTCCTGCGGGGGGAAAACCTGTGCAGTCAGCAGGCAAAGAAAGGGCCGTTTATCTGTGCTATCAGGTGTAGCACTTCTCCAAACCTCTCACTGACAGATCAGATAGACAGACACCCCCTCCACCCCACCCCCGCCCACTTCCTCCCCTGCAGCAATGTGTCCTATCTTTGGTCTCCGCTATCTGTGCACTTCCCTTAAAGGCTTTTCAGGCCTCCTCACCTCAGAATAAATAGCGCCCAGTGCCTGGTTTCCTCCGATTTAACACCGCGCCGTTGTCTTGAGTGGCTCTCGCATTCTTGGGCTTTCGTTTTGGACAGCCCTGAGTGCATGCAATGAGGGCCAGCTGCAGTGACAGAGGCCCACCAGAGGGGGCACCATCTGTCTGTCATCCATAGGGAGCGGTGCGTGTTTAACAGTTTGTCAGTCTTTTGTCCGGGTCCATGCTCGTTTCTCCAGGGGGGGCGGCACAAGCAGTCGGGACACGCCGTCCCCAGCCGTGCCCAGACAGCGACAGCAGACACCGAAGCTGAGATGCCCGAACATCCTCAGTGCACCTCAAACACACACATTGTCTTACGAGCTGACAAGGTGACCTACTTTGATAAACCACAAAGGGAAACAACAATGCTTTCAATTTCAGAATGCGTCTTTTTCTTTTGATGCTACAGCATCTTTAAAGGATGCCATAACCTTAATCTAGGAGAATAACGAAGTCCTGAATGGGCAGTTCCACTCATAAACCCTGGCTCAGGTGCTCCGTTTGGTGCACTGCACCATATACAGCTGCAGGGCCGCTACTTTCCACTTTCCTTTTTTCCACTGCTTCCAGCGTTCTCACTGCACTTTCCATTTTTGTCTCTGTCTGTTGTTTGACGGCTTTTTCCCCATCTACTAACTTTAGAATGCATTTATAAATAGGATGAGACAGGAGGTGTTTCCACCGACACTCCGACAGTAATATATGCAAATTTTAAAAAGTTAACTGTACTTAAACAGTAATTAATGACCATAGGAAAAGGCACCACACATCATTTTCACCATGCTATCATCTATTTGGAAAATTACAGTGAATTGCATTTTATTTTTGCCTGAGCCTCTTTGCTTTTAGAAAAGACCATAACTACTGTATAGTGCAGCTATAGTGCACAGCCCTTTTGTAATCTGATTACAACAGGAAGTCACTGTTTCACAAAGATCCTGTTTAGAAGACATATAAAAATGCTGACGTTAATTGTTTTATTTACAGCCAGAGAGGCTGGGAGGTGAAAACAAGAGCAAGAATGAGCCAGCGAAGGAGGCAAAGGAAAAAGGTCGAAAAAGGCAACATTTTTTCGTCATCCAGATCTTTTAGTTTGTAGTGTTGGCTTTCTTACATTAGTTCACTGCATTCATGCAGAGAAGGAAGGGCAGTCAACCAGGGATAAACACCTGCCAAAAGATCACGATTTCCACCTTGCTGTTCTCTGTGTCCTGTGATTTCTCAATCAATTTCTGCTCAGGAATGTAAACCCAGTTAATAAAACTGCATGTATGGGAAAATCTGATCATCAGGAACTGAACCCTGTTTACAATGGATTTTCCAGGAACGCATTGTGTCGTAAAAGCCGGGACAGCCTGTAATTTGAAGCACCCAGCTCCGGAAATGGGGAAATTCTGTTTCCAATGGTAAATTCAACATACTGTCGGTTATTCTGTGATTGTGGAAAATTAGAGTCCCCACAGCTGTATATGTGCATATAAAATATGTTAGCTGCATATGTGCATACATAAGCAGTGCAAAGCCCACCTATATTGGTAATAATTATCTATGAGATTTCATCAAAAAGCTTTGAGATGGATTACACAAAAGGGCACACAGCAGGTGATCCTGAAAGAGAACTGCAACTCTGCAAAGCATCAAATCTGTCCCACATCAGTCAAAACCAATCAGGCTAGGGGTGTCCAACTCTGACACTGCTCCACACACCACATACCACTAAGAATAGCCTTCAGAGTACCATGTTGAAGCCACTTCAGCTTCTGATGAACAGTGCCATCACCCAGCAAGACATTTAAGCATTAAATTCACCAAGGATGATAACAGACATCATATTCATGACCAAATCCACAAAACACTTTGAATACTTCCAAAAAACTGTTTAAAAATATGGAGTGAGAAGAGCATTTGACTGAAGGGGCACAAATGACAGGAAAGCACAGGAACCTGCAAGGCAGCAGGGGCAATCAATGCTTTCAGAACTTTCATAAACTGCCTTTTATGTCATGTGCTTCACTGGCCTTCCTTCCAAGGCCGTGCTCACTGTACCTGAAATCCACCCCGACCCACTTCTGGAGTTATACTAACCCAACCAACAGCTGCTTCACAAACAGGCACAAGCAGAGAAATAATGCGGTCAAACATGAACTAACAGACACACAAAAAATGAGCTGCTTCATAGGCACACATCACTGGGCTCTCTCTGTTCTCCTGCAGCCCTCTCAATCAGGTCAATCTTTGACCTTCTTTCTTCCTGTGCGCAGCAACCTAATCACACTCTTGCCGACACCACGCCTTTAAAAATCCAATTCTAAACTGTGCCTCTACCTTCAGCTGCATATCCTCATCTGGTGATCCAGTTGAGAAGAGTCATTTTCTGCCATGTATCAACGTAGAGATGTATCAATCAGTTCATTGTCTTTATTCAACATATAAATATATGCTGTTAGGGGTGCAATACATATTTTCAGTGTCTTCACAGATCTTCACTACCCTGCCACTTTTCCAAATATCCCTGGTTTAACACACAAGCCACTCTGTTTTTAATTAGTTGAAACGCTACGTCCAGAGAAAGCCAGCTGAGGCTCTCCTATATTCCGTAAATTGATGGTTTTGCTACTATCCTATTTCACAGCAGAGTTACTGCAGCGAGGGAAACTTGAAAAACACTTCATTAGCAAGAAAGGCAGCTCTTTAATTATTTTGCTTTTTTAAATGCTGATTTACTAGCTCTATTACTTAAAATGCTATTTTGGAACGCTGATTTCACCACATTATTTAACGTCCAGGGTTCAGGGGAACGAGACGGTGCAATATTTGTTACTCATACCACAGAGAGGAGCGCTGAGGACTGGTACCGCACATCCTAAAATTTGCTGGGTGCAGGGTGTTGTGCATGAAGCCTGCGGGGAGCCGAGACAGAGCCCTTACTCATGAAAATACTAGCATTTGTGCGTGTGTGAGAGTGCAGCAGAGCAAAGCTTTGCTGCTGATCAGTCAGCTTCAATTAACGCTGATCCCCAAGAAAAATACTTGCCACGGTTGATCCAAATTGGCTTATAGCTATGTTGTTTCTGTTAGCAATCACTCAAAAATGTTTATTCAGCGAACGTACCACCCTACTGCTCTCTCATGCCAAATGAATGAGGCTAAGCAGAGCTGGGCCTGGTCAGTACTTGGATGGGGGACCTTGGTGAACCAGGCCGCTGCTGGAAATGGTGCTGGTGGGACGCTACAGAGCAATCTTCCCTCCCAATTCCTGACTGCGGGGATGGGAACACTGTGATGCAGGATGTGCCATCTTTCACATGAGACGTTATACTGAGGTCCAGACTCACTGCAGGTATTAACAGAGGTGTGAACCCCTGTTTCTAAGCCTAATTCTGAATCAAGCAACATGATCATACCTTACAGCTGACTGATTACGCCACCCTACCCTCCTTGTTTCTACATGTCATCTGGAACAAAAAAAGATGTTCAGTTGACTAGTATTTTGTAAAAATACTTAGCGACTACAACACTGCATACTTCTCCATGTATACTTGCACAGGCTTGCTCTTCATCATTTCTGACAATAACACAAATGCTAATCATCTACACAAAAAATATACAGATACATTCTGTATCAGCTCTATAATTGCATTGTAACAACTGAATTCTCAAACAGTTTAGATTGGAATTAAACCAACCCTTGGCTCAAAATTAATTTTCAAGCAAATTACATTCTGGGTCTAGCCTCTGCCTACTGGAAAGGTTGCTACATGGAGCCGTGAAGTAATCAACATGGCATGGCTTAGTAAACACTATGTGACCCATCTAATGCAAGAGGTATTGTGACATAATTCAATCCAAAGCACTGATGAACAACAGCTTCCTTTACTTTCTCAGTGCTCTCCATCCTGCAAGGCAACTTCTGAAATGTTTACTTCCATGTCCGATAAAACTGCCAGTGCAAGTCATTATGTGTTAAATGTTTTGAACCATGACGATTTCACAACCGCGATTAACCCTTTAAGCAATCAGACAATTGTCCGTTAACAATGCAATCTACTTCCCCTACATGGAAGTAAGACAAACTGACAGGCTACAGTACAGAAAGTCCTTATTAGTGGAATCCAAATGGTTTCATTTCCTCAAATGAGAGGGACCCAGTTCTGACAGTAATGGACACACAGAGAGAACAGAGCAGTAACGGTTAAGATAACACTGAGAAAACACAAAGCAAACGTTTGTGTGTGTTGAGTCGGGAGTGGAAGAAATGCTCTGATTTTGGTTCATGCCACATAAGGTCAAGGGGAGGAAGGGGAAGAGGGAGTGCAGAGCTACGCACGAAGACGTGGTGGACTCCCCATTTCCCTCTTCCTGAGGCTACAAGCACAAAGACAGGGTGTTGCAATGCCTTTCAAAGCAGTACACATCAGCAAGTCCGGCCAAGAGATCTGTCTAAAGTCTTTCCATTAAGAACAAAAAATGCATCCAGGACATGCATATAGATCATACTTGCCCATTTTTTTTTTTTTTATTTCTTCATGCATTCACATCAAGGTATTTAGTCTACATTTGTTTGCGTTTGTCTTGCCTTGAGTGTCATTGCTTAGCTCTGAAAATTGTGAACTACAGTTAACTGTAGTTAGGTTGGCAGAAGAGAAATCACACAGAATTAGCATGTGCGTGCAATGTGACAGCAAAATCTCCTTTGATATGTGTTTAACAATATAAAGAAATCAAAGGTTTAACGTTAAGACAGCAGCAACATAAAAACAGAACATGGAACTTCATAACTCTAGCTCAGTACTCTAGCTGCAGAAGCACCCCATTTGAAGAGCCTCATTACCAGGCACCTCCACAAAATGCAACTACCTAGTTATTAATGAGCCTTTTGCATTCTCAAAAGGTCAAGGAAACCTCATTCGTTAGAAAACAATGGAAAATTAATTTAACTACTGTTTTTATTTATCTGTACCTTTTCCCACATTTCTCAAAGTTTCTGGCAGTAAAACAAAAAACAAAATGAAAAGATCTTTCTTTATTGAATGGTTTGATTATGGGTGGAGTATGCTAAAAAGACAAATAATTTTTAAATCTTGAATCCACATTCTACAAAATCATAAAAATCAAGAGCCTATTTCCTGTTGGCCTGTTTGGGTCATGTCAAGTAAGACTGAAAGGTGAGCTAGCAGAAAATGATCCCATTTATACCTGGAGCTGATGCAAATGTTACATAAAACACAGCTACCCTGAGCCACAGATGAATCTGGGCTAGTGTAAACATGTCAGAAGTGCTACTTATTACTGACCTACTTCACATAACAGGTTTAGCAGCTGATCTTCATGTTGTGCAACAATTCTTTCAGATACCAACAGCAATCCAAAACAATAAAAAATACAACCCTCCAGCATTCACAAACAAGATATCAAGTTAGCTGTTGCCAATCTACAGCTGGCAGAAAAAGCTACAGCCTCAGCTACTACAGCTTTAACTGTATTATAGTCCACTAACGTGGGAAATAATACAGTGTTTGAAAAGCGATTTAAAAAAGTATAAGCCATAGGGTCAAAGTGCACGGATGTGTGTGATCCACACAACCACCACAATAAATCACCCGGCTGCAGCAGTTGTGTGGCAGGCTCCCCCAGCATGGTGCTGTGAATGTGAGTCTCTCCGCTGCTGAGCGGAGAGATTATTTGCCCAGTCACACTTGTTCTGAAGCACAGCCATTATTCCTGTTGACAGAAGCCTTTTTTGTTCTAGAACTCGGGAGCCACGGATGAAATACTGCTTCAGAATTGATGCCTGACAAACGTTGTGATTTCATTTAGTCAGAGATAACGAGATTACACTGTTTAATGTAGCACAGTTGTTAAGAGGGGTTTGTGCAGTTGATTTATGTATCCACACTGTAGACTTCATTAAAAAAAAAAATGAACACTATTCATATCCTGCTGCTTAACATCCAAACCTCCTTAAAGTTGGATTGTATCTGATTTCTCAGACACTTGCCACGCTGCATTGGCTTCCATTGTTATCATTTTTCACAGAAACCTCCGAGCATCTTGCAGAAAACCTATTTAAGCTTTCTTAAAACTTAAAATTCTGAACTGTTTACATGTCACACAAAGCACTGTATCGCACAATCCAGTCTGTGTGAACGATTTTATGGCTAATTAACAGTTTATAACAATGATCCACATGCCAGTCTTTAAAACAGTTGGTGGCAGGAATGCACAAGTGTGTCTTGTTTTCCTGAGAAAGAATGCCGAGCTTTTATCTGACTCAAGGCAAAGATGACATACTTTTTTCTGTTTTAAAGCCGGTGCGTTCACAATGATCAGATTATATTATAGAGAAGAACACAGCTACCCATAATGTCTGGAACAGTGTTCATTTCACTTTGAATTTATGAAAGAAGTAAGACTCGGCCAAAGCATCTAGGGAATACGATAGTAAATGTAGCTAGACAGTTAATATTTAAAGTCAAAGCTGTCTGCACTTTACATCAATGGGGCATTTTAATTTAAAATATCAAGTACTTTTTTTGCAAGTGTAAATCTGTTTTTCAGCCCCGCAAACATGTGGTGAAAACTGCTGCTTTTCTTTCCATGCTAAACCAACGTTTAAATACAGAACCATTTGAAGACTTTATATCATCAACTCCTCACCTTTCAACATCTCAGCATTCACTACAGGGACGCAACAGGAACACAATTCAGTCTCTTCATGCATAACATCTTCAGACTGCAATTCATAGCAATGGGAATATGAAGCATGCTCCTCTGTGAATGGACGACTGAATCACTCCAAACAATGCACTATTCAGCTTAACCACTAGCAATCCTTTATAAGTATTAAGGTGTGGAAGACTTGAGGTGATATTTTTTCCAACCCGTCCCTTACGGCAGCCCCAACATTTCCCTTGTGTCATGGTAACATGACCCGTGACCTGGGAACTACAACACGTGACCCGACGATTTTGAGTTCCTCTCAAAGGGGGGGAGGGGTTAGGACATAAAATTCTCTCCCTGAGAGCAATGGCACAGATACCTGATGTATCTTAACAGTAACTGCTCAAATGACCTTCTGAACTGCAACGCTGCCTACATTTTAATCCACAATCAGAAATATGTTAAACTTCACAATATGATGAGAGAAACACCACATAATTACTGGGTGAAAAGAGAAACCAAGTCCCTGCAGTTATTTCTTACATTTGCTTCCCAAGACAAAATCCAACTGTAAATCCCCTTTTTAGCTGTCAAAATAAAAAAGGCATGAGACCAATGACTGAGGTATACTGATGTTTGAAATATAAATATTATTCTGTCCTTTAAAATAATATTTAAATACTTGATGAATCAAAGAAATCTGTGGAATAAAAAGGGGAATCAGAAAGCAAGCCACTTGCCAATAACTAACAGACAGAGGCCAGGTAGGCTAATCTAGTTTCCCCTAGCTTGACAAACGGTTTCCGTACTGCTGATATAAAGAGTAAGCATTGCTACAAACAAGTCTGTTTATGATTTGCATGTCTCTCTCATTATTTATGCTTCTCATCTATCAAAAAATCTCATCTTATCTCCCAAAAACTCAACGTGAAGAGCACAAGGGTTGTTCTGCTAAAGATAAACCTGAAAAGGTTTTTTTCTCTCAAGACACTGGCTGTTCCGGTCTTGGCAGCAATGTACCATAACATTTTGAAACACCCTCCCTCCAGCTTAAAGCAACAACTCTCGCAAAACAGCTGAAGAGGTAAAACTGACTATGCAGCAAGATGAAGTATTTATACACACTCCTTCAAAGAGCCACTCAGCTGTGGCAAAACACAGGCAACCAGAGACAACGCTCCTAGCTGGCAGATCAAATCCTACCTTTTCCTGTTAAAAGGGTATTTCAGGTATGGTCACTTACAAAAACAAATCAACTATGAAACAAAGTGCAAACAACAAGTTTGCAGATTTAAGCCTACATTAAAAGAGAGGCATTCAATTAATTTTATGTTAAATGCCCTTGAACTTTCTTTCCAGAGCTTTTCTCACCCTCCCATTTGCATTTAAACATACAATATCTGTGCTATCTGTTAAAAGCCAATCTAATGCACTTTTCTACAAACAGCTTCCTACCTCTCTGCAGAACACAATGCACGGCAAATACAAAGAGGGTAGTTCACATCCCATGATTAGCCCTGATCAAGGGCCCGGCAACACATTTAGCCAATCATCTTGTCCCAATGTGTGATTTAGGCCTGCATTAGTGCTAATCAGAGCATGTGAAACACCCCCAAAGAGCGGTAAATCAGAGCGACTCTGCTGTGCATCCACATGTTTGCCCGGTTCCAGGCACATATGGTTTCAGTTAGGGGTCTGCACCTATAAACAGTTGGCCTCGGCGGCTCATTGGTCAGGATGTGCAATGTTAACTGCAAGTCAAGTCAAGACAGGCAAAAGCTGCTAATGAATGATCTCTGCTTGCCTGCCCCCCTTCCAGCAACTGTGCGTAGCCAGTAGATACTCCCGAAATCTGGTATATACACAGGAAAAATATCTCACTCTGATCAGCATATTCTGTCACACCACCACCAACACTGTAAAAGAGTGGATTTATGGATTTCTGCATGCACATACTCCCTTCATCAGCCAACTGCTCAATGCAGTCAATTAAAGGGAAGTATTGTATGTGCTTGTGTGTGTGTCTATGGGGGCAGGAGAGGGTTCAACTCTTGAAATATTAAACAAGGAGCAACAAAAACATTGGACACACCCAAGAAGTTTTCAGTGTAATTGTTTTTCTTCCAACTTTTCATACCATACAGCCTCATTCAGAAGTAGGAAAGACACAGCATTTTTGTGAACTACAAAACTAAATGAAAAACTATTCTGAAACAGCTGCATAGGAATCTATATGAAAAAGTGAAAGCACTCATGGAATTACAACTTTGCAATTAAATGACAACCAAATGGACTATTTACAACAGATACGCATGTTAATCCACCCAAATGATTGATAAACCATGCCATTCGCGGTAAAATAAGAGAACACTAGATCATAACAGCTTTTAAGTACACATACTGAAGAATGAAATACTGATTCAGCCAAATAAAAACCATAGGGAGACTATCTAACCTACACTACAAGCTTGGTTGGTTTCAATTGCTTACAAACGATGAGCCTGCAGAATCCGCGTAAGCCTTGTATCATATAGGCTGTGAGGACAGCGTGAGGATTCTCGGAAAGACACGAGTTCTGTTGCTTAACAGGTAATATGACTGTAAACCTCCACACATTTGCGACCGCAAAACTTCAGTATTTTGTTATTAAACTTGAAGGGAAAATAGATGCCGATTGTCAATTAGCTGCTTTTCAGCACTTCTTGTGAGGCATGTCTACAAATAGTCCTTATTGGAAATAGTTTCACTGTCAGGTTAAGGAATGTATGCATTCATGACATTGAAATAACAAGTATGCAAGATGCATACCCGAAATGTACCTACTATAACCCACAGAATGCTTTGCATAGAAAACATACATACATACATGCACGGAACCATACGTGACAATGCATAAGTGTTTACACGGAAAAGAAGAGACAACTTGATTGCACAATCTTTCAAACCAGTTAAACAAGCTGCAGTACTGATAGTCTATGACTATGCAGCGTTGTATCGGCGACCCCCTGTCCCATTTAAAACTAATTTCTGGGCCTTTAATGTAACACAAAGCTGGGTACGGGTTACTTTGGAGAAGGGATAAATTTCAACTACATGACAAAATGAAGTCCCTGAATTCCTGTCATACACACCTAACACTGATTTGAAATGCAACACAACTCATCACAACAATTATCCAGCAACCTATCAGACTGGAAATTAATGCTTATTGCCAAAACTGAAGCAACGTGTGCGACCTCATGAAGTAAAAATGACAGAAAGTTAGCTACCCAGATAATTAACTACCAAGTTCTTTCCGACAGCTAAAAATGTTAACCCAGAAGCACAATGTGACCATGTTGCTAGCTTAGCACCGATGTTGTTTCTTTGCAGATATAGCTAATATTAGCTAAAGTTTGATAGCGACCTGGCCAGATAGCAAGCTAAAACCAGAGGCTGGTCAGCTAGCTCGCTATCCATCGATAGCTACCTAGCCTAGCCAGCTACAAATTTAACACTCCCCGTGGCTTCTCTAACTTTTCCACGAACCCGAGTGGAAAAAGACAGACACTGAAACATGCATTACCACATAGTTTCACACAACTCGAATGTTGTAAAAACTTTTTTTTCCACAAAAGTAGCCGGACTATCTTACTTAGCTAAACAAAAATAATTTGGAAACGTTAACGTTAGCTCGAATACGGCTACCGACATAAACGTAGCCAGCTCCTAAATCCCGTCGGAAACTTTAAGATAACAGTCAAAAAACCTCACACACCTGAGAACTCAGCGACTTGGAAAGTTTTTCTCCCTTTTTTTCTGAAGGGGGGGTGGTGGAGGCGGACATATTATTTAAGTCTGATATACGATAAAAAAGTAAAAGTACAGCTGAATGTGTAAGCTACATTCAATAACTTAAAATCGTACAGTTAACCCCCCACCCACCCCGTTAGCACCGCCGGGGCCCTGTCCTAAAACTCTCTCTTACCGTCTCCGCCGCCGCTCCCCGGGCCACCTTCAACACCCGAGACGCCGCCACCGAAATCTCCACAGGGCCGGGGGTGAGATGACAGAAAGGCGGAGAAGGAGGAAACTTTGGGAAGGGGGGGACGGACGGCACCCCGGCCTGCTCTGTTTTTGGTGGTGCTGGTTGGAGTTGAGAGGGGAGGATGACTACGGCCGCAGCCCCCCCGCCGTTTTCGGAGAGTCGGGAATTTCTTTTTTGACAGCTCTTCTTCTTTCTTTTTTCCCCCCCTCTCTGCTCCCCCCTTATTTTTTCTCTCTCTCACTTTTCCCTTCCTAAACTTCCAACGGATACGAATCAAAATACTGTCACACAATATGGCGGCTGCGAGAGCGAGCGCCTCTCGCGAGGCTGCGGGCTTTTTTTACCGGGAGGGGGGCAGATTGGGCTGGGTAAGATATAGCTGGTTAGCGGCGCTAGCAGCTGGTTGGTTGAGGAATCTGGGGGAGACAGGGGGGAATGGAGAAACTGATTCCGACCTCACTCGGATCGTCACTTGTTGGAGCGGTGTTAATGGCCTTACCGTGAATGATGCCAACGATAGCCAATCATTCCGGGGAAGGTAGAACAGTGACAGTGACGGGTCTCGGGTCATCCTTGGGTTTCATAGATCTGTAGTTATATGTATGACTTAATTTTGGTTGTTTGGAGTGGAAACTACCACTAGACGCGTGGGAGGACAAGAGGTGGGTGGATTTTTTGGATGCCAAGCAGGTCTAAGAGTCCTGGGAAAATGTTAGCAGGTCGGAGTGCACTGTCTGCCTATGCCAATCGCAGCTGCACACTACAAATGCATGAATACTAGGTACATAATCAATTTTTATGATGGTTGCACGTTAACAGAGGACTGTTGTCTTCTTATTCTTTTACATATTATCAGTTTCGACAGCTGGATATTCACTCTTACCTTAACCCTAACGTCATAACGTGCATGGTAATCGCTGTTGCTTTTCGTGTTATTACAGCTATGCATGGCATGTGAACAAGGCTTTGGTTCTGTAATGCACCTGTTGATGATACTGTTTCTCTATTTCTACTATTACCAATGTCGTACCGTTGGAATGGAGGGTCACCAGAACATCACCAACCCAAGAACAACAATTTTTCTACGAGATAATAAAGGAATATTAGTCAAAGTCTGATAGGTGGGAAGGCGTTAAGTGACTTTGACATCTGTTTCTGCTTCTCATTAAGATATTTGAAATGTATTTGAGATATATATTTGGACTGAAAAACATTTCTCTATATATTTCTCTATATATATTTCTCTCTATATTGCAATATGTTTCATTTTTATGTGGGGACTGTTCCAAAAAAATCAACAAATTGTCACCAGTTGAGTTTTAAAGCTGGAGTTGAGAGGTTGGGTAAGTGACTCCGCATTGTGGACAGAAGCTTAGCACAGGTATCACAGAAGTATGTTGACAATGATTGCTATTTGGGCAGAGGTAGTTTTTCTGTGGGCCAATACATGACAAATGTGAGATTCTTTACTTTCTGTTGTTATCCCTTGAATTTGTTTTGTCTTTGAACACATTACCTTTTATAGCATTTATGCTGTCTAGCAATGTGTACGAATATCAGATGATGTTTTTTTTAATATCATTAAATATCCCATCCCCTTACAGCATTGTTTTATCTGGAGTATTAATATTATTAACTATCCCACTTTCTGAGTGAATGATGTTTATCTGGAGTGAGTCTTTATTATTATTAAATATCCATTCCCCTGACAAAAGTACTTTATTTCCCCTTCTGTGAATAGCAGGAGTTTCTCCCTGTCCCTCTCACCTGATACCTGTTCTTTGTTTTTTTTTTCTCATGTATTCATTGAATGTGTGCCTTTGATATAACATATTCTGCACAACAGATTGTCTGCATTTTATTAATTTAGTACATCTTTGCCAGCTGGGTTTATTGCTCTGCAGATCCTCTATTTTTCTTCAGCTGATGCACATTTCTGCTGCTCACCTCTTATTCTCTCTTCCCCTCTTCATTCCACCTGGCTACTCACTTCCCACAAGCGGCTTTCTTTTTCAGCTGCATCCATTTCAGAACTCTTGTGTTGTCATCATTATTATCTTCAATGTGCCGTTTCTTCTTTCATTCCCTGTCCTCTGAGATTCTGGGGTTTTTTTTTTTTTTCGCATTTTTCACCCAGGTTTTGTAACCGCAGATTGTACGTTAGGCTCATCTCACCACAACAGTCTCTGTGCTCACGCAGGAATGTAGGGCAAGGTAACCCATGGATACACACATATATAGGCATGATTATTTTTCACATTACAAGTCCCACAGTGCACCAGGGGGCAGACACCATTTTGGGGGATAGGTGCATCTCCTTGATGTCATCTTAGCAACTCATAGGCACCAGAATGAGTCACAGGGTACCAAGAGCAGTACAACACAGGAACCCCAGACCCACATCCTGGTGTACCCTGGTGGAAAAAAGCCAATTTATTCCACTTTTGTGGGCTATCAGTCACTGGTGACAGATGATATGGCTCGGTGTGAAACCAGGCCATAGGGCTCAGCCTACACTTTACTGAAAATCATCTTAACTGTATGAGCCACTTAGGAGCCCCATCTGAGGCCTGTTTCATCGTTTTTGGGCATCTAAGTGTACCGTCAGTCCTTTCCTTGTCTTAGTATAAATACTGTATATTACATTTAGCAGACGCTTTTATCCAAAGCGACTTACAAGTGAAAACTATTTCGACAAGGATGGGATTCGAACCCACGCGTGCAGAGCACAATGGATTAGCAGTCCATCGCCTTAACCACTCGGCCACCTCGTCTCCGTTACTCCCTTCACGATGGTGCCAATGCATTTGTGTGCTTTGTTATTTCCTTAAAAAAGACATTTCAAGAGACATAGTCAAGTCTTTGCTTAGGCCAAGTTTTGGGCTTGATTTACAACCACTGGGCAAGTGTAGTCATTTCCCACCATTTTCTCTATTCTGGGCCTCAGTGCCCAGGGCCTTTGGCCTTGGTGATGTGCGGTTATATGCAGTTATTCAGATACCACTTGAAATTATTCAAGCCAATTATGAGAGAGTGCTGAACAAGGTTATGTGTCATCCACCCATGCCAGTATTTGCATTCTATACATAACAAAAATAAATTATAAAATAAACTCAGCACACATTTGAAAAGATTCTCACTCCTTTGAACAGTTTAAATACTTGTCTGTCCACTAGAGACAAATGAACAAGAACATTTCAATCCTGGCTGGGATAGCAGTCATATCTGAAAGCAGGTGGCAGTCAGGGCAGCGAAGATGCTCTAATTCAATGTCCATTTAAAATGGCATCGATACACTTCACCATTCTACTTTCATGAACTCATATTCTGCATCTATAAGGACCAAATAAATAGTAGATGGTTTAGGAGGCACTCACAGCTTGAACAACCTGTAAAATTAAGTTATTAAAATTAAATTGTAAGATAAGAAAAAATTACTATGACAATGATCATGTACATCAGACAATAGTCACAAATGCAGCACTAAACAAAAATTGAAATTGCATGTTAATAGTGAAAATAAATTACAATAATTTGTAAGTAATTTAATACAATCTTGGTGGAAAAAGGGCCAGGTATTAGTAATGGCAAGGACAAAAAAGGTAGACTGGAGGAAATGATTCTGGAAATAATGAAATATAATTACAGACTGTGCAGTTCTAATATTTGTGAGCAGCTCCCAATCAAAGGGGATCCAGACTGAGGGATGATCATGATTAGGAAATGGAAATAAATGACCGATTGAAAGGTGAGTACAAGGGCTAAGAGAAGGTACAAGCCCCTATGGCTAGCAGACTCCATGTTCCTCCCAGGTAGCTGTGACACGACCACACTTTGGCTCCTGCATATCAGGGAATTGGTTATGCAGTCCTGCAACACGTTCCCAACGAATCTATAAAATATCCTCATAAGAGATGTGAAAAATGTGTCATTCATGGTTTCAAAAACTATAAATAGAAATGTTATTTACAGTCTCATATTAGAACACAAGATATGACAATATGAATGAAGCATGAAGTACTGCTCTCATTATGAGGGAAAATACTAGAGTGTTCTATGACCTAATTGCATTAAGCTGCAGACAATGCTTTATAGTTGTTGCATAGGATGTATGTATGAAATATTGCTGTCTAGTGAACCTAGTAGAATGTGAAAATGCTTTTCCTTCATTATATCCATATCTCATTCCATGTTATAATTTTAGGATAAATGATTGGATTTAAGTATCAGTCTCTCTCCCTGTAAGGCCACAGGGCAAAATGCAATGCTGGAATGTCCAATGCACCATTGTTTCTCAATTTTTTTCTTCCCATTTTTCTCCCTTGCATAACACAATGTGAAACTGTCCAATATGGAAAAAAAAAACCTTGGCTTGGTCATAAGATGCACAGTGTGGATGGGTGTAAAACTTTCTGACTTTTTTTGTCTTTTTTTAACCGTCAGCCCTCAGCCACACCTAAAATGATAGAGCATGTCTTTCTGTACTTTTCCAGAAATTGGAAGCCATCTACTTAAAAAACAAAGGCAGGAAGTTCATATTCTGCATAAATAAAACAGTGTTATGGCATTGCAAAAGAAAAGTAGCATCTCAATTGTACTAGCATTACTACTGAGTATTACTGTTAGTCTAGGAACAGCGGTATCTCCCTGTATATTGCAGATTTTGAACACCTCACTCAAAGTTGTAAGTCCCCTGGGGCAGAAATAGCAATGCATGAAATTTATCATGCATGTTTTCTATATATATTGATGTATCTAAATTGGAAAGAATAGTTATGTCATTGCATATGGTTGCCACACTTGTCTTCTTTGCCATTAAGCCTTTTGTATGTGTTGTTGGCACATTGCTCAAATTCATAAGCCTCCTGTGCCAAAAAAAAGACAAGGGAATGAAAAATGGTCTAAAAAGGTCTAATTAAATTGGAGAGGGATGGTAGCCACTTCATTTAATTTGGTGGCTTTGCTCCTGAGATTTACATTGTGTGGCAAATGCATGCTATTGCACATCAACACAAGCCTTTTCTCCAAAACAAACCATTTGAAAACTATGATATTCAGCATGTAAGTTACTCATGATGTTACTTATGTGACCATCCTTTAGTCTGAGACTTACAGCTGATGGGATCACTTGGCTTGGCACCCATTTAATGTCATACTCTTCATAATTATAGTGCATAATAGCATATGTAATTATGTATTATTAATGCCATTTCTGCTGTGCTGCCACAGGCAGTGGTTCTATTCAACTATTCTCATGTAATACTTTAGCCTGTACATTTATGACACAAAATCCACTTAAATCATCTTGAGTAATTAGGGTTCTGACCTGTGCTGACAACAACAAATAGTGCCAGGAGGCACTCCATGAGGTGGATATACCAAATAATATTAGTATGTATTTATATTAAGTTATTGCAGGTAATCACACAATTTATCCTTTGTAGCACATGCCCACTGTATCCAGTAGAACATGTTACGCTCGACACAGTCAGACAGTCAGTCATGACGGCAGTCACACCCAACACATCACAGCCCGGCTCTCAGTGTAGATTATAAACATATGTATGCAATGTTCTCGGTAAGACAACTGTTTCCATTTTCTGGTCACAAAATGTGCTTTTCTGTGTCATTTAGTCTGCCCTCACTGTTAAATTGGATGGTTGAATTTGTCTGTGCGGACATCATAAACAGGTGTCCCATTTAAAAATTTACAGCTTAATTGATGTGGACTGAGCCTCTTTCTCTGTCGCATTAACCCACACAAGGGCTAAGCGATTAAGCAGAGGCTCTCGGCTGTACATTTGCTCTTTTGTGGAAGCACAAGGCGTCTTGTGTGTCTGTGTAACTGGGTGACTCATGAGCACGCACGCTGACTGCAGCTATCTGCACAGAACTGCAACCTCCTGACTCCTCGGGTGAGCCGGGACCACTGACACCACTCAAAAGCCCCAGGCGCAAACTGAAAAGACAGTCCGCGTTCAGCGAGAAGGGCAAATTATCATTATGTTATGTTACACACAGATCCATAAGTGGACATGCAGAAGGCAGAAGCGTGTACAATCCACACCGCTGTGCTGAAGCATTTGCCTGAAAGCGTGTGCTATGTCCCGTGCTCTCAGCAGGGAGGGTGTAAACTACTCCCCCAGTCACCCGGGGAGATTCATATCCCACAGTGCTGAGGTGTCAAGTCCTGGTGAAGTGTGTGTGTGTGTGTGTTGGGGGGCTGCAGGCTGGAGGGGGCTGCCACTGATTTGCAGCAGCAGCACATTGCATTCTGTGTCTCTCAATCAGCAGTCATTTTATAAAACCCTCTACCAATCGCACGTCACACCCCAGAGGTCCTCGATAACATTGGAGACAGTTTAGTGATAAGGGAACAGTGCAGCATACACACACAAACACACACACACACACACACACACACACACACACACACACAGGAATGGTTGCTATGACCATGTTAGCATTCACAAACACAGCTACATTATTGCTCTCAGTATGAAGCAGAGATACACAGCACTCTGCGGTGATTGGAAGCTCGGGGGGATTGGGGGGCTGGCCAGACTTGCGCCTGATGTGGAGAGAGGAAGTTTTCTCACGGTCCGGAGACGGGCTCTTTCGGGACAGGCCTGAGGATTTGATTTGCAGCGCCCCTGGATCACGTGCGAGCGTTCACGCTGTAGGTGAACTCCCCTGCGGTAGGTATGCCTGAGTCACACGAGTGAGGGTGAAACAGAGCAGAAAGAGTGCCTGTGGGGGAGGGGGGGGGGGAGAAGTGTGTGTGTGTGTGGAGCAGGGGGGTCAGGAATGCAGCTCAGTCAGCCACTGATCAGCGAAATGAGAGGACTCGGGACAGGCCACCCTGGACACACAGAAAGCAAAAACCGCCAGTACACTCCAGCTCAAACCCACTTAACAAGATGTTTTAAGAGCCCTTTTTATCGAATGACTTAGAAATACACACCACAGCGCTCCCTCCTTGTGACTGGCTCTCCCTGTCTGTGGGAGCTCCTGGAGATCTTACAGATATAGGACACCTGGCTTCCATACAAGAATTACCACCTGTAACCATCAATGCCTTTGGGATGAACAAATTTAAACCAATGCAAAATACAAATCAAAAACACTCTAACACTTGTTCATTTCAGATACTTAAGAACAGATTAATTTTGGGGATAAAATGTGTCTCTTGTTCATTACTGCCTTTTGCATGTGGAATAGTGTTTGATTGAGACCTAGAACAAGAGATGTTTTGACTTTCCTGCATGATCTGAGGTGAGACGAAACATGTGCCTCACTCCTGGGAGGGGAGTATGACCTTGTGCTGTACTGCATGTTCAGTTAGACACAGCAGACTCCAAGCAGGGAGAACCAAGAGAAGTCTCAACGAGCTGTGCTCCAGCAGGCGTTAAGGTTTTGAATGGATGCATCGCTAATTGCTGAAAACCTGGAACGCAGGTCAGGTTGTGCTAATTCAACCAGCACATTCTCACGGTAAGGCTTTGTGTGCATCAAAAGGGCAGGAGAGAGTCAGCAGGCCCAGAGCCAGGGCTGGCCGACCCAGAAGCGGCAGCAGCAAAACCTGGAACCAGAATCTGAAAGGCAGCCAGGCCGAGGTTCAGATTTTGACCTTTGGTTCTGAGGCTCGGTCGGCCCGACTTTCAGGAATGGGGGGGGGGGTGACATTCCTCACTGGCCCGACAGAAGTGATGGAGCACAGAACTGACACTCATCAAAGCAGCAGCCCAGGACAGACAGAAATGGCCTGCTCCTGCATCCCAGGAGCTTCTGCTAGACTCTGGGGTCATTGGCTCCCAGATCCCACAGAGAGGGCTGGAAAGCTGAAGTCTCTGTGTGATCTGGGCCTATGGATAAATGCACTTTCAGTAGCCTCATACCCTCACCCTGACATTCACATTGTTCTGTTATTCATATATATATATATATATATATATATATATATATATATATATATATATATATATATACACACACACACACACACACATATAAATGGCTCTGGGCCATCACACCCTCTCCTGGCATGTCATGCACACAAAGACTTACGATGACTTACGACAAAGACTTAGCACTTAACTAATTCATTGGTAACACAGCCTGACCTGTGTTCCAGGTTTTCAGTAATCAGCGATGCAACCATCTTGAACACTTGCAGAAGTACAGCTCATTTAGAGGCTCTATACACACACACACACACACACACACACACACACACACACACACACACACACACATATATATATATATATATATATATATATATATATATATATATATATATATATATACACGCTATATGGCCAAAAGTATGTGGACACCTGACCATCACACCTATATGAGCTTATTGGACATCCCATTCCAAAACCATGGGCATTAATATGGAGTTCCCCCCCCCCTTGCAGCTATAACAGCCTCCACTCTTCTGGGAAGGCTTTCCACAAGATTTTGGAGTGTGTCTGTGGGAATTTGTGCCCATTCAGCCAATAGAGCATTTGTGAGGTCAGGCACTGATGTTGGACGAGAAGGCCTGGCTCGAAATCGGCATTCTAATTCATCCCAAAGGTGTTCAATGGGGTTGAGGTCAGGGCTCTGTGCAGGCCACTGGAGTTCCTCCACACCAGATTCATCAAACCATGTCTTTATGGACGTTGCTTTTTGCACAGGGTCACAGTCATGCTGGAACAGGAAAGGGCCTTCCACAAACTGTTGCCACAAAGCTGGAAGCATACAATTATCAAACATGTCTTTGTATGCTGTAGCATTAATGTTACCTTTCACTGGAACTAAGGGGCCTAGCCCAAACCCTGAAAAACAGCCCCAGACCATTATCCCTGCTCCACCAAACTTTACAGTAGACACTGTGCATTCTGGTAGGTAGGGCTCTCCTGGCATCCGCCAAACCCAGATTCGTCCATCAGATTGCCAGATAGTGAAGCGTGATTCATCACTCCAGAGAACGTGTTTCCACTGCTGCAGAGTCCAGTGGCGGCGTGCTTTGCACCACTCCAGCCGTCGCTTGACATTGTGCATAGTGATGTTGGAAACCCATTTCATGAAGCTCCCGATGCACAGTTCTTGTGCTGATGTTGCAGCCAGAGACAGTTTGGAGCTCTGTAGTGAGTGATTCAACAGAGGATAGGCGGTTTTTACGTGCTTTGCGCTTCAGCACTCAGCAGCCCCGCTCTTCAAGTTTGCGTGGTCTACCGCTTTGTGGCTGAGCTGTTGTTGCTCCTAGACGCTTCCACTTGATAATAATAGCACTTACAGTTGACTGGGCCAGATCTAGCAGGGCAGAAATTTGGCGAACTGACTTGTGGCAAAGATGGCATCTTATGACATTGCCACGTTTAGTCACTGAGTTCTCCAGTACGACCCACTCTACTTCCAAGGTTTGTCTATGGAGATTGCATGGCTGTGTGCTTGATTTTATGCACCTGTTAACAATCGGTGTGGCTGAAACACCTGAACTCAATAATTAGGAGGGGTGTCCACATACTTTTGGCCATATAGTGTATATACATATGTGTGTATGTGTGTGGTAACACACTGTGGAAACACAGGTAGAGCAGCATCCCCTAACAGGGGAATCAGTCTGACGAGGTGTGGAACGCCCTTCTCTGTGGGGAGATCCGCTTCTGAGCCAGTCTGCAGCGTCTAACCACCCGAGCGCCGCCATCCTCGAACGCGCGAGCAATGGGGGGACTCCATAACTCACCCCGGGGAGGGGCACCTCGAGACAGAGTGGAAATGGGCTCACATGCATGTTAATACATTCTGCGGCCGTCCCCGCAGCTCATAAATTTCCCCAAGCGATTGGAGTAATAAGTCAGGGGGCCCCCCGGGCCCGCCCGGCGCATTCTCCACAGCTACTCGACTGATGCCAGCTCCTGGCTCGCCCCTTGCTGTCAGGACTTTTTCACTGTCTTTGCAGTTCTCCGTTACGCCTTCGAAATGTTCTCGAATGTGGCACCCATTTGATACATTAGGCAAGATTCCACTCAAATAAAGGCAGTTCAGCTTATATCTGCAGAGAGCAACACAGTGCATCTACAGGCACTAATTCCACATGATGGTCTCATGCTTCATGATAGGTATTTTTAGTCTCCATTGCAAATAAGCACCTGTGAACTGGAGAATTCAGCAATCGCATGGGGTTACCTAGCGATTAGACATCATCATGCTGTCAGGAGAGGAAAAATGGCTATGGCTTGTGAACAAGATGGCCAGAGCGTTCTCTGGGTATTGCCCACAGAGCAATTTTCACACCATCAAGCACAGAGCTGTAGCTTAAAGATACACTAGTGACACCTAGTGGTACACACATGGGACTACAGTTATACTATCCTGTCCCCCAAAATTTGTATTCAGCTCAACTGGACAGTCAGTGTTAATGCTGTTGCATTGCTGGCTAATTCAATATTAAACGAATCAAGATGGGATTATCCTTGGCCAAGTTTTACAGGGCAAGGCCTTCTGATAAATAAGCTAAAATTCATATCGGAAGAGGAAATGCTTCAGGTATAAGACGTTCACATTAGTTAGACCATAATGTAGTCCAATAAAAAAATGAAATACAGTATATTGTAATATATTGAGAAAAATGTTGTTCATCCTACTAATATATTGAAAATATATTTAAAAATATTAAGCAGAAATACATTGCAATATACAAACACATTTTTTGGGGGGTCTTCATCGTTTTAGGAGCTTCTAGCCGTTTGTAGAGTGGATCACGATTGTACATTTATGCAGTGGTTTTCATCATTGGGTCTTTACACACTTCACATTAGGGAGGTGCCTCACCTGCCTTTTATATACCTTGCACACAGATGATGGCATGGCATGGCAACAGTGTCACCATACATTAGCCAAGCTGCAAGGCAAGACTTTTAGTCAATCTACTAAAAATCCAATGCTTTTTTTCAGATTCTTCTGTAAGAGGAGCAGATAATTAGCCTGAAGTATCAGTGGTGGGTAAATTGGTTATTGTTGGAAAGGTGAAGTCTTAAAAAAGCAGTTTAATCAGTTAGGACTTTTAGGCCTAGAGCACATTACCAAAAATGGTACAATGTGTATTCAGGGATACAGTGGTTTTTTTAACTTATTACTCAGCGTGGCCATTGGGCTGTGAATTCATTTATATGGTCCTGCAACGCAAGGCCAAACTGAAATGCACAACGGCCTCGAGGCAGTAGATATGGTCACATGATACAGAGGTGTCATATCCCACACAATCTGCACACTCCAGCAGAAGGCAATCCAACACACCCAGCTGCTCCAGTTCCCACAAAAGGGTTCAGTATTGGAGAAAAAAAGACACTTTCCATCTGAAGCAAAAGAGATTTATTACAATAGAGGATATAAAATAAATATACATGACTTTTTCTCATTTAACAGTCATTTGTACAGTGAAATTAGGACAACTTAGCTAAAAGCAGCTGTAAGAGTATAAATGTTTTTGTTTGTTTGTTTCCTGCGCTGTGCTGTTCTCATATTGCAGTAAGGAAGCTATGGAAACACAGTACATGTTCTGACCATTTGCTTGTTTTTGCGCATGCGTGTGTACAAACACACACGTGCACACCCACACAGAGACTGGACTCGGGTCAACAGACACTCAGGCTTGCAAAGTAGTCCAGCTGGGAGAGCCATACACTGAGTAAAACACAGTTCATTGTAATACAGACTAAACTTATTCAAATCAAATCTGTATGAGAGGCTATAAATGTTTTTTTTTTCTCCAAAGGACAAGGGCATGGTTATAAAAGCCCTATTACTTCCGAAATACTTTTGGATCATTATTAAAAGTTATTATTCGATTTCTTTTAAAGAATCAGTGATTTGACAGAATCAATTCCTTGTAAAGAACAGTCTTTTGGGACCGACACATATAAATCCATACAAAAAAGAGTCAATCGTGAATTAGAGGCATCACATGTAGGACAAATGTGATTATATGTGAGAGGAGTGCACTGCAGTTCATACCAAAGGCATGCACACACTAGAAAGTTTTCCAAAAATGAAAAAGGCCCGAAGTCCAATGAGCCCTTTGCAAGCCAAATGTCTGTCTCTCTGTCTCTGCACAGGAGTCTCTGTACGTACTGTTGAATGAGCAAAGTAAGTGCTAAAGTTCTGGACTCGGAAAGACAAGCACATGCAACATACATACACTAAGAAGGGAAAATGTGAACGGGTGCAGACTTAGAAGTGCGCTATCATTTATAGATATATACTATAGCGAGTCTTTATATATCTATACACGTATATAAAAACTCCTTATAAAGAGCATCATCTGGCCCTATTGTCTTATAACTGCCATACTTTTAGTGTCTAAACAAGACATTAAAAAACAAACAAAACATTAAATAGTATTCATTTACCACTAAATATTTCAGCAATAACAGTGCATTAAGGACAATTATCATAGCATTACTTTCAATGAAGATTTCTTAAAATCTGTTCTTATGTACAGCATTTCAAACTTATTCTTACTGTATTATAATGACGAGAGGACAATATTAACTTCAAAAGACAAACTTAACATTTTATGCCTCATGGTGGATTTTGTTTTCTTCCTAATTATGACTGGATGACTGACATCAGAGTGATATCTATTTGCTTGCTGCCACTGTTTGTAGTTCATGAATCAAGTTCTGTGAAGACACAAACTGGTAAATGAAGAAGAGTAAAAAAAAAAAAAATCTCTTTTGAGAAGGCAAAAGTAAAACATGTCCTGAAAGTTTGTATGAGACGGCGACCTTGAGGTTTTAACACTCAGACTTAAAAAGGCACTGTCCACACATTGAAATATATTGTTATTCAGTCCAATAACAAAGAGGACACCACACAGATGAGAGAGGAGTTCACTGCTGTATGATGACGAATAAAACAAGACCCATTAAGCAGTAGCTGCCAGACAACCCACGATGGTGACACGGCCAAGATCAGTACTTCCACCAGCACAGCTGCCAGTGTCCTATTGTACAATACCAGAACAGGATAAATGACAATGAACTTCTAATTATCACGCTACCAAAATCTTGATTTTACAGTGTAGAATTATCTTTTCCAATTATGCACAATGGAGTTGACAGGCAGTTTTACTGTAGTCTCACAATCATTAAGTAAAGGTTGGTTTTGTCAGACATAGGTCCACTTCTGTCTTTGTCTCCTTAATGTGGAAGAAATATAAAGCACACATATATGTAGGTTTATATATGGAAATAATAAATATGATTGTATACTGTCCATATACATGCCTTCTCTAACAACAATTCATTTTGAATATAATTATCATGATGAAGACAGGAGACAACGCTAAAAACAAAATGCCAAAGTCTAGTATCAGTTATTCAGCTGTAAGAATTACAATACAGAATGGAAATCCTATTTGAAATCATTTACAACCAATGAAACTTTAACCATATGAAACCAGTGAATGTCGTGCCCCTCAAAAAAAACAAAAGAGGCGTTACACAAGTAAAAGCTTTTCTTTTCATTTTGCATAGGAACTGTATGCATTTTATTGCCCCACTGTGGTAAGTGACAGGCACATACAGTATTAATACTTTTAAACCTCGCTTAAGTAGAGTTTAATTCAGAGCAGTGTGTTGGGTACAACCCCATGCTCTTTAGCCACACTTTAAGCATAGAAAAGAAGTTTGGCAAAGAACCTCGGAAAAGCTGCTGGTTTCATTTCCCAGAATACACCACGGTTTTGGAAGGCTGCTGCAACACCTGGCCTTTGTGCCTGACCAAGGGGAAATAATAGTAATAATAATAATAAAAAAACAGAACATAAAACAACAGTAACTTAAAAAACAACACTAAAAATAACAAATCTTCATATAAAGGAGATATATAAATCAGTCTAGATCACCATATAGAGATCCACTTGAACAAGGAGCAGTGCCTTTTCCTCATCTGGTGTCCTGGCCTTCACCCCATCTCTTGCAGTGCAGGTTCAAAACCCTCCAAGCAAAATATTGCTAGGCTTAAAAACATCACATTGATGTTCATCTGTGTAATACTAATAAAAAGATATGGTCAGCCTGTAAGTGTTATCAATTCTACTGTAAAGGGGAGGGAGAAAAAGACAGCAGATTTATTGACATTATTAAAACATAGCATTCTTAGCCAGTAAAAACGCAAGACCGGGCTAGGTAGGAACATTAACTCTGGGAGAGGAACAGGGTTCAGTCGGGTCCGAGACAGGTACCTAACTGAGCAAGGCGGTCACTGACAGCCCGTAATGACAATCTGTGCGGCTTTCATTCAGTCGTAAAACACAAGGAACCTTTGTTCATTACCATTATACACCGCCGTGCCGCAGCGCGACGATAAACTCTTCCCCCTCAGTGCGACGATAAAACTATTCCCCCCTTAAAAACCAGGGCCGGTGCCAGAACCATGGTGGACCACCGTACCGCAACATGAGGGCACAATGTTCCCCTCCTAACACCGGGGCCAGTTCCAAAACCTCGAGAGGAGACAGTGTCTGTCCTCAGTGTGTGCCAGTAGTGTACGGCTGGTGATTTCTGTACAGCGCAAAGGCAGTTTCAAACAGGTTAAAAACGTCGTCTTCCAAAAAAAATGGTCATCGTGATCCTGGCTTGTGAGAATACCCGGAGAGAGAGGGCCACAGCTGTGAAGCACAGGTGATACACCACCCTGGCCGTTTCTGCAGGGCCGTCATTGCCACCACCGAGAGCACTCTGCTGGAGTGTGCAGAAAAAAGGGAGAGAGACAGCAGGAAAAAGGAGAGAGAGAGAGAGAGAGAGGCGCAGTCCCACTGATGACCACTAGATGTCCCTAGCGCACAACATCCTTGCATTCAAACCCTTCACAGAACTCGGCGGTCGGCGCAGGTAACTTCCATCTCCGTGTTTTAGGTCACGCAGCATGGCTCCTTTTGACTGCTTTCACAGGGTAAGTACTGCAGAGAGCTGCGGTGTCCGCCACTCTGCCAGCTGAAACTCTCAGTGCTCAGTCAGGTGCGGCTGCGGGGTGGAGAGGCAGGGCAGGAGAGGGGCTCTTTCACGGCTCTTTGTTCCAGGGCCTCTTGAAGGCTGTCGGCAGTGCATTCCCTTAGGCTGAGTTTGGAGAAAAACGTATGCGAGAAAATCTTTTTTTTTTTTTTTTTTTTTTAAATGATGGCAAAGTAATGAGAGACGGACATGAAAGAAAACACTGGGAGGTAACAGTCTCTGGAACACGTTAGTAACTGTTAGCTCTGCTCTTTGTGGTGATGTGCATACTGTGACCTTTGACCCCTCTCTCCACCGCACAGCCAGCCAATCTGTGGTGTCCACAGAGTAACCAATATGCCCCGACCGCCGGGCACGAGAAAAACCTCCATATTCATAAAAACAGCCTCCGAAGCACAAATTCTTGTAGCATGATTACAGGTCTTTTGTTTCCTTCTGACAAAAAAGACGTAAGACATAAGATCTGTACAGTTCTGTAAAACGCAATGACATTTCGTTTGCATGATGTGTGGATTGTGGGAAGGGTCCAGAAACTCACGGTGGTGGTCCAGGCCAGAGGGAAGCGGTGCTTGCTTTCCAGGTTTCAGAGTGAGTGTGTGCGCCTCCCTCTTGCCACGCTCTCTGAGAATCTGCAGATCTATATATACAGGTGCCTAAATTCATTATAAAACAAACTCTAACAACACATTTAGATAGACTGCATGTTATAGAATCCCTGCAATGATACCAGCTGGTCAGCCGGTACTCCATCTGTACAAATGCAATTTCAAAATTAGACTATAGAAGAATTTTGAAAGCTTGTTATGTTTGTTTCGTATCAGTTAGCTGTTGGTTTGTTTCTTTTTTCCTTTTGTTTTGCTTTTTTTTTACATGTTTCTTGATGAGATATAAATCCGTGATGGGAATCATTCAGTGTGGAAAAAAATGAATGTAAAGGGCTTGATTTTCCTGTGTTTCATCCCATCAGTTGACATATTCTGAAAAATATTTACCAAGACAACAAAAAAAAACTGAAGTAAACTTGAAAACTCTGCAGAGCGAACATTGTCTCTGGTCAAACAAATACAAAAGGAGCAGTATATTAATGATCAAAGCTGCAATTCGTCCTCTTGAGGGACTAAGTGCTCTGGTTCTGAGAACACTGTCTTTGTGAAGCAGGGTTTTGCCAAGAGGTTGTGCCAGACCCTCTCCTACTCCTTTATTTTGTATTTTCTTTTTTTCTAAAATAAGACAAAAAAAAAATCTTTTTATTACCCTTTCGCTAAGGGTAAGGGAGGGTTTGTTTTTGGTTCCTATGTTGAATATGCCTTCGTATTGCAAGAACCCCAAGAGAGGGCAAGGTCAAGGCCCATGTGGACATCGGGGCGAGGTCGAGGAGGAGGCAGGGAGGAGTCCTGAGAGGGAGTGAGGATTTGGAAGTGTTGCATGGAAGTGAGGCTAACAGAGGAGGACAGAGTTTATTGGAGGTGTGGGATTGAAGGCGGGGCATGTTTGGGATTGAAGGCGGGGTTTGTACGGGAGTGAAGGTGGGGTTTGTATAGGATTGAAGGAGGGGTTTGTGTGGGAGTGAAGGCAGGGTTTGTATAGGATTGAAGGCGGGGTTTGTGTGGGAGTGAGGATTGAAGGCGGGGTTTGTGTGGGAGTGAAGGCAGGGTTTGTATAGGATTGAAGGCGGGGTTTGTGTGTGAGTGAAGGCGGGGTTTATATGGGAGTGAAGGCGGGGTTTGTATAGGATTGAAGGCGGGGTTTGTGTGGGAGTGAAGGCGGGGTTTGTATAGGATTGAAGGCGGGGTTTGTATTGGATTGAAGGCAGGGTTTGTGTGGGAGTGAAGGCAGGGTTTGTATATGATTGAAGGCGGGGTTTGTATATGATTGAAGGTGGGGTTTGTATGGGAGTGAGGGCATGGCCTGTGTGGGACTAAGGGCAGGGGTAATAAATTTGTGAGGGCAGGGTTATTATGGGACTGAGGACAGGGTTTGTATGGGCAGGGTTATTATGGGAGGACTTGTTTGGGGAGTTGAAGGGAGTGAAGGCGGGGTTTGTACAGGAGTGAAGGCGGGGTTAATGTGGGAGTGAAGGCAGGCCTGTGGGGGAGTGAGGGCGGGGTTAATATGTGAATGGGGGAGGGGTCTATATGGGAGTGAGGGCAGTGTAATATGGAAGAGAGGGAGGGGTCTACGTGGAAGTGAGGGAGGGGGCTAGACAGGGCAAAAGTTGGTTGGCGAGAAAGGACGAGACCTGCCCGGGGGGCCTCAGTAGCGATGTGACTGGTGGGAGTACTGAGAGCTCTGCTGAGATGAGGACGAATATCCCATGGTGCTCTGGGACTGGGTGGAACCTTGGACGTTGCTTTGGTAACCAAGGCGGGAACTGGAGTGCTGAGAAGAGAGAGGAAAAAAACAATGACCTTTCAACAGATAGAAACAAGAAAAAAAAAAACAAGCCTTCACATTTGCTTCTACTATTGATTATGACCTTGTATTTAAGTCTGTATTATGACCATTTTCTTTCATACAGGACAGAATAAATAAATGCCTAAGGTATGCCTATCTTGATGAAATTCATTTCCAGCATTTTCAAACACTACTTTTGCACTTATTTCCAAGCTAGCAAAGTCTGCATTCATACATAGCTGTGGCCATTCTGCTGTGAAATACTTTTGAGTTGTTTTTTAAACTCTGTTTCCTTATGAGATGCTTCTTAATTTGTGTGATTACAGCTTGCACCTGGCATTAAGCTGGCATGGAATGTGGGAACACCCATGTATTTACACCAGCTTTGTGTCACTAATGACATTTATCTGCTGCGATGGACATGAGTCACGCAAAGTTATAATGCACAGGAATGCCGTGTGTGTTTTGCTGCAGTGTGACAGAGCAGTGTGGGGACGTGGTCTCCCCACAGGGCAGGGTGGCACCTCCCAGCTAAACCAAATTCAGGAGCTTGGCATAGACATGTGGGTGAGAATTTGTACCACTGATGCATAGCTGACCAAAACTGTGCCTGCAGCCATTCTGTAGAGCCAGGCCGGGTCAGCGCACATGACAGACGTCTGGGTGACTAACGCTCAGCTCTGGTCTGTGACAGACAGACCAGCGGTGATACTGGGCGTGACTCAATCTCATCAGCCTTCCCAGCCTGCTTTGTCCAGGTGACATCAGCGCTCACACCTGGGGACGTTCCCCTGAACTATCGCCGGGGCGACCTGAGGTCACTGCTGCAGGCCGCCTGCGGAGGGCTCCGTGGCAACGGGCACGGGGCGTGGCGAGGCAGGATGGGCTCATTGTGAGGAGTTTGTGTGTTTGGTGAACAGAGAGAGGGAGAGAGAGACAGAGAGAGAGAGCGACAGACAGACAGAGAGACACAGTGAGATAGAGAAAGAGACAGCCACAAAGACAGAGAAAGAGAGACAGGCACAGAGACAGAGAAAGAGAGAAACAGACAGAAAGAAAGACACAGAGATAGAGGCAGAGACAGAGAGAGAGGGAGAAAAAAGGAGAGAGGGATAGAGACACAGAGAGAGAGAGAGGGAGAGAGAGACAGAGATATACAGAGAGAGAGAGAGACAGAGAGAGGGAGAGAGAGCGAACAAGTGAGAAGAGGAGTGAGAGAGAGAGGGCGAGTGAGCGAGCACACAGCTTGTGCCAGGACAGCCTGACATGTCCCCAGGGGCTGCGGCCACCTCACTCTCCCCAGCTGCAGCAGCGCCCTGCCCATGCAGGGGTGTATTTATACGCGCGGGGCCGAGAGGGAAGGAGAGGTGCACTCTGGGAAGGCCGAGCGGGGAGAGCGATCAATGAAAGGGAAAGTAGGCCGCCGAGCATGACGCCGTGGCAGCCGGCTCCCATGATTCCCCGGGGCAGATATTTATACATCTGCTGAGACCTGACTTTGGTCCTGCTTGCAGCTGTCCACATGCAGGCCCAGTCCCCAGTCTAATTATAGAACCCCCCCCCCAACCCGCCCCAACAAACACACCACAGAACACCACCCCACCCATCGACAAGCTGACACCTATGAACAAGACACAGTGGCGGTTTGGGCCAGTTCACAGAGATCAGTATGCCCCCCCCCTCGCAATCTCAGCTCTGGTCCCCCACCCCCCCCGCAGTCGCTCTGTGAGACCGCGATAGAGGCTGGGCTGGGGTGCAGATAAGGTAGACGGCCTCGAGACCGCCGCGGTCCGAAACGGAGCGTACTGGTCTGACGCCTCATTTATCTGCGGTTCAGCGTGATCCCCTGCAGGCCATGAGAACAGCACCGCGCTGATATCACAGGATTGGAATTTCTGAACTGTGGCACAGTGCTCCTCTCCGGTTTTTGGCGGCGGGGGGGGATATTTTTTCCCATTCCTCCCACCTAGGAGCCGCATGGCATGTTCCTGCCACTCTGCATTTCTGTCGCTGAGATCTGGCCACAGTTTCGACGCGCACCCTTCTCCAGATGCAAATTACTTCTGAGAAACTACAGTCAGATGAGGAAAGGGTGAATTTAATAAAATATTTCAGCAGTGTACCATAGTAGTAGGAAGCAGCGCTCGTAACCAAAATGTTTTTAGTTTAACTCCCTGCTGGGGCACTGCTGCTGTACCCTTGGGCGAGGTACTTAACCCAGAACTGCCTCAGTAAACATCCAGCTGTATAAATGGATGACGTGTAAAAACTGTACCCTGTGTCAGCTGCTCTGGAAAAAAGCATCTGCTAAATGACAGCAATGTAATGTAACATCAAAAGAATTACTTTGGCTATCTAATTCTGATGTCTTCATTGGAAGCTACCACAGTGGTCTCAATATGAGGGTCAGAGGTTTAAATAATGAACTGGCTTTATTACGGCTGGCAGCAGAACATCTCATTACATTATTATATTATCATTTAGCAGACCCTCTCATCCAGAGTAACCCACACACATTACAGTTTTAACATGCTATCCGTTTATACACCTCGATATTCACTGAGGTGATTCTGGGGTAAGTACCTTGCCCAAGGGTACAGCAGCAGTGCCCCAGTGGGGAATCGAACCTGCAACCTTTCGGTTTCGAGCCCCGCCTCTCACCACTATGCTGCATCGCTGCCTTTCGCGTCTCGCATTCCTTCGAACCCCCCCACATGCGGCTCCCGGAATGCTGCCGTTGCCGGTATACGGCGCGGCCTCCCGCACGCAATCTGCTGTCGCATCAGGTAACCGAGCGGCCGCGGGCCGAGAGCCAGGGGCTATAATGTGACGGGGGGAATCGGTGCACGGCTCCGCCCGACACAGACCCTGCGACCCGCCGCCTTCAGAGACACGGAGCGGGAAGTAAAAGCGCCTGCGATTTACAGAGAAGCTCCGTGGCCTCACACAGAAACGAAGGCTTCGTATTGACATTTAATAAAGGACACAGATAAACCCCAGCCATAATAACTTGCCAGACTGACATTTGTCCTTGTCCTTGCGGCAGTCAGTTATCTAATGCTCACAAAAGCTTTCTGTATCAGCGGAGGTAAATACACTACTATTGTATATTCCTCACACAGTGCGTTTGCTGTGTTTGGTCTGCTTGGTGCAGATGTAAGTACTGGATATATGGCCATCTTCCGATGCAGACTAAAGACCCACCACTTCAGACTGCATCTTGGTTACGCCACAGTCCCCACCCCCTATCACCTGCTATTTGTATTACTTGCTGTTTATTTTACATGTACTGTAGTATTACAGTGCGTTTTGGATTCTGCGACTCAGTGACTGTGATGTATGGTAGTGTTTGTACTTGGTTGCCCTTTCTACAGTTTCTAGGCTGACGAGTCAGGCTGCACAAGTTAATTTGTGGTAGTGCTTGAAAAGTGTTACTCTCACACTCACTGGTCTGGGAGTGTTGTTAGCCTGATCTGACACTGTTGCTCATTCAGCTTGAATGGATACACTTCTGTTCTTTTGTGCTGGAAGTCGCTCTGGATAAGAGCGTCTGCTAAATGCATGTAATGTAATGTAATGTAATAGCACTGCAGCCCTGTGTTTTAGCATCAGTGTGCATCCGAAACCTGCTCTGATGCTCAGTTTTCAGCCAGTCATACAGGCAGAAAAAGCTCCGCCACATAAACTCCCCAGGCCCCTGTTTTGTGCACCATGCTTCTGAGGAATAAAACAAGAGGTCGGGGGGGGTTACGGCATTCAAACGTAGTCACATTACATCGATAACTACTCTTAGCATAGCGATGCACTCATTTGGAAGTCGCTCTGGATAAAAACGTTTGCTAAATGACGCAATGTAACGTAATGTAATGTAATGTAATGTAATGTAACGTAATGTAATGTAATGTAATGTACGCAGCGGGGAAGCCCCACCTGGTAGTCTGACTGCATGACCCCGGTGCCTGAGGAGGCCCCCGAGGGCCCGATGCGAGGTTTCTTGTTGGGGGGCCCCTGGTCCTGGCCGTGCTGCAGGCCGCTGCCGGCCGTGGCGCCCCCGGTGCCGGCGGTGCCGTTGGTCTGGGCGGAGCTCTGCTGGGAGGGGGCCTGCTGGGCTGCGGTCTGCTGCTGCGTCTGCGTCTGCGTCTGCGCAGCTGTCTGCTGGTGCTGCTGGGTCTGGTTCTGCGCAGACACACACGCATGCACACACACGCACATACGCACGCACGCACATGCACGCACATATACAGGCAGACAGACACACACACGCACACACACAGACACACATACAGGCAGGCAGACACACACACACACAGACACACATACAGGCAGACACACACACACACACACACATACAGACACACATACAGGCAGGCAGACACACACACACACACAACACAGACATGCAGGCACACAGACACAACACAGACATGCACACACGCGTACACATACAGATACAGATACATGAACACACACACAGGTGCATGCACACACACACGTGCACGCACAGACACACACAGGCGCAGACGCACATGCACACATGCACGTAAGTACACACACACACACACACACACACACACACACAGACACGCGCACACGGACGCAAAGCACAGTCACACAGAGATAAAATGAAATGCACACACGTGAAATCAGAAATCAGCACTGCTGTGAAGCCAAGCCTTTCTCTAAGTCTGGCAGAACACAGGCAGCAATATCTGAACCACACAATATGCATACTGCTGCTTTCTGTGTACTGAACTGTACTCTTTGTACTCTTAATGTACTCTCCATTGTACTCTCAATGCACAAAGCCTTTACATTCACTGGCATTTATGAGGAGGAGTAGGATACAGAACAGGGCTCTGAACTGTAGTCATCAGGGTCGTGGATTTAACTCTGCCACACTCTACCGCAATTCCCTCAGAGAGTATCCGGTGTATATTAACCAGCCCTACGGCCATTTTGACACTCAAACAGCGTCAGCAGAAATGAGCAGCTCTGGTGCAGGCCTCGCTGGCGGTGATGACAGGGACACCAGGCTCACACATATACTGGCGGGCTCGCCTTGGAAACACGTTACATAACACACTGCCTGCTTACTCAACGGCAGCTGGCGGTATCGAGCGGGAGCCCTGGATTCAGGGGCGTAATGGTGTTTCGTTGCTCTGCTACCGCACATGCGTTCCCTTCGAGGAGCAGCCTTCACTACATAAGCCATCTACATTTCTTATGGTTTACCTTCATTTTCATGTGCCTGCGTGGCACAGTAAATACAATTCAAGCAATCCTTTGAACAGGAAAATTCAACACGGCATGCTTCTGTTAGTGACGCTGTAAAAGATTCACCACCTCTCTAAAATGAATGCATTGGAGTTATTCTCGGTAAATGTCTAATCTGCCTGGGTTTCTTCTGCTTTGTTTTCTCCAGCCACCTTCAGGTGTAGGTGGACTGTGCTATAGGTAGACTGTTCAGAACCACCTGCTTCGCATTGTGTGAAGTCTCACTGACAGTGAAGTCCAGTGCATTTGTTTTTTTCCTCCGGATATATCTGTCATTCCTGATGAACTCAAAACATCACTTAGCGCACATTCCTGAAGCATTCCACATCATGGAAAAATGATGACAATTCTCGTGGTTGCATGACTCGTGACTCAGGGAATGTGGTACTGTCGAAACCACCTGTTACCTCACAAAAAGGTAAAACCACGTTCCTGTGAAAGTATCTTTGAGAAACATAAACAATCTAACTACTTCTGAACTGCACACTGAATCACTATAAATCAAAAAGTGAAGTTTTACCTTCTCAGTTTTTTCTTCAGGTTCATCCTCATTTAGAAATTCTCTTTTTGGGTAGGGTATCTGACATCCAGCAAACACACTACGGGGGAGAATGAGAAAAAAACTGTTGCTTAGGTGTTGAGACTTTTCACTGTCTTAAGACAGAAGAAATAACTAAATAACTAAAGCAAATATTTCATGTATTTCAGAGACAAACTGTTTAAGCTGGTTCAAAAGAGAAAATGCCTTCAGTATTTATCATTGTGGGTTTTCTTATCTTTGATGAGGACAGATAAGGAAAATCTATCTTCCTTCAGCATTCTGCAACATTTCGCATTTACAGAGGCTTACAAAATATCTTGTGTAAATTAATAAAATAACAAAATAACTTAAAAATTTTAAGAAAAATGTGCACAGCCAGATGACTGAATGCATCCCTCACAGCTGGGTTTTAATACCGAACAGGAATTCAGGAAAAAACCAACAGTCGCACTATTAATGAGTGACAAAGTAACTAGATTCTGTCAGTTATGCTGGCCTAGAATGACATACGAATGGAACATCTTTGGTCACTTCTTACAGTAAACTTAATCCATTTCTGAACGTGTATTTGAAATCATTTACTGGTGGGCATGAAAAAACTGGTCGGGTTGAGATAAGACCACGTTATTCCTATTCTCTCTGCATTGAAAAAAAAACAGATGAGAGAGGTATCTGGACTGAATGCATGTAACCTGTGAAACGTAGCTAATGATGAGACAGGTTTTGACATTTCTTGGCATACTTCTGAAATACTCAATAACGTTCAGTTACTCAGTTACAATATCCAGGGCTTTTCGAGAATGTGTGTCTTGAGCAGGGCAATACAACACAACACAGACGAGGCTTGCAACCTTCAGTGGAACGTTCTCTCTACGTTCTCTCTATGCGGTGTTATTTAAATGATTGACTCACTCGGATGTGGGTAAAGGGTCTTCCAGGAAATAGGGGTCCTGCAGGGCCTGTTCTGAGGTGATCCTTTTCGTGGGATCCATCGTGAGGAGCTTCTGTAGCTAGAATGACCCATCATCGCAGAATTAATATTACTTATCAAACTGAACAAAAACTGAACACGTGCAAACATTTTTTGCAGTTTTACACCGGTGATAACTGATTTATGATTACCTGCATGTTTCGTTTTCCTTTGCCTTGAGTTATATCCCCAAATATGAAGCTCTTTCCAAATGCACTCTTTGTCACCTTATGATGCCACCATTTTTCATCGAGTTAAGAATGCACAACTCATTACAGGACATTATACAGCAAAGTAAAGTAAACTCTACAGCAGATGACCTTTAGATAACACTGTGTGATAAACACTGCAGGCTCTTACCAAGAGGAACACTTTGCTGTCCGGCTTTACTTTATGCTTCTCCATGTATTTGATGAGGCTGCTGTTTGCATACCTGAATACGGGACAACATGACATCATTAAGACACAAAAATGCACAAAACACAAAAATGCAAAGTAACTAACTCTACTGGGAATGAGAGTGGCATGCACCGTGATGAGCCGGTAGACCTCGGAAAGGTCACCGTGTGACACGAAAGGAGACAGAGGACAGACAGGGCTGTTATGTATCGCCGTGCACCGAGGCCCCACTCACGTTGTTCTCCTGAAGTCTTTCTGAAGGGTTGGGTACTCGGGCATCTTTCTAATGTCCTCCCAGTCCTTATCTGAGGAATTCACAGAAAGGAAAATACATTCACCATCTAAATGCATACATTACTACGGCCTTCAGATAAGCTACTGTCAAACACCAAGAGTTCTGGTTGTATGGTGTAAAAATGTATTTAGCTGGTGTTATATATACACATTATTATATATTATTAATACGTATTAATATGTCACATGTATCCTTTTACACTTATATCTACATTACATTTTACATTTAGTTCGAGTCTTGGCCCCTGCGCCCAATACTACGGCAGTGACAGCCGGCTCTGCCGTTTGCAGGTAGAGGCTGCCCGCACGCTAACCGCACCTGCCGGGAAGCCCATGACGCTGAATATCCGGTCCAGCTGGTCGTGGTGGAAGGGGTTGCTGGTTTTGATGTCCTCCTGGCGGCAGTGAAAGATGGGCTCCGACGTCAGCAGCTCGGCGAAGATGCAGCCGATTGCCCAGATGTCTGACGGAGAGAGAGAGAGAGAGAGAGAGAGAGAGAGAGAGAGAGAGAGAGAGAGGCGTTGGTTAGCGCATACTCAGTGCAGCTGCACTCACATTCCAGGTGAAGACGGTGAAATCGCGCCTTGGCAGCCACTTCTGCCTGACGACACGTTCTGCGTTTATGCAATATGTTGACCATACAGGGCTGCACACTCTTGGGGCCTGACTACGATGCTGTACACAGAAATGCCCAAGGCTAACTCAATAATCACGCACAGGTGCCCCTATGTACATTTGAGCTCTTGCTTTGGACAAAGTCCGCTGTGTGTTGATGTAAATGTGGGTTGTTAGAAGAGGGCCCAGCTGTATTTCGACAACACAGAAACCCTCATGCAGAGGGCCGCATTGGCAGCACGTGGACTGGGGGGGGACACCTTTTAATGAGCCGGAGGTGTGAAGGGGGAGGGGCCGTGCGCTAGCCAATCAGGGCTCAGCCACATTACCTTCAGTGTTTGCCCTAACCATGCTCCAGTTGCCATGGAGATAAGGCAACAATGGACAATACCCGGAATGTTGGGCTTCACCACAGGCTAGGAGGAAGAGGGAGACAGTGGTGCTGGTGCTCTTTAGGCGATACCTTCCCCACCTATCTCAGAGTTTACCATTTCTTTTCACTGACTCCCCCTGTCAAATGTTCTGGGCAGAAATGAAGCACTCCGCAAATCATCAGACGGCACAAACACAAGTGCAAGAAAATGGCAACTGCGCTGCGCCCAAAATACCACTGTGGTGTGAATATTCACAACCATAATCTAAACTGCTGGACCACCACCCAGCCACCTACACTGAGTGAAGTACGAGGGTGAAAGCTGCAACATCAGCACTGTCTCCTTTTTTGCCACTTACACAGGCATCAAATCGCTGAACACAGCGGTGTGTTTTTTTGCGCAGTCAAAACGGGGCCCTTGGTAACACAGAAGTTTATGTTTTGTTTTGAACAGGACAGGGGAGAAATGACCCTCCTCAACCTAAGCCTCACGTATCAGTTGAGCCATGTATGCAAATTACATTCATTTACATTGTGATAAACAACTCACCAAAAGGCTAAAAATGGAAACTGGTGGCCCCTGATGGTATAGTTCACGGCAGATGAGTGGAGATGCAAAGACATTTTCCGGTTGTGATGACAACACACCGAAAGCGTCTGCTGGCACTAGCTGGTGCTGCTGACAATTAGCATGCCCACTGGAGTAACAGACAGACACTCCAAAGGGCTAATAATACAACGTCAGCCGCTGTCAGTGTGTAAATATAAACCGCAATACAGTGCTTGTCGAGCAGCTATCTTTCTGGCATTTACTGACACACGTAACCACGAGTGATTTTACACAGAAGCTCAGCCTGTCACATGCGAGGTGTGAGGGCCGAGGCCACAGACCAAAGTGCAACATTCAAAGCACGGGGTTTGTCAGTTTAATGTCCATTTCGCTCTTATCCACCCAGCTTTGGAGGAGATCAAATGCAGGTCTGTAAAAATGTGGATGCTTCTCATGTTCCCCACAGGCTGCATTTAGCCGAAGCTTTCCTCTGTCACATGACGGGTTCCCTCTTCCTGATAGGCTGCCTGCCCATTGGCCCTGCCCCTTACCCCCGTGCTTACCTATCGCTTTGGTGTAATGTCGTGCTCCGAGCAGCAGCTCGGGCGCCCGGTACCAGAAGGTCACCACGACCGGGTCGAGATCAGCCAGGGGCTTCAGGGGCGAGTTGAAGAGTCTGGCGAAGCCCATGTCCGCTGCAGTGACACACACGGGATTGGAGGGAGAGAGAGCACACGGTCAACAACAATGGCATTTTATTACATTACATTACTGGCATTCAGAAGACACTCTTATCCAAAGCGGCTTACATAGGCTACAGTTTTACGTCATCTGTTTACACAGATATAGTATAGATAAGTATACATATATCTACATAGATACTACACACACACATATATATATACATATATATACAAACACACACACACACAATAATATAGATCCATTTACACAGTTGGATTTTTACTGAGGCAATTCTGGGTTAAGTACCTTGCCGAAGAGTACTTCAGCAGTGTCCCAGCTGGGAATCGAACTGGCAACCTCTCTGTTACAAGTCCTGATCCTTACTACTATGCTACACTGCTGTCCCTATATGCGCATTATTATTATTATTATTATTGGCATTTAGCCAATAATAATCTTATCTTATCCAGAGCGACCTACAACGTTATCCATTTATACAGCTGGATATTTTACTGAGGCAACTGTGGGTTAAGTACCTTGCCCAAGGGTACAGCAGCAGTGCCCCCAGTAGGGACTCGAACCAGCAACCTTTCGGTCACGAGTCCTGCTCCTTAACCACTATGCTACACTGCCACCATTTCAACACATTATGCACTCTGCATGTGTTTTAGGTTGGGGGCTAGACATTGAGAAACTGCATTAGTGAGGGCATTAAGGTGTTATATGACAGGGAGGCTCCACAGCACAGCAGCTTTGTAATCGAGGCCAGACCACTCAAAGCTGGTCAAACCTGCCACACAAGAGCCTTCTTCCTTGAAATCCTTGTATGGAATCCAAAAAAAAAAAAACTTTAGTACATTAGTAAGGTTGCTCTCAACTGATTTGGGTATTCCCCCAGGCTGAGTCATGTCACAAACACACTGACAGCTTCACTCAGCCATTCTGTTTTCGTCTTTCGTCTTTCCCGCACACTCAATATATAAATATTGGGTGGTGGACTTATCCCGAAAGGACTCTGCTTTCTTTGTAGGACAATAGATTCTGAACCAAGCATGGGAGCCATTGTCTTGGGGAAACTTCCCTGTTCATCCCAAATATAGAAAGCAGCCTCCTCCCAGGTGAGAAGTGTGACATCGATGCGATGCTTAGATCCTTTCTGGGGATTTTGAGTTAACCGTGCATGTTAGCGAGCTACCCTGCGCTGGCAGAATCTGTCCCAGCGAGTACGGCGTGCTGGTATTATCTTACACCAGCGATCTCGTAAACCAACACCCAAACAAGACGCCCTGCGTCTCAGTGTTCCACAAAGAGCCCCATCCATCAGCCGGGGCCCTGACAGGAAGCCGGACGCGGTCGTTTCGGGCCGGGAGATGCGAGAAAGACGCGGGGGCGCGGTCGGCAGCATCAAACGAGGAATGCCTTTCTTCAGGACTGACAGCATTCTCTTTCCTATCAGTGTATCGACGTGAACTAATCTGATAAGTTCAAAAGGAACAACAAAGGCACAGGTGTCTGACCTATGCTCCAGTCAGACAGTACTCCACCTCAGGGCTCCAGTCAATAATTTAAGTTGTGTGTTTTATGATGTGTATCATCACCTAACATGCCATGTCTGTTAGCCTAGAAGCCAACACAGCAAATGCTTGTCATTCGAGTAAATGGAGAATCCTTGTTAAAAAGTTTTTTTCCCCTCAAAAAGACAGCTTAACACACACAGGGATTAAGAATCATGTAGAATCAGAATCTTGTGAGTTTATTACAGGAAGTTTACGTTGTCCTTACATGGTCAACATTTCACTGAATCAAGTGCTCAGAGACCAATGGACTGACTAAAATAAGCTTTTGACAGGGTATCGCTTTCCTACAGCCAATGAAAAGCTGTAGCTGGCAGCAATGCTGGCTTGCATCATCGCCTGAAGGAGAAGGGTCTGGCCCTCAGCATACTGGACATAGTTTGGAAGATTGTCCACCATTGTCCATTTGAGTACCCCTCACATATCATAAAACATATCTTTGAACGGATTTCTACAATAAAAGGTAATATATAGCTTTGCCTCTGGCAGCAGGTTAAACGCCTGCTTTGTGTCGGGCGTAAGAATAGCTGAAATATGCACGCTCAAGGCATTAGCCAGTCACCTGCCTGGCCTGTCAGCGATTGCGAAACAGAGACTCTGACACTGGCACAATCTCACTGGCTTGACACAGCCGAGGCCTGCGGTGACAGCTACTTCGGTGTCACACAGCCATCCAGCTGGCATCAGAGAGACATTGAACAGCACACATCTCAGATCTGCGCTGCAGAATTCATGGCGAGTGCAAAAATAGACCCCGGGGTTGCAGGCCTGTGACATCATACCCGAAAAGTTCCGTGTAGCGTAACCGCGGTACCAGGCAGTGGACATGTCAACGCCCCGAGGGTAAGACCCTTCAGGAGCTAACTAAAGCCTGAGTGCTAAAACACATGTCCCCGTAGTCCGAAACTTTACCGCTCCGATGTTAGCGTGGTGGCTATCCTTGTTCATGCCATGCTAGAAGACCTGGAGCTTAAAAAAGACTTCACAAAGCTCAGACGAAACACTTTTGCACTGAGGCACAACCTCGCTCAGGACGGGTCATCTCTGGTGATTGTGATGATGTCAGGTGTATTGGTTATTTTGTGCATGCTAAGCCAAGCTCCATTGTTCAGACAGTTCAAGCAGTGTCATAGTATTGAGACCACTTCTTAATCTTTATTACTGATATAAAGCCCATTATTGATACAAAGCTCACTCAGTATGAACAATACACCAATGACCCAAGTAGTAATGACCTCCATCAATAATCAATACCAATAATAAATGGATCAAGAACTTTTGCTTTCCTTACCGATTTTGACTCTTCCTCGTTCAGGACCCTCCCCCATTACCAGGATGTTGGCTGGTTTCTGGAAGAAAGGAACAACAGTCAGGAATGTTATTCCTAATTTGCTTGAAGTTGATGAGTCTGGAGTAATAGTTTACATATACCTGCACAGACCCTACAGGTCTTCCCAGTGAGTCTTCCCAGTAGGAACAAATGAACATGCAGTTGCTTCTTTTAATTTCCAAGTAACAAAGACCTATATTACTACCACTATTTCAATTTTTTTGGATGACCTTTTGTTGTATAATACTCCAACATCAGTTTCAATCATGTCCACCATCTCCTCCTTATCTGTCCCAATGTTTGTCTCTTAACCAAACAAACCTGAGCCTAGTCACTGACCTGGTGAATCGAAGTCAGTGCCATTTCTGTTCTGTTTCAGTTCTGTTTCTAGTCTATTTACATTTCGACTGCCTCAGGGGGGTTTATGAGGAGCCTTCAGGATTTCACATGTAGAATCTGGTGAGGACAGGTCTCGTAATCTCCCAGCATCTCCCATTCACTCTTAGCTATCCACACACACTGACCAGTCAGGTCCCCACAAGTGTCCCCACAGGCATCATCGGCTTGATGTGAATTGGCCTTTACTCCGCTAAAATGTATATATGACACGCAGCCCCCTGGCAGGTCGGAGTTCATCCTAGGCTGAGAAGGCTTATTCAGATCAGGCCACACAAGAGATGTCAAATGGAAATTCAGGCATATGGCCCTGCCCCAAAGCCATCAACATCCAGCGGCTTCATGCAGGTGAGGACTGGGAGCAGAGTGACCATACTCCTTCACTGCAGCCAAGACGAGGCATGAGCTTACGACACACAGAGCCGGGCGTGCATCACATTACAGTACTATCATTTGGCAGGCGCTCTCATCCAGAGCGACTTACACAGGTTATCCATTTATACAGCTGGATAAAGTAAAGTGAAGTAAAGTAATGCAACGCTGGTCGGACAGCCCAAACACTGACACACGGAAATAACAACCTGCAGCGGTGACAGACGGAGAGGTTTTGTTTTCCTCTGATGGATGCAGTAGACGTGAGGCCAGACGGCAGACGTGAGGGGACAGGCAGTGTAGCATAGTGGTTTTTAAGAGCATAACTTGTAACCGAAAGGTTGCCGGTTTGATTCTCTGCTGGGGCACTGCTGCTGTACCCTTGGGCAAGGTACTTAACCCACAGTTGCCTCAGTAAATATATGACTGTATAAATGGATAACATTGTATAAAAAAAGGAAAAAATGTAACTGATGTAAGTCGCTCTGGATAAGAGCATCTGCTAAATGTCAATAAAGTAAAAGTAAAAGTAAAGTAAAGAATTAAAGAGTTCACAGAGCTGAGGTCGAGGTGGAAGGCATGACACGGTGGAGATAGGGAAGTGGTTCTGTGTTTGGAGGCGGCGAAAGCCTGCAGAGGTGGCGGCAAAGCGGCGGCGACCTCAGCAACGCAAAAACAGAATACCTCTGCAACCTCGATCCACAAAAGGGCCCATGTGTGCGAACGAGGTCGTCGTCCTGCTCGAAGGCGACACAAACTCCCACGCTCACACGTAGAGGCGGATATCAGAGTACATCTCGATTCTGGTGGGAAGGATGGCCATGCCTGACCCCCCACCCCCAACCAATCCCCCCCCCACACAATGCCCCCCCCTCACAGTGCTGCATTAAGCCAGCGTATGGGGCTGGGTGCAGCGTGTGGTCTGGGAGCATGCGCAGACTTGGCGCAGAGAACCCAGCCCAAACCTCTGGTCTTCTGCATGCGGACTCCCTCCCCTAGCCCAGACGGTTCATACAGGAAGGCGACTTCAGTAATACTGACAAATACAGAGGCTTAAGGCTGGCCAGATACTGTCTTTAACATGGCAATTTTTAATGTGTAATTTTTTTCTGAAGGAAAAACCATGCCAGCTGTAATGTCTCTGCCACACTGCTATTCTTTATTCAGAGTAAAAAGCTCACATTTTGAGGCAACGTCTCCTTCATTCTGCCAACACATGCAGTGAGGTGTGGCAAATTTTGCCTTTTGTTTTGTTTTGTAGATCCATATTTTTTTTACAGCCATGAGTATGTGGTATGGACATTTTTTGATCAAGATCTTATTCATGATCTCGATTTTTACCGTTTTTCTATCAAAGACACAATGTAGTAAACATAAATGTAGTAGCAAAAAAAGCGACACTTGGCACTGAAGTGGTGACAAAAAGCCATGTATTTACATATTGAACAAGACATTGTTTAGCTTTAGTACAACCTCGCAAGTGATGATGCAGAAACATACAGTAAAACAGACAATACATAGGCAGACAACCCTGTCTGAGTGACAGGGGTATCTCAGTTACAGCTGCCGGAAAGGTTGCGTCATACGGCTTCATTAAGCTGCGTTCTGTCTTTCAGACACTCGAGGTTCTGCCTGTGAATCTAATATGTCTCCCTGGACTCGGCCTGCTCCGCACGCAGTGTTAGTTGCTATGGGAACAGCGCTGATAATGAGCTCTATTATTCAAAGACACAACAAGGCGCTGCTATCATCAGACACAAACACGCTCTCTCTCTCAAACCCAAACGACCAGGACTACCCCCGTATGCGAACCTGAAACATCGCGATTAAAGGTGGAAGCAACTGCTGGGAGGTGTTATTTTCTCTGACCTTGTGCTGAGAATATTGTAACGATCTATAAACAGTTTGCGCAGAGCGGTCAGAGAGAACGGCTTAAATTAATGCCCAAGGAAAATACAACTAACATACATACTGCTCAATGCACACAAAGTGAATGTGTCTTTTCCATTATCATGTTTTATGCTTAGATGTTTCCATGCTCTCTCTCTCTAATTCAGGCTGACCTGTTGCCTTTGTGGATAACTTAACTAAAGGCTGGACGAATCAAATAAACACACTTAAAATTGAATTTACCCCAAATTCCTGCTCTCAAACCGTGTGAGTTTAAAAACAGACACGGTCAGCCCTGAAATGAAATTTCACTCTGGATAAATACAGGGTGGACAACAGATCATTCATCGACCTCGCGAGCCAATACCCCACTCTCCCATGAGACACCAGTTTTTTTTTTTGACGTAGCTCCTGGTCAGATGGAAAACAAACACCATTCAGGCATGACCTGTACGACAGGCTCATGATTCATTTAGCTTTGATGTTTCCACTCACTCACTCAGCGCAGTTGTTTTCCTGCGCTCGTCTCATGATTAAGTAATGACTGTGTTTTGCGGCTGTGCAGGGTTTGTGATTGCTAAGCGTAATTTATTCCTTTTTACCGTTTCTGCGTGACTCTCCCGCTGTTGTTCTGTCCACACAACACAGTTCCTCCTTGACTGCATGGCCACATACAGCACAGGTCTGAGCGTTGTGTTAAGAATGACCACTGGACTGACTTCCCCAAGCAGCCTGTTACAGAGTGCCTTAATTATCCTGCGAGTAGCTTGATATGACGGTGACAAAAATTTCAATATTTGCCAGTGCAGGGCATTGTGAATGCTTGATTGTTGAATGACTACCTAACAAAAAAAACATGTTTTTGGAAATCAGCTGTGGTTGGACGAGCAACAACGCTAGCGTTCCACAACTCCAGATCCGCACCGCAGGGGTCGTATGCTTTCGCCAGCTTTCCCCGTTTAGTATTGCGTTTTTCAAATTTGTTTGTTACTAATCTGAAAGTGATTTACAAATCTGGCTCACGTTTACAGCTCTGTCCTAATAAGAGAATGCAGGCGGATTGCCAAACCCATTACAAGCGGCCACAGTATCACTGACAGCCGGAGCTCAACCTGCGATTCCACAGGTCAAGAGCCCTGACCTCCAGCCCTGTGCTCGGCACCTCATTAGAGGCCAACAAATCCCACATGTTCCTGCAGGAGACAGCGGGACACACCCACTGCGGTGGGGGTCTGGCATGTTACATAATCAGTGCCGGGGGTGGGGAGTGGGTGGGGAGGGGGAGGTGAGGGGGATGCGGTCTGATCACATTGCTGAGGAGAGGGGGTTGTGCAACACCAAAGCTGGAGGCAAACAGACGTGCTGGGACCAGCGCATGCCCTTGTAGCTGATATATCATTCGCTGGACTAAGATCCCCCCCCCCCCAGGACAGGAAGAATTTCTCTTCATGTCAGCTCTGCCCCTCTAGCTTGGCTTTCTAGTAAAGCAGATAATCACTTCCCAGGACATGGCTGGAGAGGGGTTTTTCTTTTCCATTGAGCTGCGAAAGGGACTGCATAAAAACCACAGAGACAATATATAGAGGAGACAGGGGAAAAAAACAGGTTCCTATTGAATGTGAGAAATTTCCGCCTTAACCTGCATTGCTGGTTCCCTTGTGGCTAAGTCAGTTAAAGAGCTTGTTCCATGTACAGGCTGAACCCTATGGCCCAGGTTTGAGCCCAGTCATGTAATCAGACCGCAATGACCAGTAGCCCACAGCAGCAGAACAATATGGCTTCATTATGCCTGGGTGGGGGTGGGTGTGTCATCAGGGTTTCCTAGTATCCCCTAGTCTCAGACACCCTGCGAATTGCCAGGCACCTGTGAGCCACTCCAATGACATCAGCGGAGACGCAGAAATCCAGTTCAGCATTTGTGAAATACACTTGATATATGTGTAGTAAGGAGCAGGGCCTGTAATGAAAAAGGTTGCTGGTTCAACTCCCTGCTGGGGCATTGCTGCTGTACCCTTGGGCAAGGCACTTAACCCACAACTGCCTCAGTAAATATCCAGCTGTATAAATGGATAGCATGTAAAGATTGCAACATATGTAAGTTGCTCTGGATAAGACCATCTCTTAAATGACTATAATGTAATGTAATTTAACGTAATGTAATAACGTAATGTAATTTAACGTAATGTAATGCAAGCATTGTGAAGGACTACATACACTACACCCAGCAGTCCCAAGGGAGTGCAGAGGTTTCTGCGGTGAGATGAGTGTAATATGTGACTACAGGAGTGTAAAGCATTACCGTTGTTACCTCCATTTTTCAAATCTAAACAGGATTATAACGGACGATCTATCTTAGACATACAATAGCCAACACATGCTGTGTTTGTAACATAACACCCACATGACAGCCTTTTGTTTTGGTAGTGTAACTTTGCAGCAGAAGCAGTATAACAGCAACTGGGTGCTTGTCCAATAATATGCAAACCAGTAGGATCTACAGTATCTGGGTCACATTGGGTAGGCAAAATGAGCTGCGGTGCTGTCTGAGAGAACAGATGACTATTTCAAAACCGTCTGCATTGACGACAAAGGGTGTTTTTAAGAAGGGGGAGATTGCTCCAGCCCATTATTTTGTCGCTGTTGGCTGTATATGTACCAAGAATAATGTCAAAGTGACATTACTGTTATTTTTTTCCAGTTTTTCAATGCACTATACTGTATTTTTGGAGGAATGAGCTGCAAAACAAACACAAAAATTTGGCTGGTGTTCTGTTCTGTTTTTTCTTTTGAATGAATAGAGACTTGTTAGGATTATGGCTACACAAACCACACTTTTGCTTCAAACATTACGCTATTAGCTAGCCCATCACTGTAGTATCGACCCCGTTTCTCTATTCCATGGGTTTAGTATGATTAGAGCTGGGCACCAATGCAGACTGGGTTTCAGAGATGCCCGAGTTTGTAGTTGTACAGTCCAACAAGGTCCAGTACGGCCACTGTATGCTTCCAGAAGCTTCTTTATCTCAATGGATTCAGAAGTAAAAGCCTAGCCCCTGTAGAGAGAATCAAAACTTTGTTACAGGATCAAGGCTCTGCTTTGTGGTGTGTTTGTCAGTAGCTTGTGGCAAGCGACCATGGAGACAAGGCAATGCTGCTCCAGGCCTCGGGGAATGTAACAAATGACATTCGTTTCCAAATTGGTTTCTGGTTTTCATATCGGGGTACAATGCCATCATTCATTGCTAACGCTGTGAGTGTTTTCTTCTCATCCATCCTCTCCGTTCTCCTCTCTTCCAGTGCTGCATCCCTTGACTGGCAGGTGGTTTTGGCTCAGAGCCTGTGCGTCTGTAACTTCAGCCACTAAACCCCGCCGTATTTGTTGTTGTTTTCTACAATATCAACGGCTGCAGTTGTAATTGCCAAGGAGATTGAGAGATACATGAACACACATCAGAAAGAACAAAGCGGCTTCCGACAAAAACAGGGAAGAAAAACACTGAATGCACACAAGCTTTGCGTGTAAAAAGCCACAATGGCAGGAAGTAACAGGAATGAGAGTAAGCGGCTATAATACATTAGCCTTGGCTGAACCAGATATGCACAACAACAGAAAAATTAATTCTGGGGCAATGAAAGGGGCCATTCAGCGCCGGAAGAAAGAGTGCTAAGATAAGAGATTTTGACCTCCAGCAAGAAAAGCAACCTGGTTTGCTTTGCTGAAATATTTTCAGAACACTGCAAGCTTTCCCCTCAAAGCTGCATATCTCCAAAGCTCCACAACTACAAACTGGAAACAGAAACTGAAGACCTTGTATTGCAACCATGAAATTACATTACACTTACATCACATTACATTAATTTAGCAGACGCTCTTATCCAGAGCGACTTCCAGCACAAAAGAAGAGAAGCGTACCCATTCAAGCTGAATGGGCAACAGTGTCAGACCAGGCTAACAACTTAAAATTACGAACTACATGAAGACATTAGCAGACAATGGCTGGTGCTTCTGTTCTGGACTGCATTTTACATGACATTTTCAGGTAATTTCAGCAGGCTGTATTCAACACCATCTTCTCTACTGCATTCCTCTCAATTAGCACAATATTTCGCCACATCTGGCACACTAATCTGACGATCGCTACAGCTTTCAGGTGAATATGCAGAGAAATATGATGATTTCTCCACAGACATATCAGCAGGAGTCTAAATGTAACAATACCACAAATGACATGCACTGAAATGAATAGACAAGATAAACAAACAAATTACATGGCATTAATTCATCTCTGTAGATTGGAACATGCTTCTGGCAGAGCTCCAGGGTATTGTCATCATTACAGTCTCATACAATGAGCAACCCAGTTGCATCTCTTTCCACTATTCTTTCTATCTATTTTTTTCTACAGGAACGGACTTGTATCTCTGGAGCCTTTGAGATACAGGGCCTTCCACAAGGGTACCAAGGCAGTGCCATCCCTTGGCAACAGACCTGGTCATCTCTGAAGCCCGGTCTGCATTGGTGCACGGCCAGTTCTGACCACAGTGAGCCCATAGATCCAAACGCTTTTACATAATGTGTCACGGCAGATAGGAAAGGCGGTCCGCATTCTGTACAGCCATCTGTGAAGGCCAGAATCGCATGACCTCGCCCGATGGCAGGCTGATGAGATTCCTTGATCCGTGGGATTAGCGGGAACGCCTTCCTTTATGAATGACGAACCTCAATCAACCGATCAAACATCCCGTAAAGATGAAAGGGCAGTGTTCAATTTAGCAGTTAGGCCGTTGAGTTTTAAGGGGCTCAACTTTGCTCCATTCATTCGTCTCCCTGCACTCTTTGCAGGTTTAAAATTGAATGCCAAAACCTGATGCCTCCCACTCTCTCAGTCCTTGGGCAATGCAAATTACTGCAAGAAAAATGCGAGCAACCTCTGAGCAATCTGTGGAGTTAGCAGCGGCCCGAACCGAAAATATGTTTTTTGTTTTCCCAAAGACAAACAGCCCTTTCAGAGAAACTGCAGCGACTCTGAGTGAACAGCTGACAAAAAAAACAAATCCGCACACAAGCTGTACGGGTCACATGATCAGATAACAGCCTGCGAGAGGTGACAACCCCTCAGCCCTCACCCGGGCCGGGGTGAGAACCGATTTCCCCGAACAATGTGGGGGTGCAGAGTCAGGTGGACGGCAGTTCCTTCCAGGAAAGGACTGTGGGAAACCAGGAGTTTGGTGTTTCACAGGAGAACAAGGGGCAGAAGAAGACTGGAACTGAGAATTTAGGACTCACACCATGCCTGCTCACTCAGGGGCCTGAACCAGGGTAAACCGCACATGAAAATACCACCACACTGGAGCAAGACCAACCGCATCTAACCAGGGAGTGAATTATTGTTACCCCAATCTTATTTCAACCAGGGCACTACAATCATAGTGAACTGCACACCAAAATATCAACACACAGGAATTAGATCAACTTGATCTAACCAGGGAGTGAACCACTGTTACCCTGACTTTATTTCACTTAGGGAATTATGATCATCGTTAACTCCACACACTGTCCTGCTTTAACCATAGACCAAAACACAATAACCCCATCTATATCAGCTAAATCCCACAGAAAAATATCATACTGCTGGAGAAAACTTGGGAGCCCAAACTGTGATAAACGTATACGTATAAACATGTTACTAGCGCGACAGCACCCAAGTCCAAATAGGGACTAACCACATCCTATGCCTACTTCAGCCAGGACACTCAACCGTGATAAACTCCACAGAGCTAACCACTTAGCCACTACATAAAATCCAGGACCTGACCACCACAGACCAAACACGCTTTCCACAAACACTGCAAAACCTCATACAGCTTCAGAGAGCTAAACTGTGCCCCACTGATGACGGTAACCAAAGAACACATAAAGTCCTGTCCAAACTCCCCAAACCTGCCAGACCAGCCGACACCTGCTGTACTTAACCAAGAGCTTCCCAATTCACACCACAGTGAGGAGGAGGACTTTTTTTCGACAGTCGCAAGGCAATACTCACGAGATCTCTGTGTAGCACCCAGTTGGCATGAAGATAATGAATCCCGTCCAGAATCTGATAGAGGAGAGATTTCACCATCCCTCGTGGCAACTGCATGGGCTTCTTATTGGCCTTTGAGGCCCGGTGAAACTTTATGATGTGCTGGAAGGAACAGAGACAGGCACATAAAAAATTATTTGAGGAAGAGGTCATGTATTTATTGCTGCAAAATGCGCAATCTTTCGGTAGCCTTACTGTAGACATAGACCCTACCATTACACTCTTGTAGCGGAACATCAGTGTGAATGGTGCTCTACTCCTGTCGAAAATATTACCCTGATTCACAGATTTTATTGGACCTGTATCGAAAATGCTCAGCTGTATGCTGAAGAATCACGCCATGGAACCAAAACAAAAAATCCGTACATTTTACTGTAACACCCATTCACCGCAGTTATGTGACTGTATCTAGCTAGTTCCCTCCAATGAGATCTAAAATAATGCTAACATATGGACCAGGAAATATGATGAATTAGTTGTTCAATTAATTGCTTTTGGTCTGAGTGAGCTCTTAGGTCTCATAAAACATCTAGTTCTAACTTAGCACAGATTTTGCTGCTCTGGCACCAAGCACACATCCAATCCTGCAGAGTTCCACTGATTAGGTGTGGGTGTGTGTGTGTGTGTGCACGCGTGTGTGTGTGCCCATGACACCTACCCATAGGTCGTGCTCAGCGTAGTCAAAGAGCAGCCACACCTTCCGATCGCTGTGAGACAGGAACACTTTCTGCAGGGCAATCACGTTGGGGTGCTTCAGTTCTCTGAGCAGCTGAAAGAGAAGTTCACCTGTCAGCAGTGACATTCAAACAAAACTCATTTCAGCAGTCAGGAACAGATGGCTCTTCATGAACTGATGGCTCTTCAACACTTTTTTTCTGAGTAGCAGTAACTTTTCAACCACAAAAAAGAAGTCAGGTTCTGATCAATGCATTAGGAAATGCATAAAAAGCATCTGAGTGGATTTATTTGGTTCATGGGTTAATAGTATGTTGTTTATTTTTCGTCATACTAACAGGATGAATCACTGCATTCAAACAGCACATAAACCATCTGATTTTGTGATGTGAATCTTCAGTGAACGAAAAAACCAAACACCGCGTAGTATTCTAAACAATTTAAGCATACCTATATGTTCAAGTCACTTGATTTATAGTTTATTGATACAGCTGCCTATGAAAAAATGCTAGTGTCAGGAGGAGACAAGGGGTGTGTACTTTTCCTCTTATGTATGTCTCTGGTCAACCATCCTGGCAAAGCAGTCCAACAAAAAAGGGGAAAAACCAGTAATATTTCAATGTGATATTTTTATCTAAAGTATCTGTGTCCTTGAAGTTAAAACAATGACCATTTTTCCAGGGTTTCCTAACAAGGTTTCCACTGTGTTTGGCGTTCCTCACCAGATACAGTGTCCCAGTTAAATCACAGGCCTGAGCGCACTGGATAAAGCACACGCCTCATCTGCTCTCCCAGATGCACTTACGATGTATGCTGACATTAGGATTATGAGGGATGATGGTGAGCGAAAGAAGCCGTGACCTTCGATCATCTGCGGTTTCCGCACCTCCTCCTGCACCTCCTCCTCCTCCCGCTCCATCTCTACGAGCGCCAGGCCCTCGTCAGCCTGTTCCAGCCGGCGCCGGGACGCAGCTCGTTATATAAGAGACAGGTTCGAGGATGCAGATAAAGTGCTCTTCCTAGTACCGTGCCGCGTGTCGCGTTAATGGGCCCTGTAACAGATGCTGCAGGGCCACTGTGACAGCACAGGGGCTCCACACATCTGTGGCAGAACACTCCAGCGCGTACGAGATTCCCTCTGTTTTAAATACGCACGTACGCACACATACACACAGAGACACACGTGCTCATACACACACACACACACACACACACACACACACACACACACACACACACACAGAGACACACGTGCTCATACACACACACAGACACTCACACACACACACACACACACACACACACACACACACAAAGATATACTCACAGACACAAACACACACATGCGCACACATGCACACACACATACACACACACACACACGCATTTGCTCACACACACTCAAAGACACACACACATGCACACAGACACATGTGCTGACACACACACACACACACACACACACACACGTGCCATCTCTGCGAGTTATTTTTTCTGCTGTGTGATTTTGACAGGGAGGGAGCAGCTTGCTTGGAAGCTTACGGCTGATGACGCGTGTGGAGGGGTTTACGCAGAAAATGGGTCCCTGCACACGGTGGGGAGGTACAGCTGAGCTCGGGCCCGGTCCGGCCGGGGAACGGATGAATTATTCAAACGTCACCTAATGTGATTACTGCATGCCGCACCACCTGACCTGAAAACAGACACTCCATTCTCGGCCCGTCCACGCAACCCCCAGCGACAACTCCCGCCGAACCAGATACAGCGGTTTCAGCTTTCAGGGCCCGGCTCTAATTTCAGGTTCTCCGAAACGGAGACAGGACCGAGCTGCATTCTCACTGCGCTGTCTGACTGTACCCCCTCCACTGCACCCACTCAACCCCCCGTGCCTGTGCACGGGGGCTGGAGGCACACCAGAGCGCGGGGGGAGAATAATGCAGCGATTGTGCATCTGTTTGATTTGGCCTTTGGACGGGGGAAATGAGGAGGGGAGTTATTGAGGTTAGCGTTTAATCACAGCCTAATCCCTCAGCTATGACACGGCATTGTGCTAATGAGCCCCAGGCTTACTGCAACAGCCCGGGCTCTGCGGCGGGCGCGTGGGACTGAGAACTGCCCTGCTCAGAGACACACACACACACACACACACTCACACACACAGACACTCACTCACTCGCGCACACACACATACACACACACACAGACACTCACTCACTCACACACTCACACACAGGGGCCTAAGTCCACACTGATACCACTTTCACACTAATTCCACAGAGTTCCAAGAAGTACCCTGGCGCTTGCTGTTGGTTGCCCACAGCTCCTGATTGGTTTACCCCTGGGGCATGCAGCTGAGAATTCCATTTGCCAAACTATGTTTACTCAGGTCCCACATCAACACCTGTTCTCAGTCAACCAAACAACAGGAAAGGCCTGTGTATAACACATAGCTGTTTATCCTGAAATGCGCAAACACAGCTAGGATAACACACGGGAGCCTATAAAATTAATCATTTTATAATCTGGTCTTTAATTGTTTTATAATCTGGTCTTTTATATTCTGGCCCGATGAACAAGCCAGTGAAATTCCTTGGGTTCACTTTTCTGTGGCTTCCAGGGCACAGCAGCTCCGAACAGCATGCCTTCCGCACTTCCAAGCAGTAATCAAATGCCTGTAATCCCCTTTCAGTAACTGGAATCTGCATGGCGGTCTTCCCGGGGGAATTTTCCATGGTAAATAAGACTCTGTGATTCAGTGTCCTGGCAGGGTCAGGCAGAGGTCTGCATCATAAGCGATAACACAGGCAGGTCCAGTGAGAGCAATGCTCTCAAATCCCACTACAGAGGGTGCGCCAAGGCCTCCTGGTCATACTGAGCTCTAACGGAATGCTATTTTCTGCTCTGTACGTCAATTAACGGGGAACGACAGCAAAGGTCAGAAGGTTACTTTCTGCCCATGTCATTTATGTAGAATGGAGCCATTAAGGACCTGCTGTATCTAAGAAACCCTACTTGGCTTTTGGTTTCTCAGATTTCATAAACTGAGCACAACATGCTTTAAAATGACTTCGCATTATTACATTAAATTACAATTATTGTCATGTAGCAGACACTCTTATCCAGGTTACAATTTTATCCATTTACACAGCTGGATCAAGTGGACTTTATTGACTGCTTACATTTCAGTCTCTATGAAGTCATGTATCCAGATCCGGACGAACGATATTTGATGGATACAGTTGGCAAAGACATGTTCCTTAAATGAAAAAATATAAGCAAAGAAAACAACCCCAAAACCTTACATGTCATATATTCTCTGTGATCTTGTATGACTGTTACAAAGCAATCAAAACAGAGAAATCCAAAAAAGGCAATCAAAAGAAGCCAGTGTGTAACAGCTTTCCTCAAACAGGACAAGTGCTTTAAACCTGTGGTAGGAGAGAGAGGGAGAGGGAGCGGGAGAGACAGAGAGAGAGGAAAAAAAACAAGCCGATTTGTCCCTGGTTTCTGAAAAATGGGTCATGTTTTCACAGAAACTACACTGTGAGCTCAGACTGGACGGGCTCCAGAAACTCACAGCCCACAGAGACTCGCGCTGCTCTGCCCTGCTGAAGCTCAGAGCTCCGCACAAAAGAGCAGCTTTCGCCCGAATCCGTCCTGATCCGGCTCTCAGTCCACAAACTCTCGCACAGTAGCCTAGATATTTCTGTATAACCTACAACGGAGTGACACCGGCATACTGGCGAACACGCAAGAAAGACTTACATCCACGTCTCCCGAAACATGTGGCAGGAAACGGGCGATGCGATCATTGCATGGGAGCCGGATTAAGTTATTGCATGACTGCCTTGCATTTCAGTATGGTTCACTTCCACTCCGATACATCATTACAGATGCTCACGCTTACACATCACATTTCCAATCAATTATATTGAACTCATCTGGATATGATGACAGTTCCTTCCTAAAGCAAAAAAAAAAAAAACACTCACGAAACAATTCTTGCAAGTCATGCCAGCAGCAACAAGCCACATTTTAGATGCTTAAGTTGACATTATGCTTTATTTAATTCAACTAATGCAACACATCTGCAGTAGCAATCTTAGAAAACTCTAAAGTGTAGCCACCCCAATATGGGCTTGGACTCAGTTTGGGTTGGTAAGCTGGGTAACCCCAAGGTAGCAGGTTTTATTCCTGAGACGGGAATTGCTGTTGTGTAAGAAATTCTTATCACATATCCAGCTGCATATAAACTAGTTAAACTAGTTTCATAGGTAAAGCTGTTTTCAAATTTTATGCTTATTTGATGACACAAATACAAACAAATAAGATGTAATAATATAACTGAAAATAAGAATATATAAGTATTATGTGCACTGTGTAATTGTAATGTTCTCTGTTGGAAAAGACAAGTCCTTTGTACAAAAAACTCCAAAGCAAGGTGTTCAGTAATGAAAGACCTGTCTATGTGTCTTTGTGCTAACACACATACACACACATATGTGCACACTCTCCCTCTCTCACACAGGTGCACACCCTCTCTCTCTCCCTCTCTCTGTCTCTTTCACACACACACACACACACACACACACACACACACACACACACACACACACACACACACACAAAGAGCTAAATCTGTTGTTTTTTCTGCCATTGACTCCCCTCAACATCTGCAGAGTGGACCGTTTCTGGAGTTGTGAATCAAGGTTTTTGTGTCCTAAAAACAATTTGTCCATTGTTTCAGTCCCGATCCGCGGGAAGGAGCAGTCACAATGGATTTCCATTACCCCAGCGCTGAGAGAACAAAACTGGCCCTAAAAAAAAAAAAAAAAGAAGAGGCTGAGGTAAACAGCGCGGGCCCGGGCCGAGCTGGTGAGGAATGATTAACGAGCTGGCTTCCCCTTTCCTCCTCGTGCGGTTCTGGAGCTCTCTGAACCCACAGAACCACGCGGCTGTGGACCAGGCCGAGAGGCTGGGGTTCTGCCCATGCTGCACACGGCTTCGGGCCAGCCCCTCCACGGTTTCCCAGGCTCGTGTTTACCCCGCCTCGGCAGACGTGTCCCACAAATTTAACCGTGTCCCTGTATGCACCGGGGCTTCATGCTGTGTGAGCTTTATGGATATAATAAAAATAAGGCGTTCCCCAGCTATCTGAAGCACTGAGCGTCTATGATATGATAAATTACTGACTGACATCAGATGACCAGGTTGCCCTAAGCTTTCTTTCTCTGGTTTAAGACTGCTTTTCTTCTGAGAATAAGATGCACGGAGGAAAAGCCAGATTTCACTGAATGACATCTGATGCCAGTTTGAATCTAGGCTGTGCCACTCGGTAACTGAAGCCTGAGTTTTCATGCGTAGTCAGCTGATGTCAGGGTTACCGCTCTCAAAGAAAATACCGCTCGTTATACCTTCATGCTCTGCATTTTTGCAAATTGGAGGTTATTATTCAGAAGGCAACACGACCCTTTCATTGATTGGAAATCCCACACCATTTGTTTGTACCACACCGAAGCCGCTCAAGCTCCACCAGCGCGGTTTCGTCGCTTTGTGTGAGACAATCAATGCGGCTGGTTGATCCAGCTCCGCTGCCACTGCTTCCTGATTACATTCAATTTTTTTTTTTTTTTTTTTAACGACCCTCCCTTTCGTGTCTGGATAATTGCTCTGCTTCTGCACAGAGGCGTGGGCACAGACATTGATTCCCCCCCCCCATGGTAACGGAGTGGTAACCGGCGTCTAGGTGACAGCTTGCTGTCCAAACACAACCAAAGCATGCAGAGGACTCTGCTCTCTCTTCTGCTCGGCAGCGGGGGCTGAATCAGAGGGTAAGGAAGGCCAGGGATTCCCGTTTTTCTTATTCCGTTCTGTTATCTGGTTCTGCCAGTGCCTGCCAACAACAATTATTCTGAAGCTGATGCAACAGCCTAATTAATGTGAATGTTTGTAATCACTATGTATGGTAACTGCATGTGACGGGTTTAAATCACAGTGTTAGTGAATGCATACCTTGTACACATATTTGTGCTCTCATTACTAAAATATAAATGGGAGTACAAGAATTCCAAAGACTTCAAAGTGCCTAATAAGACCCAAAGACTTTCCTAAATGAACATATTAAGGAATAAACACCCCATGAAGATTTCCGAACTGCACTTTGTGGTACTTCGGGGTAACCCAGTTTGAGAACAAGAACGAAGAGCAGATCAAAACCTGTCGTATGTGCTCTGTGACACCAACAACATTCACCTTTGGTCTGGAAATGGCTGTACCCCTACCATGACTATAAGTCCTCAGGGTCTGAGAACAGTCTCTGTGAGCCTTAAGACCATTACTGCATTACTCCACTACACGCTGGTACTAAGAGGACTCTTGTAGAACACTGAGGCATCCTGGCCTTCGCAAAACTGACCGCTATTTTTGAGAGACAGCTTCAGAGTGCCTGCCAGCTGCCCCTCAACAGGCTAAAGGCAACTGCACTCAACTTACTGTAATGTGAGCTTTCCCCCAGTAACTCTACAATCTACGGTCCAGCACCATAAAGTTCTGACCCTCTGACAGCGCACAAACTCTATCTTCTGGCGTTGCCATGTCACTTTTTCCCTCAACTGTCCTCGTGAATGAAAGAAGCTAAAACAGTGCTCTTCTGGTCATGATGACCAACACAATCAAATATATTCAATTGGCCAGTCTGGTCATTTGTCACAAAGTTTATTCTGTGCACCAGCCAGCACTTGATAACACATCTGCTCAATCAAAGGAAACACAGGTTTTAAAAAAACTGGAGTTAAAGTCAAGGTCTGTCCTCACATCACTTATTTTTACTTCAACAGCTATTGTTTAATCTATATCCACCAAAAGGGAGAAACAGCTATTGTGTTTGAGGAATGACTAAAATTATGCACAAGGTCTCAAGTCAATTGGCTAAATAAGTCTGGACCAGTGGGGTGGAAAATCCATTGAGGCCCACGGCTGAAAATGAAACTTTGCACCACAATGAGTTTTGGTGAGTGAGAACAGGCCACGGTAACGCACCTGTTATAATAATCTGTCATAATAATATCATTAAAATGCAAACAGGTCTACGTTGGCTTACTGGAACTAAAGTTTATGCCTATCTCATAAGGAAAGAGATTTTTGGCCCACATTTCTGGTCACTGTTGCCATGCCAATATCTAATTATCACAGACATACAAGGCCTTTCCCATACCAGAGATGAGCACTCCCTGCACCACATTAAAACCCATGTGTGAATCACGTAACACCACAGCATTACTGATGGGAAAGTGACTCGTGCTACCAAAACTGAAATGAAACCTTAAAAGATGCGCATAAGCATGTCCACACGATACGCATGTGCGTAGATGAATTGGTTTCCGACCGCCTCAGACTGCACGTCCTCATCCTCTTGGCCCCGTCCTGGCGTCTGGCAGTGTGGTGAACCCCACTGTGTCAGGTGGAGGACACAGCTGCGGCGGTGCACCACTGAGCACTCACACAGCCCGGGCTCCACCCACTCCAACATGGCTGCCGCTCGGGGCTTTCCCCCCTCTTGCTGTGCTGCAAATAATTTATATTTTCTCAATGTTTCAGTGCTGTGGGAGAGGTCAACAGCTCACCACTCCAGGTTTACAATATTGACTAAACATGGTCTGTGGTTGTTACGTTACATTAGTCTTTTTAGCAGATGCTCTTATCCAAAGAGACTTACATAGGTTACAATTTTTACGTTATCCATTTACACAGCTGGGTACTTACTGAGGCAATTCTCGGATAAGTACCTCGCCCAAGGGTGCAGCAGCTGTGCCCCAACAGGGAGTCGAACCAGCAACCTTTCAGTTATGAGGCCTGCTTCTTACCACTAGGCTACACTGCCACCACATAGGGTGGTGTCTTGCTGATTCCACATTATGTCAATAATTTTATGAAGTGTCTGAACAAGCCTTTTACTCTGATCCCTTGACTTGGGGGTATAACAGGTATTTCTCGGAAAGGCACGTTTCTGAGTCAACATAATGCAATCTATTCATCCCTGCCAACAGCAGCAATCTGGCTTCCTTTGTATAGATATTAGATCAAAGAACATCCTTCAAGCTAATAATTTGCATCATACACAAAATTTTATTTATTCTGCCACTCTTCAGTGATACAACAGAGGTCGTGAATGTATTAACCTAAAAAAATTTCATTGCCATAATAACAGATTAAATCAAATAGTTCTTCTATATTTCTAACATCAGCTTTCAGAAACATCAGCTTCGAACATTCGAGAATATTCTTGATGTCATTAAAAAAAAAAACACTAAACCAATACCACATGGCAACAAAATATTTTCAGTAGTGCAACGCAGTGTGCCAAATGTTAAACCCTAGCGCAGCTCGACCAACGGAACGGAGCGGAACACAAAGAGCCCATTGTTCTGTCGGGCTGAGCTGCTCTGGGAGTCTTCGAGCGCAACCAATTTCTGTGGCGGGTCTCAGACGAGCCAGCGAAGGCACACCAGCCGCTCTTCTGTTCTCATTTCAGTTTTGTCACTCCTTCTGGGCAGCAGTGTGGCGTAGTGGTAAGGAGCAGGGCTTTCAACTGAAAGGTTGCTGGTTTGAGTTTCCGCTGGGGGACTGCTGTTGTACCCTTGGGCAAGGTACTTAACCAACAGCAGCCTCCGAAAATATCCAGCTGGATACATGGACAAAACTGTAACATATGTAAGCCGCTCTGGATAAGAGGGTCTGCTAAATGACAATAACAATAATAATAATTATAATTATAATAATTATATATAATAATATTAATGTTCTGATCATGAGCCTCTCACCTTGTTGCTTGTCTAAGAAGCCCCCCATCTGCCCCCCCGCACCTCCATCCCCCCACACACACACCACCCCGTCGCAGCCCGGTCTCCACACAGACGCTGTGAGCCCTTCCGCTGGTGCCCAGGGGTACCGTGGCCTGTCTCTTTCAGGCCTGCAGACCCAGTTGGCGCCGTTCATCGGGACATACATCCTAAATGCGGGCGACAACTGAAGTCGTGCCAGTTGGATCAGGAACCGGCCCCGCTGCGAGCCCAGGGGACCCGGCGGGGGGAACCGCCAGCTCTGATCTGAAAAGGGCTCTATGAAAATGGCCGTGCTGACGGAGAACTGGAGGGGCTAGCTGCAGCTCGCTAGCTATCGGGGGACGAAGGAGCCTCCCACTGCAAACGCTGTACACTGCTTATCACACCAGCCCGGTACATCTGAAGCAACGGAGACCAAATATTACTGATGAAGAGATAGATTATTAAAGGGGAACCACAGTAAAAAAAAAAATATATATAAGAATTTGTTGCATATGGTGGACCACATATATCTGCTGTGGACTGGAGAAACCAGTTACAAAGCTCTGCATGAGTGATATATCTGGTACTGTAAGCTTGTGTCGAAGTGTTTCATGACAGCAGCTTTGTGGTCTATGGACAGAACATTCGTATCAACAGACTATGCATTCATACAATGTCAAAACCTGAGCTTAAAAAAAACAAACTAGAGTGTCTCACCTTAACATGAGACTTTGCTGACTTCAATATAAGAACAGTCAATAAACTGAGGGCAGCTGAAATGAATGAATGAATGAATTCCAAAAAAATTGCCATTGCAACATTTGTGGGCCCTGATGTTGTAGAATTTAGAACAGCCTAATAATATGCATATACATGACATCACCTACTTAAAAGGCTTGAACAGCCAAATGAGATATATTCTGGTAAGCAAGGCAAGAGGGAGTATTATGATGATGAAACAAATGATGATTACAACACTTCATTATGAGCAAAAACACTAGAAGTCAGCCATCTGTTTCATAGTGTTATACAAAAAAGCAGGCAAGCAAGCATAAAATTCACTTACATGGTACAGTGCCTAAAATCATTTACTTTGCATGTTGTGTTAGTAGTTGTAAAAAATTGAATCCAACCCAAAATTAACAATTTTGTCACATTCTGTCAAGCTCACATTGTAAGAACAGATGCAGTCTTTTGCAAGCTACCTTTTAAATATTTCTTTCAGTAGTCAACAGCAGAAAGTCAAATCGCCTCTCCAGGGATTATGCATGAAAATACCTCTCTCTTATATCTGACTTGGTCTATTTACTCTTCTGAATCTGTCCCTACAGTCTTTCACTACCCTGTCAGAAAGATCAGCCGTAAAAAACCCCGTCTGACAGGCTATGAAGTGGGCAGATCCTCTCTAGTACTCAAGCTAGGAGCAAAGCCCACATGTCATGAGTCATACACAGAATTAGGCTGCGACCGTGTATGATCAAGGTCCAAAAGCTGTTTACTGGAATCGCGCTCTCCCAAGGCTTAAGATTTCACTGGTAAACAGCTTTGAGGTGGTGAGATGAGCTTCACTTCTGCAGTCCAAACAGCTTTGCTCCTCCTGGCTTGTTGTTTGGGGGGGGGCCGTGGGAGTGTGTGTTGAGGAGTGGAGGAAGTACAGTTATCTGATTGTTGGTGAAGCTTTGGACATGAGATGATAAGTCTTGCTATGATGCAACACTGCTGCAACATAGAGATGAGAAATGCATGTTTAAAAAAAAAAAAAGCAGCATCTTGCAGTTGGTCACCAGCTGCAGCTGTCACTGCCTGACCTGCGTGGCCAAACAGGCAGATATTGTCTGAAAGTGCAGATCTTGGACCAGTTTTGCTATTTAGCCTATAAAGGTTAAGGTTAGGACTCTGCTTGAGGAAATCTGATGCTAGATCAGTATTCTGCCTCAAGCCCTGAACTGCATATGCTGTGCTGCTGAGATCAGCTTCGGCTAGCACAAGAAAAGTAAGTGTGATACAAACTCCCCATTTACATGTAAGAACATTGCTACATAGCTGGCCGGTTGGTTAGCTAGCTAACATAAGCTGATAATGTTAGCTAGGTAGTAGCAAATTAACTTACTTGCATGTAACTAGTGATGGAGGTTACCCATCAGGGAAGAGGAAAGATCAGCCATGGTCACAATCATTGAGAAATGGCTGGAAGCAATAGTGGTGGAGTAGCACAGGTCTGTCTGAACAGCCCCAGCACTTTGATGACACTTCCTTTAGCTATAGCAAGGGTGCCCATGACCACTTTCAGACAACTTTGAGCCTAGATAAGGGTCTGGATCCAATCCAGCAGACAGCTGAATCTGTTTTGGTCTGGCTTCTTTTGCTTCCTCACTGGGAGGTCTCAACAGGGAGTCCAATGCAGTAATTATGATGGAACCAGTGATACAAACAGGTGCCATCACAGCAAAACACTAAAATTAATGTAGTCAGACAGCTACCATGTTATGTTTGGTCTTGTTGCAACTTATATCATTACACATATACTATATGCATCTACTCTCTATAGATATTCCGGATATATGACCAACTGATCCAGTCAGACGTTTACTCTTCAGTGCAAAAGGGAACAGTAGATATATTGCAAACAAGTGAAGATATGTCACAATGCAAGCTACAATGCAAACTAATATAGCTGTCTTCCTTTTTTGTTTCAATCCAGGAATGTTTTTTGTATACCGTTGTACAATAACAATCAAAGTTACCAGTGGTCAAAACCACACCGAGGACCTTGCATCGAGGAAATGACTAGCTGGGTAGGTCTGAAAACCGTGATTACTACTTTACATGTTTGTGTTCTGTGAGTCAGTCTAGAAAAGTATTCTGACACCAGATTTACTTCCTTCAGAAGATCATTAATGCAAAAAAAAAAAAAAAAAACCTAAACAGTTAATGAGACTCATCCTTTATTCTGTTAAAATAAACAAGTTGCTTTATGATTTCAGAGAAGATATGTTCACAAACAGCCCTCTCCATTTAATGGCTGAAAGCCAGGAGACAGGGGCAGACATGCGCCCAAGTGTCTCTGCGGCTGAGAGGTCTTCGCCGACCCCCCCGACCCCCCCTCCCCAAAACACACACAAACACACCACCATCACTCTACACAGCACTACTACACAGCTGGATCAGGAGCTCACAACCCACCCCCCCCAAATCCCTCATTATCTTTCCAGGAGCCGTGGGCTTGGAAGGAGTCCCTTCACTTCGCCAATCTGCTGACAGTCCCTCTTCTAAAAATAACCGGCTGTGGTGTTTTCAAAGCTTTTCCGGGAACCCTCTCTGCTCTCCCTCTCCCTCTCGCTCTTACCGGGGGCCAGATGGGCCAGAGCTGCGTTGCCTGTGCCGCTTCATTCATCACTGTGTGCAAAGGAGACAAAAGGCAGGGAGGAAAGGAGGGGAGCACCTGACCTTCAGGTCCGTGAGATCCAGGACCGCTCTCCTGTCGAGCGCAAACTCACCTGGCGGTCAAGTGCTTTTATTCATCTGCACAGGACATTAACCCCACCTGTTACTGTAGTTCCAGTGGTGTTTCATCATGATACTCTCCATTTAAAAAAAACGACTGATGGTGGCATGTTTAAATATCATAAAGGAAAAATGGTTGGCTAGATTACATATCCAAGCCTAAATATCCTTGCGTCTTCACAAAAATTAAATGTGTATTTTTTAAATACAAGAATTCAGTAGAAGCTAACAAATATTTAATTTGCATCTTGAACACGTTTCTATGCTCGCTGAGGTCAAAAAATCATTGAATTAATGAACTGCTATACTTCTTCTGGTAAGTAAATATTTATATATTCCATGCAAATAAGCATGGCAGAACAGGTTAAACTGCTGTGGTTCGCTGCAGCAGAAGGCAGCTAGCGACATTGCTAGCATTCTCTAAACATGACTGCACACACCCATGTAAATGAGGGCAGCATGAAGTCCAGACCCTCTTACATAACACAGATATCCTGTCACAGGGCCCCTTCTCTGGTCTCCCCACTGTTTCTGTCTGGAATCTTAACTATTACCAGCCCAACACAGATAATCTTTATTCTAACCCACCGGCCTACAGGATCTAACCTTTCCCTCTTATTTAATACATCACCTCCTCCTTTGTGATTTTGGAGGCTTGGAGAAGGTGGTGGAGCAGAGATGGGCGCTGAAGGTAAAGCTCGTTAACCGAGACAGCTCTCCTCATGCCGAACATCATTTAATTTAAAATAAACTGTGAGATCAGGAAATGGCGGGTCATGTGCTGTCTGTGCATGTGATCTGTCCATGGGATGTTTGCTCCTGTCAGGTGTGAATCTATCCCAGTCAGACATGGTATATTCTATACATCAGTAATTACGGTTGCTGCTCTGTGCTACAAATCTGCTGCAGTCGTTACAGCCAAGCAGCACAAACATCACCTCTGTGCAGCAATATACACTGGACACCTGGAGGCCTTGATTCTCTAATTCAGCACCACGGGCTCTGTGGTAAACCAGACAATTCAGGTTCACAGCCCAGGGAAGACCTGGTCTGAACACAGCGAGGTTTGGCTTGGTGACCGTAGATTAGAACACACATTTACCACTACAGTGAGAATTACCACACACCCATATGAATATACATCCTAACAGTGCTTTTAAAGGCAGTCTCAACTTCCTCTTTCTTTAAAAATAAAAAAAAAAGAAAACAAAAGATAAACAACAGTTGCACAGTTGCATATAAAATACAACATACTCAAGATATATATAACCCAGGGTGTGTCAGTAAAAATAATCCCGGAAAGGGTCGTTCTGGCACACCCCATGAATTTTTGAAAAGATCAGGGTTTTGTTTGTGAATGACAAACCATACCCTCGGAAGATAAGTGTGCATCACATTCTTGTCCTTGTGCGTGTCAGTAATACAACGAGCGAAAAAAAATTAAGTTTTTAAAGCTATTTCAATAAAACATTTGAAGTTAGTTGTTAAACACTTGGATACCAAAACCGAAACACCTGCTGCCCTTGGGGCATTGACCTTTGCCGACTTCTCATGTCAAAGCAACAGAACCAAATGTTGCCATTTCAAGAACCGCAGAGTTTTGAAAGCCAGCTTTTCCCACTTACCGCGATCTCCCTGCAGGCAGACATTGATATTCCAGTACCTTCAATCTGTTTCAGGGCATATTCCTTTTCATCTTTCCTGCAGGGGGACAAAACAAACACACACACACAAAACACACTGTAAACACAAATGCATTCTATTGTTGCAGCTAGCCGCTCTTGCAAAGCAAGAGCTTCAGCAAACAAGAATTCACACACAGACACACACATGCGGGAATATATTCTTAAGCAAAAACAGACATCGTCCGAGTGACAGTTTCTCAGACAAATGCTACTTTTTATTCATGCTGAAATGTTGTGCACAAGGAAGGGACGAACAAAATTCTGCATTTGCAGTACTCAAAGATCTTTAAGCACTGCATAATACTGTGCTGACACTCTGCTATGTGCATTATAAAGCATATACTACAGTATTGTGACAGGGAGGGAGGAGGGAGAGAGCTGGCGAAAGCGTGTCTGCTGTGGGGGGGGGTTTCACCGCTCGTGCTGTTGTGCAGCGAGCAGCGCATGCCCTTCCTGGCGCCTGCCATTAGCGTTTCCCCGTGTCTGGAGATGGCCGTTCCCTCTCTGCCGCAGGAGCGCCCCGCTGTTACTGAGCAAAGCCTCCGCTCCCCGGAGCCAGCGCGGTCCGCCACCACGCCCCTCGGCTCCTCGGCTCCGGCACAAACACACGGAGCGCCCCGGCGCCAGGCGACGGAGCGGAGGCCGTGCCACACCCCTCTCACACGGCCACGCTTAAAGCACCGGGGCGGATCTGAGATTTCGAATGAAACACAGATAGGGCTTTGCTTTCCTGTTCCGCTGCAAAAGACGTTCCTTTATGAAGACGTTTCGGTGGCCGAGCCGTAAAACCCGCTGCTGCTCGGCACAGCACAAAGGCAGACCCGCCCGTGAGTCCGTGCGAGCCCTCAGAGGCGGCGAACTGAGAGCCGCTCGCACAGCCTGGCTCGGTACGGCACGCTGGGAATTAACCTTTACTCCCTCATGCCTCAGACACTGGCATGCGATCGCTGGCGCTTTGCGAAGGGGAACGATGACCTAATGCTGACACTCCAGAGAAGATTAGTGGGCCTATATAGGGAACATTTCGCATAAGTCCAGACTTAGGCGTGCTGTATCTATCCCAGATTAGCAGGGACTTTAATTAGCATCAGTTAAGGCTGGAAAGCACTCCCGGTGCTTCTCCCTGGACAATCAAACACATCATCGTGTTTCCTGCCTATCCCCATTGAGCACCAACATCAAACAGGCCCTGCCCCCTCCTAAAAAAAAAAAAAAAAAAAAAAACCTAAAAGAAGATCCCTTTAAACGCCAGCATTATCAGGGAGAACCGAGGGAGAGAAAAGAATGTGCTCATGCAATCACAACAGGCGGAAAAAAAAAAACCCAACAAAATGCGAAGTAAAAGTGGAGCCCCCACAACTCTTTCCCCATTAGTTTCTTTCAAGCACCACAAAGCTTTTTTCAGTTAAGCCCTACATAATGGGGAGGAAGAATTACAGCTGTTATGGGCATTCACATTCCATTAGTGTCCAGAGGCTCCTGGAGCAGCTGGCCGGGTGCCAGGCCTGGCACTGTGGAGGCCTCGGCACTCTGCTCCCCTGCTCCTCCGGCTCAGACTGGCCTCCGCCTCCTCCCCCGTCTCCCTGACCGGTCTGAACCGATCCGGTCCTCCCGGCCGTTTCCCCAGCTCAGGCGCACTTTATAGGCAGAGCAGGTCCTCCCGGTTTTAAAACGCCGCCGCCGAAAACTTCACGGCTGAAAAAATGTACGGGTCCTGACTGTCACCAACAACAACAAAAACCGTCAACAGTGCTGTTATTTAAAGTGCAGCACCAGTAATCACACTACAAGTAATAAAAACTGATCATGATAATATTTAACACACAAATCTGCAGCGTTGATTTTTCAGTGGAATAGGTGCTGTCAGTTACAGCTAATTTCAATGTGTCATGATTTCAACAGCACAAACTGGTGCCACAATTTTCTTCTCAGAGTATGACTCATGCAACGTTCTTCATTTTCGAAAATAATTTACCAGAAGGCCTTGCACCCCCAGGACTGTCACTCTCACCACAGTGTACAGCTGTGCTCCTAATCGGTCTACGACCACACTTCTACATCACTTCCACACAGTATGCCACATACATAAATATGAGGACACTATACCTTACACTTTCTCACCCTTGTATAATGTATCAGCAGAAAAAAAAAATAGAAGCAGTATGCATAACACTTCACTCAAGTGCTGGATAATTCTTGTTTGCCCTTGAGTGGAAGAGCATAAAAAGACGTTCTGGTCCTACAAACAGGTGTTATCTGAAAAGCCACATTATTGCTGCCAATTGCAGCAATTATTACCAATTGCTGTACAGACATGCTAAAGTGGGATAGTTGTACAGTTACAGTTTGCTTAGTCAATGCCCTTGGCGTGAAGAAAATGCTGTATTTATTTCACAATATATCCCATAATCTTGAATATGTTTTAGTACTGTACTTTATTTCACACTTACTGTAGCGACAGAACTAAAGTAACATGCCAAAGGGTGCAAAAACACTGTCCCTCCACCCACGGATTCAAACCACATCCTTTCGGTCTGCAGACTCACGCGGCTCCGTTCGGCTTCAGTTAATCACTGTGTTTGATTTAGAAAAACCACTGCCTCTGTTTGCAGCAGGAAACACACCCAAGATACAGAGGGATCAGGTCTATTGCTACACACCGCTGTGAAGGTGTGCAGTTATTTCTCTTAGCCCTGCCCTGATCTACAGGAGAGACTGACAATCACTCACACGCAGAGGGTCAGAGGTTAGCACTAAATGCAGCATAAAAATGCTAATTACTATTAGCATGGATGTTCTAAAAGATTAAGCCTGTGTCACATCTCTTCTCTGTGTTTTTTGTCCTATTCCCGCCTTTTTGGTTTTGTTTTATACATTTATTGTGGGCAGACAATCTTATCTGACAGTACTGCAGTTAGATTACAACATACAGGAAACAGCTTTATGACTGTGTGGCCTCTATTTACAACACTACAGAAGCTGTTTGTGTGTATAACAAGGACTTCAGGAGTATGCCTAAAGTGTGTCCTTTAATTTATTCAAGGCTCAAAGGAGGAGGTAATGTCAGCTTTTAGTTTCTGAATCACTGCATTGTGTGCATGTTTGTACATACCTACCAAATGAGCCCAGTAATCTCTCTGGCAAAATTCTACAACCAGGCTATGAGCAGCTTTTAAATGGTTCACTGAATATTAGGGAGCTCCGTAAAATGCAGGTAAACATCCCTATAAAAACAATCAATCAAACATCGCAAAACATCCATGGTAAAGGTAAGTTATTTTTCACACAGCTAACTCTGCCTTTGCAGCTATTCTTTGAAATGCTTCTTTTAAGTGCATTATTTCACAACAGATCTCCCCATCAAAGCAACATTCAACTCAACCCTCAAAACTGCTTGTGAGTACCAATAGAACCTACAATGAATAGAATGAATAAATGTAAAACCTGTTAATTTGGTTTCGCTCCTCTAAACTAATCATCAATCAATACTGATTGATCAATACTGTGTGAAAAGAGTTTTCACAACATTACAAGAGGAACCTCAGCCTCATCCAGCTCAAGCTGACACCAGGGTCATGCATTTTTTTTGGTTCCTTCCCATTACATATTCAGGGAAAATAACAAGATTTCAGATGCAGGTGCTGAGGGCTGCTAATTATGGAAAACATGTCCAAAGCAAAGAAGAGCAGAGAAAACAGTGGTTCACCTGGATGTTTAGGACAACACTCCAATATTGATCAAAAACTGGTATTACAACAATGCTCTATTAGTAAACAATAAAAAGTGATGGGTGCAAAATAAATAATAGGATCAATAATTCCAGTTTCAGGTAACTGTTTCAACTGAATCATACTTTATTACTGAAGCCGATGTCTGCATTTGAACTTAAGAGTCTTTAAATGGCAAAATCATTTGCAAAAAATGTAACAACTTCACTTCCAGCAATACTCCGAGATGCTGATTACATGGTCAAGTATTTCAAAATCAGTCTTTTGCAAGGACCGGGAGTTGCCATTAATAAGTTGTACCAATGTTATACTTGCATGCTTTCAGAAGCAAAGCCTCTTAATAATTTCTTGCGATTGCCATTCATTGTTGTAGTCTTGTTATTAAATGTGATAGTAGGCTATTTCATAAAATGTTCTACGTAACTCAAAAGCATCAGGAAACGTTCAACAAATCCATTCAACAAATAAGCAAGTAATAAATTATTAGTTACACCAGACATGACATTAAATGTAAACTTGTTTTGAACCTAAGAAATATGCCCTCTTGCACGAGCCGTCTCCTCCACGTCTTTAAACATCATCTTACGGTCTGTCTATTTTTAGGGGAATTTACAAAAACGTATGAAACCTGCAACCTCCCATGCAACTCCGTATGCCATTTCTATTGGCACCGTGTCAGTAGGCCTAAATTGGCGGGACGTGTGTGCTACAACTTAATAGTTTAGAACAGCTGCACGAATAATAATTACGTTCTACAATGGGCATAGTAAAAGTGTACACCCGTTTGTTTTTAATCTGCGTTGTGCCGTAAAACCCAGGCTTATCGTCAATGGATAACAAAAACGATGAAAATGGAATCAAACACTTTGCTATTTACGAAAAACAAAACCCTTGGTGTTCACATCCAGGCGTGTGCACCGCTGCCCTGCTAGTGATCCACCTCCAGAGTAACTGGCATTCCAAAAAAATGATTTCCTACTTTTTAAAAAACTTCTTTGGTTTGGTCTTACCAAATTCCCTCGTTTTCGCAACAGCTTTCAAGTCTGCAGAATACCGGAGGGATGAGCTACTCTGTATTGCCATTTTAACTCGGATTTTGCACAGTAGAACGAATTGTTGTTTGCTAGCTAGCTAGGTACAGTAGCTGCTGATTAGCTATGTGGCCAGCTAATCGCCTTGCAAAATGTGTTAAATGTCATCATTTGCCCAAATAGAACGCTTCATGTAATCCCCCAGCCCCTGCACATTCTGACAAAAAATAAACATCATCACACCGTGTTGTTTTGGGGGAGGACCGTTGTGAGTGTGAGTGCGTGCATGAAAACAAACAGTCTCCGCCAGTGCACAAGGCGACTCAAACCATTCCCACAACCAGCCCCGGTCCTCTAATACATGTTAATAAAAATGCCCGTGTTTAAATCATAACAATAACCGTTTTCAGGTTCTCTTACCCGTCTTTGCGCTTAGCTTTATAAACATGCCCGTAGGTGCCTCGACCCACTTTGCAACCTTCATATTCGAACAGATCTTCCACTCTCTCCCTTTCGGCCGCGAGCTTTGTTTTGAAGTCGTAATCCATTTTCACCCATAAATATTTCTTAATTTACAATAAAATAAAATATTAATTATTACATGCATTAATTAAATAATCTGATCGTTTTATTCCCCCACCATTTCCTTGTTTGGGATTTTGGTCTGCTCCGCTTAATGTTCACTGGCTCGTTGACGTTTCTGATGGTCACGCTCGGCACTCTGGGAGTTGTAGTTTTTAAAATACCAACTCAACGTTGTCCCTATGGAAGACCCACGTTCTCAAACTACAATCGTCACATCTCTCCGCAGTTATTGCACTTGCGTAGTAATATGCTTTCGCTGAAAAAATATGCAGAATCGGGAGTTAATATTTCATTTTTTATTTAAAATTTTGAATTGAAATGTGTTACCTTCTTAAGTGCATTGGTGTTTTTTGAAGTGTGTTCTGTTTTATTTGTGTTAAATGTGATATAGCTAGCTACTGTACCCAGTCTAGCAGGGCAAAGTCTGTTTGGTTGTATTCTGGAATGTCCACAAGCTAACAGGCTAGCTACGTATGTATCCAACCCCTCCCCTCCATTTGAAAATCGTGAATGGCCTGTGCAGTCATACAGCGGTCATCCCAATAACAGAATGTACATGTGTCTGTCGTTCAGACCTTCAGGTCATCTTGACTGATGATATTGAGTATGTTGCAAATTAGCTATTGAGTATAAAATACAAGGATGGCTATCTAGCCTTACTGTAACGACATTGGTTACTTAGCAAAAAAGCTAATTCATATTAGTCTACATCTCGTGTTTTCTGAATCGTTGCTGTTTTTGTTTTTAGAAAAAAAATCAGATAACCTGCAGGCACTATTATGTTTTCCTATAAACACTAATCAACAGGGTAATAACAATTTTGCTAAATTCAGTAATATATGGCTGCCTACGGCTTCATACCGACCGCCATGCATTTACTCTCCACCCAGCCGCAACCGAAGCGAAATTTGAGCAATCTAAATATTGACAGTGGTGTCAGCCAATCCGCACATTGTCTTTAAGAATGTGACAATGTGATTGGTTTAAACTTGAGAGTGACGTTTCCGAGAAGGTAATAAAAGTACCGCGCAACCTTGCTTCTTGGCTCTACACAGTATGGCCGGCGATATTAGCTAGCGCTCGCTCTACGGTATTCTCTGCAAAAGGGAAGACGGTAAACCAAGAAAAACTACACCAGGACTGCAAAAAGGACTGTACTGAAAACATTAAGTTATAAGCAAATCAAGCAAGGATTGATAAAGCTGAAGTAAATAAACAACGTGTAATTTCTGTTGTTGGTGTCTTGTTGTCTCACGATGGAAGAGAACGGTGCACACTTCTTCGAGGGGACCGAGAAGCTGCTGGAGGTGTGGTTCTCCCGGCAAGATGAGACCAAAGGGACAGGGGACCTCCGCAACATCCCAAGGTGAATGCAATCTTAAAATTATTTATGAAGAGATTTCGCCATTATTTGTGATAAAGGTCCCTAACGTCGCTGGACAGCTAGCGTTTTGTCGCTTGGACATTTTTTAAATCAATAAGCTTTGCTGGCGGTGGTGGTAATACTTTTGTGTCACGCAACGTTGGTGATGAACGATATTGCTGTTGGTAATCGTTACTTATTTTACTAACTGGCCAACGACAAATGATACGGTGGTATTAACTAGCTGGCTAGTTCTGTAACTTGGCCACCCCCCTCATTGCGAACGGTCGCTGTCATCCATTCAGTTGAGGCTTGGGCAGCTAACTAGCTTGTTATGTCTCGTCTGCTGCTGAATATATAAATAATGTGTTAGGCATCCTAGTCTACATATTTTGATTTTTATCGAGAAAAATATTTGCCTTAGGACTAAGCCTTCACTAGCTAAGTTCGTCACAGCTAGCTACAGATGGCTATATGTCATCGTGGCTAACTGAATGGCTAACTATATAGCCAGCTAGCTAATTCAAGCAAAACCAGTATAATGTCGCCGTTACTGCGTGCGATTTGGTGGCCAACCGACGATCGATGTGTATTTAAATACTTAGTATTTAAATATTATATTGTGAGTAATAAGCGAGCCGTATTTGTCGCAGTGATGTTCAAGGTTGCGACACATTTTTCGGTCGGCTCCAGTAATTTTCCGTTTGTCCGTCCTGGCGTGACGCATGGGGGCCCAAAAGCATGTGGTTCGCGGTGCCTCCGTTCACGTCTGCTGCTGCAGTCGGGCGGCTCTGGATCAAGTGCCGCATTGGCGATCCGTTACATTTCCCCGAGATTTACTGTCACTGCAGTGGTGAGGAGTGCAGATGTATAACCAGCCACCTTGCATTAGCGACACGCTTTCGCCTCGGAACCATCCGATCAGAGCTGTCGGTGGCACTTGTGGCTATATAGTTAGCCAGCTATTCAATTGTGAGCATATCGGGGCTTTCTCCTGGTTTGCTAACGTGCTTATTTTGTGTTTGGGCTCGAAATTGATGTCCATAAAAGGAACCATCGAAGCAATAATCAGACGCAAGAAATTTGATATGCCATGTGCCGTCAGTTGATCGTGGGCCTCTTTATTGATAAGCTGCTGAAATAAATCATTTAGCAGCTTTAGCTACAGATACGTAGTAACAGGTTAGCTAGCCATCTACATTAGTATTTAGGCTACTTGACTATATAGTTGGCGTGTTCTGCAGTTGGCCAGATAGGAGAGTAAATACCGCAGCATAATGGTTTCAAGATAAACAACTCGTGTTTGAGGTCTAATCAGAGTTGCTGTTAGAAGAGCAGTTAGTGCACATGTCCCATTCATTTTGGGACTGGCGGGGTGACTTGGCTATCCGCTCGCAAACGAGTCACGTTTTCTCTTCGTGAGCCATGTTTCTCCACCCATTTTTCTCATTGGCCGAGAGGCTACCCCTTTACAGGCCGTCAGTATCGCGGACCCCCCCTCCCCAAAACCAGTTTTCAGGCTGCGGTAGCAAGGGCACGGACAAAATCGCGGGCACTTCTTAAAGGGACCACGTAAAACCAGTTTGTGCACTTGCGGCGGCTAGTAGTTTTCGTTGAGCGAAAGCTGCGACCTCTGTCCTAATAGCTGGGGTTACGGTATGCATGTGCATTTTCTGCATTTAAAGAGGCATGTGCAGTCTTGTTACCTTTTGCGTGTGATGGGGGAAAAACTCCAGACGTTGATCCAGGAACATGAAAGAATGAATCGGGTAGCGCAACTCGTGGCTACGCGCCGCCCGCACACCTTGTTCTGTGCCCTGAGAATGACTTACTGTCCGCAGAAAGGGGCACATGCTGTAATCCAAAGTGATGTTTGTTCCCTTTCACGGGGAGCAGGGTCACCCAAGTAATCAATATAGGATGTGAAGTCATCATTTAGGCTTTAAGCAGCTGGTGTGTTCAGTGTCATGAACCCGTAACTGGGTACATCTCACTGGGTGAGTGTTTTTGCAAGAACCCCTCATGATGTGATTCGCCAGCTTTGCAAGGCTAATTAATCAATGGCTTTGGGTTTTGATTCCTTTTTTTTTTTGCCTTGGTATTTAAATCCACACGAACAACTTGGCAGCTGCCACAATAGTTGTAGAGTTTGCATTCATTTGTTGTGTTAGACAAAACTGTTCTACCAGATGAATTTCAGAAGTCTGCCAAATTCACAAAATGGCCACTGTTGTCATAATTGGGTTCGTACTTGTGAGTGGTGGATGTTTCATTCATTATGCCATTTAGCAGACGCTCTTTCCCAGAGCGACTTCCAAATAAGTGTATCACAATGCTAGGAGTAGTTTGCATCATGATCTGAAAGTATATTGTCTGTACACCAAGTTCCAAATTGGTTAGTTGGCGGTCGTGTTTTTCATTTAACAACATTTTGTTGCAAACTAGATAGACTTTGATATGAAGAGTAAAAATACCATTCAGTGCTAAGTTTGTGCATGTCATGATAAACTGACTTGCAAGGGTTTGAGATTTAATTCAAAATGGCCACCAATCCATGTGGCTTAAGCCTCTTATCCTTATTTGAATATGTTGCTGTTGGGGAAATAAATTAATCCATTAAGTTTCAAGTCTGTGGAATCTTCCATGTTGGAACAAAAACACCTTGAAAAAGTGACAGCTAAACCATGTGATCTGTCATGGCACAGCGGTTAACATGGCATCTCTTCCTTTGCGATTTGTCGACTTGTGAGAACAATGCTTGTGTATGACCAAACCCTGTGGAAGCCCTTTGTGTTCTGATTTTAAGAAAGATTTACCCAGCGTTGACTGAGATTGCCTCATTTGCATGCTTGCCAGTAAATGACATATATTGAGTTATGGGGCTGAGTTATCAACATTTCCTTCATATTTATGATTGGGATAGGCACAAAGGGTTTGCATGCAAAATTTCCTTTGGCATCCTTGCAGCATTTTATGAGATGTTTTTGGCTGATAGCCATATTATCAAAGCTTAGATATCATGAGTCTTCTATAAACTTTGAGTTCTATAGTCGTTTTTTCAAAAGTGATAGGAGAAACTACAGTAAATTAAATACATTATAAAAACATCTGAATGCTGACCTTCGGGTGTCTCGTTGCTTTACTTGGCCTCTTAATGAAGTTTAAAATCAAGGATGTGAACTGGGCACAGATATGTTCAGTGGGCTGTTGACTTTAGTGCTCTCTTTAAGACCCCTTATAGTAGCACACTGGATATTGCAGGTGGGACTGGATCTGCTGTCTCCACTACAAAGCCAGGCTGTTTCAGAATACACGATTGTCTCGTTAATTTAAGCCACCAAATGTGTAACTATACCTACCACTCAGGGGCTGAGTGGATGCAAAATGAAATGAAATACTGCTATATGTATGGTATGTCTTTAATTCTGTCAGGTGCTCGGTTGATTACTCATATTTGATGTACGTTTTAACCAGAGAGATCTTGCGAAACAAGCGTTGATGTCACAGAGCAAACATTGTCAGCATTTCAGAATAAATCATTAACAACTTCCATTTTTTACCTGTATATAAATGTAAATGTGCAGCACAGAAGTGTACTCATTTGTCCCTGTCACAGTTACTGTTAATGGAAAGATTGTATATTGGGTACAACCAATTACTGAATTGAAGGTACATATTCTATCATTTGAATCTCTTTAAATGTATTACTCACTGACAGTTTTCTTGATTTTCTTAAGTATTTCGCCAGATAAAATGGTGAACTAGTCAGAATGGTAGCGGTATTTATGTATGTATTGCTTTAAAAATGAAACGGTTAAAGGTTTGCGTCTTGCATGCCTCTGAGCTCTGGTTCACAGCAGCGTGGAGCTACGTGAGCTTATAATGGGAGTGCCAGGGAGAGGAGGAGCCAAAAGAGGAGGCCACATTCCTGAGGAATGGCCTCCCCTCAGACGGGGGGGATGGGGGGTGGCACAGGGACGGGAGCAGGCAAGGCATTTATGCACTCAAATTAATGAGCTGTGGTTTTACAACAATTCACCTTTACAGGTCTTTTCCCGATTTTCAGGTCCCTCCCTCGTTTAGCCTCAGTGGACATGGGCATGTTGAGTGGTGATGGTGAATTTATGCGCTGAAGTTAACTCTCATTTATGCCTGTTGGCTGTGGCAGACACCCTTATCCAGAGTGACTTGCACAACTTACAGACCACAGCTGGATGATTACCAAAGTAATTTGGCTTATGTGAGTTAAGGCTACAACAGCCGAGCCACACCTGGGAATTGAACCTGTGACCTTTGGGTTGCGAGGCCTGTTTAATTTAAACAATAATAGTGTATACTTAAGTCTTAAAATGTACTTTACATTTCCTTTATGTGTCTCTGGCTGATCTCATCTGTAATTAGATTACATATCATAAAATTCAAAGGTTAAGGAGACGCGCTTGTAAGCCAAAGATTGCAGGTAAGTTTACTGGTGGAATTGTCTGTGTATCTTTGAGAAAGAACTGGTTCGTTTAAGATAATCTTGTTTTTTCTACGTTTGCTTTCTGTTCCCTATCGAATCCCACCCAGCAAATGAGTGAACAGAAAATGTAGCCTGATATCAGTTAGCTAACTTTATATGTGCACCAAAGACATAACTTTTCAACTTCAGTTGCCTTAGAAAACTAGTATTACAGTACTGTAGTTTCTAATGAGTATTAAATGAGTATTATTAATAACACAGGAAAGCTTGTGTTATAGTGGGCTCTCTGTGAAGCTTTTGGCCTGCTTTTTGGTGCCTTATTCAGGAAGCACAGTGGAGTTGGCCTGCTGTATTCGGCTGTAGTTGGTAGGAACCTGGCAGCAAGTCAGTTCAAAAACCCATGCAGACATTTATTTTGTCTCACAGCTGCTGAACACATGAGGGTGTTTTCTTTAAATGTTCAAAGACAATGGCCATTCTCTTGTGCCAGGATAGCTCTTAATGCATCATCCATTGTCTTTTATTTGTCTTAAATCCAAACAGCTGAGGACTTCATCCTAAATTTATGACTTCACCATCCTCCACTTTGGCTTGTCTATGTCTATGGTTCAAATATAAGACTCTGATTACAAAAATCTTGTCAAAATTATAGGTTTCAAATGAATATCTTCAGTTAGTTGGGGTCAGTGTGAGAAAGGCTAGCTAGGTCAAGTTAAGAGTTCTGATTGGAGACCTAAATCTGCCTGTTTGTGATTAGCCAGTCTGGTCTTACCTTTGCTTTCCCAGAACTGAAAATACTCTTAACATCCTGCGAAAGATTTGAAAAGAAGTCGGAAAGCTACCCAGTTTAAAAATTTGAAAGTGACGCAGGATTCTAGAATCCTCTGCACAAGTAGAGTAAAACAAACAGGGGCAATGCTAATCTCATGTTCAGACTCTAGTACTAATTAGCTGGGTGGAACTTTTATTTCATTAACTTACATTAACCAGCAGTAGGAACAGATTTTCCCTGCTCATGCCTGCGGTGTGACCGGCCTTCTTGGCAGCCCCTCTGAGGCGCTCTCGTCGCCGGCTAGCGCAAGGTGATCCCCGAGGCTCGGGTTTCAGGGGGTACGGAGTAGCGGGGCGCAGTGAATGGCCACAGCCAGGTGTTAATTTACAGCCCAGGGCAGATTAACGCCTCACAGACAGCGTTAGAGGATCACGCAGGCTGGAGCCCAGCCAATGTCCAAATAAGTCCACAAGGACGTCTGATTCACAAATCTCCTGGCCGTTTCGGTGAACGGGGCAGGTTGGTGCCGTGCCTGCCGGCTGTGGGGGGTGAGAGAGTACTTGCGTCAGGGAGGGGAGAATAACTGCCAGGCTTCTGCTCCATTGGGGAGTCTTGCCCACCTCCTCATTCATAAGCTTTCCACTAGCATGTTTAAGTTGATTTTTTTTCCCTCCTTCTTTTGAAACTCCCTCAAAGTATCATGCTGCTTGTTCCTGTTGGAATTGACCAAAGGTGTGGGTATACAGAAATGGAAGGGCTGTCAGGGTTAGTTTTTGATCACATTTTCCATTACTTTCGCTTGCTGTCTAATGTACCTTAGTATGCTGCGTGCGTCAGTTAGAATTTTTACTTTGAATTAAATTGGTTCTCTTGAGCAAGGTAAGAAGTAAAGATTGCTCTGATTGAATGTGTGTGCATAATGCATCAGGAGTTGGATTTGGCTTTATAAGCCTGATTGAAGATCATCTACAGGAGTCTTATTTATAGCTGTGCACTTCAGGAGACAGGGAAACAGTTATGAGGAGTGGCCGTATCCAAGGCTCCGTAAACAAGCTTTGGGTGATCAAACCGCCTGGAAATGATGGTTCTTAGGAATCGATCATTTCACTGTAATGGCTTTTTGCATCATCGTTGCCGTTGCCAGACCTCTCCACCCTGCACTCAGAACATGTGCTCAGATGGGTGTCACCTGGGCGCCAGAAATAGCCGGAGTGTCCATTTTCGTGCGGGGGCGTGAGCTTGTGCAAGCTGACCCTCAAGTGTCCTCTGACAGTTGTAGTGGCTTGACATGAGGCTGCAGGTCCCTGGTGTTGTTTTTCACAGAGCTACGATACCATGTCCTGGAATACACCCGTGTCGGGGTGAAGTAGATATGAGCAGAAGGCCTGACTAGGACAGAACATTTGCCTGTACGTGCCAAATAGGAATGTAATCTGGGGAGATGATTGCTTTCTGCATGACAGATCTGTTTAAGTGTTATTCGTGTGCTCCCTGGCACTGATCGCAGTGAGTGTGTGTTCAGGCAAGAGTACTGGCAGTCTCTTTGGCATGGAGGCCCTTAGTGTTCTCCCTGCTTTGATCTCCTTGTGTAGCCAAGCTCTGGATGGGTGTGTGGCCTTATGTTTTGAAAGCACAAGCTTTCCGCCAAATAAGTAAATGAATAAGGCCAGGCGAATCTAATGGCCCTTTTGCTTTGAGTATGTTCGGCCTGTTGGCTTTAGATGAGTCATAATGGATACCCTGGAGCCAGGCTGCACCCAGGCGGAAGACATCCCCGGGGATTGACTGGGCTCCTCCTCTCACTCCTGTGACTTACTGTGTCACACTGCGGAGGCGCCAGGCCATGCCCGTCAGAGACGCTGCATCAGCCGACCCTCAAGGCGGGAATAAAAAACGGTCTCGCCGTCAGTCACAACCCATTTTCGTATTTCAGAGGTCGCAGCCTTTGAATGTGCTGGCTCATTCACGTGGCCCTGGGTGTAGGGGTGTTGCGCAATGTGCCAGGGAGGGTGAGGGCCGCGCTCCTCATATCAGACGCAAAGGAGCGTCGCTGTGGGGTGAGCGGGGAGCCGGGCGGCGTGTCCTGGCTGCCGTTGCCCTTGAGCAAAGCTGGCAGGTGAACAGAACCTCACCAGGGACACCGAGCTTCTCCTGAAAAACATCCGTTAGAATAACCACATAGTATCTGAATGATTTATGAGCTTGGAAAGGATTATGGTGTGCTTTTAAAAGATGAAGTCATGCTTGTTAAGAGCAAGGCTGGACAGCGTTTTGAGTAGCCAGGGGTAGCTTGTAGTCGGGTCTTGGTAACTGCCACAGTGTGTGATGCAGAGTTTGGTGCCTTGCCCAGAGGGACATAGTGCACAGTTGTTTGAACGTGGCCCACATTGAAAATCTCCTCAGACAGGTGCCACATGTCAGCTGATTACATATGGGGAAGTAAGCAAATTGCAAATGAAGTGTGTTAACGTTTCTTTCATTTGAAATCTTTCAGTTGTAATTTTTATTATGAGGTGTGCACTTACTGTTCATGGCCACGTAGGGTACCCCTTCCAGAAAAAGGCAGGAAATTGTGTACTTGTGTAATTGTGTGATAAATTGTGTAGTTTTCATGTTTTGTATCTGGTGTCGGTTTGCTTGAATAGCAAGTGGTCATGACTGCCTTTTTTTAAACGTTCAGCCATTTGCTTGGGAAATAACCTCAATGCTCATCAGAAGGAAGAACTGCCTTTCTATTCACCTCTTGGCAGCACTAAACCAATGTCCAAAGCCAGTATGTCACCCCTTTGCAGGTGCAGAAAAGGAAGTAATGGGCTTGTTTTAAATTCAGTAATGCTGTGTCCATGAAAGTGATCCATGCATTATTCTCCATTCTGTTCTCTGGCATATGCACCCCAGGACATGTGAGGTTGGACAGCTGTAATACTGTGAATCATATAAGGAATGCCTCATTGTAGGAGTGCAGTTGTATTAAGATTTCAGACATGTCTGAGGAATTTGACTGGTTGCTGAGAGATCATAACCCTAAATCTCCTCTTTGTTTTTTGTTTTTCTTTTTCAGGTTTGAGTGGGACAAACTTCTGGAGAATGTGCATTGTTTGATCATAAGTGTGACAAAAACTGACAAGCAGGAAGCTTATATACTCAGGTGAGTGTCCTTGGTTACTGGCTCTCCTTGGCAGCAAATTTAACCGGCTTGTCTCTTTCCCTTTTCTGACAGATTAGAGAGCAGGGATTAGACATGGCAGGCCTAATCCTCTTGTTAGGAGTGCCTGGGCTGCCTGGATTCGGGCGTCTCTCCCAGGCGAGACAAACAGGAAGTCTGGGCTGGGGAACCGCATAGAGCAGGAGGTTTTGAACTTTTACCAGCAAAGAAGGGCTGCTTTACTGCCGACCGCTCAACAACAAGATGACTAACGCTGGAACCGAAGGCGTCTGCGCCTCCCAGCCTCATGTGACATTGAGTCTCATTACTGTTAATTCCAGGAGGTTAAACTCAGCCCCCGAAGCTGTGCTCAGCGCTCACCCGTGACCTGATCCCGGGCATGAGGTGCACTGACACCGTCAGAGGCGTTTCGCGGGGACAGGCTGTAACATGGCCTGCGCTGATCCGGGCGAGAGGGGACCTGGGGGCGCAGAGAGCAGGGAGTCCTGCTAACGTCCCGCTGAGGACTCACTCACTCACTCACCACTCACTCACTCACTCACTCACTCACTCACACACACACACACACACACACACACACACACACACACACACACACACACACACACACACACACACACCCTGCAGGAGTCAGCGGGGCAGATTACAGGGAGAACCTCCCATGGTTCCCCACCCTATCCTTACCTTACCATTACATTACTTCACTTGACATTATTGTCATTTGTCTTATCCAGAGTCACGTACGTACCGTCAGTTAAAATTTTACCCATTCATACAGCTGAATATTTACTAAGGCAATTGTAGGTGCACCTTGTGCAAGGATACAACAGCAGTGCCTCAGCAGGGAATCAAACCAGTAGCCTTTCAGTTACAAGTCGTGTTCCTTACCACTACACCACACTGCTGCCCACATGGTATTTCTACCTGCCTGCAGCCTTTGACTCAGTAAGGCTGGAACCACCGGCCACTGTGTTATTAATATATATCGTCTAAGGTTATTGATAAATAATGTTTCCTGCGCATACTGTGTCTGATTCAGCAGAAGCAGTTACCGGTGTGATTGTTGGATGCTCACATGCTCTCATCGGTGCAGTTAAAGCTGTGCTTGTTCTGCCTGCTCTGTGAGAGAGTCAGGGCTGCGGAACCAGTGACAACCGCAGTCAAAATGCCTTCAGCGTAATGAGGGGGAAAAAAGAACATGGCTGGGTATTTTGAAAAGAATTCTACTGAAAACAGGACACGTGTACACTTTACCGATACACGGCTGGAGTCATTTGTGAGTTCCTGGTGATAATACCCTCCCGGGGGGTTTAAAATAGAGATGATGCTTCCCCATCACCATCCCATTCTGTCTGATGTCATCGTTCAATGTCTGTTCAGTGTCATCCACTGCCAACCTGAGGCACCCTTTTATACAACAATGCCAGCCTCATCGATAGATATTTGGCATGTGTTCCGGGCAGTCTTGCGCCAGGCTTTGAGAGCCTTCCTCAGAGGTCACTGTGCTAAGATGTTATTTTTATTATGATGAGGTATATTCCATTTGAAAGAAGTGGCAAGCAGTTAACAGGATAGCACCTAAGTTCATTTCCTGGCCAGACTGTGAGGGAGGTGTGTAGTATTGCAGTGTGTTTGCACGCTCACTGTTGTGTGGCAATGTGGCAGCCTGACAGCTCATTGCAGTATTGTTTGTGTAATGTAAACGGTGGAAGCGGTTATGTTACACAAGACTGTGGTCAGTTTATTTTTTTCCCATAAAAGGGCGTGGCAAGACTGAGCAGATATGTAAGTGAAATGTACATGGCTGTAGATGGGTGCTTAAAAAACGAAGCAGCCACCATGCCAGTGTCCTTTTGGGAATCCACATACAGAGTAGGGTGTTAAAATGCAGTTGCAGTGCGGTGTCCTGTTCATGACATCCTCACTGAACTCTTTCCTTTTCTTTTCTCTTCCCAACAGTGAGAGTAGCATGTTTGTCTCCAAGAGACGTTTCATTTTGAAGACATGTGGAACCACCCTCTTACTGCAAGCACTGGTGCCTCTGCTGGAGTTGGCCAGGGAGTACTGCGGCTTCGACGCCATTGAGGTACACCCCGATAACCCCCCAGCACCACCCCACCCAGGCCAAAAACTACGCCTAACATAGCCCCAGGCTCAGAATAACCTCAGGCTTGGACTACCCTCCATTTGAAGCTCTTACATTCAAGCTAGGGTTGACAGTTCACAATTATGAATTTGCATTTTCTTATCCCTTTCGTTTTTAAAGAGCAAAGGCCTTTCTTTTCTTCTGGAACATTAGTGATGGGTGAGGGCTTGGGGCAAGCTAAAGTCATTTATGCGTGTCGCTACTTATCAGATTGTGGAACTCGCCTGGGACTAACTGTCATTCAACCCCCCCCACAGAACTTTTTTTACTCCCGCAAGAACTTCATGAAGCCCGCTCATCAGGAGTTCCCCCACAGGAACTTCCAGGAGGAAGTGGAGTTTCTCAGCCAGATATTCCCGAGTAAGCCCCGTCTCTCCTGTCGGCAGCCGTACCTTCTGACGTTACATCACATCACATTCATTTAGCAGACGCTCTTATCCAAAGCCACTTCCAGTGCAACAAAGCAGCTTAAAGCAGCTGCTCTGTGCTGCAAGGTCACACACCACCTCACTACCTCTTTGGCTGTTGTAACCTCACTGATCACTTTGGTTAGGGTTCGTCAGATAGTGTTCATAATAAATAGGTGTCTAATCATTCCTGTTTCCTTTATCCAGATGGAGCAGCCTACTGTATGGGACGTTTGAATTCTGATTGCTGGTAAGGTGGTTCATTCGTGGACGATATACTGTGGTTCCTTTTAATATTTAGATATATATGTATATATATAATTAAGGCCATCTCTTCGAAATGCAAAAGCTGTTGTTCCTAATGAGAGGATGGTGCCTGAAATGGGCTGTGCTTGCACAGACTGCCTGTGTTCCCTGAGTTCTCCCCTTCCTTTTTCAGGTACCTGTTTACTCTGGATCTGCCAGAGTTCTGGGAGAACAAGCATGCGGATCAGACACTGGAAGTCCTGATGAGTGACCTTGACCCAGCGGTTATGGACCAGTTCTACATGAAAGACGGTGTTTCTGCAAATGATGTCACTCGTGTAAGGGTTTTTAACAGCCGTTCGCATCACAGCGCTCTTTAATGATGTCACTCGGATGAGGTTGTTAATGATGTCACTCATGAAAGCATCTTTCCCTGCTTGTTTATGCTGGGGTTTAATGTTGAATTCTGAATAGTGTCCACAACACTCCTTGTATCAGGGTGACTGCACAGTCAAGGAAGCTGGCCCGTTACCCTTCGCCTGGTTTACACTAAAGGAAGTTCATTGTTTCGCATCAGTAGTTCTGGGTTGTGGTAACTGTTTGTGTTTGCTTCAGAATGTAACAAATTTCTGTCTTCAGTCTACAGTGAAACTTTTTTCTCTCAAAATAAATGCTCATGTCTCCAGATTATGCGTAGAATCTTCTCACATGAGTATTATTGAGCTGTGCTTTTTAGTGATGTGTAATTTGTTGACAGTGCATTTGATCTCTTCCTCCAGATGAGTGGAATACGTGACCTGATACCAGGTTCTGTGATTGATGCCACAATGTTCAACCCTTGTGGCTATTCTATGAATGGAATGAAAACTGATGTAAGTTGGCCCTTTGTTCTCATCCAGCAAAGCGTTCTTGCATTTTTACTTCTGACTTAAGTCATGTCTGACACATGTCTGTATAAACGTCCTGACGGGTTTAGCCTTCTCCACAGGGAACTTACTGGACGATCCACATCACCCCAGAGCCAGAGTTCTCCTACGTTAGCTTCGAAACCAACCTTTCTCAGACGTCCTACGATGATCTGGTCAGGAAAGTTGTGGATGTCTTCAAGCCAGGGAAATTTGTGACGACGCTTTTCGTTAATCAGGTATTTTATCACCATTTCCTTAACCACTTTTTAAATCACCATTTACCTAACCACCTATCACTTTTGTATCACCATTTACCTAATCGCTGTTTTTAATCAATATTTACCCAATAACCTTCTTAACACCATTTGCCTAAGAACTTTTCTTTGTTGTAAATAGTGATCCTTTCTATAAACCTTATTTGGCAAATAGTGTTTGGAACTAAATCCCCTTCTCACCCCATTAGTCCTGCACTGTATTGAAATCTGGTGGTGATTGTGAGGAAATGAGAAGTCATTTATCAAGAGCGTCTACTGTGAAGTTACTCTTTGTACAGATGTGCTCCGTACAGTCTGTTCACCCTCCCCCCCCCTTTCTTCTCTGTTTGTCCTTCCAGAGCTCCAAATGTCGCAGTGTCTTTTCTTCCGCCCAGAAACTCGAGGGCTACAAACGCCTCGACCGCCAGTTGGCCCAATTCAACGACTACAACTTTGTTTTCACCAGTTACGCCAAGAACCGCCAGCAGAACCAGCAGAGTTGAGCCGCGAACATGAAGAAGAAGCGTAAAAAGAAAGCCGGCCGCCGGGGGCTCGTCCCCGACGCCCGGCCCAATCCGCTGGTGGAGAGCGGTCTGCTGCTCTGCTGCTATCGTTTAGAATCTACTGGCCCTGGTAGTGCCACAGAACCTAGATTATCCTCGAGTTTGAATTGTATGCATTCTTGTATCTACGACTTAGGTATCTTGCATGAAAGCTCTTTTCTCTGTTTAGATATTCTAGCTCACTCTTGCTGTGATCTTGAAGTGCATGTAGAGGAATTAAACACGCTCTGTTTGAGGATCGCCCGCCGCCGCGGCCCTTTCCTGCAGGTCTCCCCCCTCATTCCCCACAGACAGGGCTTCCGGGCCCACTAAAGCAGGGCCCTGACATGCTCCGATGGGGCCCGCCTGTGTTGTGTGGTTACTTTGCTCACTGCCGTTTAGAAAAGTGAAGTGACAGGCCTGTAATCTTTTCTAAGTGTGCTCGATGCATTTCTTTTTTTGGCCTTTGAGTGCACTTTGTTCCCCTCTTAAGGTGTGGGTTCTCACACACACACACACACACACACCCCTCTCATTGGCTCCCTCCTTTTCTTTGCACTGTTCCCTTTGCTGTTCTTGCTGCAGTGTTGTGCAGCATTTATCGGTTAAACGCATTTAAAAGCATCTTATCTTATAGTGTCCACATACTTGTCCGTTCTTTCAAAACCCCACAGCGCAAGACTGCCGTACATTTCCCCATAGATACAATAAGATTGGTTTTTGCTGTAATCCAGTCCAGAGGTGTTTAAACGCCTGGTTCTAGTTAGTCCAGAGTCCTAGTTATGTTGCACTCCGAGTTAAATGCAGTGCAGTTCAAATCGGTTACCATTTTTTTTAACTGCAAGAAATAAAATTTTTGAAATTGCAGAGTGCAGTTCCTTGGAATTGGGCAGTACGCAGTCCCAGGCAGAAGCCGTATCATGCGTATTTACACCCAGCTGACCAGCAGGGCCCAACTGCCTGACCCTGAAGCCTTGGCACCAGCAGTTTGCTTTGGGCACAAAGGAATTCACTTTGAAAGTCTGATCCACAATTAGTGCAGAACCACTTTGTTCACTCAGCCCATGTTTTTGTCATCACAGTCACTTGGCCGTGTATTTGGGCAGAGCACTTTTTAAGCTTAACCTGCAGGTTTAAGCTTTAGTTAAAGAAATAACAATCAAACGAAATGAATAGCTTCTAATATGAGTAACTGGCTACTTTGTAAATGTGCACTTTATGATTTCATCTCACATTTCTCCTCTTTAAGTGTTTTAAGAGGATGGCTCTTGTTTGAGAACTTCTTCAGTCTGAGATTTCAGAAACATTACTGTCAGCAAGATTACAATCAGATTAAGTGTTGTTGTTTTTTAAAAAAAAAAAAAAAAAAAAACAAAGCAATCTACTGAAAGGCTCTTTCTTTCACCATTTTTTTTTCTAGTGAAAGAATTTGCCGTGTTTTGAATGTATACAAATAGACTATATAGTCTTTGCCCTGCTAGAATATGAATGCACTAAGAAAGCCCCTTTTGAAGCTGGTGTCGGATGTTGCCAGGTAAACCCGGGTGGCCGTGGTGCAGGGTCAGCGCAAGGGCCTCCCCCATCCAGCAGGAGGCGTATTGTTCTGGGCTGAGCAGAACCGCCCCCCTACTCAGAGTGAGACGGGTCAGCTGGCCCCAGAACCATGCTTGACACTGTGTGGCTGCCCTCCGCGCTGCACCGTCCGGCCCTGAATGGGGAATAATGAATCCGACTCTTTGCTTAGTGCAGCGGTTGCCCAGCAAAGCATTTTTCTTTTTCTAAACAATATACACCCTCTCTCTCTCTCTCTCTTTTTTCCCCCCTGTACAGAAATCGGTAACCACACAATAGACGCCTGCCGATCAGAGCATGCCAGGGTCATCCCGGATCATTCCACACATAACTGTTGCATAAACTGCCGTTTTATTAATTTTGTTGTGCGCAGATGTTTTTTGCAGTGAATTGGTCCAAAATGTGACTCCATTGCAGTTTTTTTGGAGTAGCGTCAATGCCCTTTTGTTCGGTGACGGAAAGATCCTGTCACACCGTGGTGCATGTGACTACTAGTGCCGTGTTGCTTGACAGTGTTGTATTACTGCGCTGTGTTCCTCCTGTGTCAGGTAATCCATGTGCTTCATCCTCCTCTCTTTTATTGGCTGTAATTTGGATATAAAGAAATACTGAGACATCCTGATAATGTAACGTGTTTATATTGAACAAGTGGTGATATCTCCTGGGTGACTGGGTTGATTTTCATTTTAATGTCCTGAAAGTGCTGAAAGCAGATCCTTAGTATTCAGTCGTGGAATTTTTTTTTTTACACATATTTTCAACTGTTTGCATTCATCTGTGAAAGATCTCGCTTGGTTGTCCTTTGGGTTGCCTGATCGGTGGTGTTCATGATGCTTCTCCTGCCAGAGAATGCAGATTAATTTGACTCTGCCAACAGATCTGGAGCCAGTAGGAAGAATTAGTCTCGAAGCATAGGCCCTGGACTGCTTTCAGCACTCTGGAGGATTAGAGATGCACTGTATGTTTTTGGTTTCCCCATTGGGAATGGACTTGGGAGGATGTTTCAGGAAAGCTCCTAAAAGCTCTGAAGTGTGTGGGTTGTGGAGTATAAGGCAAGCAGGAAGAAAAACACAGAGGTTTCTGAGAAAAGGGAGTTCAGACCCAAAGGACCGCTGAAGTGAGATGTGTTGTGACTCGAGCAAGGATCGGGGTGAAGATGATATTTGAAACTGTATCCCTCCAGTATGTCTGACGTGGCGTTTGGAGTGGTTTCAGTTTTGCCCGAGAGCCAGCTCTGATCAGGGTCCTTTGGGTGAATTCCACACAGCAACATTTGAAAGTGAGGTCAGTAGCAGCCATTGTTTTAGGAGCACGAGTGACAGGTTGATGGTATATTTGCACCAGAGCTGTCCACAAACGACACCAAGGTGACTGTTTTTGGATGAAGTCATTTAGACTTGAAGTAATTGAATTGGAAAGTGTCTAATTGAGTTGTCTTTTTGAATTGGTTTGGAACACGGAAGTTTTATATATTTAAATATGAATTTTAAAAAAATGGGTCAAATGCATTTTTTTACACTGTATGGTGATGAGATTCTTCTTTTTTTTTCCCCAAAACATTTTCTAAGGAATGAATTTCTGCCACGGACCAATTTTGTTTTACTGTTCTGTATTGTTTTCTTTTTGTTTTGATCCAGTGTTCCAAACCAATTTATTTAAGTTAGGAGATGACGTTCACAACCTTTGGATCGTGAGTTTTTTGTGTGTTTCACCTTGTTTCTACCTTCCCCTTGAGTCCCTTGTATCTTTTCCTGGGGAAGGGATTGAAGGGGTTTTCGTAGGATACTGAGGAAGGGTGCCATTGCAGGACTGAGTATCAGGATGTATTGAAGGGAAACTTTGGTGTTTAAATTCTTTTGCTATTCTTTGGTTGGTCAAGATGTGCTAAATATATCTGTACTATGAGCTTGATGCTTTAATAAAAAATATTGCTCTGTCCTTCTCTTATTTTAATTACTTTTTACATTTTACTCTCTGGACGTTGTACACGTGCACTCACTCATACACTTCCGCATATGAGCTGAAGAGGACTGCGTAGAGCAACACTGCCACAATATAGCAGTCTGTACATTAGCCTTTGATACTATGAATATGTTTGTAGTTTAATCTCTAGTTGAGATTTCATGCTAAATTTTGAATCCTCACTGTTTACTGAAATGAAGCCTCACTACATATTATGAAGAAATTTTTGTTTTAAAAAAAATTCTGATACCACCCAATTATCATCACAAATCGGGATCTGAGCAAAATCCCACTGATGGAGAAATTTATCAGATAAATACATGAACGTATATGTAGGCAGAACTGTATGTTATTCTCTTGTTAAATGGAAAAAGCCTCTGAACTTCACTTAAACTTCACTTAAAGTTTTGCTAATCCTGTAGTAGGATCTGTATAGAAGGACTCAATTGTCTAATTAAGAAGTGTGAGAATTACTGTGCACTCCCATACATTAGCCTTGTTTTCTTATCAAACGAAACTCTGATAAAACCAACAGGAAAAGTGTTGGTACGTAACATTAACTGCTCTATATTAACCGGGAAATCCTGGTAACCTCTCCAGTATTACAAAAACATGCAAAATATCCCTCCAGAATTAATTTTCAACAGCAGTTCTAACATAATCTAACAGCTAATGCTGCATTTTGTATCACTTGTTTGAATGTGTTCAACATACCCAATTCCCCCAAGGAGAAACAAAGCCCACACATTTTAAACATGCTAATACAAACCTATTTTCACACTGTCTGTATGTGTTTGAAGTTATAAATCCATGCAAAAATTCATCATTATATTCAGGGACAGAGCCCCAATTCATTATACTGCAGTCCTGTATCCTGTATCCAGGAAACAAGGTTATGTGTTGCTCTGCCGTGAGTATACTCACCATTGTGGTATTTTCTATAATGACCCTAAATAATGATCATCTTCACTTTTTGTATGACTCAATTAAATTAGTATTTATAAAATGCATGAAATGAGTTCCTGCTCTTAGTTGGCAGGAAACATTGTTCCTCTCTGGTCCCTGATAACAGCAATTCCTGTAAACAGGAGACGAAGAAACAAAGGTCACATTCCAATGGATCACCACAGTGACAGTCATCAGCTGAATGTTTGCTCTCCCTCGCCTGTCCTTTCCCACAGGCTGAATGGCTTCCCTGCTCATGCCTACACCTGAACCATTCCATCTGCATGGTTTACCACATAAACAAAAATACCCCCAGAAAATAATTTACCCTGTTTATACAAAGAGTCATTTTTCTGGCATTAAATATTACTGATGATTAAAATGATGACCATAAACCACATAGAAATAGCTAAACTGTTGGGATTTGACTGTAAAAATGGGATTTGACTGTAATTGACCCACTTAAAATTATGGTTCAGATAGAACAATTAGGTGGTGGTGTTAGCAAGGTGAAGAACCTCTCCTCAACGAACTGCCTCAGTAATGTTATATTTGTGGCTGATCCTCAGTGCTATTCAAAAATTAATTAATTAATTGAGAGAAAACTAGAAGTGAAATCTGCCACAATATTTTGGTTAATCGATGGAAGATTTGCTGGGTTAAAGAGAGCTTGAAAATCTTGAGTCAAATTTTCCACTTTATTTCAGCAATGTGCTTCCCTCTGTGAACCCGAGGCATTCAGGCGAGATTGTGAAAGCATAAGGTTTACCCAGTGAAGAAACTCGACTCGTTTTTGCACAACCCGTGTAGCTAACCTGTAGATCCATTGACAAAGAACGGCAGTTAAACACTAGGAACACTGAACCTATCATGCACAGACATCAAAAATATATATTTCAAATGCGGATTTACATATGGCATATGAGAAGAAAACTTACAGGTGCAGTCACCATAACCTCAAAGAATTATTTATCTTGAAATATGTGATTATGATACAATACACCATACCATAAATATAACAAATCATTTCACTAATACTTTGCGGAACCCTTCTTCGCACCTCCTTGGGGAGGTCCAGGTCTCTGAACGCCTACGTTGTCGCCATGGTGCATCCTATTGGAGGTTCACCACAGACTCGGGCTCTCAGAAGTCTGATAACCTCAATACACGCACGGCCGGAACGAGGATGTTCTGCCCGGTTAGAAACGATTTACATTTACACTATAGTCAACTAATTCTCGTCCTGCGCTAATCCTCTGAGTCTGAGACAGTGCTGCATGCTTCCGTTTTTTCACTGTCGCGTTCAATAAAGAAGGGATCTGTGAGGACTCTCAAAAAATGTGTGACTGTGTTAGCAATACCTTAAGCTTTTCGTAGCTCCACCAAACGTTAAGCTTAGTGTTACATTTTTATGATGATGATGATGATGATGATGATGATGATGATGATGATGATTATTATTATTATTATTATTATTATTATTATTATTAAACTTCACACACATTTGGTTGGCGGCTAGTCCAAGATTGTCGCACTAGTCCACCGCACACCTACTGCGCTTCCTGCACAAGTAATTCATTACAAGGATACTAATGTACCAACAACTACTTGCGCTACCTGCGGGACTCATTTGACCTTATTAACAGCAGAAAGAAGAACACACCCTTATAAGGTTCTCTGTGAACAAGTCTTGATTAACAGCACAAAACCCGTTACCATGAGCACATTTCCAAGGACCTACCGGCTGGTGCATTCTCAAGGTTGGCCTATGAAGACATCTAGTGGCTCTATTTTGAAATACACACACAGCATAAAGCATATGCATACAGTTAATTTTCTTGACAATGTTTTCCGTTGTAAGCACAGTAAAATATACAGTTTATTAAACTTTTTATTACTGTTAAGGACATGCAACATTTTGATAAAGAGATACTATGACAGCCGACTTGGCACGCAGGATGACCAATCGTCTGGTTTTGATGTTGGATTGTAGCCTGTCCGATGTTAAGTTTATACCGCCGCTATATAAATAGAACGTTTTAAAGCACTATCATCTTATTTAACAGTTGACTCGATATTGCATTAAGGACTGTTGATGTATCATAAACCTACTTTTCATTTATTTATGGCTTTATTGATTATTACTTCCTGTTTGGTATGAGTGACTTACAGAACCATCTCGGCAAGACACACAAAACATATAGAACAAGAACAGATGTCTACACACCAAGAGCCAGTAACACAATGACTGAGTTTCAAGCTGAGAACCAATAGCAATGTGTAGGTGTACGACAGCAGTTTTAGTGTACACAGTGCATAACAACTACTCTTAAGACCAGTGTCTAATATTATACTAACATGCACAAAGAGCATAATAATAATCTATAAATTCAGCCTTACCTTATGTGTTCATTTGGTGCCACACAATCACCCATAATACCAGACCTCCACTAACGATGACCTGAAAAAGCACTTTCGACATATTTCATTCATTGTTTGTAGTTATCTGATACTAGATGATATATATCATATATGTATCATATGGCAATACATATGGTATGAAGATATGTATGTATAGACAAAAAATATATAGGAAAATAGGCAAAAGGCTGAACTCAGGCAATGTGCCTAGCAACACAAGTACCATACTCATACATAAATATAAACAAGGTTCATTTACTAAACTATAATTTACTATCTGTATGTTTATGCTTTTCCTTTGCATATCTAACTCACATGCACAAACTGTTTAATCATATACAATTCACAAACAGCTTTTAATGTGTAAATTTAGGTTTCATTTATAGCCTATTTGAACACATTTTTTTTCTCTATCCCAGCACACAGACCGGGGGGATGGGCATATTCTTACTGTAATATTAATTACATGTGAGCTGGGGACGCCTGCTTATTTTTGGCCAAGAGTACAGATCTGAGAATCCTCCTTCCTAGTTCCCCTTTTTCACTTCTGCAGGTCTGCATCCCAAGATTTGCATGAGGGTATTAGTCAGTTTTTGCAGTCTACTAGACTACAAACAAAAATGCACCGCATACCTTATATCGCACACCAAATGGTCTGCTGTAGCGAAACTTTAAATTTTTACTAATGATACACAATAAGCATGCATACGTATGTTCATTTCCGTATTTAAGCATCCTGCGCGACAATTGACTACCATACACTATAGATTTTTGATTGACTTAGACAAAATACGCTGATCTAAAGATAGAGATATACGGTACATCTGTACCTTTCAACTCTCTTTAGGTGGACACGTCAGGACAGGATTACGGAAATGACACAGAAAGCATGCGACTGCATCGGGTCCCTTCCTGTTTGCCTTTCCATGGTAAACTCACGTGGAGTTGGATGGATTAAAAGTTTTCATCTTGAATCACGGAACCTTCTTCTATCAAAATGACACAACTTGACGGCGTTGTGTAAGCTTTACATTTTACCTGATTTGAAATTAGAAAATCACTGGCTAAATATTCTAGAACACGTGATGAGTCTTTTCATGCCACACTGTAGCTAGCTAGTCTGTGATTGTTAAATCGTCGTACATCTTCGCTTGTTAGGCTATCAAAGTTAGCAACTCGTTAGGCTGGTTACCCGATCGGGTTCAGGACTGTCAGTGTACCATAATAAATAATGATGCACTTAATTAGTGGTATCACAGCTGATACGTACCACGAACGGAGCGTGAGTCCGTGTTACTTATGTTAGCTAACTTGCTAACACTACAGTGTTGGTCATTGATAATGTTACCAAATTAATAAGAAATCTGGTAGAATTAAAGGTGGAATTAAAGTCCACATTATAATGGTTTACTGGTCCTATGTCACATGCAACGGGTCACCAACTAGGTGTATAACAAGCCAGCTAGTTGCATGAAGTTGTTACTCTAACGTTATACGATATGTTACAAAGCAATCGAACCATTCCCCTATATTCGAATAGCTATGTATTTCACTGAAATTGTTTGGTTGTAAATACAGTTTTCTCTTCTCAGAAAACCGAAGACCAAGCGGTCCAAAAGATTTCTCCAAAGCAGAGAGCCCAAACTAATAGAAAACGTTAAGAATGCTATGCTCATTAAAGGTGGAAACACAAGTGAAACGGTCACACAAGCCCTGAAGGATATTGTAAGTGCTACTTCTATTTGTATCTTAATTTTTAGTTATTAAAGGTACTACTGAATTCTACCAAACTTTAATATGGCAAGATGATGGTATATGTGTTGAACCTTTCCCACTGACTGCATAACCAAAGAGACATTTAAACTGAAAATATTTTGTGTATTTATGTATCCCTAAGTTCTGTATTTGAAAAGTAATGGTTCAGGTTTCAGAGGAAATGTACTAATATACACTGTCACTTTTGTTTTTATAGTATGCCTTGAAGAAACCTAATGCTGTTCTCTACAAAAAGTAAGTAGTTATTAATACCGTGTAAACTTGTGATCTAAATAATGTGTTTGTGTAAATGTATTTCTTCTTTACGGAAGAAGGAACATAAAACACGTAAGCCATTGCTGTTTGTTTTGTTGTATGGCAGTGGGAGAAAAAAATAACTGAACTGAGTAGTAAACCATGTTAAGTCGTTTGCATTTTTATTACCTGCGTGGGTTTTGCAGGTTCTTTCGTCACTGTCTTGTGGACGAACCTTCCTCTTTGTGTAAAAGCCAAACCTACACTGATTCTCATGCCTCACACATCTCCCATTAAGTACCATATCCTGGGCTGTAGAATTAGTAAATCTGAGTATCTTGTAAGTAGTTTGCACATCAGCATGTTATAAAAATTAGGTGAAGCTGCGAGGGGATAGGATTTGTTATTATTTGGTGTCATACTTAATAACTCCCATGTTCCCCCATGTTAATTCCTACCCCCAACCTTTGTGTTTCTTGGAATAAAATCCATTATTTTTGAATAATGGGAATTTGATCTGTGGAATACTATTACGATCGAAGTATGTCTTTTTTCTGCAGAAAAAAGATCCAGTCTGTACGTTTTTTTCTTTAATAGTATATTTTTTGAGCTGTAGGAGTAGTTAATGCTGTAACTCATAAACACATTAACAGTGGCTGCTGGTTTTGGAAAAAATGACATTAAGAGGGTTGTCTTATTAAGCAAGGTGATATTAACCGGGTTCATCTGTACTTTGTCCTTAAGGAAAAATATAACGCGTCCATTTGAAGATCAGACATCATTGGTAAGTATGCAGTAAAGCAGTTCCTACCTAAACCACTTAAAGCCTGGAACACCTCGAGCTTCCTTTTGCTTTGTCAGGCACAGCAGCTGTGAGATCAGTGTTTGAAGGCCTGTTCACAGTAAGAATGATGACAATAGCTGTAAACCACGGTGACTGTTGTTTCAAACAAGAGTATTCACTTCTTTGCAAATACTCTATCTATGGCCTTTGCGTCAACTCTGTAAATAACACTAATTGATGTGTTTTATTGTTGGTTTGTTGTGTAAAATTATTCTGAAAGTGATGCCAACAATTTTTGTCCTTATAATGTGACAGAGTTATATTTGACATCATTCTTGTAATTATGTTTGTGGTGAGACCAGCTACAGGTACTTGAACATGAACGATTTACATGTTTTTTATTATTAACGGTTATTGTTACTGTTCTGTGTGTGACTGGGATTTTATTTCATCTGAACTGTTTTACATCGGAATCCTTTGATTAAAACAACGGTCTGTTGCTTCCTCATTTCTTTTTGCCAGTTTTACAACATCTTTTCATGACATTTTCCCTTATGATATTATGGGTTACTGTCAACAGTTTACACTTGCATTAATATTTGTATGGTTCAACATATATATCCCATATAATCAAAGGATAAACATTACAATTCATTTACAATTGTACAGGTTAGTTTTACAGTTTACAAGTTTACAATTGAGGTATTATGAACTAAAGTTAAAGTTAAAAATATGAGTTGAAAATGCAGAATTATGATGATGTATGTCTTGGTTTGATCTCCAGGAATTTTTTTCCAAGAAGTCTGACTGCTCTTTGTTTTTATTCGGCTCACACAACAAAAAACGGCCAAACAACCTCATATTTGGTAAGAATTCCTTTTTTTAAAGAAATAGTGTATGTACTTCGGACTACAGATAAAACTGTGACCTTTTCTGTTGATCTGATTTTGAATTTCAGGTCGCATGTTTGATTTCCATGTGCTGGATATGATTGAGCTGGGCATCGAGAAGTTCACATCTCTGAAAGAAATCAAGGTAACATTTCAAGAGAGAGACAGCCAGGAGCCAGCACTGTCTTTGGTCTGTCTTTGTTGTGTGCTGCAATGGTCATGAATGCATAAGCAAAATTTGTAATTTGTACTTGAAGTGATCAAGAGTTATTTGAAATGTACATTTTACAGCTCTGTCACTAAAAATGAATTTCTAGCAGCCCTGAGAAAATTATGGTGAACCATTGCCTATTCTAGATCTTTAACTGATGAAAGGATTCATCCAATTTCAGTATAACACAATTTCCAATTCAAAGGGAATGTTTTGTGTTTGCTCTGTACCGGTTAAAATCGCAAAACATTTACACTGCCAACACCACTCTTGTTTGTATTTTGTGATTTATGGACAACACTGCACAGAGTAATAAGGAAAGGAAATAAGCTATTTATCTTCTGCCATTCTCTCTGTCGTATTCACAAAATGTGTTATTGGGTTTATCCAGAGAAGCACCTGCCCCGAGGGGACCAAGCCCCTGCTGGTGTTTGCAGGAGAGGCCTTTGACATGGATAACGAGTACAAACGCCTTCGGAGTATTCTCACAGGTACGACCTCCTGGGGGATGCAGCGTTCCCCGCTGAGGGACAGCCTGCACTGAGGTCATTTTTGGAACATTAATTTGTTTTGTTGTGCCGGGACCACGCGGCTGAATTCTGTGGAGAGCCCCCTTACGGGCTGTAATGAAACGAAAACTCTCCAGGTGATTGGCGAGTCATGTGATTTCAGAGGAGGCTGGGGGGAGGAAAAAAAGGAAAAAGCAGGTCATTGAGTTCGTCCCAGACACCCTCCAATTAGCTGAGCGCAGAGTGCCAGGAGACTCGCAGTTTGCAGTTTTACTTCACATTTTGACAGTGTCATAAGCATACCCCTAAAATATGTCTGTAGGCAAAGGTATGTGTGTTGGCGCGTTTGGTCTCCTGCGTGTCAGCTAAGGCGAGACAGGCTTTTGATCCTTCTGCTCTCCCGCTGTCAGACTTCTTCAGGGGCCCGACCGTTCCCTCTGTGCGATTGGCAGGGCTGGAGCATCTCCTTCACTTCACGGCCCTCGAGGGGAAGATCTACATGCGCAGCTACAAGTATGGCCTTCTGTCTGACTTTTTGTCCTGCACTCCGCTACAGATACGGTCACGGCTTAAAACCTATTCAGTCTGCAGTTCCACTTCAGCTCAGACATCCACTTTAGCCTATTTGTCTGCAGAGTTCCAGCATTAGATTACATTACATCACATTACATGACATGACATTACATTCATTGAGCAGACACTTATCCAGAGGAACCTCCAGCACAAAAGAACAAAAATGTATCAATTCGTGTTAAATGAGCAACAGTGTCAGACCAAGATAACAACACTCCCAGACCAGTGAGTGTGAGCATAACACTGTTCAAGCCCTGCCACAAATTAACTTGTGAAACCTGACTAGACAGCCTTGAAACTAAGGGAAGCCAAGTTCACACACTATACTACATCACAGTCACGAGATCACAGAATCCATAACACATTGCAACATTACACGTAAAATAAATCACAAGTAATACAAATAGCAGGAGTTAGGGGGTGGAGATTGAGGTGGAACCGAGACGCAGTCTGAAGGGCATGATTTCAGAGGGACTGTGTAGGAGAAATATTTGGCCCGTAGCTTCTGCACTGCATCATCCACATGTCAGGTTCGAGGGCTGGGAGTAGCCAAGGTATTCGACTTGAGACTGTGGTTCAGCGTGTTGCTGCTGCATTTGGCAGGGTACTAAATTATTACCATGTGAGCTGTAGTGGTGAGAGACTCTGAACTCCACTTGGGTTTCACCTCTGACCCTGATATAACTAGTCCTGTTCCTCAAAACCATGAAGTGCTTGAGCCATTACCATAAACCTCAACATAGACTTTCAATACATAACTATTTGCATAATTTTACAATGTCACTCTACTGATACTACTTTACATATGTATAAAAGACCTTGAAACGGTTTTTGCACCAGTTTAATGAGAACCAAAAGCTGAAACTCAAGGAAAGTGTTTGTTCAGATGCACTTACTGCACATCCAAATAGATTGCATTAACAGGTTAATTTGTGAATACTTGGTACATTCAGTCTGTCACTTTCCTTGGGTTTGATTTTTTTCCAGGGAATGACCATCAGAGCCATTAAATGGCAATGTGCAGGTGCTTGGGTAGATATGGGATAAAGAGTTTTTGTTTTATCTTTCTCTCTCTTTTCTGTGTAGGTGGTCTTTGTTGCAAAGGATACAGACTGAAGTTCTGACTACGCTTTGTGCTGAAGAGCAGTTGGAAACACTGACTGCTCTGCATGTTTATTGCCTTGCCGTGCTTTTCTTGTGCAGAGTACTGTTGAAGAAGTCTGGGTGTCGGACACCGAGGATCGAGCTGGAGGAGATGGGACCCTCGTTCGATTTTGTAATGAGGAGAACACACCTGGCCTCTGACGACCTGTACAAGACTGCGCACCGGCAGCCCAAGGCTCTGAAGGTAGAACACCTGACACTTACAGTAAACGCCCCAGCCGAACCCTGTGCATTCCAGAATAAGGCAAAACATGTCAATTACACTGTGTGGCAGTTGTTGTTTCCGTCTCACTGTATGTTAGTTATGCTGCAGGATGTCCTGCAAATCTGATTGGCTGGGAAAGGTGAAGGCAACCAATGAACAGCCTTTAGAGACTGTGTTACTAGCATGATTAAGAAGTGGGGAAGAAGAGAACAAAAATAGCTGAACTCATTCTTAAGACCGGGTTTCCCCACTTGTATTAGTTTTATTAATTCCTTGGCTCCCCAAAGAATAAAATACATGTCCACCCTTTGAGCCAAATGGAGTGAAGCAGAATTTGTGTGCTGGAAAAAATATGCTTCCTATTTGCAATAGTGTTCCACAGGGCTTTATAGTTTATAATTTGCTCAAAGTCTATCAATTCATATTGCAAAAATGTCAGTGGTTACATTATGTTGACTGCATGGAGAATGCCATTCAGATACTAAGGCAAAATGTTCTCAACTACTGACCTCTGACCTCAGATAGGCCCTTATAGCAGACATCTTATAGTATATACACTGCCCAGATTTATTAAAATAATGAGTAGATAGGCACAAAAACATGCTATTAAAAATGCTAAGCAAAAAGTATTCATTAGATTTTTTTCTGTTAAAAATGTCTGACTGCAAAAAATTGCAAGGCTAAAATCATAACCTAAGTTATTAAACTGTTGCTACTTATTCATTACATGTAATCACAAAACAAAGTCTTCCACAGTGAAGATAAAGGCCTGGGACCTTTATTCAGGCCCTCCCTCACACTGCTTTATGTGTCTCTAAGAGGCCGTAAACAGGACTTCTCGGGGGTTGATTGGAATTCAAATTAAAAGTATTGGTAGAATTCTGTTTACGTAAGAGAACAGTCAAAGTAAACACTCTGCGAAGGTTCCAAACGGCGTGTTCCGTTCCCTCTCAGCTGTGCACAAACAAACACGCTGCCCAGTATTCCTGACACCAGCTCACATGACTGGAAGTGGAGGGTACGGAAAGGAATCACTCTTTGGTCCAACAGATTACAATAGTTTATGGCCTGTAATGGCCAGCTTCCGCACACACCTGATTCAGTTTACTTGGTTAAAGCATGTGCGCATATTAAAAAAATCCTTGCTACTAAAAGAATGCCACTAGATAGAAAATATGATTTTTTTGTGCTAATCAAACAGATACTCATTCCACAGATCTTATATAATTCATTCCTGTAATTCTTTAAACTATTTTTTCCCCCCAGCCTAAGAAGAAAAAGAACATTTCCCATGATGCCTTTGGCACCAAATTTGGTCGGCTGCACATGCAGAAGCAGGACCTGGAAAAACTGCAGACACGTAAGATGAAGGGCCTGAGGAAGAGGAGAGGGGACACAGAGGGAGAGGAAGATACCGCCACGAAAATGGCCAAAATGGATGAGTGAAGGCAGGCCAGACCTCCGGACAAAGGTGGGTATAGCCTGAGAGTGGTCATGTCATGGCAGAAGTGGTCTTATTTGGTTGATAATGGTTTCAATTCTCTTTATTTATGTTACAGTGAAAACTGGGGGTGTTGGTGCTGGAGGATGCGGGACAGTGCATTGTTATGATTGGTGGCGGATTCAGCGCCTTTCACTTACTGTGTCCAACAATTACTGCTCCACTGCAATGGTGATGTCATCAGTGCTGTCACACAAGAATTACCTGTTTAGAGTTATTAAAACATACCACTTTTTTACAGAAACACCTCGACTCGCTTATTATTCATCTTTGTTTCGTTTTCTGTCTGTCTGCTGTCAGAATTAAGGGTGAAATTGCGTAACGTGTGTGCCTCTGTGAGCTGTGTGAGTGGTGTTACTTCCATGCCTTTGTTCCTGCCCTGACTTTGTTCCTGAGGGTCCTGCATTGTGCAGCGGCTGTAGCAAACAGGCACCCTCCCTGGAATGAAGCCACACGCTATCCCCGTCTGCCTTCTGAGAACAAAGATATCAAATAAACCATTCGTGGAGTTTCAAACGTAGATGTGCCAGAGCTGTTTGTGCTGCCTCATCAGAGCCACAAGATAATGTTTTGGGGAACTTGTAATCTGAGGATGACAAATGCATGTATATCAGGATTTGAGAATGAGAGTTACTTTCATGACCGGATGCATCGAGTCTGTAAAAAAAATATACTGTATCTTAGGGTTGTGTGTGAACCAAAATGATTTGTCATGCAAGCTATTGTCATCTTTCTGTGACCTTGAGTGTTGTCTTACGTTGCGCTTAGCTGATCCCATTTGTTTAAAATAAATAGGATGGCTAGCGATACGGGGAGGTGTACAGTATATATCTGTTACTGTTAAGACATTCGCCTTCATACACTTTTCCAATGTACATCATTGTTATGAAATTACCTTGCAGTGTTATTGCATGTTGTTGTATGTGTGCTCTTAAAATTACCCACCTCCTTAATTAGTATTTATTTGGCCAAAACATTGTAGGGAGAGAATTCCACATCGGTCGCAGAAATGTGATTCAAGTCCTGGTCTCCTAGAGTTTGATTGTCCTTTTTGTAAGCTGTATAGGGACCTCCTCCTCCATATTGCAGCTGATTCCCAGATGTAATTACTCAGTGATAATCATTAGCCATTTAGCCATAATCATCAGTAATGACACTGTTAAAGGTCGTCTGTGACAACACCTCTCATGGGCCTGAATTCATGACTGAGTGCTTAGTTGCTGGTACAATCTATGGGTACAAATTATTCTCTGATAATGCGCAACCAGCGAACGGTTATGTTGCCATTATTTTAATATTCACTAGAGGTCGCTGAAGGCACATCAGACGTGGACAGAGATATCCCCCCCAATCTAACGTAACATATGGCTCTGGACGCTTAACTTCAGATCTGTGCCAAAGCAAGGACTCAAACACGGCTGCTTGTATTACCTGTGGACTTGAGCCAATAAAGTTGAGATATGGACCTGTGTCTCATAAGATTTTATATACCATTCGTTTTTCCATTGAAAATACTAGCGATATGCTAATGTCAGCTAGGTAGCTAGCAATATCAGTTAGCCAAGTATTGACAGTTAACTAAAGCTTCTTTCTAAAATTCTTCGATTGGAACACTATTGGCTACTAAGACAATATTAACACATTTTGGTTTTAAGGATAAATGTGACGAGGCAGACACATCACTGGTCCAAGCTGACCAAAAAATCTAATGAACCGCAAAGAAACCTATATTGGTGAGGCATTATAAGTGCCCAAAAATGTTAAATAAACGTCATGAATCACAAACAAACCTATACCGATGAGGGATTCTGCGTAGGTTCAGCTATAGTTTACCCAGGTACTAACTCAAGGTTAGGTTCAGAAAACATGAAATAGTACGGTGTCATTGTTTACCAGCATTATTAACTTACACTACCTTTATACAGAACACGTGACTAAGTATATTTACTTAAATCTGACTTAATGTTTGTAAATGAGACACTGCAATGTTGCAAAATGTTATGGGATCCTTTTACATTGAATTCGCTACAGTTATAATAGTCCATTTCACTCACTGCAGTTGTACATGCTGTTAAGCAGTTGCACATGTACAGTTAAGTACAGTTACTGGCTTTACGCTTTGCATTGCGAGGCCTTCGTTTTACTGTTAAGAGACAGCAGCGCGTCCAATCAGCGGCGGAAACCTGCTTAATGCCAGCTCGCTCCGCCCGCCCCCCCACCTATTTATACAATATTGCAACACGACTGTTTGTCACTTTACAACGGGCAATTGGGGTCGGCTAGTGCACTGGTGCTATCTGGGTCCGGTGGACGGAGATTCTTTGAGAACGTGGTTCATAGTATTACTTTACTATAGGGAAATGCACGGTGCAGTGAAATTCAGATAGCCCTATAGAGTGCTGTGAAGGACAGTTACCAGCCGGCAGCGCAGTTTATATCTGATTTCCGACAAGATTCGCAGAATCTCAGGCCAGCATTACTGCAGCTTTCTGCAGGAATTGGGTAAACGTTAGCGAGCTTAGCTACCTGATCTCAGCCGCAGCGCAATACTTGCGAACCAAGAAACCACTTAAATCAGTAAGCCAGCTAATTGACCCCACGGTGTATTTAACGGTATTCGTGTCATAAAGTCAAGATATGACAGAAGGCAACAACATGACAGAGAATGAATACGACCCAACGAAAGACACCATCTCCACCGAGCCTGCGGAGGAGGAGGACGAGAAGAGAGCGGAAGAGAAGCGCCTGAGCGAGGAGGAGAAGAAGGAGAACGGGGACAGCAAGTTAACCACCTCCGAGCATGTCCATGGGACCGCCGAGCAAGAGTTCGAGCCACCGGAGGGAGGCTGGGGATGGGTGGTTATGCTCGCCGCCATGTGGTGCAACGGGTCGGTGTTCGGGATCCAGAACGCCTTCGGCATCCTCTTCGTGTCCCTCCTGCGGGAGTTCGGCTCAGAAGACGACCAGGACCTGAGGTTTAAAACAGGTCAGTCTCCACGTGCGCTCATCTGGGCGTCAAAAACGTTCAACGCACGTCACGTCTATTTGCAGAAATTGATTTCCATTTGTAAAGTTGAAAATGTAGTAGAGCAACGTGGGTATGAAGTAGGTTAGTAATGCCAAAATAATGAACACAAAGATTCCGCTTCCTCCTGGTGGCTAACGTTAGCTGGCTATCACATTCTGAATGGTTCCCAGCTCCGCTTTTCGGGAAGGAGAACATCTGGGCGCGTTCAGCGTGTTAGCTAGTAAGCTAATTATAAGTTAATCATATAAGCTAAAACGGGTATACCTCTGATATGGGCACACGGGCACAGTTTCAAATGCCAAGCTAGGAACTCTGTTGCAAGCCACTTTACACATGTTTTGAAACTAAACTGTAACTTTTGATTACAGTAAGGACTCCATTCTTGATTTCAAGTCGTAGACATTCCCCCATGTTGATTAACTTAGAGATAAAATGCCAATGAATGCTGTGAATAAGAGAGCTTTTAGGAAAAGTTGTCATTAAATGTCCGTATGTTAGTGGAATTGACTTGCAGAAAGAAAAAACAAAGATACGTGCTACACCCCGCAGCTTTAGGCGGAGTGTGTTAAGGGAATTTATAATCCCGTCCATAAAATTCATCAGTGTAATCGGACGACGAGAAGAACTCCCGAGCTGGTGTTAAAAAAACAAGAGCGGAAATGTTATACGTTTTCCTATTTGACCAGTTTACCATCCTTGTGTACTTAAGAACCGAGACCTCAGGGTCATTATGATTTTTTTTCTCTATAGGAAACGCCGGAAAGGTCTACATAATGTCTGCTTTAAAGAAACAGTATGCCTTTAAACCGCTGAATTGGATGGAAGGCGTATCTGACATACAGACACAGCATTCGTTAGGATCGGTGGGGAAAAGGATATGATGATGTGATGGTCCAGATAGGCTATTGAATGTAAGGAACGGGTATGCCAACGTCATCTATCCTATAAAACAAATACCAAAAACACAAATGGGATTACACATTGATAAATTTGCAAAATATGATCAGCTAATACTGATAGTTTTGAAGTTTTGAAGAATGCTTTTCTGTCTGCTTCCTTTCAAATAAAGTAGCTTGTAAGATAGAGAATAATGAACACAGGGAGCTGTATTAGCCTAGGTAGATTACTGCTGTCCTGTTGAGCCAATCTGAGGTTCAAAGAAACTGATGATGAAAGTCGCTTGTTTGGCCGCAGATAGGAGCAGGTCACTGTGATTGACCTTTCACTCAACACCAAGACACGAATGTCAGATTGCAGTGACTCGGAAGCAGTTGTAATGGAAACATACAGTTTCTCACACAAAGCAAGCAGTGGCATTTCAGGTGTCTTCATTTGACTTTTATTTTTAAAATGTGCACTGCTTTGTTATTTTTAATTGTAAGCGATGCTTAAATTGGTCAGCATGGGAGGAAGACCTGGGACAGACAGGCACAGCAGGTAGCAGCAGAACACAGAGAATACAGTCTAAACACCATTGAATCTGTAACAAAAAATTGATTCAGCTGAAGGAATACACGTGTGATATCAGTACTTTTTACACAGATAAATGAAATAATCTGCACATACTTTCTTGTGTAAATATAGTTTTTATATCCTGTGTATACATGTACACATACTTGCACTGGGATGCTGATTGATATCGACCCTGATATTCCTGTGTGGCAAAAGCAAGAACTAGAATATCAGATCCAAAAAAATCCTCTGTCTTTGCTGATTATCTGCCTTAGTCCTCTCCAGGTCTCCCTGTCACTCCACCCGCTCTCTCACCCTCCCTGGCTGACCGTCGCTGCCTCTCTGCTGGGGATTTTAAGATGAGGGTGCAGTGTGTGGTGTGTGTGTGCGTTCGGATCGTAAATCTGCAGCTGCTGACCCCTGACAGGTTCACGAATAGAAGGGGCGTGGGGAGCAGATCGCCAGACAGCTCGCGCTGATGTACTCAATGTCATGCACTGTCGCGATCGATTGTCCTTGCTGCTCATTGGGAAGCTGGCGTGGTCCCTCTCTCCCGCTCCCGCCTTTGTGCTTCAGTGCTGTGTCTCTGTGTGCATTCCATTGGCAGGAAGCCTTCCCGCCATGCCCTGTCACGGTCTCTACAGAGCTCGAGCGATCTTCATTAGAAAGCCGCTCCAGGACTTCTCCAGAGGGCCTGCCCTCAGATCAGGGCACAGGCAGACCTTTAACACAGCACAGAATGTCACCAGCTCCCCCCGCCTGCTCCCAGATTTTGACTGTAATCCGGAGCAGAGTTGACTTGACGTCTTTATTAGGCTTGTAAAACAAGGCTCTCTGTAGGAAGGCAATCATCGGGACAATAGCGAGGGGTAAAGGGTCCATTACTGCTTCATTCTGCTCCAAGAGGGGAGGGCAGCGCTAGCACTTGAAGAGGTGAACGCCATGGAAACCGACTGGAAAAGAAGCTAACCCAAGGCACGTGCGTGTGTGTGTGCGTGCGTGTGCGAGTGTGTGTGTATGTGCGCGCGTGTGTGTGTGTGTCCGTATGTGCGAGTGTGTGTGTGCATGCCCGTGCACATGTGTGTGTATGTGTGTGTTCGCATTTGTGTGTGTTTGTGCGTGCGTTTTCCTCTCTATAGCAGCGGTTAGGGGTTAGGCTTCGGCACATGAATAATTCCAGATCATCCATTGTGTTTGCAGCCACCTGCTGCTGATGGTATCGGCTCCAGCGGCTGAATGGGGGAGGGAGGGGGTTCAGCAGTGCAGGGAGGAAGGCCAGCATAAGGCCCATATCATGGGCTGGTTTTGATCCCGCACACACCATCTCACTGGTGCAGGCTGGCAGCGCTTACTGTAGGAGCTGGAGTATGGGGGCAGGAAGTTTGAGTAATTCTGTCTTGGGCTGCTTGCCATCAGGGAGGGTCCATGTTATTTATGGTGCCGCCTGGTGAACGGGGTCATTCATTACATTACATTACAGTACATTACATTATTATCATTTAGCAGATGCTCTAGTCCAGAGTGACTTACATACAGTAGGTTACAGTTTCCTCGGGCAATTCTGGGTTAAGAACCTTGCCCAAGGGTACAGCAGCAGTGCCCTAGCAGGGAATCAAACCAGCAACCTTTCGGTTACCAGCCCTGCTCTTTACCACTATGCCACACAGCTGCCGTTCAGCAAATCTGGCAGATTCAGAACTCTTTGTACAGCTGCGAGTCAGTTTTAATTGCGGAATTAATTGTCACGCCGGCTAAAGGTCCTTAAAGGTGGTGGAGTTCCTCTGGAATGTCCTGATCTGTTCCCGGCTGAGGCCCTGGCAACTGTTTCATCAGAAATGGGAGGGGCGAGGAGAGGGGGCCGGGGTTGGGCGAGAGAGCGCGTGTTAAAAGTCTCATTGCATCATGCTGCATACTGCCTGGTTTAACTCCTCCGCATGCGCTGGCAGTGTGACGGGCTTTGGGCAGGAGCACCCGGGGTCTCTCGCGACTGAAATGTGCAGCTAGGATTGCATCAGCGTGCCTCCAGTCCAGCTGTCGTCATCCTTCCCCCTCCTTTCCCTCCCTGGTGACGCCCCCAACCCCCCGCGGCCCCGCTGTAGTTGTCACAGGGCTCACCTTGAGGATTGAGGAAGCGTCACCCAGCCAGTCAGGCTGCCAGCAAAATGCACCACAGGAGGGCACAGGCAATCGCGGTGTGTCGTCTGACCATATGGCGCTGTGCGTCTCAGGTCTCGTTTCAGCGGAGGCCTCCCGCTCTGTGCTGTTGACTGAGTAAACGAGCGAACGGGCGATCTGATACGTCTGCGGGATGCGAGATGGGTGAAGGAGGGCGGAAATAATTCAGGTCCTGCAGCGGCAGTTTCCCCCTGTGTGTTTGAATGCATGCAGCAGGTAAACCTGTTGCTCGCTGTGCGGTTGTGTCGTGTAAGGTCAGGAGGGATGTGTCCTTATCGGCAGGAGCTCACCTGTCTTTGGCACCTACGTTTTTCCTGTAGAGGAAGTGTGCATACAATTCTGTGTTGTCTTTCCAGGGGTGGAATTCAGAATCTCAAGTATGTTTTTTGTAAGCTGCAGGGTATAAAGAAGTTCTTGCTTCTTCTTGTGAAGTTGATGATGAGCTGTCATTCAGTGGGAGTCAAGATGTAATATTAAGCCAATTCGTTCTTTATCGTAATAGCTGCAGGGTAAAATTGAGCCAATCATCTCTTTGTCTCTTTGTCATAGCTGGGTGTGGTTGGATCCCCTTCAGTGTAGATGGATGTTGGCCATACTGTGTAAACAGCAGGAATCCAGGGCAGAGATCCCATTGTGTTTGTGCAGCCTCTCAGGTTCTTCGGATTTGTGGGTGATGCTGGCCTTAATTCGGCGACACCAGCGTGTAGCGTGTCCGGCAGACTGCCGGAGATGAGGGCCAGCTACGCACTCTCACGGTCGCCCTTCCTGCACGGTGCGTCCTGTGCCCTGCCAATGACACGCCACTCTCCCTTCGGCCCCCCACTACCAGGGAACAGGAAGTGTCCAGGGAACAGGAAGTGTCCGGGGAACAGGAAGTGTCCAGGGAACAGGAAGTGTCCGTTGAGCTGGTGGTGGGAAGGCTGGGCACGTAGCAATGTCCTGGAAAGGAAGGCTGGATATCTCGACGTCCAGGGTAGTTGAATACAGATACATCACACTAATGGTCCTTTTCTTCCTTCCTTGTGAGGAATGTTTGCGTATACTGGAGAGGTGTGTGAGATTAATGTACCCGGCTGACCTAAAAATATGTACCGTTTCGTGTACAGCAACATCCACACTGAAGGTCAGCACGTAAAACTCATCACAATAGTCACTGGCTAGATGGTAGACCTCAGTGAGTCTGTAAGAAGTGAAGCGGATAATCTCTGCAAGAGAGAGTCACTAAAGGCTAAAAGAATGCGTGTGGAGGGTGAATGGAAACCTTTCACACGTCTGACTGGAACACGGAACGCGGAATCTTGGCGTGAGGAGAGGATCGGATGACAGGGTGCAGCCCTTCCAGAACATCAGCTTTTGCGGCCCCCTTGGTGCTCTGTGCTTCGCCCCTCCGTCAGGACGTGACCCCCTGTATCTGAACGCAGCAGAAAACCCTCGTTATCTCGCTGGGACCAGGCAGTTTCCCCGCCTGCGTGCGGCCCTCCGGCTGTTCTGCCCTCTCATGACCCTTTCCTTTCCTCCTTTATGGGAAACGTGGTGCACGGGCTCTGGCAGTTAATAAACAAAACACCATTAAACGGAAACTGGAATTTTGCCAGCTAATGTTTCGAGATAAAGGTGATGGCCAGTTTAAATCGCAGTCGAGAAAGTGTTAACGGCGTAACCACGAGCTCAGTGTTTACCCCACAGAAGAGATTCCGTGTCAGTGTACTTCAGTCTCGTCTCTCATGACAAAAACTGCCAGTTTGCTCATGTTTGGGCACGCCCAAGATCAGCACACATTGAGTACATGGCATTCAGTGATAGGAGTGTTATTGCCTGCTGCTCGGGCTGGTAAAACTATTTATTTGTACGAATATGTGGAAGGTGAGAGTACAGTGTCAGCAACGAATGTTAAAATTCTCAGTTCCACAAAGGATTGTGTTTACCCTTTTCTCATTCCTTTAGTGTTACAGTAAAATGGACTATAAAAGTTTACTAGCTGACGAGCTCTACAGGTTCGCTAAAAACAAGCCTTGTTTTAGAAACCTCTTCACATTTGCTGAGAAGGCAGTGGAAGGCATGCGGAATGGTTGTTGTTGTATGTGCCATGCACAGCATCACTTTAGTTTGGTAAATTACTAATGGTTGAATGGAAGTGATTTAGAGGAGTGCTTTGAAGTTTAATGTTATCTGGAGGAATTCTTGGCAGAATTTTGAAGAATGCACTCAACAGCAATCATGCTGAATTTAATGCCCAAACATTAACAACTTACAACATTAGTTATTACAATATTTTCTGATTAATATTTTCTGATAAATAGATTTATGACTGGCGTCTGCTGTGTTGTAATGAAGAGGAGAAGCAGTCTGGTGCGTAGGCCTATGTGGGCTTACGTTTATCCCCCGAATGTTGGATTTTCTCGATAAGAGGCTCAGAGACCGGGCTGATCTTGTACGACGATGTTAGAAGTTCGGTCTGTCGTCTGATTTCCACATCACCCATGTCTTGGAGCCTCGGTCAGCCTCTCAGCATATTCCAGTCCCTTTTGGAACTCTCCCTCTCTATGGCTGCTTTCCAACAGATTGGATTGGAGCATGAATTGAGTTACTCCCTGAATAATTACATGCAGTCACTTGCGTTTCCTGATTTCCCTTTCGTTTCTGGTGTTTGACGCACAGCCTGGCTTTTGAGTGACGTTCTGCTGAAGCTGTTAGACCTGTAAGTGAGTTAACCGTTCGAACACACAGCCAGACACTGCACATGGAAACTCTGCTGTTGGGAGACTGTTTACTGGGATCCTGTAAACCCTTCCCCTGTGAGCGTTCAAAAAACCACAGGGACCATGTTTCGGCACCCTGTCCCGGCCGCACAGCCTCTCGGAGCTACAACGCGACCCCCTGATGCGGGGAAACCGTGGGGTAGCGGGTCATAATGTAGGCCAGTGGCGGCGGGTTTTTTTTTTGCACAGGGGCAGACAGGATTATGTCACGGCATTTAAGATCTCCCAGCGCTGTCAAAATAAAAGCGAAAATCCGCCGAGGTCCCTCTTAATCCAATTAGCATTGCACACTCTGCGTTCCCCCTCTGCGCTGGGGGGGGGCAGTGGGCAGAGCTGAAAGCCCACCCGCCGAGATGGACACACAAACCGTCGTGGGTGAATCGAGGGCTAATAGGGAGTGCCGGGGGCAGGAGGTCGCAGAGGTGTCGCCGTGCGAGGCTCCCTGACGATGATCCCGGTGCAGCGCACGCTGTCTGTGTGCCCCCCCGCCCCCCCGATGTCTCTGCCGCAGCTGTATGGGGGGAGGGGCAGCCCTTCTCTCCGTCAGATGACACGCAGCGATCTCTGCCTTGAGGGACCGAGGGAGGCACAGGGAGAGTCATGTCAGGACATGCCTCTTCAGTGACTCGCGAACCGCCTGGTGACTGGCAGCTCCCTCTGCATCATGACATCATTAATTCTGAAGGCAGTGCTGACTGCCGAGTCATACATGGCTGTTTACACCTCGAGTTTCCAGAAGGCCTTTTCTTGGAAAAGCGAAATATGGCCATATAAAAACAGGAATGGAAATTTGTGATAATGTTAGGAATAACAAAAACATCACTTTCATAATGTACTTGACAAACTATACATGTCAAGAAATAAATCATATATCATATAAATCCCATAAATCAAGAATACAGATAAAGCAACAGCCTAACGCTCAGCCTAAAGGCATTTATGAACTTGTGAACTAAAGGCGTTTAAAAACTTAAACATGAAGGGTCGAAAATGTGCTACATACCTTTCATAGCAGTGCATCACATATTGCACAGTGAAACTGCCAGTATTTTTTTTCCCCAGCCAGTTATTTCAGAACAATGAAGACTTCAGTTGTACAGCACAAATTTCAGCCAGCCAGAGTACTCTCATTTGAATATCCACTGTGGCAACACTGTTGATCTCACAAGGTTGCTGTACCATGCCTGATAAGTGCTAGGGGAAATGGTGTATGTATGTGTGTGTGTGTGTGTGTGTGTGTGTGTGTGTGTGTGTGTGTGTGTGTGTGTGTGTGTGTGTGTGTGTGTGTGTGTGAGTGACTGCAACAAAGTGTGATTCATTGGTGATTCCTCTGTACTCTAAATTAAGAGATCAGGTTGTACTAGCATTGAAAACATGTTCTGTGGACAGAACTTGTAAACACATTCTGAGGAATGGCTTCTAAATATACAAACATTCAGTCACCACCTGACTGTCCGTCAACACCTGCCGTGAGAGATGAAGCAGGGCAAGTATTTCCAGCCTAGGTGTGTAAAAGTGTGTGGCAGGTAAACTAACTGCAGTGTGAGTGGACAGGACCACCCAGAGCTGTGCAGTTTGTGCCGGTTTGTTTATATTGCTTCCTCGCTTTTAAAAGCATTTGGCTTGGCTGGGAGAGGGCCACTCTTGTAAGGGTGGGTACTGGGTGATCTCTGCTTTGAGGTCAGTCTTATCTAAGGCCATGCTCACCTTTTGAGGTCATTGCCTGGGTTTCCCCTTGGAAAGGCGGTAGAGCCCCAAACAAGCTCCACTCTGCTGTCTCTTATTTTGCAAACGCTGTTACATTACATTATTGGCATTTAGCAGATGCTCTTACATCAGTTACAGGTTTTTTTTTTCCCTTACAATGGTATCCATTTGTACAGCTAGATATTTACTGAGATTAAGTACCTTGCCGAAGGGTACAGCAGCTGTGCCCCAGCAGGGAATTGAACCAGCAACCTTTTTCGTTACAGGCCATGCTCCTTACCACTATGGTACACTCCCACCCCCACTGCCACTGTTACTACTGTCACAGCAGTGCTGATATGCTGCCCGAGCTAGCAGAGACATGGTTCACATATTAAACGCTACTTCACTCAAGCGATAGACAGTTTTTGTCAAACACTGTGCTCCCGTATGATAAAGTGATCCTTTGTAAAGCAGAATTCCTGTAATGCAGTGAGATCTCATGCCCTCCTCCTCCGTTTCCTGACTGTCCCGCTGACCGCCATGCTATGAGAGGGGGTGCTGGGAAGGTCATTGGGCACAAGCGAAGGATTCCCAAAAAAACTGAAATTGAAAATAAATGCTTTTCAGGTTCGGTTCCTCTCAGGAATGTTGAATAGCAGTGTGGCAGACTTTGCAGCAGGAGAAAAGTGGCCTCGCAGCAGGAGGGTTTGGGTTTTTTCAGCCCGTTATCTGTAGTGAAAAGGTCGGCTGGTAGTGAAGGCTGCTTGGGTCAGAGTGCCAGACGGGAGGGGGTGGGGCCGGCAGCTCAGGAACTGCCATGCCACAGGTGGCTTGTTCCAGTGGGGGGAGGAGCCTGTCCTGGCCACACCCCCTTCTTGGCAGGGGCATGTGCCCGTGTGTTCGCCCCTGTGCCAGGTCTGACGAAAGAGCAGCCAATCACAGCGTGAGATGTCAGGGGGGCGTCAAGGCAACGCAGAAGAGCCACTCGGGGCTGCCTTCTGCAATGGTGTTAGCCTTCACAGGGGTGCTGTGCTTAAGGGGTGCCAAACACAGCTTTGTCTGTGTGTCCTCAGCACCCTGAAGAAATAATTCCCTTACAGCAGCTGTGAAAGGCCTGGCAAACATTTTTGGAAGAGCTTTTCAAATAAACACTGTCTGGATCTTCTGTAATAATGCATGAGGCTTTTGCTCAGTCATCACCTCTTGCTTCAAATTAAATCATAAAAAGGTCAATACGGATATTTATTGTAGGTCAAATGAGTGTGATTTTTCAAGAAGGGAAGGGCTTGATCAAGTGAATGTTTATCAAAGAACAAAAAACCAAAGAAAACAGTAATTTAGCCTATGTAATTTAATTCAGCGTAATGTAATTGAGTCTGTAGAGTAATATTGATATTACCCGTGTCAAAAACAGTTTTCCTTGATAGCCAAAACTCATAATATTTTTTCAGTTTCGCTGAGAGTTCCCACTGAGCTTCTCAACGGTGCAAATGGAAAACAAGTGTGCTGCCTGTGTGTGTGTGTGTGTGTGTGTGTGTGTGCGTGGGTTTCACCTGTACTGCCTCTAGTGGAAATTACTGGAATGGAAAAAGATCTGATCATCTGGCAAGGAGGAAAAAACAACCCTGGAACAGTAATAAAGTTAAGTTGCTGCCGCCAGCAGAGAGTCCAGGTTGAAGTGAACAGTCAGTGAACAGATGATCATTACAGTAAGAGCGCCAGTCAGCATAATTACGCAAGTGAAATTTAATCAGCAAAGGGCAGGACAGACCTCCTGTAATTAAGTGTATCATGTGCTGAGTCTGTTGTTCATTTTATGACTGAGTGATATTCAGGCAGTAGCACCATGGCATCACACAAGTTTGGCTGCTCTTTGTTACACGTTGGTAGAATGTCATATGAATGAGGCAGTTCATAAGCCAATGGCACCACGGTAACACACATTTTGGCTGCTCTTTGTGACTTGATAAAATGCTTTTACGGTTGTGGTTTTGCACAATGTGTTATGCATGAGGAAGAGATCAGGGTATGAGATTGAGCTGCATGTTTTAGATAATCTTGCAGCCAGTTTTCCTGTCCGCTGTAGTGGTCCAGCCAGTTGTGCCATTGTGATCCAGACTCAGATTTTGCACGTTTGGAGCCCCAGCTCCGGGATGGCAGCCTTTTCCTTCCAGCTCCGAACCCCAGGGAATGGGGAGCAGAAGCCCCCCCAGGGCGTGGCCGTCCTCCTCAGCTCCCTCTCTGTGGCAGGGTCGCAGTGACCGAGGGCCCGGTCTGACAGGACCCACGGGTAACGTGATGGAGGCGGACGGGGTCTGGGGTCTGCCGGTGTGCTGGCAGGACGGGCTCTCCAGGGCATCGTTCCCATGGAAACGAGAACCTGAAGGGGGTGAAGAATGCCGCCCTACAAAAAATACAAAGAACAGTGTGGCATAGTGGTGAGGAACAAGGCTCGCAACCGATTCCCTGCTGGGACCCCGCTGCTGTACTTAACCCACAATTGCCTCAGTAAATATCCAGCTGTATAAATGGATAACATGTCAAAACTGTAACGTGCGGAAGTCACTCTGGGTAAGAGCATATGCTAAATGACTGGGCTGGAGATATTTATCTGCGCTGTGTACGCCTGTATCACTTTCCTTTCGGGGACGAAACAGACTGAGTCATGATAGCGAGAATCGGGGGCCAAGTCTGGCGAGGTCCGGGGGGGGGTGCAGAAAAACGTGTCTCGCGGCTCTCCAGAAACGTTGAACTGTAAGCAGATGACGGGTTAATGTTTGACAGCCCGTTTGATCTGTGTCTCGTGTTAGCGTGACATTGAGCCGGGGTGAAGGTTGCTAGGAGATAAGCGAGGGATAAGGTAAATAAGGTGGACGGGGGGGTGCACACGCGTGTGTGCGCGCGTGTCATGCGGCACGGGTGCACACGCCTGTGTTTGGTCGCCCGGGTCTGATTGTCAACATCACCCCATACCTGCAGCCCCTGTGAGAGGAAATTAAGAAACAGGCTTGGGTAAACAGGGCGTCTGCAGCCTGGATCGGGGACCGCCCCTCACAGGACGACTCGGAGAGGAGGCGCTCTGTGTGGCCCTCTCACCTCCAAAACGGCTCTCCAGGTGCTGTAAACATAGCACACCGAGTGCCTCTAAGGCCGTGCTGTGGGACAGCTGCGAACGTGGTGGATAAATAGCTTTAAGAGTTCATAAGCCTGCTGGCTGATAGAGCTGACCATGCAGTAAATAAAGCACTAGGCTACACTACTGTCATTTAACAGACGGTCTTATTCAGAGTAACTTACATAGGTTTCAGTTTTGCATGTTATCCATTTATACAGCTGGACATTTACTGCAGCAGGGTTCAGTAGAATGGTAGTGCCCCAGCAGGGAATCAAACCGGCAGCCTTTTGGTTACGAGCCTTGCTCCTTACCACCACACCATACTGCCACTGTAAGAGGGGCAGGGGTTGCGTCGGCGGAATTATCTGTGGCACAAGCTGCACAAGCAATATTCCTCCATTCCACTGCACTCTGCACGTTCCGAGAAACCTCAGAGCGTAACCCCGCTCACCTCAGTGAAAGGTTCAGAGCCGTGGAGACAGACGCACTGATTTTTCAGACGTTTCAGGTCTGAAAATGGATTGTTTGGATTAGAGTGATTTCTTCCTCAGTAACAGCTCCCCAGGATGAACATGGTTCAGGCCGCCATCTGTACGTTTCCTAAAATTACACAGCAGTCTTCCAGCAGCGGGTTCACCAGCAGCTCTGCAGTGGAAGCAGAGTGCGGTGTTCGTTTTGCACGGCCTGGTGGGACTCCACAGTTCCTCCGCAGAAAAAAATACAGCTCTGTACTCTGTTTCTTCCATCAAAAAAGCGCCTCTGTGACTTCATCATTTTCAGTTCTCATTCAGTCTCTGCAGATTCGATGTTCGGAATCGAACTGCAGTGTTCATAAACACAGACCCAGAGCTGCCGAGGTGCAAGGCGGATTAAGGCTAACGTTTGGGCACAAACACAAAAAACGTTTTTTCGCCAAACACACACTGAATGTTAAACAATAACAAAAAAAAAAACACAGGAATGAAAACCAGGCTTGCTCCACTGTATAGCCTTAAAGGGAGGAGGGAGGACATCCCACCAATCACAATCCCTCCTTACTGCTCCACCCTTCCCACAAAGTCCTGAAATGCCCACAAAGCTAACCGTTAACATGTTACATATGATAGCAGTAATTAAAAGTTCAAATGCGTAGTTCTTTGCCAGGCGGGCTGTGGCTGTAAAGATTTTGGAGAAACGCATTTGCCGAATGCCTTAGCATGACTTGCACGGCAGACCGGTCCGTCGCGCTGTGAGTAAAAACGGCTTTGATTTCTCTTTCCGTGAGGTGCACGCTTGCTGCTTTGATTGGGGTCAGGGATTAAGATCGCCGAGAGGCAGACCTCAGCCGTAGTTTCTCGGCTCGTGGCCTCCTCCTCCGTCCCACAGAACGACACGGAGCTCTGTAACCTAATGCCTTCCAGCTGTGACCGCCCCCCCAGTGCGTTCTGGGAGTTCAGTTCTTGTCGGGCCCAGATGTGGAGCGGACCCGGCGTGAGGCCCGGGAAGAACAGAACCAGAGCTAATGATTTGTGTGATTGCTGGGCAGGGGAGTCTGGTGCTCACATGACTAGCACCGCGCTTGTTAATGCTTGACATCACAGAGGGTCTTATTTGGGGGGGTGGTGGGGGAGGTTCACATTTAACTGGGGTTCCACAGGTGCCGGGAGTTGGCAGCCAAACTCCCTGATTCAGCATGACTCAGAGATATTCAGCATGATGGCGGCGTAATGGCGGCTTAGCTGCAGACTACCGCTCCCCCCAAAACCTTGCCAGTCCCAATCAGTGTTTGTCCCCCAACATCTGTTAACCATCCATAGTTGTGGATGCTTGCTGTGACCGTGGTTCATCTCCTGCAGTTCACTCTCCCACTGATCACCGCTGAGTCCATCTCACTTTCCAGGCAACCCCTGTGGAGAGTGACCGTTTCTGTGGTAGAGTGCTCAAATATGTAGATTTTCTTTTCCTGCAGTAAGCGGCAGTGACTTTATCGATTTGTAAAATCAATACCTGCCAATAGCTGAGGAAATAGAAGCATTGGGTGTTGGACAGATGGGGGTTGTGTGCAGAGTATAGGCTTACACAGTGTTTTCAAACGCTGGTTAGCAGACAGTCTTCATGGGAGCTGTGCAGTGAGTGGCTCTTTCTCAAATTTACAGCGAGAAAATAACCCTCCTGTAGATGTTCCAGCATGTCTGAGAAGCTGCACAGTGACTCTACACCTACCCTACCCCCCCGGGGGGTGTCGGTATCCCCCTCGGCTGCATGCCAAACGCGTTCACCATATGGGCCCGGTGGCCTGCATTCCACCCCTCACATCCTGCGTTAATCTGCGGAGTGTAAGCAGCAGGCAAAACAATGGCCGGCAATGAATCGGAGGAACGGGTGCCAGCCGGGGGGATTATCTCCGCAGCCCCGCATAACCGAGACGTTCGCCGAGGGGAGAGGTTTGTTGCAGTTTAAGGTGAAGGTGAGTTATGGGCCGGGGCGGGAGGGGTAGGGGGGGGGGGATGGGGACTATAGTTAGAACGGCGGCGCATTCGGAGGGATCATAATTAGAAATGGCTGGCGCTAGCTCCTGGGGGAGGTGCCTCGGTGCACTGCTGTACGGGCGCCGGCCCAGACCCCCCCACCCCCGCGATGCAGTCGGGAGTGGGCGCTGTCCTGAGATGACTGCCCCCCTCTCAGGTGCGGGACGGAGGCGGTGTGTGTGTTTCGCCACGGGAGGCTGCTGGAGGAGGGCCAGTTTGTCAGCATCGAGCAGCTTAACCTCCCAGATCAAACCCGGGCGCTGGAAGCAGTCTGAGGCTCCCCGCGGACGGAGCTTTACCGCTCAGGCCGGCCCTCTGTAAGACACGGCGTCCCTATGGACCCCTAATTATGCATCACACACTTCAAAGGCCTGTCATTACTGGAGATCTTAAGGTGCACGGCGCTCACATCCAGCTTCTAATGTAATGTTTGGATGATTTCCCAGCTTCTCTTATTCATTTTGGTGATGGGAATGTGAAAAATTATGTGTTATAATAGGGTCACAACCTACTTACGCCACTCTCTGCAGATGTTACATCATTTGAACTGGACTGTGGACAGTCTGCTTACTGTACCTGGCTGTTTTTTTTTGCAGCAGCAGCAGCAGTTGCATTTTTTCAGTTGTTGGTCAAGTATCATGTATTTTATTGTAACTCCATTTTAACTGACCCTGCTGCACAGGAATTTCCTGAAACATGTAGTCTTTAGTAAAGTACATTTGTTTGCTCAAGAAGTCTAAAAGATGACAGTCATTCCCATTTAAGACTAAGAATAATTTCAACAATATCAATTACTTTTTCAGTAGGCTGAGGGATGTGTTTATAAGGAAAAATGGTTGTTGCGGTGTTTAAAAGTGTGTGATAGTTTCCATAGACAGTGGTTCTTTCTGTTTACACCACATCTCTAACAAAGGTTGAGTGTATGATATATGACCAGCACTGAGTATAGTAATTACATATGATGGACTTGCGTTCTGTACTTAACTCCAAGCATCATAACACATCAAACAGCATGGAAATTCAGCTGGAGCTGGGAGAGGATTGCAGACAGAAAGGGTTGTTTTGTATCCACTTGGAGCCCATATTTTTCGGCTTCTTCTGCCAGAAGAACATTTGTTGGGGTTGTAAAAATTTTTGTTCTTGAATTCAAAGTAACGTGTGGCAGTTCCAGAAAACAAAAACAAAACAAATGATGTTAGCCGCTGTAATAACACACAGTAGCTGTGACATTCTGAGTGTAGAGTAGCATTTGGTGCTGTGTATGGATGGAAGGGGTTCGAATGCTGTCAGATTCAGGGACAGGACTCCAGGCTGGTTCAGAAAGTGTTGCCCAGGCTCTGATAACATCATACTGTGCAGAGTGTATGTATAGCGGATATGCTCAATTCTGAAAAGTCCCTTTATTTATAAAAAGAAACTGAGAAAACTGAGTAAACTTCCTTTTTCTTTGAGAGGGAAGTTTGATTTGATTTTCCTTCAACAACAATGACTAATAGAGCAAGGCGCTTTAAATCGAGCATTGAGCTCTGACTCGGGCCAGACCTGAAGCAGTGTTTGAAAAGGGCAGTGGTGCAGCCGTGGCAGAGGTGACTCCTTCCTGAGGGAGTCCTCTCCGCTCCGTGTTAAATGGGAAGCGACGTGCCCGCCCCCTCGCCCCCGTGCCCCCCCCCCGCCCGGTGGCTGCTGCTGCTGCAGCTGCAGCTAATCCCCTCCCAGACTCGCCTGTTCGCCGGGACTTCCTCTCCGGCCTCCGCCGGGCGCTCTAATGAGCGACTCCTCGTTTCCTGCAGAATGTGTAATTGGGTGGGCAGCGTGAGGGTCACACGGGGTGCCTCCCAGTCCCCTTCTGCGGGCGTCCGGGGGCCTGCAGCTGGAGGTGCAGGCCAATTACCGTCCCACCGGGAGGGGTGGACAAGGGGGGGTTTTGGATGCGTCTCGCTGTCTGAGAGGAGTCAGCCAGGCTGGGAGGCTTCCGGCGGCTCGCTGACACCTTACAGGGAAGTGCAGCTGCGGTAGCCCAGTGCAGCCCTGACTGCGCAGAAATGCGCAGCTGACACAGCCTGCCTGTGCGCTGACCCTTTTGTAAAGGTCACCGCTCAGGTCACGCGCAGCCTCCCCCACACGTGTGACGCCACATTAACCGTCCCAACGGCTGCCCGTGCCCCGTGACACCCTGCTCTGTGCCGCGGTGTCCTTTTCACAGGTCAGCAATGCGTCATTTAACAGCTCGCTCGCGCTGACGGAATATTTCATTCTGAGAATGATCGACAAAAACGTGTGCGAATTTCAAACAGTGCGTCACGGCTTGTTCCATTCAGCAAGTTACCGTCTCCGCCTCACTAGCTGGCAAAGTACATTTGTAATGGGGCAATTAATATGTTAATTTGCTACATTATGGCAATTCTTCGCCAGCCTGGTAGGGCTCGTTCACTCAGCTGGCTGCAAAGTTATCCTCATGTCAGCCATGTTTTAGCTGGCTGGCTTTTTATGCAAGGCTCACAGATGTAACATTTTGTTGGAGCGGAGAGCAGAGCATAGAGAGGCATACTGAGTGGAAACCCAAAGCCAGCAGAAATGGAACATAATCTCCCATGGGAAGCGGATGTGGGGGGAAAAAAAGTGGAGAGACAGTCAATGGTTTTTCATGTGCAAGCAGTGTGTATGGAGAAGCTGCAGTCTCTCGTGATCTGTTGCTCAACACTAAAATGTGAGACTAAGGCTTTTTTCTCTGCCAGTATGTAATGACTATATTTTAAGTCTACTCAAATTCACTCCCTTTCCTCTGGATGTGTGTCTCCGTCTGACGTACATTTCAGAGTTACTGTCTGGAGGCTGTCGCTTGCGATGATTTTTGCCCGTTCAGTGATCTTCTCTGCTTGGCATTACCTACCTTCCAGCCGAAACCCCGGTAGGCACACTGGAGTCGCCGCACATGCAAACAGGGTCTGGCGTCACAAAGCGGTTTTAAGCCCGGAAAGGTCAGCCGCACATGCATTAAGTGTCAGACACGAATCGCGCGCTCGTTACACAAGCCGCTGGCCTACTTTCCGTGATCCGGCGGTTTTGCAGCCCGCGGTGAAACACAGGTTGTTTGAAGATGATAGGTGGGTGCGAGGGAGGACGGAGCGCGGGGGGCTCTGCGCGGATCAGGCCCGCGGGCCGTCGCACTGGGTGTCTGGGGGCTTGCGTAATCGGAGTCAGACGCGGCGGGCCTTTCTCCTCCGAGTCTGCGGGGGAACCGGCGGACCGCTCGGGGGCCTCACCGGCCCGGCGTGGGTGTCCAGCGGGGGTGCAGGCTTTTATTTGAAAGATTTGGATAAAATGCGACCCGGCCTCCTCCCTGGGGGTGCTGTGAGTGGCATGCAGACAGGGAGGGCCTGGCTGTCTCGAGTGGCGCAGGACTTGGCTGGGTAGAGTTTCGCTGAGCCGCTCGTTGATCAGAGCGGGGACTGTGTTAACCGCCCTCTTTGCCAGCTTGTTAACAGGTTGTCAGAGCGTGCTGTTGACTTAGCAGCCCCTGGTCTGGGGTCAGCGGCTGGGGGGGGAGCGAGGGGCCAGCCTGCAGGATTTAGAGTGTTTAAAGATGAGGGGGGCACTGGGGTAGAGGTGCTATGAGGTGCGAGTTTGACCTAAAAACTCTTGCACTCTTGAACATCCTTCATTCTCCTACTGTACGAGGGCAGGATCCGGGGTGTGGGCGGTGGGGGTGGGGGGTAACGAAAACAGGGGAATTATCGTCCCCGCTCCAACATGCTCTTTTGACAGGACCTCCTGTAGTCGCCTGCTGCCCCTGCGATTTCAAAGAAGGCATTTGCTAGGGGCATGTCAGAATCCGACCTGACAGGAAGTTCTACACATAACTCCTCCAGCAGACGGGGGCTGTAAGGGGGTCAGACGCGCTGGGGACTGGGGGAGATGAGTGAGGGCATTGTGCGGGGTTTTTTTTTTGGGTCCACGAGGACATGTGCCCCTTGCCTGGGTTTTCACATCACCCCGGTGTGGTGTCGTTTCACCTGCTCGGCCCTCTCTGGGTGGGGGGTTGGGGGGGGGGGGTGGAGCGCCTCTTCACGCCTCATGGATGTCTAATGGAGTGTATGATCGGTCTGCACACTGGCCATTACCTCCAGGACCCATCTGCGGCTCGGTTTGCATAACCTTTCGATGGCAGGTCTGGAACAAATACATTATAGTTAGTTACTTATTTGTGCAAAGAGACAGGGAAAAACACAGTACAAACATTACTCCCTGGTGTGATTAGAGGCGGAGCGAATGTCCAGGTTGTTACATTTGCTGTGTTGCTAATGCTGAGGTGACTATTTGAGGAGGTAATGTGCTGAATGAGTTGGGCGTTCTGTAATACAGGGAAGAAATCCCGTGTCCGTATGAGGTGAGGCAAGTGATTGGCACGTCACCATCCAGGAGGAAAGGCCGAAATTGCGCACCCTCTGCACCCCCTTTGCATGTTCCTCTGAATCCAGTAAATTCTGGCCTGTCAGTGAGTTCTCTATGCCAGTGCCAACACCGTTAAATCAGACATCAGCAAAGCCTACAGCGAAAGAGCCGCAGCACCCTGGAAGTACCGTCCACAGAGCTACAGGCTGACTGGGTAGCCATGCCAGGAAGTGCCGAGTCACTCAGTCACATACAAAAATGAGTCAGATTTTCCCGTTGCAACCAAAGCAAAGAAAGCTTATTGGGTGTGTGCTGTACTATATATCACATTAGTAATCTGCGAAATACTAGTAATTTACATCTTTCAGAGATTTGAACATTCTCTCCCTTTCTCCAGTCAGTAATTACTGTTCGGTCACGCTGTCCCTCCCTATTTTTCCCATATGAGGAATGTAACACATTAAAAAGGATTTATGGCCATGACCGTGGCGTGATGGCGGGGTTAGCGGGTTTGCACCATGAGGACACAGGGTCAGGGGGTGCACCGTGGAGAAGGGGGATTTAAGTCGGAGAGATTTCGGCGCAGCCAGTCAATCACAGCTGGGCCCGCGGGGGCAGGGGTGGGGGTGGGGGGTTTCGAACGGATAGCACCTGGAAATAAAATATCAGCATATTACATTTTCAATTTTGAGCTCTTCCTCGTCTGAAGCGTAAATGCACTGCGGCAAACCAGGAGCACAACTAAAAGCAAAAAATCCCCCGAATGAAATCGGGACAGTAATTTCCTGTGCTGGTTGCCGGGACTCTTACCTTTTGAGTTGGGTTTCCGTGAGTCATGGTGGATTTAAAGAGGGTAATGCCAGTGGAAATGGGAACGCGATGTTTGGGAAGTGTTTCCTTTGCCTCGACTGCACCGGCTGACTTTGGAGCCAGTGGGCATATTGTGTGTGTGATCCTGGGCGAAAAAAAAATGTATGAAGTCATTTTAGGATTGTCTGCAGTGGCAGCTGTGTTTTTTTTAAACCGCTGTACTGCAGCAAGGTGACTTCAGGGGACTAGATATGAAGTTACTAAGGCAAAGGAAAGGTAAAGCTTGACTTTTCAATTTGACATTTGAAAGCCTGTGTGAGTTTTCAGAGTGGTTTGAAAGAGAATCTCCTTAAAACCACTTTCTACTCCCTCTAAAAGCACTTTTAGGACCTACTCCTCTGTCGCAGACTGTTGATACCTTATCACTGTCAAAACTCTTCTACTCCAGCAGAATCATATGGCCCTTTCCAGTAATAAAAACATTAGTTATGGAAACAGGCCAGGGGTGTTTAACTTTTACTGAAATCTTTCCAGCAAATGTGCTTTGAGGAATGATATAGTATATTTTTATCAAACTTTTTGGATGTACATTAAATATAATAAAGATATGTACTATGTCTGAGTGATGTCTGGCTGTGTTGTAGTAGATATGGCATAATCCATTTGATTTTGTTTCTAATCCATTGTAATAATATTTTAATATCATTTGTGAATATCTGTAAGCCAGGCCTTTATGGTTATTTTTATTATCAGAGTTTTTATTAGTGTCGTGATCAGTATTTTCCGTTAAGCCACTTTTGATTTGACTTTCACATTTTCTTTGAAATAAGCAGACAATGAAGGAATTTGGTTTGTTCATTTCCTTTGTCCTGCAAAATGTTGGTCTTTATTGTATTATTGCCTTCGAGCCAGAAATATCCATGCCACCACCAGAATATTTTTGTCTCATTTCCCTCATCTTCAGAATAATTGAAAACTTGAAAACTTACATGTATGCCATATAAAAAATAGTTGATGAAGAATGTACTGGCTGGCCTGTACCAGGCTGGCCCGGATTACACTGTGGCTTCCATTTTAATGGACAGAGAAGCAAAACCTTCGAGACGAGGCAGTT